>OX123190.2:68939465-69622035 GCA_944739405.2 Euclidia mi
GGAACCCCATCTGGACCCACAGATCGCTTAGGCTTAAGACGCGCAAGGGGCTGTATGTACGTCCTTAAGAGACAATTGGCCAACATGCACGCGTGCACCACGTTCGGGTGCTGCGAGCGCCGCAGCCGCCGCATCTAGCCGTGGCTCCTCCTGTCCAAAGTGAGCAAGTTCCATCTGTTTCTATAAACCCGTAGTTGTTAAAATATTTACAGCACAAGATGGCCTCTACATTCAATGGTTTGTGCTGGGGTGTGTCGCAAAACAATAGGAAGCAAACAATATTTGCAATGCTACCTATGCCGTCAGGGGTATGATCTTCTTTGTGCTAATATATAGTAACCAGTACAACAAGATGACTATGGCCCTTAAAAAAGTGTGGACGTGTATTGAATGTAAAAGTAAACAACCAAAGATGGATAACACAAACACACCGGTTCGTTCAGGAAAACATGATATTATATCCGATCAGCCAATGAAGGACATAGAGGATGATGGTGCAATGCATATCGATGTTTCGGTGGATGACTATAGAAATATAAGCCAATCCGACATGAATGTTACAGTTCGAAAACAACATCCTAGCCAAACGAGAGCCGAAAGAAACAATCTTGCAATGAGTCTAAATCACCTGACGGTTCATTTGCAAATACTTTGCGTGCTTGTGTTCGAGAAGAGCTCGAAGCTGTTCTAAGCGAGCGCCTACCTATTTTGATTAGCAATCTCGTAGCTGAACAAGTTAGTCCTCATTGTAAACAATACTATGACAAGGCTAAGTGATAGAATATTGGATCTAGAAACAAGGTTGAAAATTATAGAAACGCAGCTTTACACAGAAACTGAACATCTAGAAGTGTCCCAAACTACAACTAGTAATCCGCCTGACAACGAAAAGCAGAGGCGCCGCATAACTGACAGGCAAACACAAGAATGCGCAGACAGCAACTCACATGGTATAATTCAAAGTAGTGGACCAATTGAGATAAACAAGAAGCAGTTGAACAATCAAGGCAGCGACATTGTCACAGGAACAGCTTTACCTGGTGTCACCCAACTGGAAGCCTCGGAGCGTTGGCGGCACATACACCTGTACTACGTGAAAGTTGGCACTACTGAAGATCAAGTTAAGACACATCTTCATACAATTTGCGGTAATGCTGAGTTCACAGTAGAAAGCCTTAAGGCACGGGGAAATTATGCTTCATTTAAGTTGGGCGTACCAGCTAAACTTTTTAACAATATCATGGACCCGAAAAACTGGCCTGAAGATATATGCATTAAGCCGTGGAAACAGAGATTTCGCAACAAAATATTTCGTGAATCAAAGTTGTCACAATAATGTAACTGCGGGTACCACCGGCCAAAGGGCGACAAAATACCATGTGCTAGACCTTTACTATCAGAACGTCAGAGGGTTGCGTACTAAGATTCCAACATTTTACCAAAACATATTAACATCGACAGATAACTTATTTGCAATCACAGAAACTAGTTTAAATGAATCGATACACGACGGAGAACTGGTCCCAAATGGGTACGTCGTCCTTCGATGTGATCGTGCTGATGGCCGCAAACATGGAGGAGTAATGTTAGTATGCAGGCCTTCGCGAAGTGTTGAGGTACGCCGAATACCAATGCCTGGCGCTGTCAACCTCGATAACCATCTGTTTGAAGTAGTATGCGCAACAGTATTTCGTAATAATAACTTTTTATTTTTGTGTATTGTAGCATATATACCACCTACTACTATTGAGAGTGAGTATATGTTTATGTTTCACTTACTTGAACAGCTATGTGTTGAATACGATAACGTTATATTAGTTGCAGATTTAAACTTGTATTCTGCTAACAAAGATGTGCAATGTTATTATGAATACTTTACTACTTATTGCGGGTTTCGCCAGTGTAACAATATTTATAACTGTAACAATCGCAGCCTTGATGTAGTGTTGACCACATTTCCAAGAGAGAGCGTGGAGGTAACGCAGGCGAGTCAGTGTTTAACTACCATCGATCCACAGCACCCACCACTACGTGTAGGAGTGTTGGGCGCGCAGGCGTGCACTGAGCCACTAGCGCTGGTCGGCGCGCCAGATACACCGCTGCCTCACACCCCCTCCTACCCGCGATGGAATTTTTCTAAGGCAGATTTTTACTCGTGGTATACAGCGATTACTGATGCCGATTGGAGCGCACTATACGCAGCGAACAAAGCCAGCGAAGCCTATGGTATATTTTACGACATATTTTACAAATTGTTAGATGATAGCACTCCCAAGAAAAAGCATACAACCAGCCACTCTCAGTACCAATACCCAGAGTGGTATACGGCGGAAATTATAGGCGACATAAAGCAAAAGGTTTTCTGACACAAGTCTTATAAAATCAGTAGATCGACACAACATTACGAAAGATTTTCTTATTATTGTTCTCAAGTCAAAAGTAAGATAACTATTGCCTATAAAAATTACCAAAGTCATATTGAGACGCAATTTGCAAAGGAGCCTAGATCTTTTTGGGCTTATGTAGGGAATAAACGGTCTAAAAGAAGTAAAACACAAATAGTTAAAAATGGGGTACCTCTTTTAGAAAATATGTGTGCCCAAGAATTCGCGGATTATTTCAGCTCGGTGTATGGTTTTAGGTTTGACTAATAAGTAGCTATTTACAAGAAAAATATAATTATTAAAATTTTAGAGAAAAACACACGTCCTACTTTGACATTGACATATGTATTTTTTTTTTATTTTTTTTTTTTTTTTGGAGTCGGTGCCAGCCAAACATTTTAGTAAATAATTTCTTGATAATGTACAAAATATATGAACGACTCCAAAAAAAAGTATAATTGTATATTATAGTCTCAATAAAATATTTTTTTCTAAGTACTTAGTCCAAAAATATAATATACTTATCTGATTTCTAGTGATAGGTATTTAATTAAGTTCGTTAGTTATATAAAAATATGTATTGTGTCAGGTATGTGGTGGTAGATACTTATAATTCGTACAAGTATATAATATTCAGTTGAATAGGTGATGTTTATAAGTAAATTGAAGTAAAAATAACGGAATTTATTTTTTACTTTTTAGTGCTATTTTCACACATTTTTTCAGATTTTGGAGGTGGTTATTTTTTGTTAAAAAAATTTTATTTCCTGTTTTTTAGTGAATTTTCCTTTCTGCAGTTATCTGATTTATCGAAATTAAAGATGGGTACTTAGACTTTTTTTTTTACTGGGGAAACTCTTTTGCTGAGTGCCTCTCCGCGTGGTGGGCAAAGAATGGGATACAGAGAACGCGGGTATGATGCTCCTGGGTCCCGTTACGCTTGTCACGTAAGTAGGGCTCAGTCTCTGGAAGTGTCCTCCCCACTCGCACAGTATGAGGTAGCGCCTCAAACTGTGCGAGTACAGTGGTTCCTCGGCTATCCGAGACCGCTGTCTTCTCGGGGTCGTTTGTGGTCGGGCAGCCAGATTGCCATCTCTGATTTCCCACGGGCCTAAGGAAGATCTTGGGCTAGCGGCCATTGCCACCATCACGACGCCGCCTGCGTCTGCGAGCGGGATCGGCTCTCTCGCGATCCCGCTCGGCGGCCTCCTTCTGGAGCATGACCGCTTCGCAGAAGGAGACCACAGCATCCCACCGGATGTCTTCTGCCAACATGGCCTGGACGACGGCCTGCGGAGAAAGATCGCCTCCGATAACAGAGACCAAGTCTCGCCGCTCGGTTACCCATGCAAGACACTCAGAGAGCGTATGCTGGGCAGAGTCCAGGTCACTGCCACAGTGGTGGCATGCCGGCGTCGCCTCGCGGCCGATTCAGTTCAAATACTCGCCAAAACATCCGTGTCCGGTGAGTATCTGAGTCAACCTAAACGTGACGCAGGCACTTCTCCTCTCGATCAAAGATGGGTAGACCTACTAAAGGCGCTGCCCATATGAGACAGCGCCGTTTAAATAAAACTATTTTTTTATTGCTGCTAGTGGCAGACGAGCAAACGGCCCATTTGATGGTAAACGGTAACCACTGCTCATAAACTTCGCTAATATCAGGGTATACACAGCAAAGCCGCTGCCTACCGTGAAAGTAATGCTCTCTTTAAACCTCGTTTGAAGAAGGACAAGTCATAGCGCTCGGGAAACACCGCAGCAGGTAGTTCATTCCAGAGCCTACAAGTACGTGGTAAAAAAGATCGCTGGAAGCGCACCGTACTAGATGAGAACGCTTCCAGGTAGTACGGGTGAACTCTGCTGTGTCGGCGAGTGGTACGTTGGTAGAAGGGAGCACTTCCCGTGAAAGAGTTGGTAAAATACGCAGAGAGAACTAAAGTCTCTCCGCTGCTCCAGGGACTCTAGTCTAGCCGTGAGATCGGGATCATCGACGATTCGAACAGCTCGTCTCTGTAGGGAGTCAAGTTGATCAAGCTGATAGTTTGGCGCTCCGGCCCAGAGATGTGAGCAGTACTCCACAACTAGCGAAGAAATGGAGAAACGTCTATCTCAAAGTAGGGAATCTCGGTCCAAGGCCAATTCAAGAGAAAGTAGTGAACTGCGTGAAAAGAGGTTATCACAAATGCGGGCTTACAGTGAAAAGTATTAAATCGTGTAAACACTGAAAAACGTTCTCATCGTCTGCTCTTTGAATTAAACCGTACTACTGTTAGTTATTCTGGGATTTATAATCAAAGTTATTATATGTATAAGCTAGCAGTTGGCGGCTTCGCTCTTGCGTAATGACGGATTTCTATATAAAAATACAACTCCTATTTCCAAAAACGCGTAAATATAAGATCACTTATTTCTAATCAGAATCTAGTTTATGAAATTTCACTTCGCATAAAAACTTTCAACCCCTATTTCACCCTTTTAAACGGTAGATTTTAGAAATTGCTAAAACACGTATTTGTTTTATTTCTAACCAGAAGTTTGCACACAAAATTACACGCTATCGTTTTAAAAATGACGGACCTCCCGTACAAACTTACTACCCTACATACTCTTTCAACTTTATATCACCCTCTTAGTTGTTAGATTTGAAAAAATCTAAATTGCGTGTTTATTTTTTCTAACAAAAAATATGTATAAAAATCCTTCCTTAGTGGGTGCTTACGTCATAAAATGTATCGATTGTCAAAATTTCAAGTCTCAAGCCCCTGTGGATTTGGCTCTGCGTTAATGAATCCGTCAGCCCAAGCTATTTTATATATATAGATTTACTCTCCAACCTTTCTTCCTCCCGGTTTCATCAATACCTGGTAATGAAGCCCGAAGCAGGCCCATTGATCGCGACTATTCTAGTGTCCACTGAAGAAAAGTCACAGTAAATGCTTAATTTCCTTTACTTGGATGACTTAATTTTTGAAGTTTTTATGAAACTATTGAATTGATTTTGATAAAATTTGAGTTTTTAATGAAACTATTAGATGGATTTTGATAAAATTTAAATGGAACCCACCTGAAAGCATATGCTTTCAAACAAAAAAAGAATTTTGGAAATCGGTCGATAAATAACGGAGTTATGAGGTAACAAACATAAAAAAAAATACAGCTGAATTGAGAACCTCCTCCTCTTTTTGGAGTCGGTTAATTAGTATTTATTGTTGTTTGTTTTTTGTTTAGCAAGGCCTTGGTTGAAAGAAAGAAAGAAAATGTCCATAACAGATCTATGGACATGAAATAAACAATGAGAAAAGGAGACAACAATTAGGTATAAATCGAAACACGCCTGTCGCCTGTATAAACATGTGCCCGTCGTTGTTTTTAAACTGATTCCTTGGTTGACGCGGACGTCAAAATCAGTGAGAATTGGTTGGTTGTACTTATAAAAAATAAATGCAACCTTCGTACTTCCCACGAAGGAACGGTATTTTCCTCGTGTATATGTTTTGAGGTACGTGATTAATCAGCAAGTCTGGACCATTTATAATGCCTGGGCAATGTGAATAATGGCGATTGGCATTGGGCAATCTTATAATTAGTTACTATTCCCGATTATTTATCACATTGATGGTCGGTATAAATATCTACGTTTTGATGAGTAAAGTTCTTTTCCGATCATGATTTTATAAATGTGTGTATATGACATCAGAGCGATGTTCAAAATCACAAATAAAAATTGATATAATTTTTTATTGAAAATCACTATCGAAATCATCTAGATACGTTTGTTTTGTTTGTGATAAAAGAAGATGGCGATGACTTTGGCAATTACCATGAGATAAATAAAAGAATTTGAAGACATCGTTACGAGATCACGCAAAGTGTTAACACGTGAGAATCGAACCAACTATACTGTGAAGAAAGCACTTAAACCAATACGCTATACGTGCAGCCCGTCAATCAGGTACGTAGATGGCATATAATATGTGCATTCATATCAAAGTACATACTCGTTATGTGACGGTACCGCAAAATCAGCGCAGCGTAAAACATTTCTCTTTAATTTTGGTTTAAAAAAAATAAGTTCCTTTCGTGTTGGGCGGAAATTTTCTAATTTATTTTCTAGTCAATTGGGGTTGATAGACTGACCACTGATTGCCAGTATGTAGAACCAAATGTGAAATAAGTTACGTAAACATGTTCCACACGAATTGGCCGCGGTGGTTGCATTCGAGGCATTTGAATGTTTAAACTAGCACTGTAGCTTTACTAAGGGTGGTTTCAGATAAGCGTATTTTTCTGCGCGCATACGGTAGTTTCAGCATACACTATTACACGCGCGCTACATTACGCGCTTTAATAAACCGGACTCGCGTAAACAGGCATATTTTGGCGTGTTTGCTCGAAATGGTAGTTACATCTAGTCATTGTCTAGATGGATTCTGACGGTTCGCGCTTATTATTATTATTAAACATTATTAAACACTTTATTGTATACCAGTAAATTACATTGCAAACTTAAAACTAGTGGTACAAAGGCGGTCTTATCGCACATTGCGATTTCTTCCAGACAACCTAGCGCGTCAACGCTCGTACGAGTTGCGCGTGTGCCAAAAGGCGTGCTTATACGCACCTGCATGCGCTACCATTTAACGGGTTCAGGTATTAAAAATGCAGAAAATGTTCTATGCGTTTGTTTGCCGAGTATTGTCTCACTTCCCTTGCACGAGTATGACCGACCAACAACACGACACTAGCCTGAACACTAAAGGCTGCAGTCTCCCACGCTGTTCCCTCCGGTAGTGTGCAGGCAGGCTGCTCGAAGGCTGCGCGTAGCGGTGCAGATCCTCGCTGACGTTGGCTCAGCTGGCAGGCGTCGGCGGTGTGTGTGCGATGAGCAGGGCCGGCCAGACTCTTCGGCAGAGGTGACGCCGAAGGCGATGCAGGGAAGTGTAGCGGTCTAGGTAGCGTAGCCCGGAGCTTCCAAGGTAGACCTGGAGCCTGAAGGGAAGCAGCATTAGGAAAGCCACAACCAATAGAGTCAGGCAGGCGGCGTCAGCCGGCCTCAGCTAGCAGGTAGAGAGATGGGCAGTACGCTAGTGCAGTAAATGTAGTAACTCACCCACAGCTGGGACCAGGATACACGTTCATAGGGTCAGTACGTAATCGTAGGTATGTAGTAGAAGCGACGTTAGAGTAGTGGTGCCGGCCTCTCTGTCGGCCCCTTTATATACCGGCCCTTCCATCAGAGTTGGAGTCGCTACGTGACCATATTTGGTCAGGCTTCGCGAGCGCGGACGATGTCCTTCTCTGATTGGCCGAGCGTATTGACGGTATTACGACGCAGACGCGGTAGGTACCAGACGTACGTTACAACCAAAAACGAGCTTATGCGCGCGTATTAAACGCAAATCAGCAACCGCCCTTACGGCTGGTTTCAATATTCGATCTATCCACGGATTTTTACGACCAGTTGGCGCCGCGGGAGTACAAGCGACTGCTACGTCGAAGATCGCGGGTTCGATTCCCGCTCAAGTCAAACATTTGTGTGCATGAACGTGGATGATTGTCTTGATCTGGGTGTTTCTATGTATAATATGTATGTAAGTATTCATAAAATAAAAGTATATATTTATGTTTATCTATTATCTAGTACCCATTGCACAATCTTCTGCTTAGTTTCGGACTAAATAGTGTTGTGTGAATGTGGTAGCAAGTTAATGATTTTTTCCTGCCTATTTATTTAAGGAATGTTTATACATTAGTGCATATGCTATTTCATCGCTACCTAATACATGCAGCATACAGAAATAAATGATTTTAAAAACTAATAACCTAACGTCATGCGATGCGGTCTAAAAACCATAAACATGTTAATCGACACTTCAGAGAGAGGTACTGAAAGCAAACTATGAAATATGCCAATATTTGGTCTGTTGAGGTTAAGAGCTCTCATCAATGACTCCCGGGCCGTTTGATACCGGACACATTCCGTTTACAGGTGATGCACTGCATCTAACACACCACGTGTCACACAGCTAAGAGATTCTGATTTATGCATTAAAAAGGTTGTATATTGATACCACTGTACGAGAGTATGTACGAGAGAAAATTACGAGAGTGGATAAAGCGAGAGAGTTTTATGTCAGGATTGTTGCAAGTGGCGGCCCGTCTCTGCCTACTCTTCGGGAAACAGGCGTGAGTCAGATTTATACCTTTGATATAGGGGTCAATCTTAAATTGTATGACTCTTTGTTTTACTGTTTGTAGGATAAATTTTGAGCAGCTTAACCAATTTAATCTTTTAATATGTTATAGATATGTTTGTATAACTTTATATTATATTGAGTTGATCACATTTTGTAAACTAAGTGTGATATTTAAATCGTTTAAGCGATAAAGTTTTATTAGGTATGTTCCTAAACCCTTCTCAATAACTGCATTCGATTCATTTACAATCTTCGTAAGTATGATCACGTATCTACTAATCGTTCCGAACTAAGGTGGTTACCAATTCGCCAGCACCGGTGTTTGCGTGCTCTTACTACCCTCTTCTCTATTCTTAAGTCTCCTTCACCTCCATCTTATCTCACCTCATACTTTCAATATCTATCTTCAATTCATGAGAGAGATCTCTGTTATTATCATAACCTTCTTCTATCTTGCCCCAGTCATACTACTGGGTTCGTTAACTCTTCTTTTGTGGTGCAATCTATTATCTTATGGAATACACTCTATAATACGAAATACGAAATCAGACTGTCCACTTACCGTTATGCATTTAAAATGAAAGTTCGAGAGCTTCTTTTCGAGAGATTGAAGGAATCAGCACATCAGTCTCATCCATTATTATAAGTATTTATGCAAGTATATAGTATGCATGTATGTATGTATATTTAGGTGTATAGACTTATGTATAACTATGTATGTATTTATATATACTTATTCTATATATAATAATTATTATGATGTTATACCTTGTAACTTTTCCACATTTAAAATAAAGTTAAATGCACCTACCACTTTCATCTCTGCACCACCATAAGGTTAACAGGTAGAGAATGCCATAAGGCATTATGTCCACCAATGTACACAATGTATGTGCATAAAGATTTAAATAAATTAATAAATATATATATACTGGAAATTGGCAAATATGTTAAACAAAATCAACACTAAAAGTCAACAGACACAATTTTCTTAGATAAATTTTGTATTGATTTATTTTATTGTTTCTGAGGCGTATACTATATTACATACGTGATAAACACAATTGTGTAAATAATTATTATCACAAACTTCTTTAAAAACCAAAAAGAAAATAACTACAAAGTAAATATCAAGAAACCAAAATGACATCAGATGTCACAAATGTAAACAATGCAAATAAAGTAAATACAAGAGTAAATACAAATACAACTAAGAGAAAATGTTGACTAGAGCCAGAGCAGCGGCACAAATAAGACCCCCGGACTCGTCACTCAGCTCCACCTCGCAGCCGCCGGTGCCAGCAGTGCCGGCCATTGCTGAGGCGTCGAGCTCATCGAGTGATGAGTATTTTTCCCCGCCGACGACACCAACGCCAGCGCGCCGCCGGGGAAGAGGCCGGCCACCGTCACGCTTGGGACCCCGAGACCCACCGGTTTCGAACAGGGCCCCCGCTGCCGGTGGTGATGTGCGCCGCATGAGATGGACTCAAACGATGAATGAGAACGTCATGCGGGCATATTTTGTGGCTACAGAGGGAGGAACCAACCTTACGGCGTACCGTGACCGCTTACTGCCTCTGTTTCAGGCCTTGGAACCAGCTGTTAACGTTTCGGCACGGCGACTGTCGGATCAAGTGCGAGCCATTCAACGCTGCCGCCTGTTGGATGACGATGCACTTGAGAGGCTACGCTCAGACTTGCGAGGTATCCCTGAAATCACACCCTCCACACGCAATGAGGCTGCAATAGTGCATGCTTCACTCAGGGCCCAAGAAGAAGGTGAGGAACTGATGGACAGGGATATACAAGTAGGTACCCAATGCATTGATAAGATAAGGAGTACTTTGGAGTGCGCCATTGGGGAATATCGGTATGCTACATTAGAAAGCAGACCCCGGCTGCCGCGTTTACCCACGCATAGAAAAAATATAGCGCTTGTGAGTGCCCTGGATTCACTATTGCCTACTTACCTAGACACTAGTGAAAATCTTAGTGATACACACTCAATTCTATACTGCGCGGCCGTAGCGGCGTGTCGAGTAGCTAATATTAAAATACAAAGCAGTATTACTATTGCTCCTCGGGATGCCGTTCCGGCTTGGCAGCGTAGAATTGAGCGTCGTATTGCTGAGACCAGGGCATTCATAGGCAAGCTAATCTGCTTCAGGTCGGGCAATACCCGCCCGAGAGTGATGCGTTTTGTGAGTCGGACGTTTAAGGGGACAGGACTTTGTCCTCAAGAATATCCGTCACGGGTCACAGAACGCATCGACTTCCTGAAGCAGAAAATCTATGCGTGGGCGAATCGCATCAGGCGGTACAAAAAAAGGATTGACCGATATACCCAAAATCGCGCATTCCAAAGAGATGAGAAGCTGGTTTATAGGAATTGGGAGCGACCTGAACCAGGTGTGGATGATGGGCGTCGACCAGATGATGCGAACACAATTGCGTTCTGGCGCAGTTTATGGTCGACTCCCGTCAGCCATACAGAGGGTGACTGGATTAGGGATATTGAGCGATCATGTGAGGTAATACCTCAAATGGAGCCTGTAGCCATAGACGCCAGCGATGTAAATTGTGCAGTCCGTCCGTTAGCAAATTGGAAATCTGCGGGACCAGACGGGTTGCACAATTTCTGGTTAAAATGGCTACGCAGTGCACATGTTCGCTTGGCATCCCAATTCCAGTCATCTCTGGACTCAGGATCGCAGCCAAGTTTTATGACAACTGGCGTAACTCACCTGCTCTTTAAGTCTGGTAGTACCACGGAGCCTACGAACTATAGGCTTATAACTTGCCTGCCTACAGTTTATAAAGTTTTTACATCCATTTTGAGAACAAAATTGACATTACACATATTCAATAATAAAATCTTATCTGAGTCTCAAAATGGATGTAGAAACCGGGCACGTGGTACTAAGGAGCTACGCCTTATCGACATGGCCATTAGCCAACAGGTGCGCCGTAGTCGAAAGAATCTGGCGACATGCTGGATAGACTATAAGAAGGCCTACGACTCTGTGCCACATACGTGGCTCTTGAGGGTGCTGGAGTTGTACAAAGTAGATGCAACTCTATGCGCCCTCTTGAGGGCATGTATGGGGCAGTGGAGTACGGTGCTTCGCTATCCAGGATGTCGACAGCCTTGCGGGTATGGCGTACCTATAAAGATCAAGCGAGGTATTTTCCAGGGCGACAGTTTGAGTCCACTATGGTTTTGTCTAGCACTGAACCCGCTGAGCACTTTGCTCGAAAGTTCAGGGCTAGGCTATCGATTGCAGAGTAGAGGTCAGGTTATTTCTCATCTCCTTTTCATGGATGACCTTAAACTATTTGCCCCCACTGACCTCCAGTTAACTGAGTTACTAAAGACAACTGAAAATTTTAGTAATTCAATTAAGATGGAGTTCGGTGTGGATAAAGTCAAAGTCAAAGTCAAAGTCAAAATCCTTTATTCATTTAAATCACAAAGTGACACTTATGAACGTCAATTTAAAAAAATAATTACTTAAAGCTTCTACATTTACATTTACTGCCACGTTCGCAAAGCAATAGGTAGAACCATGAGAAAGAACGGGCAATAAAACTCAAGGTCACTCTTTTTCATCGCCAGGTTTTGCATAATACATACAAATTTAAATTTTGTAAGGTGCTGCAACTGTTTCACCTTCTATGTCATTTGTATATATTTACTCTACTTAATACTCAAGCATAATGTAGTAAAATTTTGATGTTCATTTAATTAGCCTCCTGAGAATTGACATGGTGAAACAGGAGCATCCACTTACATTAAGTACCTAACAATGCAGGCAATCCGCGCAAATGTTCAGAACCATGATAGAAATGATACAGTTTAATATTAAAAATGTAATACCAGCCCGTAAGACCGACATCGACCAGTCATCGCAAGTAGCACCCGTTCACGAGTATGACGCATGGGCCAGCAATCATCCCTCTCGCCATATCAGAGGGACAGGGATGACCCGACACACGACGCCACCACAAGAAATGACATTTTAGTGAGCATGACGACAACGGTACACGAACCGGCAGTAATTAACAATCTGTTGGTATACTGACCATGAACACGAATTACCTGCATTTTCCAGATCGTTAATATTATCATAAATATGTGGAACGCGTGCAAAATGCAAATGTAGTACCTATATTTGATTGATTGACATGATACTTTTTGAAATATAACCACCGATCGAACTGATTGGCTACACGATTATAATACATTATAAAAAAAAATAACAAATAAAAGTATCTAACGAGATGAGTGACATTTAGTAATGTGGTGGCGATTCCAAAAACTATCATTTACATGATTTTAATTGGAATGGAATAATATTTAATTACATGTCAAGAAACTTATCATCTACCTATTTACTGTATAATATATGAATTATGAAACATTATTTCCAAGCGCATTTGTCATTCAGATATTCATTTAAATTATAATATGCCTTTTGCATTAGGTCATTTTTAATCTTTATCTGAAATGCGTTAAAAGGCAGGTCCAAAATACTTATCGGTATCTTGTTGTAGATACGTATACTAAGTCCTATAAAAGAACTATGAGTTTTGCACAAACGAAAATACGGAACACATAATTTATGTCTATTTCTTGTATTTATAGAGTGTATATCACTATTCTTTGAATATGAATTTATATTTTTACGTACATGCATAACACTAGCATAAATATACTGAGACGCTACTGTTAGAATACCGATTTCCTTGAATCTTTCTTTGAGCGAAACTCTTGTCCGTAATTGGTAAATGGCCCGAACTGCCCTTTTTTGCAATATAAAAATACTTTCGATATCAGCAGCTCTACCCCAAAGTAATATGCTATAAGACATAACACTATGAAAATAGCCAAAATACACCAATCTAGCCGTATCGACATCTGTTAAATTGCGCACCTTCTTAATGGCACAAGCAGCCGAACTAAGTTTCGCTGACAGATATGTAATGTGTGCGCCCCATTGTAACTTCGAATCAAGTGTTATTCCTAGAAACAATGTAGATTCAGTTGTTTCCAGTACATCACCATTCAAAACTATGTTAGGACCAAGGTTTCTGACGTTGGGCAAAGCAAACTTAACACATTTGGTTTTTCTGGCGTTCAGTACTAAGTTATTTACAGTAAACCATTTAGTCACCTGAATAAGAGCACTGTTTATTTCGGTAAAGTTTTCCTTATTTCTATCTACTTTAAATATCAATGAAGTATCGTCAGCAAACAATACCACGTCACAAATATTTCTCAGGTAAAATGGCAAATCATTTATGTAAACTAGAAACAGGAAAGGCCCTAGGATACTACCCTGCGGCACTCCCAATTGTACTGGTACGCCACTGGATTTTGAGCCATTTATTTCTACATATTGGATTCTGTTATTTAAATATGCCTTAATAACATCCAATGCTTTAGTCTGGACACCGTAATGTTTAAGTTTGCATAAGAGCGTATCATGGCAGACACAATCGAATGCTTTCAAAAGGTCGCAAAACACACCAATAGCATTCTGAGAGTTCTCCCATGCATTGTAGATGTGTTTGAGTAAAGCTACTCCTGCATCCGTCGTCGAGTGACCCTTAGTAAAACCATATTGCTCAGTATGAAGGAGGCTGTTTAAATTAAAGTGCTTCAGAAGTTGCTTGAGTATTATCTTTTCAAAGATTTTACTAAAAGTAGGTAGTATTGAAATTGGCCTATAATTACTAGGATCAGTCTTACTGCCGGATTTAAACAGAGGTATTATCCTACTATGTTTCATTAAATCTGGAAAATCGCCTGATTCTATACACTTATTGAACAAGTTACTTAGATAAGGTGCTACTATATCTATTATACTTTTCAGAATCTTCACAGATATTCCCCAGAGATCACCCGTATTCTTAGATTCTAGAGATTGGAAAGTGTTTATAATGTCAGTAGAACTAATAGGACTGAATTTAAATAATACATTACATTTTTCTACACTAGAAATGTGAAAATATAAATGTGCGGTCATGCATGTAAAGCGAGGCAGGAGTGTGGAATCTGATGGCATAATGCTTTCAAATTTCACACAACTTAGATCTCTCTCTGCAACCGAAACCTACAAATATCTGGGTATGTCGCAGGCATTAAGCATTAATGACGCGGGCATGAAACAGGCGTTACAGGTACGTTTCTTTGGCCGCCTGAAGAAAATCTTAAAAAGCTTTTTATCAGGCGGAAATAAGGTGCGTGCCTGTAACGGTTGGGCCATGCCGGTCTTAATGTACTCCTTCGGCATACTCAGATAGACTCAAACAGAATTGGACGCCTTAGATCGGAAAGTTCGCTGTCTACTCACGACATACCGGATGCATCACCCGCGTTCGTCGGTGATGAGATTGTACATCCCGCGTAAGTGTGGGGGTCGTGGCTTCCTAAGTGCCAAGACTCTCCACAATCGCGAGGTGTGCAATCTCAGAGAATACTTTCTAAACACTGACGCGGGGGTGCACCGAGATGTGGTCGCTGTAGACAGTGGGCTTACCCCGCTGGGTCTGGTGAAAGAGAACTGGCGCAAACCTGTCGTACTTGGTGTAGAAGAGCGCAGGGAGGTATGGAAAGGTAAAGAGCTGCATGGACGATTTTACCGGGCCTTGCATGGGCCCGACGTAGATTTTTCAGCATCGGTGTCCTGGCTGCGTTTTGGCGATCTTTTCGCCGAAACAGAAGGTTTTGTGTTTGCAATTATGGACGAAGTTATCATGACGAACAACTACCGGAGGTATATTCTGAGGGATGGGACGGTCGACATATGTCGGGCATGTCACCAGCCTGGTGAGTCGCTCAGAAATATAGTATCCGGTTGTTCTCGTCTTGCCAACGGCGAGTATTTGCATAGACACAACCAAGTAGCCAGGATTGTCCACCAGCAACTTGCCTTAAAGTACCAACTTGTCGACTCTGAAATACCGTACTATAGGTATGTGCCCGACCCAGTTCTTGAAAATGGTCGTGCTACTCTGTATTGCGATCGGTCTATCATTACTGACAGAACTATTGTGGCTAACAAGCCGGACATAGTGGTGATAGACCGATTAGAGCGCCTTGCAATGATCATCGACGTCACCATACCCCATGACGAGAATCTCGTGAAAGCCGAAAAAGATAAACAAATGAAGTATTTGGACCTGGCTCACGAGATTGTCGACATGTGGGATGTTGACTCGGCGATCATTGTACCGATAGTCGTGACCGTAAATGGTCTTATTGCCAAGAGCCTCAACCACCACCTCAAGAGGCTCTCGTTAGACGGCTGGATCAAGTCCTCTATACAGAAGGCAGTATTGCTGGACACGACACGCATCGTACGGAGGTTCCTTTCTCTGGAGCCCTAACCACCGGTAGCTTGGTCCCTGTGCCCGATGCCGGTGAGTCTCCGTGGTCCCATTTTATATATTTAATTTATTTTTTATTGTAATATTTAAGTATGTAAAATGTGATAATGAGAGCAATATTTAATAAACGGAATAATAATAATAATAATGTTCAAACAAGCCAGAGATGTAACAAAGAGAACTAATATTAGGAACCCCAATAGACTAGTAGTAGACTTGGTTCCAAAAACAAGTAAATTGCAAAAAAAATGCTATGTTATGTGTAAAACGGTATACAATAAGATACCTGACGAAATAAAACAATTACCATTAAAGCAATTCTTATATGCTTTGAAAAAACTACTTTTAGACAACACATTTTATTCTGTTAAAGAGTTTTTAGAATACAAAAACTAAAGCCAAAGTGTAAGATTATTAGTCTTGTTTGTAAATCTGTGAAGAAATTATAAAAATAACGCTAACGCTATATGTAATAATGATAAAATAAGCATTTATGTATTTTTTTTTAAGAAACCACTCATTTGCATGTTATTAATAAGATAGTTAAGTAGACCTGTTCTGTGACATTTAATCCCAACACCTATGAAAAAAACCCTATTTACTGCGAATAAAGATTATTTGTATTTGTATTTTAAAGAATAAAATTTTAGGGGTTTCTAATTTTGCCTGTGCCAACAAAGTGTCCCTATTCACTGAATTGAAGGCATTTTTCACGTCAACCTTAAGAATGACCACTCCATTACTACTTCCAAGGTATGTATGTAGAAAAGGCATGTATAGCAGCCTCACTCTCCTCTCCGCTCCTTCAAAAGTGAGTCGCCGGCAACCCCAGCATTGCACATACTAAATCTTTTAGGTGCTGTGGTGTCAAGGCATCAAGGCCACCGGCCGAGCCACTTCGGAAGGAGAAAACTGCTGCTAAAAAATCCTTGGCCGTAGTGATCAGATGTGTGGGGTTTCAAGGTCCTTGTATGTGTCTGTGTATGTGGCACTTCTAATTTTGTGTTCAGAGAATATTTTGGGGAACTGGAATTGAAACGACTTATTAGCGACTTATTAATAATGCTAGTTATGCATAAAATAAACAATGTGTCCCTACACAGGCCCCCCCTTTACAAAAGAAAATTTATTATACAACTCAAACACCCTACTGAATATTATAAATTTTATTGTAAATTAACTCTTGAGTTTATACAATTCAATAATAAATTTTGAAGTGAACCAAACTAAACTCAATACAATACAACTTACTCAGTTATTATGCAACTGGGCCATTTTACAATTCTATGTAGGATACACATAACACCTTAACACTAATATCCATCCGTATTACGCGGTACACTTTGCGATTGCGCAGTTGATGGTTGTACGGCGTGAACTTTGACCACAGGTGGGATCCACCCAGCCACGACCGCTTCGACCGAACCAGTCACGTACGCGTTTCTTACACTGATTTCTTATCAAATACAGTATCAAAATGCCCATGGCGACATCGCACACAATCACCACTATTTCGAGACAAATAACTCTTTGTCCAATTACATCGTTCGAAACTGTCTGGGCAACAGCGATATTACTTTGCTGTGGTTTGCTTTGACTATAGCCCATCTTTACAGAATTACTTTCTAATAATTACAGTAAGAATGATATTCAAAGAATGAACATATAAGTTATATTTATTAAATTTATATACAGTCGACGTAATCTATAGACAACTACGCAAATTGCAATATATAATTTTATTCTGTAACAAAATGCATGCTATGCATCGACCTAAAACAACATTAGATATCTCATTACAACACTGTTTATACTTAAGTTTAATTAAATTTCCATTTAAATTGCAACCATGCAAAATAATCATATTACTAACGTTACCTACGTACATGTTTATAACAATATCAAATCGAAATAATATCAATTTATTACACATAACAAAAATTCATGTTAACAAATATGTAAGTGCTGCTAGCCCTACGGTATAGACCTTGGGATCGGATCATTATTGCTTTCGGCAATAAATCATCCACTATAAGCCTTACTAAGAATAGCAATAGGTAGTTATGTACCATATTTCTTAACAAAATAAAGCAAATCGTTAAATTGACACAAAATAAAAACATACAAATACACAATATTTTTTTATCATACGGGATCGTACCTGTGACATTTCAAGTACCGTTATATCTAGCGCACTGTACTATAAATGATAACACCTTACTTATGTTACAAACCTTATCGGTCGCTTGACCGACCTACCAGGTCTAGCGCACTATTCGTAACATTATTACTAGGTACGTTATTAAATACATTTTCTTGTTGTTTTTGTGGAAAGGTGCCGTCATCAACCATGTATGCCGGTTTTAACCTGTCAATGGAAATTCTTACACGTTTATCTGCCATTTGTAACAGAAAAGACTTATCCGACCTCTCCAAGACCTGATATGGACCTTCGTAAGGAGCCTGTAACGACTTCCTTAGTAAATCAACTCTCACAAAAACATGTGAACAAGTACCTAAATCTGAATGTACAAAAATAGATTGTGAATCTCTCTGTATTGTTGGCCTAGGTTTGAGACCTTCAATAAACTCTCTAATTTTTCTCACGCACTCATTAGAATCGCTAACTCTTATGCTTTGATTACCGTAAAAATCGTCGGGTAACCTTAGTGTTTTACCAAATGCTAACTCCGCGGCACTGACACCTGTATCGCTACGTGGTGTAGCTCGTAAGCCAAATAGTACTGTCGGCAACTCTTCCAACCAGGTACCGCTGTCCCTTCTAGCCATAAGAGCTGTCTTTAAAACTCGATGGAACCTTTCTACTGCACCATTCGCTTGCGGGTGATATGCTGTAGTTCTTACCCTATGTATTCCGAAACATTTCAATAACTCATTAAATAAGCTACTTTCAAATTGTCGGCCCTGGTCTGTCGTGATCCTAACTGGGCAACCGTACCTCGAAAACCAACCCTCGTACAACGTCTTGGCTACTGTACTGGCAAGGATATCTTTAATTACAAAAGCCTCCGGCCAGCCTGTTGCCCTGTCTATTGCTGTCAGACAATACCTATAACCATCTGGAGATATAGGTAATGGACCTACTAAATCAACGTGTAAATGTTCGAACCGACCACTACTTTCGTACCTAACTAATCCGGACACAGTATGACGAATAACTTTACACTTTTGACAATGAATACAGACTTTAGACCATCGTCCTATGTCCGCGTTCATACCCGGCCAAAAATATTTAGCCGTTACTAATTTTCTAGTAGTCCTTATACCGGGATGACATAAGTCATGTACCGAGTGAAATGCCTTTTTCCTAAATTCTGCTGGTAAATACGGCCTAGCAACATTATTTGATAATTCACACATTACTTCATTTTTGCAGTCGGGCAAAACAATTCCTTTGAATTGCATCAACCCATGTGGCTGTGACAAAAGCTTAGTCAGCTCCGCGTCCCTCCGTTGTGCCACCGCTAATTCTGCGAAATCGAGCGTCGTGGGACATGCGATAGTCTCTACCCGTGATAGAGCATCCGCTACAATATTATCGCTACCATTTATGTATTGAATATTTGTAGTAAACTCGCTGATAAACATAAGCTTCCTATTGCGTCTAGGGGTCTCCTTGTCACTTGGTTTTTTCGTAAATGCATTAGCTAATGGTTTATGATCCGTGTAAATAACAAAAGTCCTACCTTCAATCATATACCGAAAATGCTCTACCGATAAGTAAATAGCTAAAAGCTCCCTAACGTATGTACTATATTTAAGTTGAGCGCTACTGAGTTTCTTAGAAAAATAACCTAAAGGGTTCCAGTGCGAATCAATCTTAATTTGCAACACGCCACCAACACAGTCATTTGATGCGTCTGCCATTATAGCAAGTTCTGCATTTATAACCGGATTAGATAATACTGCCGCATTCTGTAGGCTAGTCTTACATTTCACGAATGCAGCATCCGCCTCAGGCGACCATTGTATGATAGATTTATCTTTCTTTTTGACATTTTGTAAATATTTATTTAATATTGACTGATACTCAGCGGTCCTAGGTAAACTAGATCTATAAAAATTGACAATTCCCAAAAAAACGCCTTAACTGATCCACAGTTTTGGGTTTTGGGAAATCGGTTATCGCTTTCACTTTATTTTCTAGCGGTTTAATACCCGAGGATGTAACCTCGTAACCTAAAAATTCAAGCTTATCCTTACCAAAACTACATTTTGACATATTTATAGTTATACCGAACTGATTTAATCGCTCAAAGATAGCCTTTAAGTGTATTTCATGCATTTCTGCTGACTTACTTGCGATAAGAATATCATCAATATAACAGAAGTAAAAACTAGACTCTAAGTCGCTTGATGGACCTTCACCCTTCAACTGCATATCTAAACCTTGTAACACAGAATTATTCATGTATCTCTGAAAGGTCTGAGCGGCATTTCTTAAACCGAAAGTCATACGTGTAAACTCGTATAAACCAAAAGGTGTAGTTATAGCGGTTTTTTCTATATCTTCAGGTGCAATCAATATATTATGGTGCGCCCTATTAATATCTAAGCGAAATAGGGTACCTATCGGGTTTTGTGATAGCGTTCAAAGCCCTGTAGTCGCCGCAAGGACGTATTTCTCCATCCTTCTTGGGTACCACATGCAGTGGACTCACCCAAGGGCTTCTAGACGGCCTACATATGCCTAATTGCTGCATACGTTGAAATTCTTCTTTAACCTTTATATATTTTTCCGGGGCTAGCGGTCTAGCACGCGCAAACACGGGTGGACCGGATGTTTCTATGTAATGTAATATCGAATGCGGTGGGTCCTCCCTAAAAGACATAGGCTTAGTAATGTCTGGAAATTGTTCAAGTAAATTTGAATAAATGTTATTGTTTGAAATAGAATTAGTTTTTATTATAAGTCAAATCGATTAGATCGATTGAGTAACATTTTGTTTAGTCTATAGACAAGACCGATCCACCCAAGATTGGTGACCTCGTTTTGATCAAGGAGGCTAACCTTCCGCCACTCAGATGGCGCAGGGGGCGCATCCTTCATTTGGTAACTGGGGCTGATGGAGTTCCCCGATTTGCTGAGGTCTTGGTGGACGGTTCGATTCTGAGGAGAGCGGTTGCAACATTGTCACGTCTACCAACCGATTAGCGGACCGGTAGGCCGGTCCGGGGCGGGTGGATGTTTGAAATAGAATTAGTTTTTATTATAAGTCAAATCGATTAGATCGATTGAGTAACATTTTGTTTAGTCTATTGAAAATTTCTGACAATGGTCACACTGAACTGTCACTTCCGTTGGCGCCTTGAAAAATTAACACGCCGTTTGCAAGCTCGCGTGCCTTGTACCTAAATTAAATTGATCGCCCTTTGAATTAACGCGAATTGAATCAACTTGTAATTAACTTAATACGTAATTGCCGCTTTTGACTTCCGGCAAAGTTTGTTGTAAATTGATGACATATTGAACATTTTTGTGAAAAGTTTTGTGAACCGCAACGTGCATCGTGGTCTGGAGAAGGACTTCGCCGAATTGTAAACTAGTATGTATTGATTCTCTTGTTATTTTGGCCAAAATTATAAGTTAATCTATAGGTCCACTTCAAGAACATCACCAGGATATATAAGGTAAAATTTTCATGTACCTACTCAATACTTTACTCACTGTGCAACGCAGTGCATTGTGTCTGGATATATTGTCTATCGTGGTCAGGTAGAGGTATTACACCTTCCACTGCGCACTTCTGATACACCTTCCTGCCTGGCTACGGTAATTCTAGACAGTTATTGTTATCAATCGTAGGTAATGATGGCCCTTTCCACATTACAATTGAGCCTACTCTACTTTAACTTGTTACTTGGTCTATGAGACGCCGACCACTTAAATCAACAAGTAATTTATGCTTTAACAAAAAATCTGCGCCTATTATAGGCTGATTGACTTCAGCTATTATAAAATCCCACGTAAAAGGACGTCTTAAACCTAAATTTAATGTTTACAATCGCATTCCATAAGTTTTTATGGTAGTGCCGTTTGCGGCATATAATTTTAAATTATTAATTTATTATTTTTGTAGCTACTCAAACGGTTTTTGCTTACTGGAATAACGGAAACATTTGCTCTGGTATCAATTAAAAAATTCATACCTGTATTTCTATCGTTAACTAAAAGACGGTTTTGCACTGTACAGCATCGCGCCTCATGCTGCACTAATTCTGGTTTCCCATCGGCTTGGCCTGGGCACCGCCCCAGTTGCAGGGTTTCACGCATCGCGTCGCGTTGTTCCTGTAACGGTAATGGTAGAAACATAACCAATTTGCACTACGCCTCTTGTCGAACGCTTTACCTTCCTTCGAAACCGATCTTGCTCTTCTGCTACTGCCATCGCGCTGTCTATCTCTTCCGCGCTCCAACTCTGTCAGTCTCAGGTTGATTTTGGCCAGCTCACCCAGGATTTGACTAGCCTCTGATGGTCCCGATTCCGCCTTCCTGTTCTCTTTGCCGTGTAGCTCAACTTCCTTCACCTCCTCTATCGCCGTGGTCCCTCCTGTGCTCTCCAGTACTTTATCTGCGATGGTAGCCAGAACGTCCAGGCTCTTCGAGTCCGTCACCGACAAAACTGCACGAACCGCCGTCGGCAGATGTGATTGCCACATCAACCGTAGAGTGTCGTCAGGCACCTTTTCTCGGGCTAATTCTCTCATCCCTCGTAAGAGTTGTGATGGACGCTGATCACCCAGCTCCATTTCGCCTATCAGTTTCTGCAGCTTTCGGGTTTCTGACTCTTCGTATACTTCCAGCAATCTTTCCTTCAGCGCCAAGTACTTCCGCGTCTCTGGCGGAGCAAGGAGTAGGTCACTAACCTGTTGTATAGCGCTCTTCGTGAGCTTTGTTACCACCAGGTTCAGCTTCGCGGCATCGCTCAGCTTCTGATTCTCCACGACGGCCTCAAATTGGACAAACCAGAGTCGCGTTTGGTCTGCCCAAAATTCGGGTATCCGCGACGAAACAGTAATACTGGCGAGCGCTTTCTCGCTAGTTTCGCCGGCCACGTCAGCCTTCACTTCCTGTGCACGTGGCGCCGGGTTATGCGGGTTCATTTTCCGTATTCCAAATGTCCGTCTTCCTCAAAATATTCTTTTTCGGGGTCACCAATGTGGGGTTTCAAGGTCCTTGTATGTGTCTGTGTATGTGACACTACTAATTTTGTGTTCAGAGAATATTTTGGGGAAATGGAATTGAAACGACTTATTAGCGTTGTGGTTTATTTGCGACTGAATGCATGGCGGGCGCAGCCGCGCGTCGTCGACGAATAATGCTAGTTATGCATAAAATAAACAATGTGTCCCTACAGATGTTTTGATTCACTGTCGGGAGCTTCAGGAAAGGAGAGATCATCGATAGGCGCTGGATGCTTGCGCTTCAGACCCGGAAGCGTGTCTGGAGATCAAGGCGCTACCACATCACTACTAAATAACAGTCTAGATGCGCCCCGAATATCACCATCCCTTAATTTGGATTCTACATATTGACTTAGCGATTTCTGCTTGTTTAAAATGAATTTAGAATCCAAAAGAGTTTGCCGAAACGTGACAGTTGTATTTAATTTGAGATGTTAGTGTAATTTGCCTGACGTTTGTCAACATGTACAATCCTATAAGGAAAGGTCAATAATTGCTCCCAAGCCGTTATAGAGTTCTTCCTTACGACAAGACTTATAGATTCTGCTAATTTTTTTGAAACTGCAGGTCTTGCCCCTCGGGGAACTCTTTTAAGAACCCGAATCGAATGTTTCAATTTTGCTAGGGTTTGCCTGAAATGAATTTGAGTGATGTCTTCTGATGCAGATTGTGTAGATATTGGAGGGCCAGGGAGTGCATTTTGGGATTTGATGTATAAAGTAAAATTAAAGTTTAATTTTACTCGAAAATTAATACACTCGAGGAAATTTCTGCTGTTTTTATTTCATGTAAGCTTGTTGTAATTTTAATAAAAAAATTAGATTTGTGCATTTCAATTTCATTGCTCGAACGGTAGAAAGTACTCGTATGAACATTAGAAATCATCAAAGTGTCTGCGATTGTACACATTTATATTTATGTAACAAGACCTATTTGCGCAAATATGTTTTAAAAAAGCTTCACGCAAGCCTTTCTATTTTTTTCAATTGGACCCGAGATTACGATTGAGGTAACCCATGCAAATTTTCGGTTCAACACTGAGAGAGAAGAACATGAAGATACAATTTAACCTTTTCTTTGAAATATTACCACGATCGATGTTTGAGTGTAGTTTTACATGAAATGAAAAGAAAGTGACATATTCATTTCAACTGAATCTATTTTTATCGGTTAGTCTCCATTCATCATCATCAGCCTTTAACAGTCCACTGCTGGACTAGGCCTCTCCTTTAAACGGAGGAATTGGCCTACTATACCACGCTGGCCAAACGGGTTGGTATAGGCTTTGTATCAAGTTTTCCTTCTCTTACAGTTGTTCTTTGCATAATATGCTCCCTTTGTCGGCTCTTACGACACCCATGGGATGATATGAAGTGGTGACATTCCGTATTATTAATCCGTCACCACACGGACAGTCTCCATTATAGTCTCCATTATGTAATAAAATACGCTAACTATTAGCGTTTTTTATTACAACCACCAAGTAGTAATAAATTTTCTTTGCTTTTATATTTTTCTTGCACTCTTGATTTGCCACACGCCACTAAAGTACGTAACAGTATGTGCCAGGTACTCTTGTGCCACCTGCCTATAATTACATCCATCATAATCCATCAAGGCATGCCATGTGTCGCAATAATTGTTGTGTCACAGCGCCTAAATAAGGTTGATTCCATTTGTTCGAGTAAATGCGATAATACATCTTGATGTACCTAATGCGGTGTGTCAGAAAATTAGCAAGAAGTGACGTATCTAATTAGGGTTCCTCTTCACGGCATAAACCGTGCCGTAGTAATAACTTGTGACGTTTTCTACTGGTCTTCGTGGTCTAGTGGTCTATACGTCTGCGGATCGGGAGGTCCCGGGTTCGATTACTGGTTCAGGCAAAAGTATTACTGAGTTTTTCTGAATTCTCAGTAGCTACACTGAGTCTGGTAATGTGCCTGGTAATGGCAAAAGGCTCGCCTCCTTTTACGTGGGATCTAAAATTTGATGGACGAAATGTGGGTGTGTTATATAACACCTATGCATACCCCTTCGGGGACACAGGCATGAGTATATAAATGACATTTGTCTACATCTGGATTTACATGAAGCAAACGTCTGAAAATTCAAGGTGAGATTAATTGAAAACGGCTAGACTGAATTTGTTTGACGTAAATGATAAATCTTGAAATATTGTAAATAACAATTTGGCTCAATTTAATACCATTACAGAGATCCTGAGCATTTTCGAAAACAAACTTTCAAAGACTTTAATACTCAAGAACTCCAAAGCGTCACATACAGTTCAGTTTCGCGTGTCGTAATTAAACATTAAGTATACCGTGTCTTACAAACTTTTAAACACCTACAATCTTTACCAAGTGGTCCATGCTAGAGCTCACATTGTGGTAAAGTAAATTTAGGATTCTATAAAATCATTTTATCGGCTACAGAAGCCGGTCTTCACCTGGCGTTATATGTGTTCAGTGGCGGTCAACTGCCGCTGCGTCTGGCCAGGTCTACTTGATCACCGAAATGAAATCATAGTCACTAAGATAAATATTTTGCCCAGTATTCAGGGCTTTAAAACACCTGCTATTTATAAATACTCTATTTATTGAATAAAGCAATAAAGAGTGTATGCTTTTAGCGTTTGTTTGATCTAGTGGCTTAAGCCGTCACGTCGGGTGTTGTGGGCACAAGACATATAATTGTGTCATCTATGAATAAATTTTCTATTTGGGTCTTTATAATTGTAAAGTTCCTCGTCTTGTTGACTTAACACTAGTGTTGGAGTAGACTATACAAAGGGTTATGTCGGTTGCTCTTATGGAAAATATATGTTCATATGAACATGGAAAATTACACTAGGGATTTAGCAATACACACAAAGTCGCACCGTTAGAACGAAGACATAGAAAACAATATACTCAATATCTACTTACAATACAAATACGAATATTCCTAACAAAACTTGATAGCGACAACGAAAAAAGCAACTTCTTTATTCTGGACTTGCCAAATCATTCAATTTACGAGATAGTCTGGTCGCAAAAACGAGTTATGATAGCCTGGGAACGATCATTCATCTGCCTCGGGTTAAAGGCGCTGCGATGCGGAAATTGAAGACGATTATATTATATAATATTACAAGACTTATCTCCGAAAAAATCATAAAGCATCCCACGTCAAACATTAGAGAAATAAGGGTAAATGATTTTGTAGATATTGACAATTTATTTGTAGCGTAGTAAAAACTTGGTTTATGTATTTTAATTTATTGACGATATCTATATTTTGTAGATAAACGTAATAAGAAAATGGTAGAACAGAATTTTACTAAGTTTTACACTTATTATGATTATAAAATAAATTAATTATTTATGTATCCCTATTATATTACCTTACGAAATAATAGTTTAGATCCCCGTAATAACTTTAACTCCTTAACCTTTCAAGATTTACTTTTGAAACAAAAGGTACCCTTTGCTCTTTATCTCATTATCAGCTGAAATTCCTCAAACATTCAGTCGTATATATATACACAAACACACTATCATATATACAAAAAATGTTAGGAATCGTCTGGTGTTATTTTGTGTCTTAGTCTCCATGTCACTTGTAACATGTTTGTAGGTACTTTTTTACCCGACTGCGCGACGCAAAGGAGGGTAATGTGTTTATCAGTCTATGTATGTATGTATGTATGTATGTATGTATGTATGTATGTTTGTTTCTATGTGGCGTTCTAGAGACCAAATGCGTAGGCCGATTTTGATGATTCTTACGTCAATCGATTCGTCTTAACCTTGCAAGTGTCATTAAAGACATGACAGTAATCAAAATTGACCACAGCGACAGCCAGACGCCATATTGTCAAAATGAAAAAAATTAAAGTCGATGAACTATGTCAAGTGGGGTGTCGTTGAATAGGTATTTTAAAATCATCTTTAGGTTTCTTAGATCATTTTTCATTTTAAATAATAGTTTAGGATATATAACGATTTAAAGATGTTTAACAAAAAAAAATCTCGCTAATTTTCATACTTATTGATATAAGATTTTATTTCAAGTATAAACGATATACAAACACTCGATTGCGAAATTTACCATCTTATAACGAAGTCAATGAATCGTAACTAAAAAGTATAAAATAAAAAAAATAATTTAAAGAAAACAAAAAACCCGACTGCATAAAAACGAATTGTAAAAAATACGTGAAAATATTAAATTAAATAAAAACTAAAAAGAAAGAAACAAGCCCAGAAGTTTAGAAGTAATATGCAGAACAGAACGACTCACAGTCGGGGCCCCTTGGGAAGATTTAATTGGTAAAATTTGAATGGGCCCCGACTGTGAGTCGTTCTGTTCTGCATATTACTTCTAAACTTCTGGGCTTGTTTCTTTCTTTTTAGTTTTTATTTAATTTAATATTTTCACGTATTTTTTACAATTCGTTTTTATGCAGTCGGGTTTTTTGTTTTCTTTAAATTATATTGTATTGAGATGTCCATTGATAGCGCGATGAACGGTATGGTTCAGAGCGTCATCGCATTTTCATGGTGCAATTTGGTGGTTCGACTTAGACTGCACGAATGGCGTAGTGTTTTAAGCGGATGCGTCACCGTTTACCGCGCCGATAGTTGCGGGTTTTATCCAGATTACAAATCGTTGCTTTGAGTCTCGGTATTATTTGTGGCTATTGCTTGAAATAATACTTTTAAACTTTCGGGTCTTTTACAAATATTTATATAACAGGTATTTAACGCATAATTATTTGAGAACAAATACCTTATATTTGTTCCGACGTTTCGGTAGAACCCATGCCATAAACATTCCTTGAATACTTGTTAACTCCCACGTGACATAGGAAAGAATGCTAGTGTAGACATTGATGATAATTGCTATTCTATCGATAGGCACTACAAAAACTTCTGAACGTCTTTCCTGATTCCATTTATACCAGGCTATTATGTAATCCAAATACCTTTCTCGTTATTTATCTTTACAATGTGACCTAATGGAAGGAAAGAGGAACCCACCACGCACCCTCGGATTGAGGAGTACGGTATTGTCAACCTTTTTCTATTCCAATAGTTGGGGTGGTCAATCTGGGGGTGCGTGGTGGGTTCCTCTTTCCTTCCATTAGGTTACAATGGAGTTCCGCCAAGTAACGCCTGATTCAGTCAACTTTACAATATGCTTCTGCTATTATTCAGTGAATTTTCGCGAAATTCTCAAAGTTAAGACCCTTTTACGCTGCCTTAGCTTAACATTTATCTAAAACGTTCTCAGAAAAACTGCTTAAAGCCACAATGATTGAAACACATCTTTGAACGAAAGATTTCATGAAAAAGAAGAATATCTTAGATGTTTATATAAGTTTTTCTATCTGTTGTGAGCCAAAGAGCACCATAAACATTTTTAAAATTTGTCGAAATTTAAGTTAAACTGTTCATTTCCTTTCGCGATTTCTCCAATTTCCCATACCAACTATATCATCAATATCACAGAATCACTCTTAGTTGTTCACAATTGTGAGAATAAATGATTTTTAGCCTTATTTACTGAAAGGTACATATGTGTTCTTATTCAGATCCTATACTTTCTTACGTAAACACACGGAATGATGTATGGATGTGGCATACATGTGTGAATTGAGGAAGAGCTAAATAAACGAGATCCTAAGTAAATAATATAATCACCACGTCTGCAAGTATTTGGAGGATTGTCTATACAGTAAACATACATGAAGCAGTCGCCTTAGTCTGATATTATTATAATTATATTCTTGACGGAAAGCATTGTCTTTAATGAATTATATTTTATGCTTCAGATTTGATCAGTTACTAGAGCATGCGCTGCACCCGCACATTTATGTTAATTTAACTGTCTCGCCCAAACCCGATATTCCCATATTGGGAAAAACTTTATTGGTGCACCCCTACGATCCTCACGCAATATGCCTGTCAAATTTCAGTTTTCTACTCTTAATAGTTTTGGCTGTAGCTTGTCTGTCAGTCAGTAACGCAGGATGTATACGGATAACTCCATGACTCCTTGCCATAAAAAATGTTTATTTTTTATTTTTATATGGAATAAATACTTTACGAGATCTAGAGCAAAAAAGGTCTTGTCTATACCTTTTTTTTTTGGTGTTGGGTAGGAAAATCCTCATGGAGTCTCTCCGCCCTGGGGGGAAGGACGAAGGGGACTGTCAAACTCTTACTGACTAAAAACCAACCCGTGCTCCTCATGTACCCATGTGTCGGAGAGTAGGGTTTCACCGAAGCATTCCTCGCTAACCCCCGACGGGTATTGGCCCGCCAGATGGTCAGGCGGGCCCCGAACGAAACCCCCTTGGCGGCGTCTGAAGGTGTTTGGCTCCGCCGACAAAACACCCAGCGGCCGCAGAGGATAGGGAGGACGGCAACGCAACACCGAATCACCTCTTCCTCTGCGGCCCCACCGCGACGCAACGATGATGCGCCCCATTTGGTCGCGGGAGATAGGGCGCGCGGCAACGCAACACCGACACGCCTCTCCTCCCGCAACCGCACCCGACTGCGAGGGACAGACAGAACTGTTCCCCGCACCCGCACCTTGGGACGCATCCTACGCAGGCCTCACTCAAGCCCACTTGGAGCGTCACCCCCTGGGATCCCGCTTAGCTTCACCGTTGGTGTACCTCAAACCCAAGGTTATTCAGCCCCCCCACCACGACAAGGTGGAGAGTGTAATCATCTAGAAGTTGAGAAAGTGCAGAAATAGATAATTTAGTATCATTGAATGTACTATTGGCTTTTTTTTATAGTAATAGGCGACAAACGAGCAGACGGATCGCCTGATGGTAAGCAATTACCGCCGCCCAAGGACACAAACAGCACCACAGGAGTCTCATGTCACCGAATGAAACGCAACAGTTTAAGTACTGTTACTTTACGTCTATTTTCTGTGAAAGGGTATTACTTCCCTGGTCGAGCCGGCCCATTCATACTGAAATCAGCAAGGCTATACTACCTTATAAAGTTTGAACAGTATAAGAATGAATAACGCAAAGCTGAGAAAGAAGTATATAATATTATATTCTGGCCAAAGTCTTCCCTATAAAGCAGCTAACGAGAACTCACTTACAGGATTATGGGATACAGAGCTGACCTGAGTTAATTAGTTTTTCTGCTTGAAATATCTCACTTTTATTTGAGGATGACGATAGACTGACAAAGAAGATATATCAGGCTAGTGTGAATGGGACAGGACAAAGGGGAAGACCTAGGAGAACGTTCTCTGACCAGATTGGAGACATCCTGAAAAAAGGACAAGTCAGAAGTACCCTTAACAGAAGAGCATGCATGAGAAACTTGATGGGAGTGAGTGAAGCAAGTGAGGTATGTCAGGATCGTTGCAAATGGCGTTCCGTAGTCTCTGCCTACCCCTCCGGGAAACAGGCGTGAGTCTATGTATGTATGTATGTATGTTATTTGTTGAGAAACTGGATGGCAATTTTACTGGTCTTGTTGACCAGTCAAAACAATGATAAATACGGGCGACCAAAGCGTAAAATAAATCGTCACTTAAATAAACAACATTAACTAGACATATTCGCCTCATCATCATCATCGGCCTGTCTTATGATAGTTCACTGCTGGATATTCTAGGTAGTAGAGCCTTGCTGATTTCAGCATGAATGGGCCGGCTCGACCGGGGAAGTACTACCTTCTCACAGAAAATCGACGTAAAGTAAAAGTACCCAAACTGTTGCGTTTCGTTCGGTGAGTGAGAGTGCTGGAGGCCCTATCCCCTATTCCTTATTCCTCATCCCACTCCTCATCCTATCCCTTTTCCTAACCCAAAGGGGCAGCAACGCACTTGTGACTCCTGTGGTGTAGCTTGTGTCTATGGGCCGCGGTAATTGCTTACCATCTGGCGATCCACCTGCTCGTTTGCCGCCTATTACTGTTATAAATATTATTAATGAACGTTTAAACAATAACTTGTTTACCAACATACCAAATAACTTTTAACATTTTTTATTCAGTTAGATATTTCAGTTGGAATAACAGTTTTTACGCAAAATCAAAAAAAATATTATCCTAATCTAAATAGTTCAGTTCTGGGTAACCTACTAAAAACAATCTCTTGTTTATATTAATGCAAGTCGTTTCTGGCACTCACCGACCGCTACCGCGGCACCGCTCGCTTCGCTCGCTCGGCTCGTGCGTAGGAGGTCACAGTTCTAACCTAACCTAACCTTACCATTTTTTTAATTAATTAAATGGGGTTGCTTTTGATTATTTACCTGATTATTAGGAACTTATACCCCAATTTAATTTATCTTGTTACAATTCCTGGAAAGAGTATTTTATAAATATTTCTAAACAGAAAGGCTTCTGGTACCAAACAATACAAAGCAACCCTATCCGTGTTCCAATTGTAATTTAAGTAGGAGTCACATTAAGCTGTTTCTAAGATTGCGCTCTGGACACTATCCATCAGCAAAGTTTGCATGCCTTATGAAAAAAACTGACTCTCCAAACTGAAGAATATGTAATCAGATTGAAGATGTACAACATTTGCTAAACTCAAACTCAAACTCAAATATGTTTATTTCCATAAAACTGTTTAAATTTTTTGGACACGTCAGAAAGTCATACTAATAAAAAAAATAAAAAAGTAACTTTAAATGCATATTAACATAGTTGAGCATTGAAAAAAATGCCTGTTCAGAAAGTAGAGCCTCGTGAGAAGAATCAGGTAAGAAACTCCGGGCCACTCTTTTCTACGTCTTGATTCTATACAATTTAAAAACTTAGTAACTATATTGAATTTTTCATAGGTATATGAGCTGGTGTGTCTATAATGTTGTTGTCAATTAATAAGGTTTTTTTAATAATAATATAAAAATACTAACTAGCATAATATAGACACAATAACTCACACACATGAAACTTAACACTAATCAAACATAAGTAGCCTGTGGGACCGAGCAAATTAATCGCAAGCATTTTTATCTTCAATATAATCTAGCACTGAATAGTGTCCTTTTTGACAAAGTTTACGTTTTATAATCTTTTTGAATTTATTATAACTTAAATTTTGAATATTGCTTGGCACTTTATTGTAAAAGCGCACACATTGGCCTTGAAAAGATTTTTTTATTTTCTCTAGCCGGGTAGCCGGCACTACTAGTTTACTCTTATTTCTAGTATTCAAATTGTAGATATCACTTTTTTTTGAGTATGAGGCCTTGTTTTGGAATAAATATATTATGTTGGAATAAATGTACTGGCTTGCAACTGTTAAAATGTTTATTTCCTTGAATTTATTCCTTAACGAAGCCCCATAATCCAAATTATAAATTGCTCGAATACCTCTTTTCTGCAGAACAAAGATGGTCTGAATGTCGGCAGCATTTCCCTACAGGAGAATACCGTATGACATTATACTATGAAAATAGCTATGATATACAAGCCTGGCAGTGTCAATGTCAGTTAACTGGCGAATTTTCCTGACTGCGTATGCTGCAGAGCTGAGTCTATTCGACAATTTACTAATATGTGGTCCCCATTGCAGCTTAGTATCTAGTGTAATGCCTCAAAATTTGGTGTTATCCACAAGATTCAACACATCATCCTTAACCTTTACTAAGGTGTTCACTTGTTTGACGTTAGGCATCAAAAATCGAATAGATTTAGTTTTTAGTCAATTTAAAAGCAGGTTGTTAACCTCAAACCAGCGAACCACCTTTGTGATAGCAATGTTTGCATCGTCCATATCAATTTGCTGTCGTTTTAATTTAAATAAAAGTAAGGTATCATCAGCAAATAGTACTATCTCGTGCTTGTCATTAACGAGGTATGGTTAGTCATTAATATAAACTAAAAATAAAAAAAGACCGAGGATTGAACCCTGTGGGACACCCATTTTGACTACAGACCCATGCAAACGCGTCCCGTTGACATCAACTCTCTGAATACTTTTACTTAAATATGAAGTAAGAAGATGCAGAGCAGAACTACTTAAACTATAGTGATGTAATTTCCTGATCAATGTATCATGTTCTACACAATCAAAGGCCTTGGACAAATCACAGAAGACACCTAAAGCATCATGTTAATCCTCCCAGGCATCAAATATATGTTTTACAAGCTCAACACCGGCATCGGTCGTGGAGCGCCCCTTTGTAAAACCAAATTGTTTAGAGTGTAGAAGCTTGTTGTTATTAAAATAACTTTGCAGTTGGTCTAGTATCAATTTTTCGAAAATTTTGCTAAATGTGGGCAGCACAGAAATTGGCCTATAGTCGGTGGGGTCTGATGTGCTACCTGCTTTGTACAAAGGTATTACCTTGCTATCTTTCATAAGATCAGGAAATACACCACAGTCAATACACTTATTAAATATTTAAGCTAACCTGTTAGCAGCTTAAGCAATAATGGACTTGGTAATAGTAACGGAATTTCCCCACAAGTCTGCAGTCTTCTTTAAATTTATAGTATTAAAAGCTTTTATAACATCATTTGAATTTATATACTGAAATGAGAAATTACTATAGGTTGTACTCATGTTTTCTTGTAAGAGAGATTCCGCTGCATTGGTTGATGAGTCCAAAGATCTAGTAGTAATAACGGGGATATCAGCAAAAAATCTTTCAAACGCCGATGCAACTTTTGAGTCTGATGTAATAGTGTCGTTATCAATGTTCAAACTAAATTTTGAACTTTTACTTTTAACTTTACCAGTCTCGCTGTTTATTATATTCCATGTTATTTTCATTTTATCGTCACCACTCCTAATCCTTGAACTCAGGTAAAGAGACTTAGCTTTCTTGCAAAGTTTCCGAAATATCCTAGGATAGTTTTTTACATAATCCTGAAATTGTTCACTTAAATTAAAGTTTCTCTCGTCATATAGCTCATACAATCTCTTTTTACTTTTGTGAAGCCCAGTTGTTGCCCATTCACAGAAGGTTGCATTAACTCCAACTGTAATCGTTCTAGGTGTGAAAACCGAATTAAAGTCTGTACAAAACGCTTTGAAAAAGTTATTATATAACAAATTAGGGTCACCTTCATCATCTAACAGTGACCAGCTAGTCATTAGTTTACTTTGAAACCTAGCAAAACGAGTTGCAGTTTTAGGTATTACAACTATATTTTGCCTAGAAACATTTTAACTGTTATCATTCAAGGAGATCTGCTGCCCACAATGGTCTAAGTCTAACTGTCCAATAATTTGCTCGTCTCTTACTATGATATCTGTAAATATATTATCTAGGCAAGTAGATGTAGAGGAAGTAACTCTTGTGGGCTCTAAGAATAAGTTCTTCAGATTATATGATAGAAACAGCGCTTTCAATTTTGTACTAAGACTACTATCCTCCAATAAATTTACATTAAAGTCACCACCCACGAAAACATTTTTATTTATTTTTGCAACTTTGTTTAATATCTCATCCATAATACGCTCGAAGCTATCATACAATGCTGAAGGAGGCCTGTATACACTTATTACAATAAATCTCCTCAGTTCCACACAGGCTACCTCAATAGTTCGCTCAACAGACAGACTTACAATATCATGACCCTCCTTAAATTTAAGTTGCTTATTAAGTAAAATCATCGAGCCACCATGTACTGCTTGCTGCTGGCTAAACGAGCTTCCTACTATATGATTACTGAAATTGGACATGAACTGGTTGCTTTTTAGCCAATGTTCAGTGATGCAAAATATATCAACAGCATTACAGTTCATAATCAATTCCATTTCTAAATTTTTATTTATCATACTTCTAATATTCTGATGTACAAAGAACAATGGCAGAATTAGGCCTGGGTTTGTTGTGACGACCTTAAACTTCATATGAACAAAACAAATTGTTTTTTTTTCTACGATTTTTAATATTTTCACTTTGTCTCGTTAAAGCTGCAGTATTTTATGATGATAAAAAGCATTCCAATTGATTACGAATACTTTATTATTTGACTGTTGCCATAGACATTGGTGTGACAGGAATAGACGTGAGTGCTATATCCGTATCGATTATTAAATAAGTAATCGATACGATCGACCTTTATAAGGTTGGTTTGGTTTAAAATGCAGTTGTTTAATATTTAATCAACATTATATCAATAAGCTAATATTTTTGAAGCAAAACAACGTTTATATCAAATAAAAAAGTGGCAGCATCGTTTAAATGTTGTATCGATTTCACATAAAACATAAAATTTAAAATGTGCAGCTCTGCTTTTGTCTTTGGCTGTGACAGTTAGATGCTACAAAATACTTCCGCGTTTTGATGTCAATCTGACATGTTATTTGATAATTCAAACGTACCTACATTGTTTAACTTTCATACTATAACTTTCCTTTTACCTACATTGTTCATTCTTAACTAAAAATTCAAACACCGATATCTTCTTTTTCCACCTTGCCTGGGTGAAAATAGAATCATTTATAGACTCTGTTACTTACGCCAAATGTTTTGATATATTTTTAATTAATGTACGCTTCAATTTAATTTCAGACATCTTGATGTATGGAGATCTGCCATTGTCCTTTAATCAAATGTTAGTTATTATGTTTAAATGTATTAGTCAATGAGTTACGAATAATCTTATTATAGCTAGAGGTTTTCTCTATTGTCTCAGAATTTAATTTAAATTATTATTATTATGAATGTCAATAATGGAATTGTCATGTACTCTAACAGTACTTGGGTCACTGTATAAATTAAATGCTAATAATTTAGCAAGTTGTCGTTTAAAAGAGCGAGAAAGATACATAGTATCTTTTGTTAAAATAAAATTACTTTTAATAAAAGTATTAGTGTCAAAGAATAAAATTGTGTCATTATGACGATATGTACTATTATATAATAATAGATTTAATTAACTTATCTGGTTGTTTTCTTTATCAGATAAGGTCTTTGAATAAGGGAATGCACAGACTATAAAATTGCACCCCACTTTAGAACTTCTATCAGTCATTATATCCGATAAAGCTAGTGTATCTTTCCAAGTAACTAGTAAGCTATCACCATACATAATAATAATTGTAGAATGTTTATTAAATTCTGCATGTTTTAACTTATTAACTAATGAAGACATTCTTTCTCCTGGATAACAAAAGTTTTGTAATGGACGGTTAGTGTAACTATCTATTAAGCTACCCAAACCCACTCCCAAGTGGTCAGAAAACATCAATAAAGTGTTATTACTATGAGTGTCAAGTGAACATATATGATTTGTTTGTAATAAGGCATCAGAACCGGAGTCATTGTATATTTTGTGAGGTTGTTCTAGTACTATACTGCTTTCTAAATCATTATTTAATTTTGAGCAATTTAAGCAACATTTTTTGTTGGCTATAGAGAGTAGTTGTTCTAGATTGTCTCTACCAGCTCTAGAAATCTCATCATATTTTAATATGTATTCTTGAGTTTCTTTCTGGTGTGTTATTGCCATTTTGTCGAGCTGGGCAGTCAGTTTTGATATGAGTGTTTGTAGCTTCTGAGTGTGCTGATCATATAATAATCTACTACTGAGTAATTGTTCATTGCTAGCCTCAAGCTTCGACATTAATGACTCCTGTTCCTTAACCAAGTCATGGTTAATTTGTGATAATTTATTTACTTTATTTGACCCCTTGTGACTGGATTCAAGTTGCTTTATCAATTTATTTAATTTTGATAATTGCCTAAATTTTCTTTTGGTTATCAATTTAGATTTACAGTTGCACTTACATTTTACAGTCTTAATAACACTAGCATTACCGCTGATTACCTCTGAAAACAGGTTCTTGTTTGCTGTGGTGTTGAGCGTCTGGATTGATTCCTCTTGTGATAAAATTGTTGTTTGGGCTTCATTCAGACTCGCCTCCAACTCCCTAATTCGACTGAGTTGTCTAAGGTAGGTTTCATCACAGCTATTGTAGGACCTAACTTCCTCCTGTAGTCTGTCTCGTTGATCCAAGATGTCCATGTGTTCAATGTGGAGTTCCATCAATTGCGCCTTCAGCTGGGATACTTTATCATTGACATATTTAATTTCTTCTTTGCTGTCAACACGTTCCTTCAATAGTTGACTGTTATCTTCTTTATATTTCTTTAATTCTAACAGCGCTATCTTCAAGTTGTTCTCTGTTTCCTTAGCAAGTGCCTTGCGGGTCATCATGTTTGTAGACATGCCTCACAAATTACCTAAAAAAGGAAAAACAGGTGAATACTTCGAAGAAAGATAGGTATTATGTTAATATACAAGAGTGAATATATATAATTAGTACCAAATAAAAGAGATAAAAAAGTTATGAGAATTATAGATTGATGTAGGCATGTTGAAAATAAGTTATGAAAATTGAAAGAAAGGTGTAAGAATGGTAATTTGGCTATTAAACTAAATAATGGTTTAGATTAATATGATTTGTTGAACAACTCTTATATCAGTATCAAGTCGGTAGGATAATCCTTGCTGATGGCTGTACTAAATAACTAAATCTAGGTAAATATCAAAGATGGTTGTACTTAATAACTAAATCTAGGCAGACAATCAAAAAATAATTATAATATTGTATACTTAATTAATAAATATTAACATTGTCTAGAGTTACCGCAGCCAGGTGGGAAACTGTTGAGAACAGAGTTGCAGTGGAAGCTGTAATACATACACCTGACCACGATACACAATTTATCTAAACACCTTCACTGTGGTAGCACAGCGATGACTTATAATCTTAATATTAATAAAATGTCTTACCAACTCTTACTGATGCTGTTCTTGAAGTGGACCTATAGGATTAACTCATAATTTTGGCCAAAATAACAAGATAATCGAATAGATACCAGTATCCAGTTCAGCGTAGTCATACTCCAGGCTCCAACCAGGAATACACACACGTGTTTTACAAAGTTCAATAAAATACTATTTTTATCACAATTAACCGGTGCCAGTTATTGATCAAGGAAGTGGCAATCAAACGGGTTCTAAATACAAGATCAAAACGCTCACAAAACGAAATCTATCCAGAGCTAGGTTTTTTCGCTGACCGCGGGAAACGACAATGAAGCATAGAGCTGAGCTGAATGACAGTTCAGTGTAACCATTGTCAGAAATTTTCAATAGACTAAACAAAATGTTACTCAATCTATCTAATCGATTTGACTTATAATAAAAACTAATTCTATTTCAAACATCCACCCGCCCCGGACCGGCCTACCGGTCCGCTAATCGGTTGGTAGACGTGACAATGTTGCAACCGCTCTCCTCAGAATCGAACCGTCCACCAAGACCTCAGCAAATCGGGGAACTCCATCAGCCCCAGTTTCCAAATGAAGGATGCGCCCCCTGCGCCATCTGAGTGGCGGAAGGTTAGCCTCCTTGATCAAAACGAGGTCTCCAATCTTGAGTATGTGCAAATATTCCAAATTCCAGCGTTTCCAAAAGCTCTGAGTAATATGGCGTACCAATTCAAAACGCGAGAGACGACCAGGTCTCGTATCAATATAGGGGTACTCTGGCAAGGCGACAAGTGGGCGACCAATCAAAAAATGGCACGGCGTAAGGGCCTCCAAATCATTCGGATCTGAGGAGATCGGGCACAATGGCCGAGAGTTCAAAACGGCCTCAATCTTACAAAACACAGTTGCGAGTTCCTCAAATGTAAGGACAGATTCACCGATTGTCCTGCGCAAGTGTGTTTTGGCCGATTTTACGGCGGCCTCAAATATACCACCCCAGTGTGGACAATTTGGTGGGGAACACAACCAATTTATCCCACGTCAGGCAAGCCTATCACCTATATCAGCTTTGTTGGTTTCAAGGAAATTAACAACATCATTCAAATAATTATAGGTGCCCTTGAAGTTAGTGCCGCAGTCAGAACGGATCAAGGAAGGCAGCCCTCTGCGGGATACAAATCTGTCAAATGTGGCTACAAACGCCTCGGTCGTAAGCGAGGAAACCAGTTCCAAATGTACGGCCTTTGTGGAAAGACAAACAAAAACACACAAGTAGGCCTTGACAGTCTTGCTGTTTCGAAGTGTCGACGTTTTCACCAAAAGTGGACCAGCGAAGTCCGTGCCAACACCGTCAAACGTCCTGCTTTCAGTTACGCGATCTGCCGGTAAGTCCCCCATCAACGGCTGCATGGTGGAAGCCTTGAGCTTATAACAAGGGATGCAGCGAAAGACTACACTCCGAATAATTCTTCGGGCAGACAAAATCCAAAATTCGCGTTGCAAAATAGCCAACAAAGCATTACAACCAGCATGCGAATTTTTAAGGTGACGGTCAGTTACCAACAAGCGTACCAAATGACCGTCCTTGGGTAACAAAAGGGGGTGACGTGCCCCGTAAGGGAGGTTGGCGTTCTTGAGACGCCCTCCAACGCGCAAGAGACCCGTATCGTCCAAAAAGGGGTTCAATTTAGAGACAGCTCCCGACAATTTCGATCTCCCTGATTTAAGGATAGCAATCTCCTTCTCAAAATGCGCCAATTGCACAGAACGAACCCAAAAGGTGAGGGACTCCTGTCGTTCCTGTGGTGAGAGAAACGGTGTCAGTCGTTTCTGTTGTGGGTGCCTAAAGTTAAAAACAAAACGCTTTATCCAAGCAGTGACACCTAACAACTTGTCGAGGGAGCTGTAACGATTCAACAAAAAATCGGGGTCGAAGGCGCATTCCACCTTTTCAAGAGCGAGTGTTCGTAGACCCGGCAAATTAGAAGTATTCAAAACTGGCGTTCGAGGCCAATCAGTTTCTGGTCGACTCAACCATTCCGGACCCCACCACAGCGAATGACCTATCAAACTAGGCGTCAAGCATCCGCGCGAGGCACAATCAGCGGGGTTGAGCTCACCTGGCACGTGTCTTCAAACAAGCTTGACTTCAGATTTTTGGATTTGGGAAACGCGGTTAGCGACAAATACCTCCAAGGTGTGGACAGAAGCCTTCAACCAACAAAAAACAATTTGGCTGTCTGTCCAGGCGTAGGTACCATTAATACAAATGCTTTTACCCAAAGTACTGGACACGTGGTTCAATAACCGTACAAGTAGTGCTGCTCCCGAGAGCTCCAATTTTGGGATGGTCAGTGATGTCCGAAGGGGTGCAACCTTGCTCTTCGCCATGATCAGGGAAACTCTCACCTGACCTGAGGCACTGACTGTGCGCAAGTACACCACAGCCGCGTGACCACGTTCCGAGGCATCACAAAACCCGTGAAGGGTGGCCTTGTACTTCCCGGGAGGAAGGATGGGACGAGGCAAGGAGATCTCGTTGACGGCAGGAAGTGAGGATACAAAAGAGGTCCATTCCTCAACAAGAGTGCCGTGCAGAGGTTCGTCCCAGGTCAATCCTGCTGTCCAAAGCTTCTGCAAGAAGCATTTTGCCCAAAATATAATTGGACAGATCCAACCGTTCGGATCAAAGGTTCTGGCGACAGTAGACAATACGAGACGTTTAGTCCAAGAACACGGCAATTTCAAGTCTACGTTATATGTAAAGATGTCTTGGACTGGTCTGTACTGAACGCCGAGAACAGCCATCATGGCGGGGTTGTCAACAATCTCAAATAGATGTGGATCTTGCTGATGATCCTCTGGCAAGCCTTCCAAAAGCGCTGGTGAGTTGGAAATCCATTTGCGCAACTCATAACCAGCGGAGGCCAAAATACCTATCAACTCGTCCCGCAGGAGGATCGCCTCGTCCACTGTGGAGGCGCCCGAGCAAATGTCATCGACGTAAATATCGTCCTTCAAGATGGCGGAGGCTCTTGGGAAACGTAAGCCTTCGCGGTCTGCGAGCTCCCAAAGAGAACGTATTGCCAAGTAGGGGCTTGATCTTAACCCGTACGTATTCGTATTGAGCTCGTAGACGACCATGGGATCGCGAGGAGACTCTCTCCAAAGGATCAGCTGGAAACGACGGTCATCAGGGTGGATAATCGTCTGCCTAAACATCATTTTTATGTCGGCCACAAAGACAACCTGATGTCGTCGGAAGCTGGTGATGACGTCACAAAGGTCCTTGACCAACTTGGGACCAGAATGCAAGCACTGGTTCAAGGATACGCCTGTTGAAGTCTGCGCAGAACCATCAAACACTGTGCGCAGCTTGCCAGTCAATGGCTTCAATACCGCATGATGCGGGAGAAAGTAGTGCTCCACCGAACGCCAATCCAAATTTGCCACAGACATGTGTCCCAATTGTTCATATTCTCTCATGAACTCAATGTACTTCTGTCTGAGCTCCGGATCACGACCCATGCGACGCTCCATAGCCAACAATCTCTTTTCGACTAAAGGTCGTGACTCACCAAGCGGAGGCCGAACAGACAGGAAGGGTAGCCTCGTAATAATCCGACCAGAACGGAGTCGACCAGTGTTGTTCTGGAAGAACAGCTCGCACTCCTCATGTTCTGGATTCAAACGGGCAGCTTGAGGCGGCTCCTCTGCCTCCCAAAACCTCTGAACTGCATCAGAGAGAGCAGAGCCTACAGCCAACAAATTATCAAGTTCGGGTGGAGGGGGTTCCCTAGGTACAGGTCCTATCAAAGCAAATCCAAATATGGTCGGAATGGCAGTCAAACCATTTAGCACCAAGACCCGTTTCCCACCAATCAAAATTCCACCGAGGACATCAGAGCCAATCAACAAGTCGATTAGTCCCGGTGTGTCAAATTTGGGGTCTGCCAGTTTCAATCCCGATGTCAAATTCACCACAGCAGCGGGTAGCTGTTTCTGTGGGTGCATACCCAAAATATTCTGCAACACAATAGCCGAGGTTTTTATCCTCGGGTGTGAAGATTCAACAGGGCCAAACAAAACCTTAACTTGCCCTTCAACATTAGAGGCTACGTCACCTATGCCCCGTATACAATTTGGAAAAGAGCCCATATTTAATTTAACCTGCCCTACCAAATAAGTGGAAACAATGCAACCTTGTGAACCTGTGTCCAATATTGCACGGACAACAACTGAGGTCCCCGTGGGTCCCCAGACCCTAACAGCAACCGTTGGTAGGATAACGGTCTCAATGGGGGAGGTTGGAGTTATAGGGCAGGGGTCAATGACCTATTGTTGCCTGGGTGGCGACCGATGGCCAGGACCAGGCAAGTCAAAACGAGGGTGCGGCTTGAAGTCCTCAAAAGTGCGATGACTCGATCCGCGCGCCATCTGTGGGGGGTCATAGTGACGCACCCGCCCAAAACGAGGTGGGCGCGAGTCAAGGCGGGGACGCTCTGCCAAAGGAGGGGAATACCTGGGGCAGCAGTCATGGTGCTGGTGACGCTGGGCGGTCGCACATTCAGGTGCGCGAGAGAGAGGAGGCGTGCGCACGCTACGGTTCTCCAAGCGGGGTGAGCGGCGATCAATTAAGCGAGGCGACTCTCGGCTGCGCGCCGGTGAGCCTCGGCTGCCACCTTCAAAACACCCGCCCGTGCGCGGCGTCGGCTGGTTGGACAAACGGCCTACCTCTCTGGCATTCATGCAGAGAATGTCCAAATGCTGTCCTCCACAGTGAGGACACGGGGCGAGAATTTGGGCAGTCTCGCTGGTAGTGGGACCCCAAACAAGAGAAGCAAAGGCGGCGGGCATTCGCGATGCGCCTACGAGAGGCGACATGTAGGTCCAAGAATGCCCTACAACTGGCCGTTCTGTGCCCCGTGACCTTGCAGTAGGAGCACTCCGCTGGGCTCTGCGTGACCGCAAAGCGAGGAGGGCGCCGGTCAACATTGGCTCGGGTGTGACCGCGAGCCTGCTCCTTGACCTTGGGCGGCTGCGACTTAGCCGGCGTGTCACCACCGGAGTTGTCCAAGAGCCGGCACTCATCCTCCAGGAACTTCTCCAGGTCAGCAAAGGGGGGCAGATGGGTCGCGCTATCCCCACCAAAGCGCTGTTCAAAACGCGACCTCAGGTCGGCAGGCAGCTTCTTCAGCACAATGTGCACCAATAGATAAGACCATTGGTCTACGGGCAGGTCAAGGCACTTAAGTGCGTTGATGGCCACCAAGAGCGGGTTCAACAGTTGGGTGCGCAACCCAGAGACCCGGGTGAGCGTCGGCAAACCCAAAATCTGCTCGATGTGCGTGTCGGCAAGGCCACGCTTATTATGGTACCTACGGGTAATTAGGTCCCGAGCCGTCTGGTACGCCTCGTCAGACTCGGGCAGATGCTGGATGAGGCCCTTAGCCTCCCCATCCAGAACCGACATTAGATAGGCCAACTTTTGTGCCGGCCGAAGGTCAGCCCTATCATTGACTAGGCTGTCGAACAAATTAACGAAGCCCAGGTAGCTTCCTAGGCAGCCATCAAAATGGGGGAGGTCCAAAGTAGGGAGCCTACTCACCAGCCCCGGTGCTGACCTAGAAGCTCCTGCTTCAGGCCGGGTTGCCCTTCCCTATCGGCAACTAGTTGTCTCGCAGTATTGGAGACGGCATCATACAGGTCTAAGACCTGGGCATAGTCTTCGCTGACCTTATTTCGCTGGTCAGCAGTGAAATCAGTGACTGACACTTCGAGACAGCAAGCGCTGAAAGTGCGGAACTGTTCCACACTTGCCAGGCGATCGTCAATCCGCTCGTACCTCTGAAGTAAGGCCTGCTGGCGATCAGGCCAGTTCACTAAAGCACTGGCCGAGGCAAACCAGCGCAAATCTGATGCAATAGCACCAGCAGCCGCACGCAAGTCCTTGATAGCTGACATAATCAAAATTCAAAAGAGCCCGGACAAGCGGTAAATAAAATTAACAATCAAAACTTAATATTTCTTAATTCCTTGAAACCAACAAAATATTAGCCTGTTTACTGCAAGTGCAGGCAAGTGACAGGTATCTACTGTCCAAATAAATTAATAGTTTCAATATATATTGACACAAAACAAAGTCAAAGTTATCAAAAGTTGAACCTTCGAATAAGTTAATTAAAGTTAAATATTCAAATAAATTAACTAATTACTTGCAACAGACAGACTGGCTGTGTTATTTGAGATATACAATAGGAAGTAAGCACAGAATATGTGTTACCTAGCAATATTATCTATATTATAACAAAACAAAGTTTATTAATGTGACCCGCCTAAGTGGCAAGGTCAAGTTGGTTGTTTATGAATATATGCAATAAACTAAATTTACTAAATTTATTGATACATACAGCTGTTATGTATCCAAACAAACTGACTTATTAATCCAACAACAAATTCAAGTTAGATTTTTCAACAATACTAATCAACAATTACTGCTGAGGTTATGTGTGACAATGTGTTTCAAATTAGGTATCTAGGTCAACTTATACAATTAAATATTATGTATTTTAGACAATAACTGACCTGACAAACACTACAATACTGTCTACAAGGTGAGATATATAGCTCATACAACACCAATGTGAGTTCAGATACAATCAACGGCTAAGATACAAGTTTACAATATAGGCACAGTTAACCACGCTCTTGCTATCAAAATTATGTCTAGAGTTACCGCAGCCAGGTGGGAAACTGTTGAGAACAGAGTTGCAGTGGAAGCTGTAATACATACACCTGACCACGATAGACAATTTATCTAAACACCTTCACTGTGGTAGCACAGCGATGACTTATAATCTTAATATTAATAAAATGTCTTACCAACTCTTACTGATGCTGTTCTTAAAGTGGACCTATAGGATTAACTCATAATTTTGGCCAAAATAACAAGAGAATCGAATAGATACCAGTATCCAGTTCAGCGTAGTCATACTCCAGGCACCAACCAGGAATACACACACGTGTTTTACAAAGTTCAATAAAATACTATTTTTATCACAATTAACCGGTGCCAGTTATTGATCAAGGAAGTGGCAATCAAACGGGTTCTAAATACAAGATCAAAACGCTCACAAAACGAAATCTATCCAGAGCTAGGTTTTTTCGCTGACCGCGGGAAACGACAATGAAGCATAGAACTGAGCTGAATGACAGTTCAGTGTGACCATTGTCAGAAATTTTCAATCATCATCATCATCATCATCATCAGCCTTTAACAGTCCACTGCTGGACTAGGCCTCTCCTTTGAAAGGAGGAATTAGCCTACTATACCACGCTGGCCAAACGGGTTGGTATAGGGTTTGTATCAAGTTTTCCTTCTCTTACAGTGGTGTTCTCTGCATAATATGCTCCCTCTGTCGGCTCTTACGACACCCATGGGATGATACGGGGTGGTGACATTTCGTATTCTTAATCCGTCACCACACGGGGCCGTCACCACACGGGGCCGGTTAATTTTCAATAGACTAAACAAAATGTTACTCAATCGATCTAATCGATTTGACTTATAATAAAAACTAATTCTATTTCAAACATACATATATGTATATAAATGTGAAGTGTAAGTGTAGTTTGTGCTTGTATGGGGCATTTGTTCAGTCCTCGATTTTGCTTCCACTTTTGTCAAGCAAAAGGAGACAGAAACTGTGCCAGTGTGTGATGGACGAAGCTCACGTTCGGCTCACTGAACGTGTAGTAAATATGTGCTGAGGAGTGTAAGTTAATAAGTAAAATACTTCCCGGGTTCTGTTGCCACTGGGTAGTTGATCTGTCCGCCAAGAACTGTCTGCAGCGAGGTTTCAAACAGCAAACTCAATGTATTTCACACTTCTATTACTATTACACACGATATTAATGAAACATAAGCGTTTAATATTGATTTAAACTTAAATAAAACTTTAAAATCACGGAGCTACGTAATTTTACGTTTGACGTTTTCAGTGTTGCCAGCTGATGGATTGTGTCCAGAGCAAAAGTGAGAGGGAGTTACTCTTGAAGGAACTAAAACTTAATAAGCTTGATGTAGGCTTAATTCTGTCAATTTTATCACTTCCAACATCAGAAGCTGCTAAAAATTGTGTCATTTAATAACATGTCTTCAATTGTGACCTCCGTCTTATTAGTTTGAATAGCTCACTGTTTTGCTGCTGCTGAATTTATAGAGTGGCATAGTTTTTTTTACGAAATTATGCCACTCTATAAATTAATTCTGTACTTTTATATTATATGTAAATTTGCCAATGTAAAAGGTACGATGGGGTTTGCGTATCTCCTAAGATAAAAACCCCATAATAAATAAAGATTTAAAAAAATATATATATTTAGATAATGACTAGCGATATATAAGCTTTTTTTTTTATTTTTGTTTTACGAGGTGGAAAATCCCTTCGGATCTCCGACTCTTGGGGGAAATAAGAGCCGGAGTATGTGGTGTTTCCACTAAAAACCACCTCGAGCGATATATAAGCTGCGTTATTTTCCAATACTCTTACTAAGTGTAATTACAGAACAACACACAATTTCACTGACTTCAGTAATGAAGCGTGTGTTAATTATTTAACAGCGAAATACCATGTGAATAAAATGTTCTAGTTATATCAATATTTTAAAGCGTCATATCCCAAAGACGTAACTTTATATAACCTAACACTACAGTGGTCAAAATGGTAAGACATACAATTTAAGTGTTTTAATATTTCACTCATATCGAGAATATTTTGGCACCCAATACTAACAAAGTATAAGATTTCACATCAAATATCATCAACATAAATGAATTTGAATAAAACCACTACTGAAGTCCAAAACATCTAAGTCGATATTACAGATTAGATTTGAATCTTCTAAGACCTACTTGTATTTATACAGCTATTTGAATTCTGTGCCAATTCACGCATCTTAATAAATAAGCTTTCTTGTATTGGTAAAATATTATTATTATTCTGACTAGCGGCACAGAATAGATAGTACAACGTACAGAAGCACCACTTCGCAAACCAATTTAAAGAAATTGCGACTCTTGCTACTAAGCAACAAAGTGCAATTCAGCTCGCATGAGCACTCAGTCTACTACAATATTCACCTAACCGTTCCTGCTCTTTTCTAACACATAACGCTGTCGCTGTCTATCGCGGAGTGACGCACTTGCTGTCGCGCTAGGGTTGTCGACTTGCCGCTGCTACTATATGCTGTCTATCTACCTACTTGACCAATTTATAATAAATAATTATCCTATGTTTAATGCGTATGGTTACACGGTAAATTTAACTAAATTAAAACAAACCTAGATATATCCTTGTTTAATGGTTAGTGATATTTTTGATGACTTACTTCAAGTTGGCTTGACGAATTCTTAGGAAGTAATTTTCGCTAGAACAAAAACCACAAATAATCTGGTCGTTTCCATTTTCACTATACTGATTCTTAGTTATTTCCTTCTATTTCCTTATATTCCTATTTTTGGTTACGTCATATTATACCCGTTTGATATAATAAGTGTAACTTTACAAGAAATCATCATTGCCCAATCAATACAAAATTCATATTCAAAATAGAGTATAATATTGTACAGACCCAGTACAGCTTTTACCATACACGGCAAAAAGATATATTATACATTTTTAGCTTCTTTTTTATTTATTCAATACAATTCTATATTCGAATGATATGGATCACACTTAATATGGAACATTCTGTATATACCCACGTAAACAACAACTTCATGCAAGGGAAACCCAGTGCTGTGAAGTGAGCTTAACGTTCGTCGAGAACAGTTTGCAACTACCTTACATTTATGACATTATGTGTGATACAGAAAAAATCGAATACTGTAACTATCATCGTCATGTGAAATGTATGATTTGTGTGGTTTTCTTGTTGTTATAAGAGCAGCATAAAAGCATGGTCACACATGGCTATGCCACCGTCGATCATATTATTAGGATGCACGGTAAAACTCGAACTAGTTTGTGTTTGCATCACAAGTATAATTGAATTGTGTATTGTTATTATGTTGTAAATAAATAAAAATAAAAATAAACGCGTGGCTTGATTAACATGATTCAAACCGATACCGGTTTTTGAACTAGATCTTTAATTTGACACCATAATCGTTGGGATATCTCAACAAACAAAAAAAATATTTTTCAAGTTGCTCTCGTAATTATCTAATACTTAAAATTATGTAACTATGAAGTATTTACCGCGTAACAATTCTTTTAAAAACTATCTTTTCGAACATCAAACCATAAAACTAGGATTATGAACGATTGTCAACATCATTAAATCAGAAATAACCAACACCTATTAAGTACGTAATTTGGCATTAATTAGTTTAGCTTACCTTTCCGCATCTGTAGGTAATGTAAAAAATGACACACTTTTATCTCCCTTTTTTCAACACACGTCCGTGAAATGAGCAATACTTTGCACCAGACTTGTGATGAGACATTTATGTTGTTCACTATTAAAATTCACGTTATTAGCAAAATAGCAAAGATCGCTCTGCGCGCTAGCAGTGACAACCATGACAGCCGACTAACGACGCGGGCTTGGAAGCCGCGCAAAAGTGTAGGCACTTATCGCTGTAAGTACGGCCGAGTGAAGAGGCCTGCTAGCGGTGTATATTTTTATTTCACCGTCACCAGCGAGGGGTAGGCTCGGATTTCGTTCTATTTCTATGTTAATGTGGATCTTCTTACAATGCCTTTCGATATTCTTACCTAGTTGTATTGCATTAGATTCCAATATTTTATCGTTGTGGATATTTATCGTATCCATGGCGCTTCATTGATCACAATTATCTGGCATATTTTTATTTCGGGGTGGTACGCATACGCAATCACTTGAGGATGCTATTTGTTTTTCGTGTTGTTTATATTTACTTTTTTATATTCAATAATACTTTTGGCGATATATGGGTGGGTGTTCTCTATTGCGCCACAATCCACTGACTCCTCAGAAGGTTGTTAAGGACTTCTTCAGTAAAACTCAAGGAACTTCAGTAAACGAATATTAATATATTGTCTCGACATTTACAATTTTGAATACATATATATAGTACAATACGACACGTTACGATAGAACCATATAGAACGGCAGAGGTAAACCGACTGTGGCGGCTTGGCGACGCAACGTAACAGGGGAGCCTACTTTGTCACCTCAGCAAAACGATCCTGTTACGTTGCGGGCCGCTACAGTGGTCCTCCCCTTTTTTTCAAAAAAATAAGAAACACATCCAAAAATATTACATACAAAACATACTTGTATACGATACATTATTTCATATAATCAGAATAACCACAGTACCCAGTGTGTAGTCACCTTTATAAAATCTGACATAGCAAAAAGAATACACAGAATGTAACTTAATATAATCAGCTACATGATGTTGCTAGCTTATAACGCAGGAATTAAAGCGAACAAAGAACAATGATGAAATCATAACATTCACACTGGCCAAAATGCAATTCATCAAAACAACTTCTAGAGTTACGGTTTGAACGGATGTGAATAAAATATAACAAACATGATATCAACTTCTAAGTATTGTTTACAATATTTTATAACGAATCAAAAATTATTCCACAGTCAAATACAATATTATTTTCTAAGTCTTGCCTTTATTACAAAAGTAACAATACGGAAACTTATTTCAATTCGTATACAGTACGACTAGCCCTACGGCTGGTGCCTTGGGATCGAAACTGCTACCTAACGATGATAGTGTCCACTGGAGGACTGTATACGCACTGAACATCAGCTTTACACATACAAAATATAAGAAATACACAATCAATACACATTTAATAAACGTAGTTTTAAAATTGAGTCAAGAGTAGCTTTTGCCCAGCAGTGGAATACCTTTTGCCCAGGAGTGGGATAGACATAAGAATTTAATAAACACATCTTGCGCTACGCATATACAACTTGTGGTTGTGCCTGTTGTGGGCCACTACCATGCTGCGCAGACTGCTGTGCTTGCACATGTTGCAAACCACTTATTGAGGGTATCGATGCCAAAACCATTTCACTACGGATCCACTTACGTGACCGTTTCTTACATTTGGTTACACAGAAATACACCATAAGTAAAGATAACAACACCAAAATGGTCAACAAGATAGCTCCAAAAAACTCAAAATGCTTTTGTATTTCGGAATCACTGTTTCTAGCATTATTTGCTCCGTTTTGGGCAATAATAATGTCTTGTTCTTTACTGTAAGATTTATCCATAATTACTATGTAAAACTAATTCTGTTAACTGGTTAAAATTTGTATCAAGAATGCTTCTAATTAGCCAATCTGACCTTTTAAATAACAATTTCACAATAATAAATGCTAATCCAACAAAAATCTAACAGGCAACTTAGATACGCGGCCACTGCGAGTGGTGTAAGTGACACGCTTATCGCTATTCTCACATTTTTCTTGTTGATCATTTTGTATATCCTTACAATTAATATCGCAATACTCATCTGAACATCCTTGTTCTGAGGGAATATTCAACAAATAAGCGGGCTTTAATCTATCAATCGAAACTAATTTAACATTTCCACAAATATCAATCTTGAACGATTTACTTCCCCTCTTTATGACCTTATACGGGCCTACATAAGGAGGTTGAAGCGTTCCTCTTACTACGTCATCCCTTATGAATACATACTCGCAACTACTTAAATCAGGGTGGACAAATATTGTACGTGAATCTCTTTGCGCTACATTACGCGGTCTTAGGTTCCTAATAACATTTCTCAATTGTTCAACGTACTCGTTATTATACTTAATATTGCAGTGCTTATTATCATAAAAATCGCCAGGCAGTTTTAACTTTAGACCATACGTCAATTCTGCTGCGCTTACGTTCGTATCACTTCGCGGAACAGATCGCAACGCCAGCAAAATCATGGGCAATTCTCGTAGTCAATTCGAATTATTATTTAATTTTGCTCTTAACGCAACTTTTAATGAACGATGCCACCTTTCTACCATACCGTTACTTTGGGCATGAAATGCTGTAGTCCTAATTTTATCTATACCTAATAATTTTGTAAGCTGTAAAAATAAATCGCTTTCAAACTGTCTGCCCTGGTCGCTTGTCAGCCGTACCGGACATCCAAAACGAGCTATCCAATTCTCAAACAGAACTTGCGCAACCATTTTTGACGTTATCTCTTTCAATGGATATGCCTCAGGCCAGCCTGTACTTCTATCTACAATAGTTAGTAAGTACCTATACCCCTCTGACGTGGTAGGCAGCGGTCCTACTAAATCTATATGTATATGTCCAAAACGAGCACTAGGCGTAAATTTTCCTAATTCTGACATCGTATGACGCTGCACCTTAGCTTTTTGACAACTGATACACGTCTTAGCCCATTTTGAAATTTGTGAGTTCATTGAAGGCCAATAAAATCTATCCTTAATTAATTTCTTTGTTGCTCTAATACCAGGGTGACTTAAATTATGTAAACTATCAAAAACTAATTTACGATACTTTTCTGGAAGATAAGGGCGAACTGTTTTCGTTGCCATATCACAAATAACTGATTCTTTCTCGTTTGGTAAAAATATTTCTTTAAATTGCGGTGTATCTTTTGCCTGACTAATTCTATCACATAACTCAGTATCTAATTTTTGATCTCTCGCTAGCTCACAATATTCTCAATACGATCAATAGTCTCAATACGCGATAACGCGTCCGCAACAATGTTCTTATCGCCTGTAACATGCCTAATATCCGTCGTAAACTCACTGATGTACGCTAACTGACGGGTTCGGCGCGGGGTCTCTTTTTCGCTTATTTTCCTAGAAAATGCAAATGTTAACGGTTTATGATCGGTGTATATTACTAATTTTCTACCTTCAAACATTTTACGAAAATACTGCATAGCCAAATAAATTGCTAAAAGTTCGCGATCATAAGTGGAATATTTTTGTTGAGCTTCAGTTAATTGTCTCGAGAAATAACCTAATGGTTTCCACTGACCATTTATTTCTTGCTGCAACACTCCACCAACACTAGAATTGGACGCATCTGCCATCAAGGCCAACGGAACGTCTATTACCGGATGCCACAACATAACATTATTTTGTAAACTTTCTTTACATTTCAAAAACGCTTTGTCAGCTGATTCGGTCCAAATTATTTTAGTCTTGTCTTTCCTTTTGGCATTGTGCAAATATTTATTTAACTCTTTTTGATATTCGACCGCTTGTGGTAAATGTGCTCTGTAAAAGTTAACCATTCCTAAGAAACGACGTAACTGTTCTATTGTTTCTGGTTTTTTGTAATCAATTATAGCTTGTATTTTATCCTCAAGAGGTAGAATACCTTCAGAAGATACTTTATATCCTAAAATTTCGATTTCGGATGCGCCAAAAATACATTTACTTAGATTTATAGTGATACCGAATTTATTGAATCTTTCAAAAACTGCTTGTAAGTGTTTTCTATGGACATTGGTATTCTCACTTGCGATTATGACGTCATCTAAATAACAGAAATAAAATGGTTCTAAATTATTATTATTATCATTTTTCAAATTATTTTCTACGCATTGTTCTAAGCCCTGTAATACGTTATTATTCATAAACCTCTGAAATGTTTGGGCGGCATTACGCAAACCAAACGGCATTCTTAAAAATTCAAATAAACCAATAGGTGTTATAATAGCTGTTTTCTCTACATCTTGGGGTGAGATTGGTATGCAATGATAAGCTCTATTAATATCTAAACGAGTAAAATTTTTTTTCCGGCGCAAATGTAAGTAAAATCTTGTAAGCGCGGAATCGGATATCTATCTGGCGTTGTAATACTATTTAACTGACGATAATCACCACAAGGTCTTAACTGGCCGTCTTTTTTCGGAACTACGTGTATCGGACTAGCCCAAGCCCCTTTTGAAGGTCTACATATACCAAGCTCTTGCATCAACGCGAATTCTGCCTTAACTTTATGATACCTGTCCGGCGGTAGCGGTCTAGAGCGCGCATACACAGGCGGACCGGTCGTCTCAATGTAATGTAAAACTGCGTGCAACGGCGAATCTATAAATAGAACGGGCTTTGTTATATCTGAATATTTCAACAACAAATCATAGTAAGGGTGATTATTACTAATTGTATTGATAGATTCCTGATCATACTGTACCACTGAAGCAAGGATGTTCAAATTCGTAACTTGGTCAATTTGTAAGGATGTTATAATCATATATTTAGCCTATTACCAATTTACCTATGTAGCCATCTATGTACCTATAATGTAACGTGTATCCAGTAATGTTTTATATATCGTATGTACTCCTAAAAATAAATCAGTCTATAATCTGCATCTAATAGTTTCACTTCGCTCCCGTTAAAGCCTACCTTTGCATGGCGACCGTGATTTAAGTTATGCGAACCTGACCCGGCCGCGCCGTATAAGGATTGTACTTCATAAACATTGCGCTCTCGGGACGACTTTAAGATGTTTTTAACGACGCATGTTATAAAACTAACAACGTTTGATGACATTATTTTCGTACACGGTGAATACGATAATAAGAAAAATGGGCAAAACGCAGTCTAAAGACGAAACAGTAATTGTTCAAAACGCGGCTGGTGGCGTAAATAGTGCTGGAGTGGAAGAAATAAAATCTCATTTATCTTCGACCAATATTCTCATGACTATCATAGTACTACTCATGGGTCTTGGTGTCTTGTATTTGGCATTTCGTATCTACAGAAAATGCCATTTGAATTGGATACGGAACGAGTTTGAGTCAAGTGCCAATAGAAGGTCACTTTACAGGCGTCATCGAGTTAATCCTGACGTAAAGGTTCAGGATTCGATTGTGTGAACAGTGTACAATTTTCGTGAATAATAAGTGTTTATACTGCGTCTATGGTAAAGTGCTTACAGAGTATACACATATAACTACATACATCTCTTCGGATCGCAGCAAGAAATTATAATTCCTTGAAAGATGCAGTCCAAGGAGCTGTAGACGAAGAAATTTTGGCACCATCTACTTCTGCGGATGTTCTAGCTATGAATCGTAATCATGATAATTTTTATAATTATAGAGGTCAAAGGACATGGTTTCAGACTAACAGGTTTCCCCGTACAAGAGGTGAATATAGAGGTGGCAGGCAACAACGAGGCCGGAACGACGTGCAACGCAGAGGTGCTTGGCAAGGTAGCCGAGGGGCTCAAGGTTTTCAGTCAAATCAGCCGTATCAAGCAGGTAGGTCTTATAATACTCAATATATGAATGCAGAGAGGACTGCTGCTAACGATCATACTGTTCGAGTGATGGCCGAAGCGGGCAATAATAACGGTAATAATGACAGTGATAATTTACAATTAGATGAGTTTTTTCGTGCCTAACGAATACATATTTTCGTATAATGGTTGTTTACGTGTCTCGCTAAACATAAAAGGTAAAGAGTACACTTGGTTACTCGACACTGGTGCGTCCATTTCAGTTGTAGCTCTTGATGTTGTTACAAGTTTAAATATTCCAATACATAGTTGCAATGTTACCATAAATGGTATAGGTGGCAAAGTACAAGCTGTCGGATATAGTTGGTTACGATTGAAAACAAATGAAACAGTATTTGACCATAAATTTTTTGTGTTTAATAAATTGCCGTGCAAGACACATGGTATTTTAGGATTGGATTTTTTAAATAGATATGAAGGAAATATAGATTTAGTAAACATGACTGTAACGTTACGTTCAGAAAATAATTCAGGAATTGTATTACATTTATTCAAAAATAATAATGATAGTAGTGGTTTATTCGTTATTCCAGCCAGATCAGAGAGTGTTCATTACGTAAACACCTTATATAATGAAGAATGCGTAGTGTGCGCAACCGAATTAAGTGAAGGTGTTTTCATGGCCAGCGCTTTAGTATCTCCCAAAAAGGGTCGAATTCCGATTCGAATATTAAACACTACTGAAAATGAGATAACATTGAACAAAATAAAAACACGCATATACCCCGGTAGTGATTTTCATATCTGTAATTTCGATCAAATAGATGTAAATGCAAATAGAATAAAGAAACTATTTTCAAAGCTATCATTATCTCATTTAAATTTGGAAGAACAAAGGACAATAAAAAGCTTATGTGCTAAATATTCCGATGTATTTTGCCTCCCTGGGGACAAATTAACTACTACTAACATTTACAAACATACAATCAATTTAAAGCCAGATACAAAACCTATATTTTCAAAACAATACCGATTACCCCATTTTCAGAAATCTGAAATAACAAAACAAATAAATGAAATGTTAGAGCAAGGTATAATAGAACCTACAACGAGTGAATGGTCTAGTCCCGTTCTTTTAGTACCAAAAAAGCCAGACAGCCAAGGTAATAAAAAATTCAGATTAGTCATAGATTACAGAAAGATTAATGATTCCATACAAGATGATAAGTTCCCCCTTCCAAATATTACTGAGATATTAGACTCTCTATCAGAATGCATCTATTTTTCACATTTAGATTTGCAGCAAGGATATTTTAACGTAAAATTAGACCCAAATAGTAGAAAATATACAGCATTCCACTCAGGTCAATATCAGATGACCAGAATGCCCATGGGATTAAAAACTAGTCCAAACTCATTCTCAAGAATGATGACCATGGCTATGGCAGGTTTAACCTACGAAAAATGCTTTGTTTACTTGGATGATCTGATAGTATTTGGAAAATCGCTCACGCAGCATAATAGAAATTTACAGGATGTTTTTATTCGCTTAAGAAAAGTTAATTTAAAACTTAACCCTGAAAAATGCGATTTTCTGAAAAAGGAAATCCTTTATTTAGGTCATATGGTTACTAACAAAGGAGTACTGCCAGATCCTGAAAAAACAAAAATAATGGAACAATATCCCATTCCCAAAAATAGTGATGAGGTAAAAAGATTTGTGGCATTCGCGAATTATTATCGAAAATTTATTAAAGATTTTTCTGGAATTGCTAGACCCCTGAATAGCTTATGTAAAAAGCACGTTAAATTTGAATGGAATTCTGCTTGTCAAAGTTCGTTTAATAAGCTTAAAGAAAGTCTCATAGCTCCGCCAGTTTTACAGTACCCTGACTTTTCAAGCAGTAATAGGTTTATTCTACAAACAGATGCTTCAGGATATGCCATCGGCGCTGTTCTAACAAATCAAGATTCCAGACCAGTAGCATATGCAAGTAGATGCCTTAATCGTTCTGAAATTAACTATCCCACAGTTGAAAAAGAACTACTTGCGATTGTGTGGGCTATAAAGCACTTTCGACCCTATTTATACGGACGCAAATTTATTATCAAAACAGACCACAAACCTCTCGTTTATTTATTTAACATGAAAGATCCATCCAGTAGATTGATGAAATTTAGAATTGCATTAGAAGAATATGACTTTATTGTTGAATATATTAAAGGTGCTGATAATCCTGTTGCAGATGCTTTGTCAAGAGTAGTAGTGACATCTGAGGATCTTAAGGATATGACTGAAAATATATTAAATGTTATGACAAGATCAAAATATAAAAATATTAATAATGATATTTCACAACCAGGTAATTCTGGTGACCAATTCTCTGTTTTACCAAAAGTTATAGAAACATGTAATAAATCTAAGGGATCGGTAGAAATGAGATATGTAAGTGAAAAAGATATAAATAAATTACGTAAAAATAAGGAGATAAGCAATGAAAATAGGCTTTTTTTGTATGTGCCTTCGAGATTAACAATATATATTAATCCAATTTCTCGAGCACAAGTGTCACCAAGTGAGTTTGTGCGAGACATGGAAACATTTTGTAAAATAATTATGGTTGATGAGATATATTTAATAAAAGATAGAAATAACAAGTTATTTATACAAGAAGTTTGTAAGGCAGTTAAGAATTGTGAAAATTGGTCAGGGCCACGCCTATGCGTATTAAATGACATTGAAAGAATTTGTGATAAAGATGATAGACGTGTTATACTTAATGACTTCCATCTTTTACCTACGAGTGGACATGCAGGTATAAAAAGGATGTTAAACAACATAAAAAGGTATTACTTTTGGCCAGGTATGGATCGTGATGTAATTGACTTTGTAAAACACTGTAAACAGTGCCAAAAACAGAAATATTCTGTTTATGTTAAAGAACCTATGTCTATAACCACAACAGCAACTTCTGCTTTTCAAAAGTTATATTTAGATATAGTAGGACCGTTAGATAGGGATGCAAATAACTGTTCTTACATTTTAACCATCCAATGTGAACTTTCAAAGTATATAGAAGCATATCCACTCGTAAGCAAAAGTAGTATAGAAGTAGCCAAAGCTTTTGTTAATAATTTTATATTACGGCATGGCATTCCAGACGCAATTACGACAGACCGAGGAGCGGAATTTATCTCTGCAACGTTTAAAGAGGTTTGCGCTTTATTGCATATTAATAAATTAAGTAGTACTGCTTATCATCATGAAACCATTGGTAGTTTAGAAAATACACACAAACATTTAGGTGCGTTTTTACGGATTCAATGTGAGAATCGACCGGATACGTGGAGTACTTGGTTGCCATATTGGACATTCTCTTTTAATACGTCAGTTCACAGTGAAACCAACTATACACCTTTTGAGTTGGTGTATGGGAAAAAGTGTATATTGCCCAGCAACTTGGTAAGGGAAGTTGAACCGTTATATAACTATGAGAATTATCCACTAGAACTAAAATATAGACTGCAAAAGTCACAGTATGACGCTCGACAAAATTTGATTAAAACCAAATTGATTCGGAAAGAAAAATATGATAAATCTATTAATCCTGTTATATATAAAGAAAATGATATGATTTTAGTAAAGAATGAAACCGGTAACAAACTTTCGCCACTGTATTTAGGGCCTTATAGGGTGATACAAGATTTATCCCCAAATGTTAAGATAATGAAAGATGGAAAAATCGATATTGTGCATAAGAACAGAACAAGATTGTATCATACAAAATGAAATAATATTTACTTTGAATATTTAAATTAAAGAATGTAATAAGAAAAAAAAAAAAAAAAAAAACAACAGATCAATAAAATAACTGTACCTAATTTTATTCAGGTATTATAATTATCTAGTTTATGTGTATACTTCAAATTATGCTTTATAATAGCAATGTATTAATTAACCATATGTTATTCATCATGTAATAAAAAAGAGTTGTTATTCATAAAAATAAAATAAAAATATCAATTTTATTTTATTTTTACCCTTACGAAGGGAGATGTAAGGATGTTATAATCATATATTTAGCCTATTACCAATTTACCTATGTAGCCATCTATGTACCTATAATGTAACGTGTATCCAGTAATGTTTTATATATCGTATGTACTCCTAAAAATAAATCAGTCTATAATCTGCATCTAATAGTTTCACTTCGCTCCCGTTAAAGCCTACCTTTGCAAATTAATCTTCTAGAGCTTAAATCTACTAACAATTTATAATGCCTCAAAAAATCTGCTCCTAATATAGGCTGTGTAACATTCGCGACAACGAAGGTCCAACGAAACGCACGTTTTAAGTTTAAATTTAGCACAAGTGATCTAATACCGTATGTTTTCATTTCACTACCGTTGGCTGCAAATAATTTATATTTTGAACACTCACCATTGCACTTTTCTCTGTACTTTGCTGGAATGACCGAAATGTTCGCACCTGTATCCACCAAAAATCGAATCTTGTTTTGATAGTCCGTCACGCAAAGGCGGTTATTGGCTGCCGGTACATGTTCCTCCGCCACAGAACGTACCGCAGCTAGTTTTCCGTCTTCTCAATCCAGGCGCAGGGTTTCTCGCAGGTTCGCGCGCGACTACGGTACTTGAAATGATGTCTGCAAAGCCAATTGGGGTCATCTGGGGTCATCATCGGCGTACCTCTTGGTCTCGATCTCGATCTGGAACGTCCATATGCTCGTCCTCGTCCATTCCACTGTCCGCGTCCTCGAAAACTGTTCCTTCTGTGCTCTTGGACTTCGCTCTTTAACGACGCTACTTCCAATGACAGCTTGTTTATCTGCGACAACAGGTCTCCAACCGCGAATATTTGACTGCTTCCCGAAGGTGCCGACGGTAACTGTATGCTCTCCGAATGTACTACTGCGACGTTATCTGCGTTCAAATTTTCCACGATTTTATCTGCGATTTTCGATAGTTTCTGTATGTCTGTCTCTTGGGTTACCGCTAAGCCTGCTCTAACGGCTGCTGGCAACTTTCCTAGCCACAAATTGCAAAGTGCTTATCCGGATATCTCTGAGTTTCTCCCTAGGTCAGTCATTTGCCGTAGCAATTGGGATGGCTTTTGGGTTCCTAATTCGATCTCGCTCACTAATTTTCGAAATTGTTGTTCAGCCGATTCTTCATAAACACCTATCAATCGCTCTTTCAAGGCCAAATACTTCTCGGTAGCCGGAGGATCACGAAGGATGTCGCTTACTTGTTGCAAAACCTCCATGTTCAACTTCGATACTACCACGTTGTATTTTGTCTCGTCGCTTTGCTTCTGTTGGGCCATAATACTCTCAAATTGACTGAACCAAAGTCTCGGCATGTTCGTCCAAAATTCCGGGATTCGCGATGTTACTGTAATAGCAGCTAGATGGTCGGGCATCGTGGTGACTGGTACCGTGGTGACAACCGGTTTACCTCCTGCCGTCTCGGTCACCACGCATCTTCCTGCCATGGTCGTCGTTACTGGTATCATGATGCTGAATTACGAAAGTCTTCAAATATACGCAAATGTCCTTTTAATGTCCAAACGGAGGTCACCACTTTGGCGATATATGGGTGGGTGTTCTCTATTGCGCCACAATCCACTGACTCCTCAGAAGGTTGTTAAGGACTTCTTCAGTAAAACTCAAGGAACTTCAGTAAACGAATATTAATATATTGTCTCAACATTTACAATTTTGAATACATATATATAGTACAATACGTCACGTTACGATAGAACCATATAGACCGGCAGAAGTAAACCGACTGTGGCGGCTTGGCGACGCAACGTAACAGGGGAGCCTACTTCGTCACCTCAGCAAAACGATCCTGTTACGTTGCGGGCCGCTACAATACTCATACATACACATGACATTTATGTGATGTGTATGTTCATACATTATTCAATAATGCTCATGCATTATTCAATATGACATAATATTATATGACTGTATAAAATTCTTAATAATTAAACCTCAGCAGTCTTCTGAATCAGAAATACATACGTAGTTTGGTAGGTAGATAATTAATTTATAGACAGGCGTCTTCAGCACTTATCAAATACTAGAGGACGCCAGCGGCTTCGCACGCACATATTTTCGAATTTCCCGTTTTGCCCGATCCCGTTGGAATTTCGGGCAATCCCGACTTACTGCACCCCTACGGTCCCCAAGGAACATACATGCTAAATATCAGCTTTTTGCGCCGCGTAGTTTCGGCTGTTGCGTGTCTGTCAGTCAGTCAGTAACGCAAGGTTTTTATATATTAAGATTGTGATCAAGTCCTGGTAGGTGGCACTGCTGTCGAAGCTCAGGAAAAACCACGGGTAACATCTTCTATAATCAGATCTACGATATACAACATACACATATTTCTTATATCTGAGTGAAATGTTGTAGCCCAAGGCACTATACCATTTACGATCACAACCGAAATTCGAGCAAAATTAATTGCGTATAATATGAAAAATTTCCTATTACTCGCTGAAATTGCTTTAATCAAACGTCGGCATATATTGATTTAATCTTTTGTTGTTATTTTGTTTATACAACATGACTCTAAAATGATAAAATAAAATCTTTCCATTAGTTTAGTTTAGTTTAGTCTAGTCTAGTCTAGTCTAGTCTAGTCTAGTCTAGTCTAGTCTAGTCTAGTCTAGTCTAGTCTAGTCTAGTCTAGTCTAGTCTAGTCTAGTCTAGTCTAGTTTAGTTTAGTTTAGTTAAGATTAGTTTAGTTTAGTTGGACGTGGGTTTGCCGCACTTAGCCACTTATTTGGGCCATTGTGCGTAAGTGGCGACTTGGTTGACGCCGACTGCTCATACCACCTTTGCTCCTTCCAGAAACCCATTAGTTGGCTGATGTCGTTCAAAGCCTCACACATGGTTCTGGGGTTGTTCAGCAGCTTTGCCCGTTGATCGCTCACACTTGTGCAGTGCAGAATGACGTGAGTGGGTGTTTCTTCGGTTTCCATGCAGCCCCTGCACAGTGGGCTGTCCGTAACGCCTGTGTTGAATAGGTGCTTTTTGAGTGGACAGTGGCCGGTTATTATGCCTGTCAGATGCTTAAGACTTTTTCTGTTAGAATGCAGCAGCTTGTGCGAGAGTCGCTTGTTCAAGCGGGGAATAGCATCTTTTGTTTGTCTGCATTCTTTTTATGTCTACCTACTGTTTTTCATGTTCATGTGCGGTTCTCTCGCGTAGCCACGTTTTGAGTTGGCTTGCCGGTATCGGTACAATCGGCTCGGGTCCCATTATCATTGTGTCCGATCCTTGCCATGCCAGTTGGTCTGCGGCGTCATTGCCTGCGGAGTTGCTGTGGCCTTTAATCTATTGCAGCGTAACGCGATTCTTCTCTGCAATCTTTTGCAGCTCTAGGTGGCATTCCATGATGAGGCCGCTGTTAAAGCAGTTGCTGCCGAGAGTTTGTAGTACAGAGACACTGTCCGTGATAATGCGTACGTACTTACGTTCCTAGACGCGATTGCTGTTGCGGCTCTTGTTATCCCAACACACTCGGCTTGGAATATCGTGTTAAGAGTGCCAAGGGATGTTGAGATGTTGATATTTAAGTCATGGGAGAATACGCCCGCACCTGTCCCATGCTTCGTTTTCAAGCCGTTTGTGTATACTCTGACTTCGTGTATACCAGAGCTATCTTTGTGTTCCTCCTGTAATTGGATGCGATATTTTTTGTCAAAGACAAAGGTTTCAGGGATGAGATCGTAAGCGGCCTCTAGCATCGGGATCTCTTTGGTTAAGGTCGGGATCTCTTTTAGGCGTGCGTGGGTTATTCGATCATCCTTTCTCCACAGCCCGAGCTTGTCTAGACGGATTGCTGCAGCACCAGCTTCCTGCTGGATCATTAGGTGCAGCGGTCTTAGGTCCAGTAGTATCTCCAAGGCGGCTGTTGGGGTGGTCTTCATGCAGCCTGTTGTGGCCGAGCAGGCTAGGCGTTGAAGGCTCTGTAGCTTTTTTGTGATTGTGCTTAGTTGTGTGCGTGGCCACCACACTACTGCACCATATGTAAGCATGGGGCGTATAATGGCAGTGTAGATCCACAGGGTGATAGATGGTTTGAGACCCCATTTCTTACCTATGATTCTCCGACATTGCCAGAAGATTGTACATGCTTTTGTTGATTTAGTGCTGATGTGCTTACCCCAGTTTAGATTATGGTCAAGTATTACGCCCAAGTACTTGACTTCATTCGATAGGGTAAGCTCCGTTCCAAAGAGTTTTGGTGTTTTGCACATATGGGTTTTCCTTTTGTTGGTAAAAAGTACTAGCCCCGTTTTGTTGGGGTTAACCGTCAGTTCATGTTGGTTGCACCACTCCTCCATGATCCTGATGGCTGCTTGCATCCGATTGCGGATCGTGTCTTCTGAGTCACCTTTGATCAGGATGGTAATGTCGTCTGCATAGCCGACCGTGTAGAATCGTCTGTCGTTTAAGTTCCGTAACAGATCGTCCACCACAATGTTCCACAACAGGGGTGAGAGTACACCTCCCTGATGGCAGCCTTTTGCAACTATGCCCCTTGTGGTGGAGTTTACCGTGAATTGTATTGCCCTCTGTTTCAGCAGTTGATCAATCCAACCACTAAGAGTTTGCTCAACTCCGAACTTTTCGAGGGCCCGGCTGATACTGTTGAACTTAGTTTTGTCGAAGGCACCTTCTATGTCTATGAAGGCCCCCAGTGTCATTAACTTGTTGGTAAGCGTTTTTTCAATGGTTCCTACAACGGAATGCAGCGCCGATTCAGTTGACCTACCACTTCTGTAGGCGTGTTGATGTGGGTGTAATGGCTTGCGCAGTAATGCGCCCTCACGGAGGTGTCGGTCCGTAAGTCTTTCCAGCGTTTTTTAGTAAGAAGAAGGTCAAGCAGATTGGTCTATATGCTTTCGCTTGTGAGTAGTCAGTTTTGCCAGGTTTTGGAAAGAATATGACTTTAACTTCCCTCCACCTTATGATATTTGGGTTAGAGGTGATTGAAACGAACGAATTCTGATACAATACTGACTTTATTTTATGATTCACATAATTATATATGCTTACATACATCCACCATCACATCTCTCCCGGTGATGGAAAAATAAAATAAGATGAATAATATTATTTTATTTTAACTTACAAGCTAAATACATATTTTCCTTAAGTATAAGATTATAAACATTATATTGAATATTATACCTACGATTACATGATTATTTTATGTATATAATTACAGAATATAAGATTACATAGGTACCAATATTATAAAACATTAACATTTGAATTATTTTGTTCCATTAAATAAACTTGGTTACATTAATTTAGTGGGTATACAATTTAGTGCGGTTCTTATGTACTACGTCGATTTTACCGTTTTTTAATATTTTCACGTTAGGTGACATATCTTTTATAACAACATATGGTCCTTAATAAATGTTGTCTAACTTATTACCAGTTTCATTCTTAACCAAAATTAAGTCATTCTCTTTGTATATGATTGGGTTAATAGTTTTATCGTATTTTGATTTTCTCAACAATTTGGATTTAATTAAATTATCGCGTGCTTCTTTATTAGATATCTGAAGTCGATATTTTAACTGTAAAGGATAATCTTCAAAATTATATAAAGGTTCCACAGCTCTAGTTACTGGGTAAGTTACATTTTCTACCGTATACTAGTTCAAAGGGAGTGTACTTCGTTTCTGTATGAACTGAAGTATTATAACTAAAGCAGCAATATGGTAACCAACTACTCCATGTCTCAGGATGTTTGTTTGTATTCTTAAAACGCACCTAAGTGTTTGTGTGTATTTTCTAGTGAGCCTATGCTCTCATGGTGATAAGCAGTAGAGTTAATTTTATTAATATGAAGTAATTTACACGTTTCTTGCATGGTAGCTGACATAAATTCGGATCCCCTATCAGTAGCGATCTCTTTAGGTATACCATACCTCAAAATAAAATTATTCACAAAACTTTGAGCAATTACTTGGCTAGATTTTGTTATAAGTGGGTAAGCCTCAACATATTTTGATAGTTCGCACTGAAGTGTCAATATGTATGAATGACCTTGTTGATCCTTATCTAAAGGTCCTACCACATCTAAAAATATTTTTTCTAATGCAGCATGTGCCGTTGAAGTTATAGACATGGGCTCTTTAATATGCTTGGAATGTTTTTGCTTTTGGCATTTGTCACATCTTTTTATAAAATTAGTGACATCACGTTCAATCCCTGACCAGTAATAATATTTTCTAATATTATTGACCATTCGTCTGATACCTGCGTGGCCACTTGTAGGTAACAGATGAAAGTCGTTAAGAATAACTCTCTTTTCGTCTTGGTCCTCTATTCTAATTACATCATTAAGAATAGATAATCTTGGGCCTAACCATGGCTTTATTTTATTTATTTCTTGCATTAATAGCCTAACAAATGTACCATTACTATTGTTTGAAATACAATTAGTTTTTATTATAAGTCAAATCGATTAGATCGATTGAGTAACATTTTGTTTAGTCTATTGAAAATTTCTGACAATGGTCACACTGAACTGTCACTTCCGTTCGCTTCCCGTTGAAAAATTACCACGTTGTCGTCTCGTACGTAAAATAATTGTTCGCCTTTTGAAAAGCACATCATTGTAGCTACGCGAATAGTTGTGAAATCTATTAAATTGCCGCCCTTTTGACTCCCGGCACGGTTTGTGACATATTGAACATTTTGTGAAAAGTTATTGTGAGCACACCTTTTTGCATTTCGTGTGAATTGATTAATTGAACTAAATAGAGTAAACCGCCTTGAATGCCGCCTGATCTAGTGCTGGCAACGGTAAATTGTGATAAAAGACATTGTGAACTATTCATTGACATTTGCAAGGAGAAATTGCGAATCCTGTGAACTTGCATCGTGCATTGAAGACGCTGCGTTAGAGTCTGGTAAAGTAAAGATAATTCACTTGCTAATATTGGCCAATTTTAGTCTTGTGTGTATCTAGCTTGCCTCCAGGACTCCACTCAAGAACATCACTAAGAGTTGGTAAGACATTTTATTAATATTAAGATTATAAGTCATCGCTGTGCTACTGCAGTGCATTGTGTCTGGATCATTGTCTATCGTGGTCAGGTAGATGTATTACATCTTCCACTGCGCACTTCTGATACACCTTCCTGCCTGGCTACGGTAATTCTAGACAACTATTATTTTTAATTAAATATATTTCTTCAATATTTAACTGTCCACAAAACATTTCCAGTTCTTTCACAAAAGCGCCTGGCGTCGGTTGTGATTGAGAAACTGGTTTAATATATATCACCATAGCTTTTGGTACAAATAATAACGATAGACTTTCTTTCTCTATGAAATTACTTTTTCTTAATTTATATAACATTTTATTACATATAAATTTAAGCTCAATAGACATTTTCGGCTTACTATGAGTTTCCACGACTCTTGGTTGATCAGGCCTGTCATCGGTGGTAACTATAGTATCCGAATTGTCTTGTCTAGCATTTAATTTCCTTTTCAGTGCGCGTGTGAGTACGTTCATAACACACTCATGCATGTCCTTTAAATCTTTCGATGTCAAAATCACTCGAGATAATGCATCTGCAGCTACATTATCCGATCCTTTCACATATTCCACAAAAAAGTCGTACTCTTCTAACAAAATTCTAAATTTTTATAACCTACTAGATGGTTCCTTAATGTTGAATAAATATATTAATGGTTTATGGTCTGTCAGTATCTTATACCTACGACCATACAAGTAAGGCCTGAAGTGTTTAACAGCCCAGACAATGGCAAGTAACTCTTTCTCGATTGTGGGGTACATTTTCTCTGCTTTATTGAGTGTTCTAGTTGCGTAAGCGACTGGTTTTCCGTTCTGATTAGCTAAAACGGCTCCTATAGCTTACCCTGAAGCATCTGTTTGAAGTGTGAACATGTTATCATTAGAAAAATCAGGATATTGAAGTACTGGTGGGTTAATTAATAATTGCTTTAAAAGATCAAATGATTTTTGACACACTTTAGTCCATTTAAATATTCTATTTTTCTTCGAGAGGTTATTTAAAGGTTGTGCTATTGCTGCAAAATTCTTTATAAACTTTCTATAGTAACTTGAGAAAGCAACAAATCGTTTTACCTCATCAGAATTTTGAGGGACAGGGTAGTTCTTCACTATGTTAATTTTTTCTGGGTCGGGTTGAACACCTTTTGATGAAATAACATAACCTAAATATAACATTTCCTTTCTTAAAAAGTCACACTTAACAGGATTTAATTTTCAATTCGTTTTACGCAGGCGTTCAAACACATCTTGTAAATTTTTTGTTGCCGAATTGAGGCATTTTCCATATACGACCAAATCATCTAAATATACTAGACATTTTTCATATGTTAACCCGGCCATTGCCATGTTCATCATTCTCGAAAAGGAGTTAGGGCTGGTTTTAAGCCCCATTGGCATTCTGGTCATTTGGTATTGCCCAGAACAAAAAGCTGTATACTTTCTACTGTCTTTCTCGAGGTTTACGTTAAAAATCCTTGATATAAATCAAGATGGCTAAAATAAATACAACCAGAAAGGGAATCAAGAATATCTGTTATATTTGGTAGCGGAAATTTATCATTTTTAATTACGTTATTTAATTTTTTATAATCTATAACTAATCTCCATTTCTTCTGGCCAGTTGAATCGAGCTTCTTAGGTACTAAAAGCACTGGACTAGACCATTCGCTCGCACAAGGTTCTATAATACCTTGCGACAGCATGTTTTTAATTTCATTTTCAATTTCAGCTTTTTGAGAATGTGGCAATCTATACGGTTTAACATAAACAGGATCTGTATTTTCTTTTAATTGAATTTTATGACTGTATATAGGAGTTGTCGATAGTTGGTTGCCTGGTAAATAAAAAATGTCAGCATATTTAGCGCATATATTCTGAATAGCAATCTTTTCTTCTAAATTCAAATGTTTCAAATCAAGATTTGATAACAATGTCTTTACGCGTTCGGCGCCTAATATGCATTTGTCAAATGAACATAAATTATAAACGTTGAACGTGTGTATAATTGGCTTAATTTCATTTGAAGAAATATCATTTTCAGTCGTATTTAATAATCTAATAGGTATCTTGCCATTGACTGGGGTGACTAAAGTACTAGCCATAAATACTCCCTTACATAACTCTTGTGCACAAACCACACAGTCTTCATTCATACTCGTATCTAAATAATGAATAAATTCCGACCTAGAAGGAATATGAAATAATTGTTTAACTGGATTATTTAACTGTAAAACTATCTTATTATTATCCGAAGTATAAAGTGTCATTTGTTTACGTTCTAAATCTAAGCATGATCTAAATTTATTTAAGAAGTCATACCCAATGATGCCATCCGCCTTACATGGCAATGAATCGAAAACATAAAACTTGTGACTAAAACTATGAGCCTGTGTCGATAACCTAAGATATGCGTACCCAAAAGCTTGGACTTTGCCTCCAATGCCATTTATTGTCGTATTCCGTTTTTGCATGGGAATATTTTGTTTAATGATGCAATCATATTTTACGGCCGAAATTGACGCACCGGTATCAATTAGTCATGAATAACACCTGCCATCTACGGATAAACTAGCGAATAACAAATTATCATAAGAAAAAATAAACTTATTTTTAGGCTCGAAAAAACTGTTGAACGTTTTCCTCACCTATATTTTCATTCGGTAATTCGGATTCATCATTCCGAGTTATAGCCTGTATCTGTCCACCTCTTTGATATTGTCTACCATAATTAGAATAATGATAAGACCTACCTCGAAATTCACGTGCCGGTGAACGACCTCGATACTCGCGAATCCCACCTTGTGTGTGTGAACCCCAACTCTGGTAATGACTCCAACCATGGTTGCCTCGGCCTCTCTGCCCGGTATTCGAAAACTTACCTCTTTGGCTACCTCTGTAATTGCTGAAATATTGTTTATTTGATTTTCGCATACTTAAAATATCAGAACAAGTAGCAGGTGATGAAAGTTCTTATTCCACAGCAGATTGTATAGCATCACTTAAAGAAACGAAGTTTTGCGCAGATATAATTGTGCTTAACCTACGGTTCCGCAACCCATCGGCAAAACGCTTGATAGCAAGTTTTTCATTTACACGTTTCAAAGCATCATAGCTTTCTTCATAACCTTCGGACTGCGAAATCGTGAGGTCCACGAATAAATTAGAATTTTTTTGGCCAAAATCTGCAACTGATTTTTCATTTTGCTTAACCGTTTGCAACCTACTGGATAAAGCTGTAAATGATTTTTTGGGTAACAATTTCAACTTCATGTCTCTTAATAATTCAGATACACTATCATATTTTTTAGAAAGTTTTAATTTAGCAGATGGCGATAATCGACTTTTTAAAACAAACTGTAGTAAATTATTTTTCGACGCATCCTCTGTGTGTGTGACTGGGCTTCTTTGTATTTAAGCCAGTTTGCTACCATTCTCGTGGTTTAAGCCCTGTTAAAGAGTTTCCTCAGGTTTTTTCTGAGTCCCTCTAGTTCTCTTCCCCACCACTGGGTTTTACTAGACGACTTTGGGAGTGTAGGTGCACAGGCTTGCTGGTAACTTGTTTGTATGCATTCTGTTAGTAAGTTGGTGTTATGCTCTATGTTGTCAGTGCTGATTGACATGTCCTTGAAATAGGACCTGTCAACCTGTGATGCGAGAAGCGTCTTGTATTTCGCGATGTTTGTTCTGCGAGGGTTGCGCCTAGGTTGTGGAACGTTCTCTTGCACACGTATGTCATAGCAGATTTGTCTGTGGTCTGCAGGATGGCTCAGCGGACACATGCCAATTTGTGACAAGTTCCGCGGTCCCATCCGATGCTAGCGTGATGTCTACTATGGTTTGATATCTGGAGCTACCAAAGGTGGGCTCCGAACCGTTGTTAACTACAGATAGATTTGTTGAAAAGATATATTCAGTCAAGATCTCACCTCGTCTGTTAGCATCGGGGCTTCCCCACAGTGGATGGTGCGCGTTCGCGTCTGATGATGAGATGATTACCTGCCAGCCCTGGTCCTCACAGTGCTGCACCAGCTCGTCCAGCTCTTTAGATGGGATGTCCTCATCACCAGGCATGTAGACCGAAGCTAGTACTAACATCTGTTTGTTGGGCCCTGTTTGGAGTCCTACGGCGGTGAGGTCTCTAGAACAGAAGTTGGTTAGCAGCAGTGCTGGTATTGTTCGGGTAATGTATATGCATGTTCGCGGTTTAGTGACCGAGCAGTTGTGCAGTAGCTTACCTCCGATGTTGTTTAAACCACATATTATGTCGCCTCTAATCCACGGCTCCTGGGCTATTGTCTGCTGATTAACCTCCAGCAGCCTGCGTAGGGTAGCCGTTGCAATTTACTTATGCTGGAGGTTAGTTTGTATGACTCTAGTCTGACGAAGAGTCGAGAACATTACTGTCCATAGACTCCCCGTCAGACTAGTCATGCTCGTCTTTTGCGTCCATCGCAGCGGTGGGTGTTTGTGTAGTCGCTGCGGGCGCCGGTGTAATACGGGCTATGCCCGAGGTGCTTGGGATGGCTGGTACAGCTCGTCCCGCTGTGTTCTTACCTTCATTCGGCGTTTCCTCGGGCCCTACAGCCGCCGAGCTCTCCCCCCCGCTGGAAGTATGGAACATTACGTACACGCTGCCAGCGAAGAAAGAAACCCGACGGCCGCGTTCCGTGATCTTGGGGATCTCGGGTTCCGGGATGCCCAAGGTGAGGTAGACTCCGTGTTCCTGCACTGATTCACCGTACAATTGCCAAGTGTGTACGGCGTACCAGGGGTTTTGGGCTATCAGGAGATGGTGGATCTTGGGTAACTCCAGTGTGATCGTCTTCGGCAGCCATAGCGCTGCGCGTATGCGCTTCGTCATGTCTGACTGCCTGATGACGACCAGCCTAGTTCCCTCAATGGGCGATCTTGTTTGGGCTACAGTGGTTTTGAGCCACGTTAAAGAGTCTTCATTCTCGCACCATAGCTTCAGGACACCCTCCACTGCAAGAGGTTTGCCCCTAAAGGAAGGTGCGAGTGCCGGCCCGTTATTCGGCGGTGTGGCGAAGGCAGTCTTAACTATGCTCTCTTCAATTGAGCGTTCGAGCTGCTTCACCTGTTCCACCGTCAGGTCCGTGGCAGGGGTAATAGCGATGGCTACCATCAGGTGCGAGTTTGTCGTCTCTGCATAGCTCCTATCGCTCTTCGGTAATCTTGCCATTATTACAAAAGCCTTTTTCGTGATTTGATTTTGTAATTATATTTGAACATGATGAAAAAAGCTGTTGCCTTAGCTAGTGCAAAAGCCCTTAACGACCTATATGGTTTACTTGAAAAACCCGAGGGCCAAAAGTATTTATACCGACTGGCTAAGGCTAGAGAGAGAAAGGCGAGGGATGTATCCCATATCAAGTGTATGAAAGACGAAACAGGAGTGGTTTTTACGGATGATGATAGGATTAAAGAAAGATGGAGGACATATTTTGAAAAGTTAATGAATGAAGAGAATGATTGGAGCAAAAAGCTTGAGAACAAGGCGAAGAATATTGGACTAGTGAATGTAATAAATAAAGATGAGGTAAAACGGGCTGTGAGTGGAATGAAGAATGGGAAAGCATTAGGACCAGATGGAATACCAGTAGAAGTATGGAAGGTGTTAGGGGAGGATGGATGGGTGTGGCTGACTTTATTCTTCAATAAGATGTTGCATGAGGAGACAGTACCCAAGGAATGGTGCAGCAGTTACCTAGTGCCCATTTTAAAAAATAAGGGTGATGTCCAAGAATGCAACAACTATCGGGGAATTAAGTTAATGCCGCATATGAAAGTATGGTAGAGAGTAATTGAGCGACGCTTGCGAGCAGAGAGTGAGATTTCACGTAACCAATTCGGTTTTATGCCTGGTCGAGGTACGGTGGATGCCATTTTTGCACTTCGCCAAATTTGTGAAAAATACAGGGAGGCGCATAAAAATCTGCATATGGTATTCGTTGACCTCGAAAAGGCATATGACCGGGTACCGCGTGAAGTCTTGTGGTGGGCCCTCAAGAAGAAAGGAGTGCCTAAAAAGTACCTGAAGTTGATCCAAGCTATGTATGCTGAATGCCACACGCAAGGCAAGTCCGTAGCTGGAATCACAACCAAATTCGATGTGGCTGTAGGCTTGCACCAAGGGTCGGCTCTTAGTTCTTACCTCTTCTTGTTGATTATGGATGCCCTATCATCGGACATACAGGAAGAGGCACCCTGGTGAATGCCATTTGCCGACGACATCGTCCTGGTAGCAGAAAGTGGACAGGAGGTGCAGAGCAAGCTGGAGGAGTGGCGGAAGAGACTGGAGAACGCAGGCCTTAGGATAAGCAGAACCAAAACCGAATACATGTTCTGTGACTTTGGCGGCCTCTCGAGTCCAATCCCGGTTACACTTGGCGGTATACCCCTACCAGTATGCTCCGACTTTCGCTACCTCGGTTCACTTCTGCAACACGACGGCTAAATTGATCGAGATGTTCGGCAAAGGATCAACTCAGGATGGATGAAATGGCGACAGGTCTCGGGCACAATATGCGATCCTAAAATGCCTCTGAAATTCAAGGGACGCATATATAAGGCGGTCATAAGGCCTGTCGTATTGTATGGAGCTGAGTGTTGGGCTACTAAGAAGATGGATGAAAAACGGTTGCATGTGGCAGAGATGAGAATGTTGCGATGGATGTGTGGAGTTACAAGAATGGATAAGATTAGGAATGAATACGTGAGAGGTAGTCTGAAAGTGGCGCCTATAGACGAGAAAGTGAAAGGAAGTCGTTTGGCTTGGTATGGTCATATTATGCGAAGAGATGATATGTATGTAGGTAAGCAAGTGATGAGTATGAAGGTAGAGGGATGGAAAGGCAGAGGGAGGCCAAGAAAAAGATGGATGGACTGTGTGAGGAAGGATATGAAAGAGAAAGGGGTAAATGATCAGATGACGGGTGACAGAAAAGAATGGAAGCGAAGGACATACTGCGCCGACCCCAAATAAATTAGGACCAGGGCAAGAAGATGATGATGATGATTTGAACATGACGAAAATCAAACTTTATTATGTTTTACCTAAGATACGATACGATAAAATATTTCTGTTTTTTTTAAGAATACTTTAGTGATGAATTCGATAATACTGGAAGCACTGGATGCGTCTATATTTCTATATTAGGGGAGCCCACGATGCTGCATTGGGATTTACTCGAGCGTCATGGAGACCTATTGGGTTGCAAAGCTTAGATGATAAAAAGATAAAAATGTAAATTATGTATTATTTTTCATTGGTGGAGTGGGAGGAGGGACTAGGATAAAGCATATATATTATTATCTTAATCTGACAGGCTTAAGTATTTCAAATTCGAATTCTTTTTTTTTATATATTGAAATTTTACCTCCACTAGGTACGCAAACGATCAGATTAACATTCCTACTTTATTAAAAATAAGGTAGGACATCGATGCTATCTATATCTGACGCGCTCGAGTTAATCCCGAAATCCCTTCGTGGGCTCCCCTACTATTATGGTGATCTATACAGTATGGACAATCGAGTATATTTAGGACATATTCTATCTTTCTGTCTATCTATATCGTCACGCCTGTCTCCCATTGGGGTAGGCAGAGACTATGGAACGCCACATGCTTCGGTTTAAACATACCTCTTTCGCTTCATCGACATTCCTTCGTCGGTTATGGGTACTTTTAATTTGGCCCTTTTTCAGTACCTATGTACATATCAACAGTAAGTATCTAATCCTTGGTAAGATTATTGACATTACTTACTTAACTCCGAATACTGAAATAACCCTAGATGTGAGAAATTAAAAATATTGTATAGGTTATAGCACCTCAATCAAGTTAAATTTAGTTTGTGGCATTAATAATTAGTACCGGATGGTAAATGTCACTACAACAGCCTAACTCATTTAAATTGAATCATTGAATTAAATTGGTAACTGTGGCTAACACATCCATAAATAATAGGCTTCTCGGGGAAATCTGATTGAATTTAGGGAATTAACGTACATAATTACATACTCAATTACGAACTTAGCAATAATTATATTAAGGCCCAATCTCATAGATTATAATATAATAAATAGCTTTGATATTGAAATTCGGAAAACTCGACTTCAAACCCTATATGACTGCCTCGTTGGTGTCGCGGCATAAATGTGCGCAAGGTTGGGTTTTTCTGTCACGAAATTCTCAGTAGCAGCACAGATTACTAAATAGTGCAGCACGGAGTCTGTAAATGTGCCCGGTACGGCAATAGGCTCGCTCCTTATTACGTGGGACTAAAGTAAATCTGGCGAAAAGAGGGTGTAGAAATACACCTCTGCCTACCCATTCGGGGATAAAAGGCGTGACAATATGTATGTATGTATGTATATTGAAATTCGTGAATTCTACACAGCTAAAATAGGTTTAAAATAACCATCTTTAAATGTTTTTGAACAAACGCGAATGTAATTAAACTACTGTTTACGGATTTTATCGCGGTGGTTTCCCTTAGTTATTACCATTAACCGAATTATTTAGAAAATATTTTAATTAATTTTACTACTAGCTGACGTTTCGAATTCTTACAAGATTCATGGTCACGGATAGAGGACAGATTGAGGTGATATTTGTCTTTTTCTTGGATGTATAAATTATCTCAAAGCACCGGGAATTTTTCAACTATTGGTGTTACTATTTACACAGAATGAGCTCATAGTGTCCTTAGTTCTTCTGGTGACTTTATCTTTCTTGAGTTTCATTTGCTATTGTTTTGGACGAAAATAATACTGTATTGTACAGCAATGTTGTGTGCTTAGGATTTTGTTTTTAAATTTGATGGATTTTTAAACTTTGGTATCCATTTATAAGTTTTTTTTTAAATCTTGGTATATCTTGGATCCTTATAAAAAAGCAACGGATACAAAAGTTTAATTCGAGGATAAAACTTGACTCGTTTAGATTGCCAGTGTGACATATTATAATCTGCTGATGAAGCTTGATTACTGCACTGTAAGCGTTTTAAATACACTCAATAAGGAGTGGCCTAAATGATTTTCTCTGTAGCTAATATTTAAAGTTTATGCAGAAACAAAAAAAATAATTTAGAGTGGACTTTTTTCGCTTTCTCTCTATGTTTTCTTACACAAAGAGGCAAAATAATAATTCTCATTTTAGGGCTTATATTAAAAATTTATGAAACACAAATTATATATTATTTTAAAAATCTGTAGAAGTTAAGACCTTCTATAAAATTAAACTTAAATGTTGGTACCTTTCAGTAGGAAAGAGTAGAATCGATTTACTTTCTCTTTCAAACGTCCATCAATGTCCAACTAACACTAATATTAAATAAAGATAAACATATTGCACTGGCCACCGCCTAAAGGCCTAAAAGCGGGCCCGAATTGTTAAAGCATTCTGATCCTCAAGTAAGTAATCTTGCAGAGATAAAAAACAGCGGTGACCTAGTTCGTACTGTACGATGGAGATAATAGATGTTTTCAATATAATGTCACAGCGTATATTACATAAGTCTTACATCTGCAATTTTGGCTCCAATTTCGGCTGCAATTCAACACTTTGAATTGGTTTCCAAGTCACTGTCGCTTGAAGTAAAACTATATAGTAGTAACCTTGACTTCGCTTGCTCTTACATCTTGACGTCTTTGCCTAATGTATTAGATTAATGTTTCAAACTTCATTTGGCGCTCACATTTCATTCCAAAATAATGATTGTACTGGTAACTTGCTTGAGATTAAAATTTGGGTATCCAGAAATGCTTTGGCTTTATTATAGTTTAAAAAATATATTATTTTATACCAAGCCCTTGCAAGGACATGGACTTCGATAGAACAGAATAGAATATTTTTTATTTGTTTCAACATAGTGTACCTGATACATTGCAAGCAAGATAGTTATGACACAGGTGAATTCTATCATGTTCAGCCGCATATCGTGGCGTAAAAATTGGAAGGAAGAGATGGTGCATTAACCGTAACAATATTATATAGGTGCTAACACACCAATGTCTAAACATTATGTAGATACTTTTAAATCATCATTATTAATAAAGTATTATTACAAATCATAGTCAAAGTACTAATTAAATATATAAATCAGCAATATTATGTATTAATGTCATTAAAATAGAGTCCAAACTGTACCATAATCATATTACAATTTCAAAATGAAAAAATATATGTGTATACAACATCGTCACTTGAAACATTAGGAAAATTGTCCTCTTTCATAAATTCTGCTATACTATAATATGCTCTTGTAGTTAGTAAACTTTTCAACTGTCTTTTAAGAGCAGGTATATTTAATGTCTTCCATAATTTGGGCAATTTATTAAAAATGGTTGGAGCCATGCAAAAGATGCTCTTACGCATAAGAGTTGTCTTAGCGCTGTGAACACAGAGTTTGAAATTATCACGTCTATACCTAGGGACAGCATCAGATAAACGCGGAAATAAATGAGCGTTGGATTTAATAAACATTACTTTTTCCAGGATATATAATGAGGGCAATTTCAATATCTTGCGTTTTATAAAATAAGGTTTACAACTATCCGCTGTTTGCAGTCTAAACATCGATTGAATGCACCTTTTCTGTGCCCGAAACACTATTTCATTGTCCGTGCTGTTTCCCCAAAAGATGACGCCATATTTATGAATTAATTCGGCTAATCCATAGTAAGCAGTAATTAGCGCATCTATGTTAAGCACTACAGCAAGCTGTTTCAGTGCGTAGGATGTACTATTTAATTTCTTACTTAGTGCTTCTATTTGGGGTTTCCAATTCAATTTGTAATCTATTATTAGTCCCAGAAATTTTGTTGTATCAACATTATTGATATTTGTATAATTAAATTTAATGTTAAGATTGTCGATTGGTTGTGTACGTTGTCTAAAGTGAATTACGTAAGTCTTTTTTAAATTAATTATTAAATTATTATCATTTAACCAATTTAAAATATTCAGTTATAAAGATGTTAAATATTCTGATGGACAAAATATCTGTGAAGCGTTTAATAGTTTTTTTCATGGCGTATTTGAGTCATCCACCGACCGTTCTCACATAACATTGGCCTCTTCCGACGCGAATACCGATTCGATTACCAGTACGTGAGTATCAATATCAAGTGTGGAAAGAGCATTGAAAGCCTTACGTGTCGATAAAGGACCGGGATGTGATGGTATTTCTCCTATTTTCTGGAATAAATGCGCTGGATCTGTTTCTCGTCCTATAGCTTATATATTTAACCGCTCTTTAGAAATGGGCATTTTTCCGGCAGCTTGGAAGTGGGCTTACATCGTCCCTATATATATAAAAGGTTCACACACCAAAATTGAAAATTACAGAGATATTTCTATTTTAAATACCGTGGCGAAAGTATTTGAAAAACTGATATACAACACTATATACTCTCATTTAGAGGCTCATATCCCAGGATCTCAATACGGCCTTTTAAAACGTCAGTCGACGATTGCAAACCTGGCATGTTTTTCGAAGTTTGTGCTTAAAAATGCTGATAAGGGTGGGCAGGTGGATGTGATCTACACTGATTTCGAAAAAGCGTTCGATGGCGTGGATCACATCATCCTGTTTAGCAAATTATTTCAACTACGGATACGTGGCGACTTACTGCGCTGGATACAATCGTATTTGTCCAACAGGTCCCAAGCTGTAGAAATCGGGGGATACCGGTCGAATTTCATTAGAATACCTAGCGGAGTTCCACAAGGATCGCATTTGGGCCCACTTTTCTATAATGCGTACTTATTTGACCTCGCAGATTCTATAAAATTCTCAAGAAACCAAATCTACGCAGACGACAAAAAAAAAATCACAGTATCATTGGTCTTGACGATTGTGTAGAGTTGCACAGCGATCTCAATAATTTGTACAACTATTATGCCCAAAATAGAATAACTGTGAACGTCAAAAAATGTGAAACAGTTACTTTCACAAGAAAAAAACAACCTCTTAATTTTTCATATAACTTTAATGGCATTGCGATAAAGAAAGAAGGAACGGTACGTGATCTGGGAGTTCTGTTTGACAGTAAGTTATCCTTCGCAGAACATATTGATTACATTGGGGCGAGGGCTTATAAAAACCTAGGATTTGTTTTACGGTATTGCCAAATGTTTAAAACCATAACAGCAATGAAAACCGTATATTTCTCTCATGTACCCAGTACTCTTGATTATGCTAGTCCAATTTGGTCTCCTTGTTACATCATATACAAAGACTCATTAGAACGTATCCAAAAGAGATTTCTCAATCACATTAACTTTAAATTCCGTAATCCTCTGTCGTCTTATTATACCAATTGTGAGAGATACAATATACTAAGCTGAGATAACAAGCGTAAACAAATGGACATGTGTCTCTTATACGATTTATTAAATGGAAATTTAAACTGCCCTGAATTGCTATCTTTGGTCACATTCAATGCTCCATTACGTCGCACCCAGCAAACACCACTTTTGCATGTTCCCGACATTCCACCAACTACGCTTGTAATAGTGTACTTACCCGTGCTGCTCGAACCTTTAACACCATGTGCCATGAGGTAGATATATTTGGCTGTTCTAAGATGTCTTTCATATCGCGAGTAACAAAGTTAATTAAAGACTCACAACCTCATCCAACTTAGATTAATTTTAAGTTACTTACCAATTGGTTTGAATTGTAAAGATATACAGAATTTGTACTTATAGAGTAATGAAATATATAGGTATTGCAAAAGTGTACAGAGGATATGTGCGGTCGTAGATACAAGTTTACACATGCACTATTTTAGATTGGCCAACATATTCACATCATAAATGTGTGTCAACTTGTGTCGATGACAGCCTATAAAAAATTATATTAATGTAGTTGAAATTACTGTTCCTTATTCACACTAACTATATTGTGCTATGCTATGGCTGTAAGTATTTAAATCTGAACTGTTCGTACAATTCATTATATCAAAGCAAGCCATTTATATTCAAAGTGAACAACGGCGGCCCCAATACACTGCCTCCCTGTATATAACTTCGCGTTCTTCAGATCTCGAAGTTTCTTCACGTTTACTTATTTTATTAATTGAACTAATTTCTGGGACTTGTTTACGGTTATGAAGATATGATTTTAGTAGTTCTAAAACGTTGCCTCTAATACCATAGGCTTCAAGTTTCTCTGCCAGGGACTTATAATAGACGCAGTCAAAGGCCTGTGTCATGTCACAAAATATCGCACAGACAGGCGTTCTCTTATTATCATTTTCCATGAAATTTTCTAAAAACTCATAAATAGCCAAGTTTGTACTTTTATTTTTTCGAAATCCCTTCGTTCGTCACTTAATATATTATATTTTTCTGAATAGGTATTCCGTACACCATATTATATATTTATATTTTTCGAACACCTTAGACATAACTGGTATAAGTGCGATCGATCCGTAATTTATCATTAATTCATGATTATCTTTCTTATATAGTGGTTTCACTATAGACTTCTTTAATGCATCGGGAAATATACCTGCAGTTATGCAAAGATTTATATAAAAACTCAAATCAAACTCAGATGCAACTGCTTTTTAAATTTTTGTGGCAATTTCATCGTAGCCAACGTTGCTTGTGTTTTTTAGCTTCAGAATAATACTAAAAATATCATAGGGCGTTGACGGAGCCATAAACATTGACTGTGCTTTGCCAATAATTTGTACGGATGGTATTAGGTTCGAGTAAATGATACACCGAATGATGATTAAAATAATCATTTTATTTTATTATAGGAAAAGAAAATATCTTAGTCTAGAGCTACATGAAATGTATATAGGTATAATCCTTATCACAATTAAACGGCGTGTACTTCTACAACAATAACAATGCAATAATATTAAAATATGATTTATTGATACACGATAAATTAAACAATTCAAATATGAACCTACAGTCTCGCGACCGCGGTTCGTCTCTGCTTACCTACCAATGAACTATGCAATAAATTTGGTTATACACTAAAGGTTACATCATACTTATCATTAACAGGTTAAATTTAGGTGCTGAACATTTGCAATTTTAAGTGTAGTATAATTTAGTTCTGTTTTTGTGTACAATGTCTGATTTACCATTTACTTCAATTTCAACATTGGGTGAAATATCCCTGATTACAGTATAAGGTCCGGAATACAGATGCTTAAGTTTATTGCCAGTTTCATTTTTAACTAAAACTTTATCGTTAGGCTTATAACATACGGGGTTAACATAACTATCGTATCTACATTTTCTTTCTATTTTACTACTAACTAAATTTTTCCGCGCTTCGGTTTGAGAAACCTGAAGTCGATATTTAAGTTCAAGCGGGGTAACTATCGTAGTTGTAAAGGGGTTCTACACATTTCGACAAATTGCTAGGCAAGTTACACTTTTTACCATAAACCAGTTCAAAAGGTGTAAATTGTGTCGACGTGTGAACTGTCGTATTATACGCAAAGCACCAGAACGGTAACCAACTACTCCATAATTCCGGTTTTTCTTCAGTTTGGATTCGCAAAAACGCGCCTAGACTTTTGTGAGCGTTTTCTAGCGATCCGATGCTTTGGTGATGATACGCAGTTGAATTTAATTTCTTAATATTAAGTAGTTCACAAACCTGTCTCATGGTTTCGGATATAAACTCCGTGCCCCTGTCGGTAGCTATCTCCCTTGGTACGCCATGCTGAAGTACAAAATTATTCACAAAGGTACGAGCTACTTCTGTTGAAGTTTTATTGAGAAGGGGATACGCACATACATATTTTGATAACTCGCACTGTAATGTAAGTATGTAACAATAATCATTGCTATCTTTGTCCAATGGTCCTACCAAGTCTAGAAAGATTTTATCAAAAGCCGAATGAGCGGTGGACGTGATTGTCATTGGCTCTTTAACCTGAACTGTATACTTATGCCTCTGGCATTGGGGACATTTTTTAACAAAATTTTTGACATCGGCCTCTAAACCCGGCCAATAATAATATTTCTTAATATTAGTTAACATTCTTCTTATGCCCGCGTGGCCACTTGTGGGCAAAAGATGAAAGTCGTTAACTATTACCTTCCTATCGTCCTTGTCCTCTATTCTCACGACATCTTTTATTATACATAACCTGGGCCCTTTCCAGTTAGTTTGCTTTTTTATTTCACTGATTAATTTCTCTACAAACACGTAGTTATTTTTATTTTTAATGAAGACAACTTCTTCAACGACATTAATTTTTTCACAAAATTCGCTAAGTTCTCTCGCAAATTCGGCTCGCGTAATTTGTGATTGAGACACTTGCTTTATGAATATTGTCTTCTGTTGCGCAACATAAAATAATATATTACTTTCACAAGTTATTAAATTATCATCTCTAAATTTCTTTAAACTACTGTTATCACCAAATCTTAACTCTACTGCGTCTTTCGGTTTGATATGGGTGTCCACAACTTTTGGTTGATCAGGCCAATCGCTGGTGGGCAGCATATCATCCGAAGGAACAGTGTCTAACTGTCTCTTTTGAGCTCGCGTCATAACATGCAAGCATTCGTTCATCTCTTTCAGTTCTTTCGAAGTAACTTTTATTCTGGATAATGCGTCTGCAGCCGCATTTTCCTTTCCTTTCACATACTCGATTACGTAATCATACTCTTCCAAAATAAGTCTAAATTTAGACAATCTGCTCGAGGGATCTTTTAAATTAAATAAATATATTAAAGGTTTGTGATCGGTACGTATTTTGAATGTACGACCGTACAAGTAAGGTCTGAAATATTTAACGGCCCAAACTACAGCTAGGAGCTCTTTTTCTATGGTGGGATAATTCCTTTCCGCTTTGTTGAGACTCCTACTAGCGTAAGCTACAGGCCGGCCATCTGAATTACATAAAACAGCGCCGATTGCATACCCAGATGCATCAGTTTGTACTATAAATTGATTCTGTTCTGAAAAATCTGGATACTGGAGAATTGGAGGTGACATAATACTTTGTTTTATAGTTTCAAACGAATTTTGACAATTTTTATCCCAGACAAATTTAGCGTTCTTTCTACATAATAGATTCAAATGGTATGCTTTTTCCGCGAAATCAGCAATGAACTTCCTATAATAATTCGCGAAGGCCACAAAACGTATCACTTCATCTATAGTTTTGGGAACTGGATAATGCTTGATTACTTTAATTTTATCTGGGTCTGGCAATATACCATTGCCCGACACCACATGACCTAGATATAAAATCTCCTTTTTGAGAAAATCACATTTCGAAGGGTTTAGCTTGAGATTTGCACTGCGTAGTTTTTCAAAAATGCTTATTAGGTTCTTGTTATGTCCTTGAAGGCTTCTGCCCAGGCAAACTAAATCATCCATGTATACTAGGCATTTGTCGTATGATAACCCGGCCATTGCTATGGTCATCATGCGCGAAAATGCACTTGGGCTGGTCTTAAGACCCATGGGCATTCTAGTCATTTGATACTGCCCATCTGCACAAAATGATGTGTATTTTCTACAATCTTTCTGAAGGCCTACATTGAAAAACCCTTGATTTAAGTCTAAATGCGTGTAGTAAATACATCCACTTAGTGAATCTAGTATGTCAGAAATATTCGGCAAAGGGAATTTATCGTCCTGTATACAAGTGTTAAGTTTACGGTAATCTATAACTAACCGCCACCTTTTTTCTCCGTTAGCATCAGATTTTTTCGGTACTAATAGCACCGGGCTAGACCACTCACTGGAACAGGGTTCAATTATTCCTTGTTCCAATAAGTTTTCCACCTGCTTCTTTAATTCAGCTTTCTGAGCATGTGGCAATCTATATGGCTTTACGTACACTGGGGCTACATTCGGTTTCAAAGTAATCGTATGTTCATATAATTTTGTTGTGCCTAACTTATCACCTGGCAGAAAAAATACATCGGCGTATTTCGCGCATATACTTTCGATTGACAATTGTTCTTCCTTATTTAAATGATTCAGAGATAACAAGGAAAATACTTTCTTAACACGATCAGCGTTATTATTAGTTTCATGAAACGTACATATATCATAATCAGACGCTTTAAAAAGAGTGGGATGAATAGAATTTAAAACTAAATCTGACTCGGTTGTATTTAATACACGAATGGGTATTTTCCCATTTTTTGGCTTAGCTAAACTACTAGCAATAAAGATTCCCTCTTGCAGTTCTGTCGTATTAACTAAACATTCATCAGTCTCAGATACCTGAATAAAGTGAATGGACTCTGACCTCGCCGGTATTGTTATGTTATTGTTCGTCATAATTAAAGGTAAAGATATCTTAAGATTGTTATTCCATAATAACAAAGTCTGATTACCGAAATTCAACACCGACTTATACTTGCTTAAAAAGTCTTGTCCTAGAATGCCACTACCTTTACATGGCAACGATTTAAAAACAAAGAACTTATGATTTATAACGTGATTTCCAATAACAAAGTTTATATAAACATATCCAATTGACTGCACTTTGCCACCGATTCCATTTACATAGCTACTCTCAATATGGATAGGAATATTCTGTTCCAGAATATGTTTATACTTAACAACCGAAATGGATGCGCCGGTGTCAATTAACAAATTATATGAGTAATGATTACGCGATTTAATATTAACGTAGCCTACACTATTACATGAAAATATTACATTTTCAATCCCGAAAAAACTGGTTTTCATCTTGTTGGGACTGAACAGTATTACTAGAATTTGAACTAGGCTGCGAATGCGGTTCAGAGTTGGTCAAAGTATGTATATGCGCACGAGGGGAACGCTGGTACCTTGGTGAATAAAAGTTGGACCTACCTCTAGTAGAATGATATGTATGAGTAGACCTGCGCCCATAAGTCTGTGGTCCTCTCCACACCTGAGCCTGTTGACGGTTCTGGTGAGCCGGCTGATAGCCAACTCGTCCACGCCCTCTGCCTGCGAACGAGGAGCGCCTTCCGCTCTGCGGGCGATTGTAGAACGACTTGCCTCTGAAATTCATGGTTAGAATGTCATTGGAAGTTGATGGTGCTGTGACATCTTCATCGATAGCCGACTGTATGGCGTCTTTCAGCGAAGTACATTTTTGGGCAGCAATGATTGTACCCAAACGACGGTTTCTTAAACCATTTGAAAAACACTTAATGGCCTGTTTTTCGTTAAGGGGTTTTAATACCTTGAAACTCGCATCATTGCCATCCGATTGCGAAATTGTTAACTCGACAAACATTTCTGTTATCTGCTTACCGAACTCATCGATAGATAAATTATTTTGCCTAAAATTCTGAAGCTTACTCTGAATTGCCGTAGCACATTTTTTAGGCAGTAATTGTGTTCTCATATCCACTATAAAATCGTCAATAGTAGTATAAGAAGAAGATAATTTTAATTTTGCGGCCTGTGAAAGTCTACTCTTTAGCACAAAATTTAACAGCTTTCCCTGCGAACCTTCGTCTAACTCGGATTTATAATACTCTACACTTTCAATAAATTGTCGTATGCTTGTTTCGTCATCTTTACAAACTGGCAATAAATTTAAAGCAACCTTCAAATCAAATTTAGTAGTATTCGCCATATTTTCTGACTTACAAGGTGTTTTTGAGCATAAATCTAAAATTTGTTTATATGATTTATCGAACTGTGCACAAAGCTCTTGAATGACTGAACATTCAGATTTACTGAAGGATTTTTGAGCTGAAATAAAATATTCCAAAAATAAATTATACTCACATAATAATTTTTCCGCTTCTGCTAATTTGACAGCAATAATGTTACCCTTTCGCCTGTCTGGACCAATCTTAATCAAGTATTTCCTTATTTCCAATAGACTATCCTGTAAGCCTCTTAACCTTTCTGCCATTAAGATATCCTGTTTAAATCATAATTATCAAGATAAACATTATTGCATAGATCATTTACTACATACTTATACGAACTATCATTATTATATTTATGATTAATTAGCCTTAACTATGTCTTACAGTCCATTACGCAACGCATACCCAGGCCAGATGACACATAACGCATATTTCCGCGCACTACGTAACACACGAAATTTCCGCGCACTATTAGATACGCAACGCACAAAATTTCCGCGCACAGATACGCACATAGGTAGATAATATATTTACGATACGCCACTTATGATAATTTTACGCGCACTGGTCTTTTGTTTAGAAACGGCTCCGCAAAACGCTCGGCTCAAGCGATGTCTCCAGTTCCTTTTTTGTAGTTCCTCAGATCTCTTTCGTTGTCAATCCTTCTTCTCCATAACGAGACTCGCCATCTGTCTCGTCTTATCTCGTTAGCCATCCACTTGCGAAGACATTTTCGATATAGTGCGAAAATGCCGTACAAAAATGCCAATGATGCAATCAGCAACAATACCAATAAAATGATATTCGTCGAACTGGCGTGCACAGCCAATTGTCGTATGTCTGCGTTGTTATTACCTCCTGCTGCGTTCTGGGGTACTATAACTTCCTCCTTGGTGTTAGTGGTGCCCATTTTTCAAAACATATAGTTTAGCGCAAAATGTTATAATCGCTACCAGCTTCAAATGTAGAATATACTTTGAGTACTGCATTGTGATGCTAAGCGGCTCGATTTGGTCAAAGGAATGTAAACAAACGCGACTCACGCCTAACACCTAATGCGATGGCAGGATCGCCATGTACGGATGGTATTAGGTTCGAGTAAATGATACACCGAATGATGATTAAATACTGCGTTTATTATGAGAATACATGGGCTTATATACATCTTATATCAAGTCTCCCTCACAAATTAATGATGCTGTGCTTGTTCCTGCGTAATAGTTGGTTGAACTTTATCTATAAAATAACTATTAAATCAAACGTATTGACAATGTCCTTCGGGTGTGTAATGAGCTAACCGTCGGACATGATGTAAGAAATTGAGTTTTTTGAGCCATTATACGGAGTCTTATTAATTATTAATTTGCCACGTAGTCTTAGACCTGTTTTTAGAGGTTTTAATTTTGTAATTGTTTTGTGCTTTCTGAGTTAGGTTCATAATTCTTTTGAGTAATTTTGAATATCTTTTGAGTTTATCTCTATTAGTTTGATTTGGTTTTAATCTTTATTGCCACAAGTCACGATGAAAAGGTAGTTTTAATTTCATCACTAATGGATGCCTCACTAAGGCTATACATTTGTTTTCTCAATACTAAGTAATAATATCTTAATATATCAAATCCTTGCGTTACTGACTGACTGACAGACACGCAACAGCCGAAACTACGCGGCGCAAGAAGCTGAAATTTGGCATGTATGTTCTTTAGGAACCGTAGGGGTGCACTAAGACGGGATTTCCCGAAATTCCCCACGGGATCGGGCAAAACGGGAAATTCGAAAATATGTGCGTGCGAAGCCGCTGGCGTCGACTAGTTATAATATAATATTCTACCACATTCACACAACACCATCTAGTCCCAAACTAAGCTGAGCTTGTACTATTGGTACTAGATAATGGATAAACATACTTATATACTTTTTTTTTGTAAATACATACATATTATTCATAGAAACTGTAACGGTCTAACAGTTACGAGTATGTTCGTCTTACAAACTTTCTACCCGCGTAGGCGGTCTAGTTTTAAAAACAATGCCTTAGAGAACCAACAAGCAATTGGTTTTCAAAAGTCCATCTAAATCTTTCTTCCCAACCCAATATTACCGAAATAATATTTGTGCAATATTTCAAATTTCTAGACCCTACGGTTTGGTCTAAACATTATCTTATAAATTTTCGTCAATAGTCGAATTTTCCAAAAACCTTTCAAACTCTGCAAATGAGTTATCCTTGGCTTTTAGCTCAATATTCATACGAATATATAATACAGATCTTATAAAGCCACAAAACAAAGTAAATGTCTTTAGGACATGACTGTTTGCTGTCCAACCCTTGTATGTCTTGTATGTGAGTTGTATTCAATAAATCTATTCATAGAATTTATCTTATCTATTTACTAGCTTGACAACATATACCATGTATCGATGAAAGTATACTCTTTTCACTTTGCATACTTGTCCACCATCAAAAACCTATTACAGCAAATTAGTGATTGATTTTATTTTTTAAAGTAGCGTAGAAGAAAACCTACGACTCCCGCCGCGACCACGGCTGAAGCAAGTCAGTCGAAACGTTGGCAAAGACCGAGGTATTTTATGCCTTAAATATATTATTTATCGCGAGTAAGACCCGCTATATAACCTTGTATAAAACCTACCACTGTTTATGTGAATAGTTCCTATATTATTTCAATTAAAAATATTCTTCGACCGGGGTCTGAAGAAGTTTCCAATTATTAATAACAGAAGTTTTCACTTAGTGCACTAACGAGTACGTTGGACCTACTTCGATGAAATATTTCCTAGAATAAAAGTTTACGTCAAAACTTTGTTACTATTTTGTTCAGAGTTCAATTTTAAATCTCGCTCCAAATATATTTTGTCCCAAATATAAAGAATATTGGAAATGTCTTTCCTTTTCGACGTTTACTTGAAGAAATAAATTTCATTTGAAGAAAATATTCGATTTATTTAGCTCAGTAAACACTTCTTAGCTACGTGTATGTTCAGTACACATGAGATGTAATTGATTCGTATATAGAATTTTCATCGCATTGCTAACTGGATTTTATAAAGAGTTACTGCCGACTTTTTGCACTGCTCAACCTAGGTGTTACTTTTCTGTGCTATTAAATTTGAATTAAGTATATAAGTAATTTAACAAAGTTTTCTTACTATAAAATAGAATGTAGGAATTCAAAATAAATACTAATGTAGTAAAAAGTGTACCAAAATGAGTGACGGAAGAAACAAAAAATACGTCTGAAATCTTAATAAATATTTCCATTAGCCCCTTTAGAGTTAAAAAGAGTTTACACATTTTATTGTTTTAAAAGCTGCCTTCCATTAGCAGTAACGTTCAGTGCTTTACACCATAAATACTCATCAAAGCAGTGCTTAAAATAAATTACAGTACAACACTACTGAGTTGGTTCGGGATTAAAAGCAGTAATCAGAACTAAATTGTTACTCTGTACGGTGCATCCGTACATTTTTTGTTATATCAGCACCTTTACGCGACACGCGTATTTCATTTAGTATTATATTCAGTCCGCGTCGTACCATCGTTAAAGTCGGATCATATCATTCACATTCATTCTAACTATAAATAATTTAATTTCAATATACAGTTTTTGACTTTGATACAAACCCTATACCAACCCGTTTGGCCAGCGTGGTATAGTAGGCCAATTCCTCCTTTCAAAGGAGAGGCCTAGTCCAGCAGTGGACTGTTAAAGGCTGATGATGTGTGTGATGTGATTCAGTTTTTACAGTCCATTTAATAGTTTCAATCAATATCAATCATTTACCAAAACGTCGATAAAGATTGTGTGGTAATAGACCATACAAACTCCTTAGCTAAAATTTGCTTGAATATATGCCTAAAAATATAGGTACATGTCCTTCAAACAATCCACACGTTCTACAACCAAACCAAATTGGTGGCCATTATGAAAATTAATAGTTCCGTTCACACGGACTACTTTTTGCAGTCATAATCGACATCGCAGCCACGTCGCAACCAGAAAGCCAATTCTCGTATTTTATTTGAAATTGAAAAGGTTTTTATAATTAAATGTGATTAGATTTTGAACTTACAAACTATCAATATTCTGCTAACTTAGGGTGGTTTCAGATTAGCGTTTTATACGTGCGTACGAGCTCATTTTTGGAAGCGCATGTAGGCGCGTCTTTTGGCACACGCGCTACTCGTACGAGCGTTGACGGGCTGCTAAGCTAGTATAAGCGCGAGCCGCAAGAATCCATGTTGACACTGACACGATGTCACTACCGTTTCGAGTGAACACGCCAAATTATGCCCGTTTACGCGAGTCGAGAATGTAGCGCGCGTGTAAGCGCGTATGCTGAAACGACCGTATACGCGCAGAAAAATACGCTCATCTGAAACCGCCCTTAATGTCATTATCATCTAATTTGACATAAAAAGTTTGTCACTGACACATAGTTTGACACTGTTTAATTTACGATCTACTAACGATAGCATTGAATTATCAGTCAATTTAGGAGAATACCATTTGTGACATAAGTATGACACTTAGATGGAAATTGGGCCTCTGAACGTATCTTCCCTTCCCGCCGGATCGCCATTCCATACGAACGCGTCAGTGAATTCAATTTTATATTTAAAATGCAAATGTTAAAATAATAAAATTTTAATTCAAAATATCCAAATTAATTTCAAAGTTAATACTCGCAAAGTACCAGGCGCACACAGTCTTGCAAGAGATCAAACACTGCGACGAGCTACGCGAGAAGAGCAACGCACGCTACCCGTCGCTGTCTACCGCACGTGAGTCATAACATCTATCACTGCAGTTTGACATTAGCCACCGATATTACGATATTAAGAATTAAAGCGCCTGAGGAAAAACGCATAACAACACGTGTGTACGAAGATCAGTATCGTAGGACAGGAGAACACCATCGCACTTGAAATGAGTTTAAAGCATACACCACCATCCGAAACCAATACCGTATCTATCCCTCACCATGTTTCCGAGCCGGATTTAACAACTCCCAAATCAGAATTAACCCTGGATAGAATAACATTACGGCAAAAGCGCAAACATGATTGTGATCAATCATTGCATCTAGAATCCTTTCGTGAGGATATCATGTCCTCCATAGCAAATCTGAGGTAAGAACAGAGTGAGAAATTCTGTATACTGCTAGGCAATCTAGAGCAAATCAAAGCTCAAAATACGGAACTGCAGGCTACGGTGGAATTCCTTAGCAATAAATATGACTATTTGTTGGGTAAATTGGCGCACTTGGAGGATGATAGAAAAAACACAATGGGGTACATACGGTCACTAGAAGAAAAGTTGAGATTCTGGAGCGTAATGCAGGAAGCTTCAAGCCTAGAAATACGCAATGTTCCTAAAGTAACCGGTGAGACGAAACAAGATATTATAAATATTGTGCAGAAAATAGGAACTACTGTAAACACGACACTTCAAGCGTGCGAACTAAAAGATGTTTATCGTCCTTATAACAATAAAAATCCACAAATCTGCAGACCTATTACAGCGGAATTCACGTCCACGATTACAAAGGATAAAATTCTTACTGGTTCGGCGTTACACCGAAACCGAATGTTCCTAGTCGATTTGGGAAGGATTAATATTGTGGACTGTAGGATGGCGGTTCTTCGGCGACTAGGAAGTGAGAAAGTGAAAAGTGTGAGTGGGTATAGGATATTCTAAGGATGCTGAAGGATGAGGGCACACCTACCTAGTACGTCAGTCCTCTTTCCTTGCAAATGGTAGCCTCCTGGTGTTTTCAAGAATCCTGAAGCTGTTTGAATCACTCCACTACACAAATCACTTTCACTCGCGGGCGGTTTTGTTAGGTTTTGGTATAAAGCGGGAGCGGTAAAATTATGGCGGTGCGGTACAGTTCGTCGCGACGCGGATTCTTCTAGACTGTCTCTCGCGTCGATAATCGCGGCGACCAATCCGCGAAAGGCGTGCCCCTTCCAGGGAATGGGATAGACAGGGACGGAAATCAAAAGACATCGCTCGCATTGGACAAGCAAACGTGGAACGATTGACGTTGATGTGATTAGTTCTCGATGGAAAGGTAGATGGCTCTACCACTTACTAATATAAAGAAGTGCAACCGGGAACATAAGACCAACTGGCTTAACAGTTCGCATCTTAATATGGCAGGCAATAAGCCCATATTTGTCTCAGAAGGCCTCACCTACAAAACTAAGAAACTGTATTACCAGGCACGAGAGTTCGCAAAACTAAATGACTATGCCTATACCTGGACCTCATATGGCAAAGTTTATATTAAGAAGAAGGAGGGTGCGCAGGCAAGGAGAATAGATCAGGAGTCCGACCTTGAAGCTCTGAAACTGCAGAAGATATGACTGGAGGCGCTATTAACCAACCCTTCCAGTTTACTGGTTCCTAAATTATTATTTTTTTGTTTTTACCTTTTTTTTACCAATTTATTAAATCGATGTTTTTATTTGTTAATAGTTTAATATGCATGCTAACACAATACAATACAAAAACTTTAAGTTCATATACACACACTATAGTCATTCCACACACACATATATAATAATATAATATAATAATATAATAATATTCTACCACATACACACATCACCATCTAGTCCCAAGCTAAGCAGAGCTTGTGTTATGGGTACTAGATAATGGATAAACATACATATATTATGGAAGTGGAACAAAATAAGCACCTACCCCAGGAGGGTACCAGCGTCCGCGACGCTGGAGAATCGCTCCCTGCACCCTCGGGTTCAGGCTGCCCCACGTATTCTGGTGGGGGGCAATGTTTCACTCAGTCGCAATAGTAGGAGTAGCTTAGACCTGCACGACCTGGCAAGTGCCGTGCCTCGTGCAGAACACATTACCACCACCTCCTGGACGGTTGTACCGCGTCGAGCAGACGAACGCCGCGAGGCGAACGTTAGCGCCGCGACAACCGTAACCGGTAGAGGTAAACACCGCGGAAAGCGCTCACGTCATCATCGACGCCAGCATGAGTACGCAGCACACGCGGGAGGTAGCGAACCGACAACATCGGCGAACGCACCCTCCGCGGGAGGTAGCGAACCGACAACGTCGGCGAACGCACCCCCCGCGGTTGGAAGCGAACCGACAACATCGGCGAACGCACCCCCCGCAAGACAAACAGCTGGTACAACGCACCAGCGTGGACACCTGGCCCCAGCCAGTGTAATGAGGGAACCGCCCAGGACGAAGCAACCGGCCGGACGCGGAGCGATTGGTGGACGCAGCGGCTTAGGCACGCAAGCGGAAGCCACGCGGACGGCGAAGGGTGAGCCTTCGGGCTCGCTCCCGCCGGCTGCACGCACCGTTCCGGCTGGTGCAGCGCCGGGCACCCCCCGTCACGCCCCTCCGACGGCAGTTGGAGATGCGGAGTCGGCAGCCCCATGGGGCACCACCGGGCCAACGACACGCACCGACCACCCTGGCGCTCTCGGGACGGCCCACTTCGGCGACACCGTCGAAGAGGAACCGTCACGACGACACACCACCAAGCGCCACGTCGAAGCGTGCAAGAGTGGACGCAACACCAAAGAGGGCAGCGATGAGCTACGCTGATGCGACGAACTCGCATCTGATGGTGGCCGTCGCTGCCACTTCACCCACAGACCTGACGGTGGAACAAGCACGGCAGCTTGAACTCTCCATAGAGGAGCGTATCATGGAAGCAGCCTTTGCTCCACCGTCAAACAACGAGCCCGCACTCGCGCCATCCTTTAGAGGCAAACCCCTCGCAGCAGGAGGAGTCCTAAACCTATGGTGCGAGGACGAGAAATCACTGGCGTGGCTCAGACAAACGGTAGCGGGACTGAAGTCACCGATCGAAGGAACCAGGTTGACCGTCATCAGGCAGACGGATCTTGCGAAGCGCGTACGCGCATCGCTCTGGCTGCCGAGGTCGACTAGCCTGGAACTCATGAAGATCCACCAACTCCTAGCTGCCCAAAACCCGTGGTACGCTGTCCAAACATGGCAACTGTACAGCGCTACCATGCAGGAGCACGGCCTATACCTGTCCTTGGACATCCCCGAATCGGAGGTCCCGAGAATCGAGGCGCGCGACCGCCGAGTCTCCTTCTTCACCGGCAGCGTGTACGTACTGTTCCACGCTGCCGGGGCAGGGGCTGGCAGGACGGTTGCCGCGCCCAGAGAGATGCCGCCCGCCACCAGACACACACAGGGACGAGTGGCAACACCGGCCGTTCCCAGCACGTCGGGCACAGCCCATGCACAAACAACGCCCGCAGCGACAAACATCGCTATGACGGGAGTTGACGACGAGCATGACTCGTCTGACGGGGAGTCTGTGGACATTAATGTTCTCGGATCTTCGTCAGACTAGAGTCGTACAAACAAACCTCCAGCACAAGCAGATTGCAACGGCTACCCTACGCAGGCTGCTGGAGGTTAACCACCACACCATAGCCCTAATCCAGGAGCCGTGGATTAGAAGCGACACCATATTATGTGGACTCAACAACATCGGAGGTAAGATATTACACAAAAGCTCGGCTCCTAAGCCGAGAACATGCATATATATTCCCCGAATAATATCAGCACTGCTGCTGACTAACTTTTGTTCTAGAGACCTCACCGCCGTGGGGATACGAACAGGGCCCGGCGATCAGATGCTAGTACTAGCCTCGGTTTATATGCCTGGAGATGAGGAGATCCCATCGAAGGAGCTGGCCGAGCTAGTGCAGCACTGTGAGGACCACGGCTGGCAAATAATACTGTCGGCAGATGCCAACGCCCACCACCCACTGTGGGGAAGCCCTGAGGCAAATAGACGAGGTGAGATCCTAACAGAATACATTTTCACAACAACCCTATCTGTAGTCAACAACGGCTCAGAGCCCACCTTTGTTAGCTCCAGATATCAAAACATAGTAGACGTTACACTGGCATCGGATGGGGCCGCGGACCTCGTCACGAACTGGCATGTGTCCGCCGAACCATCCTTTGCCGGTCACAGGCGTATCTGCTATGACATACAAGTGCAAGAGAGGGTCCAACAACCAAAGCGCAACCCACGCAATACCAACATTGCGAGATACAAGACCCTGCTCGAACAAGAAATAGCCATGTCAAATTTTAATGACATGACCGACAGCACTGCACACATAGAACACAACACTAACTTATTAACGAAATGCATACAACGTAGCTACCAACAAGCCTGCCCCACCACCTACCGAAAACTGGTAGTAAAACTCAATGGTGGGGATCAGAACTGGAGAAACTCAGGCGCAATCTGAGAAAACTCTTCAACCGGGCCAAAAACACAAGGAAAGACACGGACTGGGACAAATATAAAGAAGCCCAGTCGCACTACAAGAAACGCATACGATTCCGCAGGGGAGAGTCCTGGCGTAATTTCTGCACGAACATTAACTCCACATGCGAGGCAGCCAGGGTAAAAAAGATCCTATCCCAGGACAGCAACAAGACCCTAGGCTCCATCAGAAAGTCTGATGGTACCTACGCAATCACAGATACAGAAATTAGCCAAGTGCTAATTGAAACACACTTCCCAGGTTGCACTGTGACCGACGACTGTGATTGGGAAGAATCTGAACACAGACCACCGACCCAAACAGACTGGACGATAGCCAACAACATGGTTACCGTGGACCGGCTGAAATGGGCAATTGATAGCTTCCAGCCGTACAAATCTGCAGGCTTGGACGAAATAACACCAGCACTCCTACAATGGGGCTGCATAACGATTGTGCCACAGCTACTCAGCATATATAGAGCATCTATAGCGCACAATTACATACCACGAAGGTGGAGGGAAGTAAAAGTCATATTTCTCCCAAAACCGGCCAAAACCGATTACACTCAAGCAAAATCGTTCAGACCTATCAGTTTAACCTTCTTCTTGCTGAAAACGCTGGAGAGGCTCGCTGACAGATACCTGCGGGAAGGTGCACTGCTACGCAGACCACTACATCCGCAACAACACGCCTACAGAAGTGGCAGATCAACGGAATCAGCGCTTCACTCTGTAGTGGGGACCATAGAGACAGCGCTATCTGACAAACTAATGACCTTAGGCGCCTTCATTGACATAGAAGGCGCCTTCGACAAAACTAAATTCACCAGCATTAGCCGAGCCCTCGACAAGTTCGGAGTTGAACAAACCGTCAGTGGCTGGATTGATCAACTCCTGAAACAAAGGGCTATTCAATTCACGGTTAACACCACCACAAGGGGTATAGTAGCAAAAGGCTGCCCACAGGGAGGAGTCCTATCACCCCTGCTCTGGAACATAGTGGTAGACGATCTGTTGAGAAGCCTAAATGACAAATGCTTCTACACGGTCGGCTACGCAGATGACATAACCATCCTAATCAAAGGAAACTCGGAAGACATGATCCAGTATTGGATGCAAGCAGCCATCAGGATCATGGAACAATGGTGCAACCGCCACGAACTGACTGTCAACCCAAATAAAACGGAGCTAGTACTTTTCACCAACAAAAGGAACACCCGTATGACCAGAAAACCAAAACTTTTTGGCACGGAGCTTAACATATCGAGTGAAGTCAAGTACCTGGGCGTAACACTCGACCACAAGCTCAACTGGAATAAACACATCACCACTAAAACCACAAAAGCATGTACCATCTTCTGGCAGTGCAGGAGAATAATAGGCAAGAAATGGGGTCTCAAACCATTCATCACCCTATGGATCTACACTGCCATAATACGCCCCATGCTCACATACGGTGCAGTAGTGTGGTGGCCACGCACTCAACTAAGCACAGTCAAGAATAAGCTGCAGAGCATACAACGCCTCGCCTGTCTGGCCACAACAGGCTGCACGAAAACAACTCCAACGGCGGCATTGGAGATGCTCCTCGACTTGCGACCACTGCACCTCATCATCCAGCAGGAAGCAGGTGCCGCAGCGATCCGGCTCGACAAGTTCGGGCTTTGGAGAAGAGACGACAGAATAACCCATGCACGCCTGAAAAGGACATTAACTAACGAGATCCCGATGCTAGATGCAACGTGCGACCTCATACCTAAAACCTTTGTCTTTGACAAAAAATACCGCATACAACTGCAAGAAGAGCACAAGGATAGTTCTGGTATACACGAAGTTAGAGTATACACAGACGGCTCAAAAACAAAGTATGGGACAGGTGCCGGAGTATTCTCCCATGACTTGAACATCAATCTCTCAACATCGCTTGGTAAACTCAACACCATCTTCCAAGCTGAATGCGTTGGGATTATGAGGGCGGCGACGGCGATTGCGGCCAGAAACGTGAGTAACCTGTCGGTACGCATCATCACAGACAGTGCCTCAGTACTACAAGCTCTCGACGGCAACTGCTTTAACAGCGGCCTAATTATGGAGTGCCACCAAGAGCTGCAGAAAACTGCAGCGAGGAATCGGGTCACGCTCCAGTGGATACGAGGACACAGTGACTCCACGGGCAATGACGCAGCAGACCAACTGGCAAGGAAAGGATCGGACACAACAACCCTGGGACCCGAACCAATTGTTCCGATACCTTTCAACCAACTAAAAACATGGTTACGCGAGAGAACCCTACATCAACACGCAAAAGAGTGGGCAGAGTTAAAAGAGTGTAGGCAATCTAAAGATGCCTTTCCCGTATTAGACAAACGACTCTCGCATAAACTGTTGCACGCCAACAGGAAAACACTCAAGCATCTGACTGGCATAATAACTGGCCACTGTCCACTAAACAAGCATCTCTACAATATCGGCGTCACGGACAGCCCATTATGTAGGGGCTGCATGGAGACCGAAGAAACACCCGCTCATGTGATCCTACATTGTACCAGCGTGAGCGACCAACGGACGAGGTTCCTAAACAATCCCAGAACCATGAGCGAAGCCATACGCAACACTGGTCAACTCATGGCCTTCTGGAAGGAGCTTGCATGGCATGAGTAGCAGTCGACAACCGTGTCACTGCTCACGCACAATGGCCCAATTCAGTGGCTAAGTGCGGAAAACACCTGTCCAACTAACTAACTAAACATACATATATACTTTTTTTTTAAATACATACATATTATACATAGATACACCCAGATATACAATATGAGTTGTTTGTATATATATATTATATATACAAACAACTCATCAAATGACAACACGCATAAATACACACACAATACACAAACTATAATAATTATTATGGTATTATATAGCTCATGTCCGGTATACTGCCTATTATAATCGTAAAATATAGCCATTTAGTAGTGAGAGAAACCTATTTAAGGTACTCTCCAACGTTGTCACTGTTTGGGTCATTACACGTTATGATAAAAATTCAATCGTAATGTAAACCTTACTGTAACAGAAGAAGTAGACACAACTGACCAGATTGAATGTCTGTCACTTAGTGACACTAGTCTCTGCCCCAAACTGATTAATTACAAACAAGGAGCCAAAGGTGGTATTACGATTATTAGCCTCAATATCATCATCATCAGCCTTTATCAGTCCACTGCTGGACTAGGCCTCTCATTTGAAAGGAGGAATTGGCCTACTATACCACGCTGGCCAAACGGGTTGGTATAGGGTTTGTATCAAGTTTTCCTTCTCTTACAGTGCTGTTCTCTGCATAATATGCTCCCTCTGTCGGCTCTTACGACACCCATGGGATGATATGGGGTGGTGACAATCCGTATTCTTAATCCGTCACCACACGGACAAGCCTCAATATAAGGAGTATTAATTGCAATATGGATCTTTTACTAGCTTTTATTGCCGCACTTAGTATGGATATAGATGTAATTGTGTTGTCTGAGTGTTGGACAAACCTGAATAATCCACCCCCTAACTTGAACAATTATTGTACACTAGAGGACGCCAGCAGCTACTCCTGCAATTTTTTTTTAATTTACCCGTTTTAGTCGATCCCGTGGGAATTTCGGGAAATCCCTTCTTAGTGCACCCCTACGGTCCCCAAGGAACACACATGCTAAATTTCAGCTTCTTGCACCCAATAGTTTCGGCTGTAGCGTGTCTGTCAGTCAGTCAGTAACGCAAGGATTTTATATATTAAGATTTTGGACTAAACACAGCTTAAACCAAAACGATGGAGTGGTAGTGTATGTGCGAAGCAAAATTGTAGCATGTGCCTATGAACCTAACATTTTGGAAGGTAATTGTCTTGTCACTATCAAGCCTGATTACACAATCATTTGCTCCTATCGACCACCAAGTTTTAAAAATCCAAATGTCTACCTTGAATCATTAGATGACATTTTTCGGGAATCTCGAACGAAAAGCGTTATCTTTACTGGGGACATAAATATTGATACGCTGCCTGAAAACTTGTCTAGTGTAGCCCAAAATTATTTGAACCTAATGGCAATGCATGGTCTACAACAAGGCATAATCAAACCCACCCGAATCAGAACGTGTATTGATCACTTTATGGTTAAGTGTTCACATTATTGGAAAACAGTCGTTTTTGAGCAACCACTTACGGATCACTGTCCCATACTACTATACATTTATCATTCAAAACTAGGAAAGAAGAATTTAGTACACAATAAAGTAATTATAGACTATGCATTATTAAGTAAGACATTAACCAAAGAAACTTGGGATGATATCTATCAAGCCGAAGATGTCAATATTGCAACGGAAATATTAACGAATAAACTAATAATAGCGATTGGAAATAATACGAAGATAGTAAGAATATCGAATTGAAATAGGCCACTGAAACCGTGAATAACGAGAAGAGTAGTCAAATGCATAAGAAAAAGGGATAAGTTACACAGAGCCGCAGTAGAGTCACCAAATAGCTTACAACGAAAAATTTCTTACCAGAAATATAGAAATATATGTAATTATATTATAAAGGCATTGAAAAGGCAGTATTATCAAGAAAGATTACAAAAGAACAAAGGAAAAAATGGAAATTAAGGAAACGTAGAAAACTATTAAGGAGGTTTGCGAAATGAAGAGAAACAATGAACAGGGGACTGAGTTATTGAATATAGACACCATACCAGTGGAGTCTCTGAACAAGGTCAACAACTTTTTTACTAGCGTCGGTGGTAGCCTAGCCAACGAGTTGTTGGGTAGGATGAATAAATCGGAGGAGGACTATCTCGCGAAGCAGCCATCGATACATCGCCACTAAATACCATGTCGTTCATGCTTACAGATCCACATGAAGTCAAGGGTATTATGTTGGGACTAAAATCGCACAGTGCACCAGCTTGGGACAAAATTACATCAGAAGTTCTTAAGCGAAATGTTAAGACGCTTGCCTCTCCTATTACATTCGTATGCAACTTAAGCTTATCTACTGGTGCTTTTCCAGCTTTACTGAAAAAAAACAATAGTGTGCCCTATTTTCAAATTTGGGGATTAGAGAGTGCCAAGTAACTATCGCCCTATCTCCCTTTTATCAGTGTTGTCCAAAATATTAGAAAAAGTTGTCAAAAAGAGGGTCATGAAATATTTAGAAAATAACAAATTTCTTCCAATTCGGCTTTCGAGAAAACAAATCTTAATCAATCTTAAACTTACATCAAACTAAGTTACGAAACTAGATAAAAGTAACAAGTGCCTAGAGGTCTAATTAGACCTACAAAAGGCGTTTGACACAGTGTCCGTCCCAATCCTACTAAGACGTTTGGAGAACGTTGGAATAAGGGGAGTGGTCCTGAAGTGGTTTTCTGACTATCTAACTGATAGATACCAAAGGGTTAGAGCTGCTGGCTATGGAAGTATTGACTTTAGGTGCATATACGGCGTGCCGCAAGGTAGCACCTTAGGCCCGACATTATCTTAATATATAAAATCCTTGCGTTACTGACTGACTGACAGACACGCTACAGTCAAAACTATTGGACGCAGGAAGCTGAAATTTGGCATGTATGTTCCTTGGGGACCGTAGGGGTGCACTAAGAAGGGATTTCCCGAAGTCCCCACGGGATCGGCCAAAACAGATAAATTTAAAAAAAATGCAGGCGTAGCTGCTGGCGTCCTCTAGTTCTTAATATATATCAATGACCTCGCTAAGATAGCTGCCCTGCCAAACCTTGATATAGTTATGTTCGCTGACGACACGGCGTTAATCTTTCATGGCCAAACGTGGGATACGGTATTTAAACAAGCAGAAACCGGTCTAGCAAAAGTAACATCGTGGCTTGAAGATAGTATTTTATCTTTAAACACCAGCAAAACGAAGTATGTTTGCTTTACTAAGACATTTATAGGTAAACCAGCCGTGTCACAGGTCCTCAAAATACATACTTTCCCATAATAACAGAAGAGAGGATCTTGCAAATTGTACCTGTTCTACACTCAATCGAGTTGAATCTATAAAGTACTTGGGTGTAACATTAGACGACCAGCTTTCTTGGACTATACATCTCACATCGATAATCTCAAGGATCAGAAAAATGATATACATCTTTACAAACTTACGTACAGTTGCCAGCGATACTCTTCTTCTACAAACATAACGAGCTCTGTGTGTGTGCATTATTAGATATTGCATTTGCGCATGGGGAGATGCGGTGAAAACCCATATGATCGGCGTGGAGCGAGCACAACGTATGGTGCTTAAAGTTCTTCTTCACTTACCATTTGGGCATCCAACTTCTGCCCTCTATGAACAAGCAGGTGTGCTAACAGTAAGAAAGATATTTGTGTGCGAAATTTTACAAAGATATCACAGGAAAGTGGTCCCTAACCTAATCTTGCTACAACAAAAGTGCATAAGACGCTGGCCCGTGCCTCATATGAAATCAACATTTGCTCAGTGATCCTACGACTTTCTGGCTCCCTGTTTGTATTCTAAATGTAACAAAATTAACAACTTGCACCAATATAATAATAAGAAATGTAAAATAGTAATATCAACTTGGCTACAGTCAATGGACTATGATGCTGTAAATATCTTCTGAAAACCATAGACACGTAAAGTCACATACACACACACGCACACACACACACACACACATACATACGAGCTCACACACGCACGCACACACGCACATGCACGCATGCACTCACACACACTTACACACGCACATACACACACATCTATAGTCTTTCTTTTTTTTCTCTATTTACGCGTACCTATCGTTTCGGTCATTATTTAGGTCAAGTCTAAATTATTGATGTATTATTGTGCAACATAATGGGGAAGACACTGATGCCTGCAACACAGTTTTTACTAGCGCAGGTATCAGGGAATTCATTATTGTGATTGATCCTATTTTACGTCAATAAAGAATATTATTAATATTATTATGCCGTTTATTGAATACTGTTCTCATAATCACATTTTAACTATTTAAATATTACAAAACGAAATAAATTAAATATTAAAATGGGACCACGGAGCATGAGACCACGGCATCGGGCACAGGGACCAAGCTACCGGTGGTTAGGGCTCCAGAGAAAGGAACCTCCGTACGATGCGTGTCGTGTCCAGCTTATACTGCCTTCTGTATAGAGGACTTGATCCAGCCGTCTAACGAGAGCCTCTTGAGGTGGTGGTCGAGGCTCTTGGCAATAAGACCATTTACGGTCACGACTATCGGTACAATGACCACCGAGTGAACATCCCACATGTCCACAATCTCGTGAGCCAGGTCCAAATATTTTATTTGTTTATCTTTTTCGGCTTTCACGAGATTCTCGTCAAGCAAGGCACTCTAATCGGTCTATCACCACTATGTCCGGCTTGTTAGCCACGATAGTTCTGTCAGTAATGATAGACCGATCCCAATACAGAGTAGCACGACCATTTTCAAGTACTGGGTCGGGCACATACCTGTATTACGGTATTTCAGAGTCGACAAGTTGGTACTTTAAATCAAGTTGCTGGTGGACAATCCTGGCTACTTGGTTGTGTCTATGCAAATATTCGCCGTTGGCAAGACGAGAACAACCGGATACTATATGTCTGAGCGACTCACCAGGCTATGACATGCCCGACATATGTCGACCGTCCCATCCCTCAGAATATACTTCCGGTAGTTTATTACTACCGGAAGTATATAATGTAATGTATATAATATAGTAAGTATATCATGACCTACCTTCCGGTAGTAGGTCATGATAAATTCGTCCATAATTGCAAACACAAAACCTTCTGTTTAGGCGAAAAGATCGCCAAAACGCAGCCAGGACACCGATGCTGGAAAATCTACGTCGGGCCCATGCAAGGCCCGGTAGAATCGTCCATGCAGCTCTTTACCTTTCCATACCTCCCTGCGCTCCTCTACACCAAGTACGACAGGTTTGCGCCAGTTCTCTTTGGCCAGACCCAGCGGGGTAAGCCCGCTGTCTACAGCGACCACATTTCGGTGCACACCCGCGTCAGGGTGGAGAAAGTATTCTCTGAAATTGCACACCTCGCGATTGTGGAGGGTCTTGGCACTTAGGAAGCCACGACCCCCACACTTACATGGGATGTACAATCTCATCACCGACGAACGCGGGTGATGCATCCGGTATGTCGTGAGCAGTCAGCGGACTTTCCGATCCATGGCGTCCAATTCTGTTTGAATCTATCTGAGTATGCCGAAGGAGTACATTAAGACTGGCATGGCCCAACCGTTACAGGCACGCACCTTATTTCTGCCTGATAAAAAGCTTTTTAAGATTTTCTTCAGGCGGTGAAAGAAACGTACCTGCAACGCCTGTTTCATGCCCGCGTCATCAATGCCTAATACCTGCGACATACCCAGATATTTGTAGGTTTCGGTTGCAGAGAGTGATCTAAGTTGTGTGAAATCTGAAAGCTCAATACCATCAGATTCCACACTCCTGCCTCGCTTTACATGCATGACCGCACATTTATCCACACCGAACTCCATCCTAATTGAATTACTAAAGTTTTCAGTTATCTTCAGTAACTCAGTTAATTGGAGGTCAGTGGGGGCAAATAGTTTTAGGTCATCCATAAAAAGGAGGTGGGAAACAACCTGGCCACTACTCTGCAATCGATAGCCTAGTCCTGAACTTTCGAGCAAAGTGTTCAGCGGGTTCAGTGCTAGGCAAAACCATAGTGGACTCAAACTGTCGCCTTGGAAAATACCCCGCTTGATCTTTACAGGTACGCCATACCCGCAAGGCTGTCGACATCCTGGATAGCGAAGCACCGTACTCCACTGTCCCATACATGCCCTCAAGAGGGCGCATAGAGTTGCTATATGCACCTTTGTACAACTCCAGCACCCTCAAGAGCCACATATGTGGCACAGAGTCATAGGCCTTCTTATAGTCCATCCAGCATGTCGCCAGATTCTTTCGACTACGGCGAATCTGTTGGCTAATGGCCATGTCGATAAGGAGTAGCTCCTAAGTACCATGTACCCGGCTTCTACATCCATTTTGAGACTCAGATAAAATTTTATTATTGAATATTAATATGTAATTCCAATTTTGTTCTCAAAATGGATGTAAAAACTTTATACACCGTCGGTAGGCAAGTAATCGGCCTAAAGTTCGTAGGCTCCGTGGTACTACCAGATTTGTGGAGCAGGTGAGTAACGCCAGTTGTCATAAAACTTAGCAGCGATCCTGAATCCAGAGCTGACTTGAATTGGGATGCCAAGTGAGCATGTGCACTGCGTAGCCATTTTAACCAGAAATTGTGCAATCCGTCCGGACCCGCCGATTTCCAATTGGCTAACGGACGGACTGCACGATATAGATATAGATTTTCTGCTTCAAGAAGTCGATGCGTTCTGTGACCCGAGACGTATATTATTGAGGAAAAAGTCCTGTCCCCTTAACCGCCCGACTCACAAAACGCATCACTCACGGGCGGGTATTGCCCGACCTGAAGCAGATCAGCTTGCCTATGAGTGCCCTGGTCTCAGCAATACGACGCTCAATTCTACGCTGCCGGGACGGCATCTCAAGGGCTAATAGTAATACTGTTTTGTATTTTAATATTAGCCACTCGACACGCCGCTATGGCCGTGCAGTATAGAATTGAGTGTGTATCACAAAGATTTTCACTAGTGTCTATGTAAGTTGGCAATAGTGAACCCAGGGCACCCACAAGCACCATATTTTTTCTATGCGTGAGTAAACGCGGCAGGCGGGGTCTGTTTTCTAATGTAGCATACCGATATTCCCAAATAGCACACTCCAAAGTACTCCTTATCTTATCTATGCATTGGATACTTACTTGTGTATCCCTGTCTATCCCTTCCTCGCCTTCTTCTTGTGCCCTGAGTGAGGCGTGCGATATTGGAGCCTCATTGTGTGCGAGAGGTGGGTTTTCAGGGATACCTCGCAAGTCTGAGCGTAGCCTCTCAAGTGCGTCGTCATCCAACAAGCGGCAGCGTTGAATGGCTCGCACTTGATCCGACAGTCGCTGTGCCGAAACGTTAACAGCTGGTTCTAAGGCCTGAAACAGAGGCAGTAAGCGGTCACGGTACGCCATAAGGTTGGTTCCTCCCTCTGTAGCCACAAAATATGCCCGCATGACGTTCTCATTCATCGATTGAGTCCATCTCATGCGGCGCACATCACCACCGGCAGCGGAAGCCTTGTTCGAAACCGGGGTCCCAAGCGTGACGGCAGCCGGCCTCTTCCCCGGCGGTGCGCTGGTGTTGGTGTCGTCGTCGGCGGGGAAAAATACTCATCACTCGATGAGCTCGACGCCTCAGCAATGGCCGGCGCTGCTGGCGCCAGCGGCTGCGAGGCGGAGCTGAGTCATGAGTCCGGGGCCTTAATTGTGCCGCTGCTCTGGTCAACATTTTTTCTTGGGTTTAATTGTATTATATACATTAACAATGTTTATGTTTTTGACGTCTGATGTCATCTTGCTTTCTTGATATTTTATATAGGTATTCTGTTTTCCTTTTTGGTTTTATAAAAAGTTTGATCTGCTATTATTTATAGGTATACACAATATGGTTATTACTTAAGTAGGTATACAGCCTCCGAAATAATAAAATAAATGAATACATCCAAGAAAATGATGTTTGTTGACGTTATTATTATTATGTATTATTATTATTATTCATTTATTCTATGTCATATTTATTCTAATAGTCATTACTCAAATTTAAATTACATTTTTAAATATATCACTTACAAAAAATAAATACATTTAAAAATATAAAAAAATCCGTGGGATCCCACCAGCACCGGGCACAGGGTCCAAGCTGCCGGTGGTTAGGGCTCCAGAGACAGGAACCTCCTCACAATACGTGCCGTGTCGAGAAGAACTGTCTTTTGCATCACAACCTATTAGACCATTAACCGTCACAACTATCGGCACAAGAATTGCTGAGTCCACATCCCACATGTCGACAATCTCGTGAGCCAAGTCCAGATATTTAACCTGTTTGTCTTTCTCGGCTTTAACGAGATTCTCGTCATGGGGAATGGTGACATCAACAATTATTGCGAGGCGCTCTAATCGATCTATCACCACAATATCAGGTTTGTTGGCTACAACAGTCCTGTCTGTGACGATAGATCGATCCCAGTACAATGTGGCATGGCCATTTTCAAGAACTGGCTCTGCCACATACCTGTAGTACGGTACCTCGATGTCTACAAGTTTGTATTTCAGAGCAAGTTGCTGATGAATGATTCTGGCTACTTGGTTATGTCTGTGCAAGTACTCGCCGTTAGCAAGACGTGAACAACCGGAAACAATATGCCTGAGGGATTCACCGGGCTGGTGACACGCATGGCAAATATCGGTAGTGCCATCCCTCAGGATATATTTCCGGTAGTTATTCGTCTTGATAACTTCGTCAGCAATTGCACAAACAAACCCTTCGGTTTCCCCAAAGAGGTCACCGAAGCGTAGCCAGTTCACCGAGGCTAATAGGTCTACATCTGGTCCACACTGGGCGCGATGGAACCTGTCATGAAGCTCCTTGCTCTGCCATACACGCTTGCGATCATCAGTACTGAGTACTACAGGTATGCGCCAGTTCTCCTTAGCCAACTTGAGCGGGGTGAGTCCATTGTCCACTGCGACAACATCTCAATGCATGTCCACGTTCGCCCGGAGAAAATATTCTCTGAGATTGCACACCTCGCGGTTGTGTAGGGTCTTGACATTCAGAAAGCCACGACCCCCACACTTTCGCGGGATGTACAACCTCATCACGGATGAACGTGGATGATGCATACGATATGCCGTCAACAATGTGCGGACTCATCTGTCCAGGGCGTCCAATTCAGACCGAGTCCACTTGAGTATGCCAAAGGCGTATACAAGAAGTGGCATGACCCAACCGTTGCAAGCTCGCACCTTGTTGCTACCTGATAAAAGACTTTTCAGTACTTTTTTCAAGCGGCCAAAGAAACGCTCTTGCAACGATTTCTTCATGACGGCTTCATTGATACTTAAAGCCTGTGACATACTCAAGTCCTTATAGGTATCAGTCAAGAGAAGCGTTCTTAGGTTAATGGAATCTGAGAGTTGGATCCCTTCAGATTCCACCATCCTTCCCTGCTTCACATGAATGACAGCACATATATCCACACCGAACTCCATATTGATTGACTTACTAAAGTTTCGGGTTACTTTTAGTAAATCTATCAATTGGGCATCAGAGTGGGCAAATAGCTTCAAGTCATCCATGAAAAATAGGTGAGATATGACCTGACTGAGATTTAAATGCGATATATTATTACAATTTGAATAAAGTGAAATTCGTGAAATATTAATATTTAAAATTATTTGATGAGAGAAGCACGTTGACATTCGTGGTGTTGCCAATTATTATTATTATTATCTACCATCCACATCGCGAACTAGAGGCCGACCACATTGCAAACGGGTTTGGGTTTCATTTCTTGTATAAAATCTGAAGTGTTCGACTGTGTAAGCTACGTTACCACATCGCAACTATTAACAAAAACGCAACCAAATCTACACTACAATCAAATGGCGGTCCATTTGATCGTATCTAGGCTGAAATTATAATGATGGCGTAATCTGTATATTTGACCACCAAAATAGTTGATATTTTGATCCCTCTTATAATAAGTTCTTAGTTATATTACACTATATCTACAAACCATATCCATAATTGAAATTAAACTACAGTTTACGAATTTTATCGCATTATATTGGTTTCACTTGTTATTACATTTAAACCGAATGATCTAGAAACTACATTTTTATTACTAGCCGACGTTTCGAATTCTTTACAGGATTCATGTTCACGGCAGACTGAGGTGGTATTTGTCTTTGTCTTGAATTTAAAAGTTATCTCAAAGTACCCGAACATTTGTCAACTATTGGTGTTACTATCAAAGCAGAATGTGCTCACTGTGTCTTGATGTCTTCTGGTGACTTTGTCCTTCTTGGGTTTCATTAGCCTGATAACAGGGTCTCAAGCTGGAGGAACATTCCAACCATCTTCCCTATTGAAATTAGGATGTTTTTTTAATTTCAATAGCTTCTCGTATCATTCTTGGAATAAAGCGGTGTTCTTTTGCGAGTATCTGTGGTTTATCAAATCACAGGTAATGGTTGGTTCCTTGTTCTACATGTTCACACACAGCAGACTTCGTCGAGCGTTTGTATTTAATGTCAGCTAAATGTTCCTTTAGTCGAATGCCTATGCTTCTCTTGGTTTGTCCAATGTATGAGAGCCCACACTCACAGTCTATCTTGTAAACCCCGGCCTCTTGTAAGGGTAACTGACTCTTGACAGATGGTAATAATTGGCTTATCTTCGTTGGCGGCTTGTAGAAAAATTTGATTGAAGCTCGCTTCAAGATGTAGCCAATCTTGTCGGTCACGCCCTTGATGTATGGGAGGACAGCAGGTTGTCTCTCTACTGTGGCTGGCTTGTTCTTCGGGGATCTGTGGCGTTGGCGCGGTGGTCGGAGCTTGTTGTCTTGCAGAACTTGCTTGACATGTTGAAGCAAAAAAACGCGATCTCATTATAATATAAAAAGAACTAAGTAATATGTTTACATCATAATTATATTATTAGTACTTTTGCGTCATATTACTATAGTATAAGGTCACGTCGTAAGAAACGAGCTTTTTTGGTTCATATATAACCAAGGTATAACTGGCCACTTTCAATAACTAGCCACTTGGTACTTTATCGACGTGAAATAAGATGAATGTTTCATTTGCGCCATCTATGAATAGATAAAACAATTACCTTGTCATTTAGCTTTCATAATAGTTTAACTTTTTTTCTCTACGGATACTAGCGCCAAAGGAAGCAGTCTTTCACTGACAGTTGGCATACGTATCTTGTCATGTAACGACTTATCTACCGTAAATGTTAGTGGTTAAGTTTTTAAAAAACAGTTGTATTGGTGATATTTATATAGTGTGTTTGAATGAATTGCATAATTCTACGTGTTCACATGGTGAGTTACATGAATCTTTAGCTTAATTCTAATTAAACTTCAAATACGTCGATATTTTAGGGGTGGCTAGTTATTGAAGTAATTTTTTGCATTAATTTAATTATTGGCTACCCGTGCCAGTTACTAAAATTTACTTAACATTCAAATTTCCTTAAAAATACCTCATATTTATGATGTTCATAAGGTCTACTATTTTATATCTTATTTTAAAAAGAATTTGTCGACTCTAATTAGAAACTGGCATAGGTGGCCAGTTGGTGGCCAGTTACTGATCTACTTTCTTATTTTCTTACAGTTCTTTGAAAAATATTACTAAAATGTCTAAAAAACGACAATATGCTAAAGAAGCAATAATTAAAGCTCTCAAATTTATTGAGAATAAAGAGGGTTCAATTCGACAAGCGGCAAAACAATTTAGTGTGCCTAGAAGTAGTCTCCAATTTAAAATTCAAAATCCTGACACAAAGTTTAAGTCTGGACCAGACCGTGCTAACTGAAGCAGAAGAAAACGCTTTATGTGATTTCATTGTCCAAATATCAAAGCGTGGCTTCCCTCGAAAAAAGAAGATATCCAATGATGTGTCCAGAATTTTTTACTACAGAATCCGAGACCCAACCCTTTCCGAGACAACAAACTGGGAGGTGTATGGTTTAAGGCCTTTCTGAAAAGACACCCTAATATTTATGTTCGTACATCAGAAGGAGTTACTAATGCCAGTGCGTGTGTTTCAGAACAGGATATTAGGAAATGGTTTCTAGAAACACAGCAGTATATTGTCGAGGAAGAACTAAATGGCGTCATTAAAGATCCTAGAAGGGTGTTCAATGCCAATGAAACTGGCTTCAACATTTGCCCGAAAACAGGCAAAGTGTTAGCTGAGAAAGGGTGCAAAAATGTGTACCAGATAGAAAAAGGGTCCTCCAAAGAAAACATAACAGTTATATTTACATTCTCTTGTGACGTCGCTGTGACGTCGAGAGGAAACCACCTCTCGGCCGCTTGCACCTCCGCTCCCACCGCACCGCGAGCTCCTATAAATATTGAAGCGCTGGCTGTATTCGGCCCTTTTGCGGCGGCTACAGACGAGTTAAGTCAACCAACTCTCCTGGACGAACGGGCAGCAAGATTCTCCACATCAACCCACCCCATCGCCGAACTACGCGACCCTGTGTAATTTTTATTAATTCCTAATTTTTTTTCACTTGCTAAATGATGCCTAAAATTAATTGTGAATTAAATCAATTTTTATTGTAACATTTAACCACGTTTCTCATTTAATCACACCCTAGTAGGGATAACGTAACAGGGGACACCCTAAAGGTCTTTTTTTACGTTACAGTGGCGCCCACGGGAATATTATAGGTAGGGTTTTGTTGAGAATCCGCTGCCCGGTGAGTCTTTTTTTTATTTTTTGCGTATGTGTGAAATCGTTCCTAAGCAGTGTGTAATTATTTTAGTGGCATTTATCGTTTCTTTTTGCTTGTTCTATTGTGCTCGGGAAGTCGGTGGTGTTGTGCTGATCACAATAGACATTTTCTCTTTTTGTTCTGTTGTGCTCGGAAGGTCGGGCGTGTTGAGCCGGTCACAACAGACAAATTTTGTCTTACTACGCTTGGTAAGCATTTTTATATTATAACTTTTTCTGTTACCGCGTGTGATAATTATTGTGTATCAACCGCATAAGTAACGAGTTATAATCGTTCGACTGCGGCCACGTGTCCTCTAAAGACGCGCTAAGGTCACATTCCTTGATTGCATTCTTTGTATTGCGATTTATGACCTCACGTCCATTAACGACGTGCTAAAGTCACCTTGATCGTATGCTTCGCGATAAGCTTTTTTAAATGCCACTAAGGTAATTAAGTGCTACTGGTAATTATTGCTAATAATTTGCTTTGGCTGACTTATGGAACGAATTCACACCCTTCTCTTTCTCATTTCTTTCTATTTTCTACTTTAACCTTCTGCTAGTGATTTTGTACGGCGATATATTTCTATATAGTTGGTATTATTTAATACTTTTACCGCCTACTACGGCGATTATCTTTTAATATTAACTATTCTTTTCTTTCTTACTAAGAAAGTTGCATCTTTATTATACCACGTGTACCTAACATAGTTGGACTGGCTGAGAATGAACGTACCTAAGATGCTAGCGTATTATATACTAGGTATCTAGCTAGAATTCCGCGTTCATTTATTAATAAAATGTACACGTGTCACATGCAGGTTGCTCACTAACAATAATGAACGAATGTAATTATTGTCTATTTGGTATAGAAATACGAATATCATCGTAGAATTATTAGTTGTTCGTTTTGTCAAATGTTTATTATGCTACAATCGTTGTTTTTGGTCTTCGATTTTATCTCCTTGTTACTGCCTATCGGTATGTCATTTGCAAATGCATCTATTTATGCATTTACTGTTCATTGTGAACTCAAACATAAAATTCCTGCGTCGCAATTATTGAATTATGTTCTTTTTGTAATGTTTTGTGTCGCTAGGATTGTTCTTTCAATGTCTGGTTTCTATTGAAATATATAAAGCATATAATGATAAATAAATGGTAAAATTAAACCGCTGACAGCCGGATAAATACTTAATTATCAATATGTAACTTGTTTCCTTTATACAAAATGCTATGCATCTGGTATTACTAAACCATCTTAAATAGTGCTGGTTATAATGTGTTCTAGTGTTTACGCAAATGTTATTTTATCAAACTGAATTTATCAAACTTAATTGAATTGAAACTAACTTTAACTAAAGTGGGTATTTGCACATAAATTGAATCAATAACTTCTTTTCTTGAATAAATAAGTGCCTATTTACATATGAATCAAATAAATAATATTTATACCTCATTAAATAACTAAAGTGGCTGTTTACACACAAATTAATAAATAATTTCAATACTTAAATAACTAATGTGGGTACTTATACATAAATCAATAATTTATATACTTTAATAACTAAAGCGAATTAATTGATGTACAAGTTTAAGAATACCATTTCGTATTTCACCGTCGTTTATTTTAAACCTAAAAGCTGAATAAAATAATTAAATCTTATTCTATTATACCATAAATGTGTTTATAAACGATTGGGTACAGTGTCATTAACAACAATGTAAGACGCATATGTATGCGAAGTTATACTTACCTACGTAATTATTTGTTACGGCCAACAATAGTTCTTTTGTTTCCGAGTCAAAGCTCACAAGTTAATGCATTGTGTTGTGTTAATGATTTATGTAAACATGCTAACATAAAATGAATAAATGTTTCAGTTATAAATTGTGATAAAGTTTATTAAATGTAATATTGTTACAAAGAATCTGTTATTTATCTAACTATCAGTTATGGTTTGCCAAACAAAAACCTCTTGGTGATTTCCATATAAAAGATCTTAAATTAACTCACTGCAAAGTTTAAGAATGTAATGATTAATGCTCATCACTAATGAATTAATCACTAAAATAACTTAACACTTCGTTACAAATAATATAAAAACCTTTAATTCCTAATTACAGCAAAATCATGTACCCAAATATCTTGTCATATATAGCTTTAGTAATGACTGATCGAAATATAATAAAATATTTTTTTTCCCTTATGGCTCAGTGGCTGAAAGGTTGTTGTCGGATCGGTCTGTGGTTCGATTCTCGATTGTGTTTATTTTTTTGTGTTTTTTAACTATGGTAGTGTATACTATGTCGTCGACAGTCTCCTTCGACGATGTACTATACATTACATCTTGCCGCGAATATTTTTTTTTTGTTTTTTTAACTATGGTAGTGTGTACTATGTCGTCGACAGTCTCCTTCGACGATGTACTATACATTACATCTTGCCGTGAATATTTTTTTTGTGTTTTTGGCTATGGTTGTGTACACTATGTCATCGATTGTCTCCTGCGGTGATGTACTATACATTGCAACCTATTCCGAATTGTGTATTTGCCGTTGTCGATTTTGTATCATAATCAGAAACCAGTAGAATGGAATGCGGCCGGCGCCAAGCGCGCAGTGATGACTCACGTGTTCACTGGTTCAAACCTTCATTGTTATTCCATTTTAAATGAATACAAATTGTCCTTGCAATATTGCATCTACCTTGTTAATGAGCAATTTGTTTGTGATACTGCCAACTAATCGTATGATTGTAATATTGTTATACAGTAAGATCTTAATATTGGTTTACGACTTATACTCTTTCAATTAATTTCACTTATCGAATATGGGTGGTCAGGTGGTGCCTACCAACATAGACTGGGTGACTATTTGCTATAAAACTCACGTATAATACCTCTTCGCGCGTCGTGTATTATAATGAATGCGACTCGCATCGTGAATGAATGTTGGCTTGTTCATGCGTATGATTGTGTGTAGGCCTTTTTGAATGTGATGAATGCCAGGTTATGGGAACGTTCAATGCTTGGTGACGTATGAATGGTCGAGGGTTATACGTGTTATTTTTTTCCTCTTTCAGGGTTAGTAGTTGCCTTGTATTTAACCTACTGACACCACTACCACTCATCTGTTTCAGGGTCTCCGAATGCAGTTGCCGCCTACCAGCCGCAGAATTTTCCCTCTGGGAAAATTCTGGCCTAATGGGTGGAGTGTGTGACGTCGCTGTGACGTCGAGAGGACACCACCTCTTGGCCGCTTGCACCTCCGCTCCCACCGCACCGCGAGCTCCTATAAATATTGAAGCGCTGGCTGCATTCGGCCTTTTGCGGCGGCTACAGACGAGTTAAGTCAACCAACTCTCCTGGACGAACGGGCAGCAGGATTCTCCACATCAACCCACCCCATCGCCGAACTACGCGACCCTGTGTAATTTTTATTAATTCCTAATTTTTTTTCACTTGCTAAATGATGCCTAAAATTAATTGTGAATTAAATCAATTTTTATTGTAACATTTAACCACGTTTCTCATTTAATCACACCCTAGTAGGGATAACGTAACAGGGGACACCCTAAAGGTCTATTTTTACGTTACACTCTGCTGCTGGACACGTCTTTAAACCAATGATTATCTATCCTTATAAACGTATACCTGACCGAGTTTCATTAAGCGTACCATCTGGTTGGGGAATAGGGCGAAGTGACACAGGTTGGATGACGGCAGCAGTTTTTTACGATTATATTTCGAATTGTCTGCATCAGCAAATTTAAGAAAGCAATATCCCACTTCCTGTAATACTGTTTGTTGACGGACACAAAACGCATATAACCATAGAAGTATCAGAACTATGTCGTCGACATCAAATACATGTAATTGCGCTTTACCCAAATGCAACTCGCATTCTACAACCAGCAGATGTTGCAGCTTTTCGCCAAATAAAAATTGCTTGGAAAAAGGCACTGCGTGAGTGGTACGCTGCAAATAATTACCAGAAAAGTTTAACCAAAGAAACCTTTGCTCCATTATTACAAACCAAACCATTATTACATATTGTCGACTCTTCTTTCAAGAAAGAAACATTAATAAATGGGTTTAGAGTGACAGGTTTGTGGCCATTTGAACCAAATTATGTAGATTTTAGCAAATGTATTGCAAAAGTAAACCAACCCACTGACACATCCATGTCAGAAACTAATGTTGAGCATAATCATATGAGTGTGCTGACCTATTCAGAGTTTTGTAACATTGTGGGTGAATCAATTATTGAAAAATGTCGAACAGTCTCGTCCATTTTATGGCAAAGATTCGAGGCCGCGTCGGGAAACAATAATTATAGGAGTCATAGTGACCTGAACCGTGAACTTTATGATCAACCAACCGTATAAGAAGACAATTATGAGACTAATATATTAGAAGCAAATGGAGACTTTGAAATAATTCTTGATAAATTTACAGGTGAATTAAGAAACAAAGCTGAAACAAGAAAAGATGAAACAAAGAAGTGCACAGTGAGCCATCCTTTACGAAAATTTTTATAGAACGTAGTTCACTTAGCACTCCGCAGCCTAGCACGTCTAAACAAATGACGAATTCGAAGATAACTATAATTTCTAATGTGTCTCTTACTGAATATTTGAACCAAAACTCGCCAGTTTCACCTAAACGTCAAGGAGAGCGTCAAATAGAAAGACTGCCATTTGCTTTAACTTCAGAAAAATACGTGGAAAAATTAAAGCAAAGCAGTTGAAAAAAGCAGAAGAAAAAGCTGCAAAAGAGGAAAGAAAGAGACTACGAGAAGAAAAGAAGAAGGAAAAAGAGAATAGTGTACCTAAGAAGAAAATTAACAAAAAATGTGATGATACAAGTAAAATAAAGAAAACCAAAGCATAAAAAAGTAAAGAAAAGACTGAAAACACATGTGGAGCAAATGAACTATTCGTTTTTTGTGACTTTTGTTTAAATCTTATTACACGCAGGGTTCTTGAATGCAACCAATGTAAAAAACGCTTCCATTTGAATTGTATTCCGTCGTATTACTGGATCCATGTGCCTGTGGAAAATGAGGATCCTTTTTTGTGCCATACTTGTTATCGAGAGAGTAACACTGACTCATCTGGCTTGTGATGAAATTTTTAATTTTGCTTGTAAGGAAGCACGCAATCAAGGCTTTGGTTAGCCTTGATTGTGAAAGTTAGTAGTTTATGTTGTAAAAGTTATAATATTAGTCCCTAAAGAACAATGGCAGAATTCGGTCTGGGTTTGTTGTGGCGACCTTAAACTTCATATGAACAAAAGAAATTGTTTTTTTTTTCTACGGTTTTTAATATTTTCACTTTGTCTCGTTAAAGCTGGAGTATTTTATGATGATAAAAAGCATTCCAATTGATTACGAACTAGGTACCTACTTTATTATTTGATTGCTAACACAGACAATGTTGTGACAGGAATAGACGTGAGTGCTTTTGATCCGTATCGATTATTAAAATATAATTATTAAAATGCAGTTATTTAATCTTTAAATAACATTATATCAATAAGCTAACCATTTTTGAAGCAAAAAAACTTTTAAATCAAATAAAAACGTCACAGCATCGTTTTAATGTTGTATCGATTTCACATAAAATCGATTTAAAATGTGCAGCTCTGCTTTTGTCTTTGGCTGTGACAGTTAGATGCTACAGAATACTTCTGCGTTTTGATGTCAATCTGACATAATTTCATTTGATAATTCAAACGTACCTACATTGTTCATTCTTAACTAAAAACTAAAACACCGATATGTTGTTTTTCCGGGTTTCCCGAGAGAAAATAGAATCATTTATAGACTCTGTTACTTAAGCCGATTTTTTTGAAATATTTTTATTACTCTGCGCTTCAATTTAATTTCAGACATTTCGATGTATGGAGATCTGCCATTGTCCTTTGTTGATTAGTTGTAGGTATATGTGAATTAGAAAAGTTCCCATGTCGCACCTATTAGTTTTGATCTCATGTTAATTTTACGGGTAAAATGTTTATTTATTGTGCAACATAGGTACTATATGTTATGGTGCTTAAAATATTGTTTTGTGTTCGAATAGACATACCTAGTAGATATCTCTATAAATCTACGATTAAACTGAAATTTATCATATGTGGCCAATTAATAGTTTTATGACGGCCAATTTCTAAAATTAGTGGCTAGTAACTACAAAAAAGTGAAGCTTTTTTATTTTATAAAAAAAATCTATAAATGGTTATTTTATTTACTAATATAACCCTTAATTTAGCCGTGTGGTTGACGGCATAGAATACAAGTGTCACCACCCCTTATCTTCCCGTGGATGTCGTAAGAGGCGACTAAGGGTTAACACGATGCAAATCCAAAAGGTAGTAGAGCCTTGCTGATTTCAGCATGAATGGGTCGGCTCGACCGGGGAAGTACTACCCTCTCACAGAAGATCGACGTAAAGTAACAGTACTGAAACTGTTGCGTTTCGTTCGGTGAGTGAGAGTGCCGGAGGCCCTATCCCCTATTCCTCCTCCCTCATCCCACTCCTCATCCTATCCCTTTTCCCATCCCCAAGGGGCGGCAACGCACTTGTGACTCCTGTGGTGTTGCTTGTGTCCATGGGCGGCGGTAATTGCTTACCATCAGGCGATCCGTCTGCTCGTTTGGCGCCTATTACTATAAAAAAAAAAAAAAGAAAAATACCATCTTTGCGTAGAGACGGAAAACTCGACATCAAACCCTATACGACTGCCTCGTTGGTCTCGCGGCATAAATGTGCGCGTGGGATCGGGAGTTCCCGGGTTCGATTCCTGGGTCGGGCAGTGTTATTGGGTTTTTCTGTCACGAAATTCTCAGTAGCAGCACGGAGTCTGGAAATGTGCCCGGTACGGCAATAGGCTCGCCCCTTATTACGTGGGACTAAAGGATATCTGGCGAAAAGTGGGTGTAGAAATACACCTCTGCCTACCCCTTCGGGGATAAAAGGCGTGACGATATGTATGTGTATCTATGTATAACCCTGAATATTATAAAAGAATATGTATAGTATCCTCTAGTATTGCAATCAATTTAATAGAATAACTTGTTTGGACATAATTCAAATATGACTTTGTGAAAGTGCTTAAGTGGCCAGTTACTAGTGGGTTTACCCTACATAGAAACAACCAAATTAAGACAAATATCCCTGTTTACGCATACAAATGTTTGATTTTAGCGGGAATCGAACCTGCAACCTTCGGCGTGACAGTCGCTTACACTCCCGCTACGTTAACCAGTCATCAATGACACATCGTCAACTGATAGACAATGGTACACAAAAATTTTGCTCCTGGTATTATGTACTAAACGAAAGTAAAGTAAGTCCGTTGTCTACAGCAACAATATCACGATGCACACCCGTGTCATACATACATACATAGACTCACGCCTGTTTCCCGGAGGGGTAGGCAGAGACTACGGAACGCCATTTGCAACGATCCTGACATATCTCTCTTGCTTCATACACTCCCATCAGATTCCTCATGCATGCTCTTCTGTTCAGGGTACTTCTACCCTGCCCTGTTTGTAGGATGTCTCCAATCTGTCAGAGAACGTCCGCCTAGGTGTTCCCCTTCGTCCTGTCCCATCCACACTTGTCTTATATATCTGCTTGGTCAGTCTTTTGTCATCCATCCTCTTCACGTGCCCAAACCACCTTAGCATACCTTTCTCGATGCTTGTCACTACATCTTCTTTTACCCCACAACACTCTCTTATCACACAATTCTTTACTCTGTCAGTCAAAGGCACACCACACATACTTCTCAGTCCTCTCATTTCTACAGCATTTATTCTACTTTCATGACTCTTCTGCCATACCCAACTTTCACTTCCATACATAAGTGTAGGTACTAAAACCCCTCTATGCACAGCCAAACGTGCCTTTTTGGATACGTTATGAAAGTTGTGTTCATAAAAGCCTTCAAAGCTTCATTCACACTATTACCTGCATAAACTCTTCTTTCAATATCTTCTTCATTCTTACCGTTCCTAGTAAACAGCGTACCTAAATACACAAAATCATTCACTTGTAGTAGAAAGGAAATGAGTGGGTATTTTGAATGGCAGATCATTCATTTTCAGTCAGCGACCCATCTCCATATGTTGAACGTTTGAACTAAAAAGCTGTTGTGTTTGAGGAGGACTCAAATGGAATGGAATCAGTTTAATTTTAGACTTTTGTTGAAAGAAATTGGGCCTTCTGGTAATAGATTTTTAAAGGGTTGTAATCAAGATTCCTCTTGTAAACTCCTAGAATTGGTAGATATTAAAGAAATGTGGTATCGCAATGTATAACAATAAAGAACCTCTTCCCTAACCAAGCGTCATTAAACTTCGGTTTCCTACAAACCATAAAAATTGAATATATAAATCTTGTGATAATATTCTTAACAGCAGAAATATCGAAACTTTTAATATTTTTGTGATGCTGCTGTCAATGACAACACAAATTAAATGTCATTATATATTTCCTTAATTTGGTTTTTTCGTTACGAAGTCACAATTTGCTCTCCAAAGTTCGTACATTAAAATTAAATATAATCCGTTTCTTTTTTAAGATAATCTGGCTTAACGGGAATTTTCAGCTTTATTTCAACACAATTTTCAATTAATTCAAGCTTTGTGTTGATGAGAAACAAGGACAAGACATTAAAATCGTATAAATAAATAATAATTTTACCATCGGGAAAATAAGTATTATTTCTCCAAAATATTTAACATAAAGAGTAATATTTTACTCACCTAAAACATTTAAATACGAAACCTTTGATGGTTCTAGAGTTCAAAATTCCTTCTAGTATTTGGCTTATCTATTTAACAAATAAAACAGAATAAAAAGACAATGTATGCAATAAAAAAAGCAATAAGCAATAAAGCAAGACAATTTAATTTAAAAGCGCTGTATTAACGTTAAACAGAGTCCGTAAATTCACCTAATATTTTCGAAATAGGTTCGTGTCCTCGTGTTTTATTTAGATTGGTTGACCTATTTTGTAAAATTATGGCAATTAATTAGACGTGTGTTACGGTTGTAACAGCCGGATTTTAATTTTTGATCTTACCATGGATTTAGAGATTCGAGATACATGTTGCATGGAACTTATGACAAATAGGTACATCAAATGTCCAAAAAATGGATAGATCAAATATTGAATACAGAGGTAAATTGTCTGATATGGTTTATGGCAAGTTATAAGTCTAGCAGCGCTACATGTACTTTTTAAATAAGGAATGCGGACGGCATTTTTTTCTGTAAACAACAGCGCATTGTTTTAAGCATTGACTTCGCATTGAGCGTGCGCGTTTCTTAGCGTTCCAGCGTTCATTCTGTAGCACAAAGTGAACGCCGGGCGCACGCCGAACGAACGCCGGTCGTTCGCCGAGCGCACACTCACCAATTAATATGAGAGACGCCTTAGTAAAATATAATTCGCGTCGTGTAAGACGTAGTCTAATATTCCTCAAAACACAAGTCATAATAATGACTTAAGCATTATTATGACTTGTGTTTTAAATGGCGTTTGAAAGCACTGTCTTGAACTTAATTCAAGACAGTGATTTCAAACGCCATTTATTATTTAACGCAAGACAATGAGTGAAACGGAATTATGTATAAGCCTGTCCGTAAATCTTAAAGGCGCTGCCTGCTTAGCTTAATATCTTAATACCAAGACATTTCAGTTGAGATTTTGAAGATAGAATAATTATTTAGCTTCCATTAGCCTCAGCAAATGGTTTCAATAGTGACTTTAGTACATATTATATCGATGTCTAGAAATATATGAAAACAAACTGACAATCTTAGTTTTACTAAAATTATAGATACATACGAAGCCTCTCAATCATCGAAAAAAAAGGATGATACTTACATACTTGCGTAACTTTTACAGCACCTTGCATTTTCTCATAATGTGTTCACACATGAACATGCCATGCCATATCAGCGATACAATCCTACGTGAGTTTTTACCACAACAATTATTGTTCGTGATTTTTATTAAATTAAGAGAAAATCACGTATTCACGAAAGGCATGTACCGCTGAGATGGCACCTTACACACACAGAACACAACTGTAAAGTTGCGTGTGTGTACATAATATGTGTCGAGTTGGCCGTCAGAAAACCATTTCCACCGTACCTAAGTCCTACCCACAGTCCGTCTGTCATCATAGGTCTCCGGTGGCAGATATCCCGCACCTATCTATATAAGTATATATAAATATGTATAGTAGGGCTTGGATCTAATAGGGATTGTAGGGACAAATAGGGTTAGGTTTAGGCGCGTACGAATCGTAGGTCTGTATCACAGCATACCACAGTAGTACCACGATAGTACGTGTCATAGGTTAGGCGCTTAGTAGTAGGTGCGTATAAGTGCTGGTCTGTATCACAGAATACCACAGAGCACCAAGCCTATACGCATTTTACGCTAGGTGCAAGTTAGGATAGGTTTAAGATACATATAGGTATAAGGATTAGGATAACTAGGATAGGATATTAGGTATAGGTGATAGGCTACGACTCTAGGATAGTGTAGGTTTACAAATTAGATTAATCCCTTATCATTTAATCACTCCCTTGTACAGTGGGGTTAGTAGCGTAGGGCTGCTAGCCCGCTGTTCATAATGTGAATTTGAATTAGGGCCATACATTGGAGCTCCTTAAAGAAACACATTTTTTTTTTCTTTTTAATAGTAAAAAATATAAAATGACATTACTCTCGCCAAGCTACAACAACTTGTTGGCGAGATACGCTCGTTGACATATGAATTTAAATAAAACTAAATTAAAATATTAAAATATAAAAAGTACAACACCTTAAAATTGCTGTTAGCTCTAATATTTAACTTTAGTTATAGTTTTAAATACCAATATTATTGTATAAAATTACAAACAACTATTCACCAAACAGTGTCACTGTTTTTATCAGACAAACTGCATACAAGGTACTAAGAGCCAACACCAACTGAAAAAATGGGAATTATCCTATATATTTATTATATTTTATTCTAACTACAACAGCACTTTTTTAATAACTCATGGTTCTCCACAGCTTGCTACGACGTGTAAACGTGATTTATGTGAGTTTGTAACGCTTCTCTAGGCTGAAATGATGATTATAAAATAGAAGAGACTGTACTATGTAAAACATTTGATTGGATTAAAGAATGATAACAAAAGGAATACAAAATTACACACAAATAAAGCTTTAGGTCTTGTTCAATGGATTTACCATTTGCTCCAGGTACAAAATCTTTTAAGCTGAATCTAAAGGTGTTACTATTTTGGTTCCTTACGGTTTCACATTTGCGGTGTGAATCTTTTAGGCTTGTTTAAGAGACGTTAGAATTGTGGTTTCGTATGTATGTTTTTAGCTATTATTAATTCATATATTTAACCTTTGTTTAGTCCCTAGCTATGTAGTATACGATGGAGCAAAATGTTCTGGCATGGCGGCCACGTATGAATGAATAAAATGAAATATATTTATTTGCTGAAACATGGTATACAGGTTCTTAAAGTAGATATTATCAAGAGTTTCACATGTTTCGTCGGCAAATAATCCGACATACAAATTACTGTTTAAATATTATGTAGCATTTTAACATTAATAATTCTCTGACAAAGCAAGTAATTTGAAAAATGTATAAACCTGCCAATGTCAACAATTTAAGATTCTTAAAGAGAAGAAGAAAACGGGCCAACTCCACAACCAGTCCTTAAACATTACTTTTTGCACTATAAATGGTTTACCGAAATGACTGGAGTTTCCCCAGATAATAAGACCATATCTGAGCACTGAAATTACGTAACCAAAATACGCAGTAAGGGCTGTTTTTTGACCGGATGTTCGTCTTAACCTTTTTAGAGCAAACACAAATCGACTAAGTTTTCTACAAAGTAAATCTATATGGGCTTTGCATTTCAAATTCTTGTCTAAAGTTATGCCAAGAAATTTTATTTGCTCAACTTTCTCAATTAATTCATTACGATATGTCAAGCCTTCGCTAAAATAATTGTCAATATTATTATAATTTTGAAAATAAATGAATTTTATTTTCGACATGTTAGCTTTTAAATTGTTGCATTCAAACCAATTAAGTACTGAGTCAATTTAAGATTGTAGGAGCCGTTCAAAATCTTTGTCTTTATCTTTATTGTCAATCACAAGCGAGACATCATACGCAAAAAAAACACATTGATATGTAGTTGCAGCTGGTAAATCGTTGGTGTACAACAAAAACAGTAAAAGCCCCATTACGCTGCCCTGAGGTACACTGACGTTGTTATATTGCTCTCGAGATTTATATGTAGTAGAGTACAAAGTGTCATCAATTCTTTGAACCTTCACATATTGCTTGCGTACTGGACCATACACAAGCAAGGTGGTCCAAGGATTTGGTTAAGATCGCGGGAAGCGGATGGATTCGGGCGGCTTAATATCAGTTTGTGTGGAGAACTTTGGAGGAGGCCTATGTCTAACAGTGGACGTATCTAGGCTGAAATGATGTTAGGGGTAGAAACTGTATATATGACAAAAAAAATAGCTGACATTTTAATCTCTCATTAAAAGTTCTTAATTATATTTAAACTATATCACATGAAAACAATCTACAAACATTATCTGCCATTTTTCACCATCAACAAACATAGAGATTTGAAAGCAAAAGTAAAGTCGCGTCTCTTATAAAAACGACTTATATATAAAAAGGACTTATATACTCACATATTATTGTTTTAGAACGTTTACGTCATATTACTGTAGTAATAAAGTAACGTAGTAAGAAACGAGTTTTATGCTTTTATAGTGTTTTTACTGATAGACGATAGTACACTAATAGGTTTACTTTTGATATTATTTGTTGAACAAGAACTTGTCTATTTGTTACCATCTACAGATACTTACATTGCAAAAAGGCAAGGTGATTTTCTTCGAAATTTGTTATCTCTAATTAAGGCGTAGTATACACCTATAACTATGATGTAAATTTAAATGAACTACCTTGTACAGATTTCATTTCTTTTTACATTTGACAAGCAGAGTTTATCAATATCCTCACTATTGTTTAGTTGTTAAAAGCGAAATCACTAGCTAGTCAAATTAATAGTCCGGGTATAAGTGTTTTAAAAAAGTATTTATTTAACACGAGGTGTGTTACGCAGAGCACCACCGTATACACGAGTACAACTTAGTGCAAGAAGAGTAGTGACGACAATTTGTCTGTACTGGGTTTATATAGGGCCAGTGTCACGGGGTATGGTGGGGAGAAGGTGGCGTGATATTTGCATGATGCACCATGCTCAGGTGGTCTTAGTTCAGACGAAATGTCATCACTATAATTGTTATGGTTTTGGCCATCGTTATGATTATAGTAATGAGTGATTCAAAATAATGGTTATGGTTTTGGTCATCGTTACTTTTATATTAATTAAGTGTTTAGCACTTGTCTTCGCCTGACACACTGGAGCCTTATAAATAAAACTACTGACCGTGTGCATTACTATATAAATAGAATAATTACAAGTAACTAAGCTTGGATTTTCGAATTTTATAGGACATGACATGTTATGTTGATATATATTACAGTGGGTTACAATATCTTTAGGTACAGGTTGATCCCAATCTAACCTTTGAAGCCATAACCTTTGTTACGATATTTTGGGCTGTACAATGATTGGGTTTAAAATTCCTAAGGAATTGAATATTTTAAATGACTGTGACAATAGTTTATCAGTTAGTGAGAAACAAAATGACGGTGAGGAGCCATCAAAAAGCATATTAATTTAGTGAATTCGCAAAAATTCTTAAGTGTAGCTTGATGGCGTAGAAAATAGGAGGAGTCAGGTATTACCTGAGCCTCAGCGAGATGACCTAACCGTTTGTACTCAGCTATGAAGTAAGAGCAATCGGTCTTTAGTTTAGGATCTCGTTTAAAACGTTTTTTAGCGAATGCATAGCAATCGAGAGAATCTTTTAGCGGTAACTTCAAATGAAATCTACCATTCTCTAATCTTATGGTGTGGTAGCGCCATCTACCTTCCTATCTATAACTAATCGCATCAACGTTAATCGTTCCACGCTTGTCTAGTGCGAGCGATACCATATTTCCGTCCCTCTCCATCCCACTCCCTGGAAGAGTGTGTATGATGTCCATTGGTATTTTCGTTGCGAAGTCAAACATTTGCTCTCCTGAGTGCATACATTAATTATAAACCATTTCTTTGTCAAGTTAATCTGGCTTTACGGGAATCTTGAGCTTTATTTCAACATAATCTTCAATTAATTCAAGCTTGGTTTTGATAAGAAACAAGCACAAGACATGATATGATTTTAATTAGCAAGTCTTAATCGCGTACAATTAAATTATTTAAAGAATAAATACCTATTTGTTTCCGACGTTTCGCTCGTCTTGCACCGAGCGTGGTCGCGGAGAGACTGATGAGAGCTCTGCGCCATCTTGTGGAAGTGCGGGTCGGCATCTAACCACACTTGGTCTTTATTTAAGTTCGCACTCTGACACACTACACTAATGACGACTACACACTGATGACATTTATCACTGCGGCGGTGTTTACATTTCGTAACGTCGGAAACAAATAGGTATTTATACCCTAAATAATTTAATTGTACGCGATTAAGACCCGCTTATTTAAATCGTATGATGTATATAAATCGCCAAAGTTTAAAATTGATTAAGGACAAGACATTAAAATAAATATTAATTCGTATAAATAAATATTAATTTTACTATCGTCAAATGAAGTCGTTATTCCTTCAGAGTATTAAACATAAAAACAATATTTTACTTTTTAATTGTAGTTTTGTTTTTATAGACTCACGTCTGTATCCCCGAAGGGGTAGGCAGAGGTGTAATATTACACCCACATTTCACCAGGAATTTTAGGTCCCACGTATTAGGGGGCGAGCCTATTGCCGTATCGGGCACATTACCAGACTCCGTGCTGCTACTGAGAATTTCCTAACGGAAAAACCCAATAACACTTTGCCCGACCCGGGAATCGAACCCGAGACCTCCCAATCCCAGACGCACATTTATGCCGCGAGACCAACGAGGCAGTCGTAATTTTAGTTTTAAGTACTTATAATTGTTTTATTCCTAAATTAACCCCTTGTATGCCGGAACGCAGATCTACGCGAGACACAATAGCTTTTTCATTGTGTCTGGTATTCCGGCATACAAGAGGTTAATTTAATCCTTTCTATTTGAAATAAATAAAAGCAACTTATTATAAATAAAAACAAAACTAACCTTAAACATTTAAATCTGAAATCTTTGATGTTCTTAGAGTTTTAAAATTCATTCGAGTGTTTGGCTTATCTTTCTACTAAATTTATTATGAGTAAGACGTTTAAAACAAATAAAACTGAATAAAAAGACAAAGTATACAATAAAAAAACACAATAACCAATAAAGCAAGACAATTTAATAAAAAGCGCTGTATTAACGTTAAACAGAGTCAGTAAATCCACCTAATATTTTCGGGAAAGTTGAAGAGCAAAAAATAATTGAATCGTATGGGTTCGTGACCTCGTGTATTATTTAGCTTACTTGATCATTTTTTTTAATTATGGCAATTAATTAGACGTGTGTTAAGGTGGTAGCCGCCGCCGGTTTAAATATTCGATCTAACCATGGATTTAGAAATTCGAGATACATGTTTGACATACTTATGTTGTATGGACCTTATGTCAAATAGGTACATCAAATGTCCATAAAACGGATAGATCAAATATTGAATACAGCGGTATATTGTCTGATATGGTTTATGGCAAGATAAAAGTGCATTATTTTAAGCTGACTTCGCGTTGAGCGTGCGCGTTTCTTCCACAATGTGTGAAACGGCATTATGTATGAGCTGTCTGTAAATGTGCATTATGTGTAAAGGGCTTCACACACAGCAGCTATAATGTAAAGATGTACATTATAGCACGATACATCTCATTACATCTTTCCATAGAAATCGTCAGGAGACCACACACGACAGCTATAATGTATATTTTTACATCTTTGAATCTTAAGATACAGAGCGATACGAAAATATAGATTTATAGTGCGTCAATCGGGACGTAGGCCAATAAAATGAACGGAAAGAAACATTACATTACCTGTTGTGTGTTGTGTGTGTGATACATAAGCTATACATCCCGGGATGTAATGTACATTAATATACATTATAGCTGCTGTGTGTGAAGCGCTTAACTGTCTGTAAGTCTTGAAGGCGCTGCCTGCTAAGCTATCTTACTACCAAAAAAATTCAGTTGTGACTTTAAAGATAGTAGAGTAATTATTTTACTCCCACTAGTCTCAGAAAACGGATTCAGTAGTAAAATATTTTAATGAGAATTAAGATCACATTATGCAGGCACGTTTATTGAGCGGAAATTTTGTATTTCTGTAACAATTAAATTGTATGACGTATAATTTATTGTTTGATTGGTTTCAATTTTGATTAAAATGTAATATCTAGAAATATATTATGAAAACAAGACTACCACTGTGGTCCAGTGGATAGCGTATGCGACTGCTGATCGGAGGTCTCGGGTTCGATTCCCGAGTCGGGCAAAAGTGTTACTGGGTTTTTCCGAATTCTCGGTAGCAGCACGAAGTCTGGTGATGTGCCTGGTAACGGCAATAGGCTCGCCCCCTATTTCGTGGGACCTAAAAATTCATGGCGAAATGTGGGTGTAATATTACACCTCTGCCTACCCCTTCGGGGATACAGGCGTGAGCCTTTAAATAAATAAATATGAAAACAAACTAACAATCTTAGTTTTACTAAAGTTATATATACATACGAAGCGCCTCAATCACTGAAAAATAAGTACGTTAATTACATACTTAAAGTATTTTTTACAGTATCTTGCATTTTCTCATATTGTGAAATCACAAAGACAGTATACATAAAATTTAGCTTAATAACTTTTGCAAGAGATTAGGGCCATTTTGATAGTAGTTAATGCTATATATATTAAACGTTGGAGTTCCTTAAGGAAACACATGTGCTGTTAGCTCAAATATCTAACGACAAAACTGGTAGCAGATGAGTTATGGTTTAAATGCAAATTTTAATGTATGAAAGTACAACAACTATTCGCAAAACCGGGTCAATGTTTATATCAAACGAACCACATAGAAGTAACTTCTATGTGCTTCGTTTACACGCCAACACGGACAGAAAAAATGCGAATTATCCTTACTTTTTATTCAAACTACAACACCATTTTTTTAATAACTCATGGTTCTCCACAGCTTGCTACGACGTTTAAACGTGATTTATGTGGGTTTGTAACGCTTCCTAATAAAATAAAACCTGGAGAAACTTTGTAAATATTTTCCACCTACTTTACTAGTGACTTTATTTTTAGCGGTTAGTGTATTATATAACGTGTTTATATTAAACATCATGATTATCATCATGATACTTTTAAAACATATAACATTACTACCTTTAAAAACAAATGATTTTGCTTCTTGCTGGACAAAAGCTATTACTCGACGAATGATTTCTTACGTGAAAAATTTGACATGAAATTTAAATTGTAACTTGACATTATAATAATGTTTGACATTATATATATTTATTACTAATTATTGCAAACTTATTATTGTAATCGATTTTAATTGCATTCTTAATTTTAAAGCTAACTTATCTGACTATGTTTTTAAGTTTAAGATTTGTACGCCGGAAACGGCAGAATATTATGGACATATCATTTTGTAACACCACTGTAACAACAATATTCTAACAAATAAATGGATTATAATAATTATTATGTGTTTCTCTATCACGCGTACAAATGTATTATTATTATGTGTTTCTCTATCACGGCTATTCTTTTATCCTTTGATGTTAGAAGAATAACCGGCCCTTTGGCGGGCGTACACGGAGACATAGGTCTTTTGAGAGTTTTAATCTAGAATGTGATGGGATATCTATAGAATCTCCAGACTAGACAACATATTGCTGAAACCTTAGATAGTATGCCACTATCCACAGGGTATGGGACGGGAGATGTAGATGCAAGATGGAGAGCTTTGTCTTCTCATGTCTTATCCACCGCTCAGAATACTTTGGGATTAAAAATACGCAAAAATGAGGATTGGTTTGATAAGCATGATGAAGTGCTTACTAATAATAATAATAATAATAAATTATTTATTTTCAGACTAAAGCCCATTGTGTTAGTATAACATTATTCTTACAAGCTAATTTTAGTAGTAACAGTTATATATATATTTCCTAATCTAACATTTGTGCCACGGGCTTGTGTAGCCGTAGCCAATGTCCTAGTATCGGACTGTGCCACCGGTCTGATATCGTGTTGAGGATGCTGTTGGTGCTACCGCGTAACCTGTGCATGATCGAGGCGCATCTTTTTCTTAAGATTGCATGGAAGTTATCTACTGCCGCCTCGACAAACATGCCAGATGCACTACAGTAGCGCGGCAGACCCATCAGCATCCTAAACGCGTTATTGTACTGTACGCGTAGGGCGCTGTATGACCTCTGCGTGTAGTTAACCCATAGACTGCAAGTGTAGAAGGACTGGCAGTACGCTTTAAAGAGCGTTGCCTTCACTTGTTTCGTGCATCTTGCAAATCTACGGGCCAACATATTGCATCGGACAGCCAGCGCCCTACGCTCACGCTCAATATCTGAGTCATCTTTAAGGTCTTCAGAGACCCAGTGACCCAGATACTTAAATCTCTTTACCCTTTTTAGTGAACTTCCATAAAGTTTTACTTCCGGTAAGTCTGAGTAAAATTTTGTTCCAGCTTTAAACACAAGGAGTTCACTTTTTACAATATTGTATCTGAGTCCATGGGCCTCTGCATACCTCTCACACAGACCAAGCAGTCTCATCATAGCGCTTATTGATGGGCACAGCAACACCATATCATCACAATAACTGATATTATTCAAGCAAATGCCGTCTACGTGACATCCTATATAGCTATTGCTAAGCTCAACAATCAGCTGATTAATGTACAGACTGAAAAGCCTGGGGTATGTTAGGCCACCCTGTCTCACCCCGCATTCCAGCCCGTAAGCATCGGATAAAGCTCCTGCCCATCTTACACTATTTATCTGATTTTAATACCAATATCTCATTATTGAAACAATAGCCCTGTCTACCGTGGTTTCTTTGTTCAACTTATCCCAAAGCAAATCATATTGGACCAAATCAAAGGCCTTGGAAAGGTCTAGGAAACACGCATTAACAGGCGTTTTCCGTGACGTGTAGTACTGGACGGTGTGCTTAAGAGACAGCACTGCAGTCTCCGTGGATAATCCCGGCCTGAAACCAAATTGTGCATCATTCAAATTGATCCGGGTTGCCATGTGTCTATCTATCAGACCGTCCAGTACCTTAGCCATTACAGTTGCAAGTGATATTGGCCTGTAATTTGCGGGATCAGATGTGTCACCCGTCTTGTCTTTAATTATAGGGATTACATGGGTTTTCATCAAATTTTTCGGCAGGTAGGAGTGACTCAAACACAGTGTGTATAACATTGCTAGTACTCTGGGTAGGTGTACGCCCGCGTGCCTCAGGTGCTCGATGCTAAGATAATCATGGCCCGGGGATTTCCCTCTACACATATTGTTTATTATATTAGCAACGTCTTTGGCAGAGAATTTTACATTCAACTCCTCAAATATCTCAGAGTCGACCACCCGCGACACAGGACCTCGAGGAGATTTTACTTTAAATTGTTTCACAAACAAGTTGGCAATATCAGTAGGTTCAGTATACCCGGCTACACTCACGGGTACACAGGACCCGTGCTGCATTCTATTTGTGTTTTTCCAGAAACTAGAAAAGTCCTTAGCTCTATGGTGCTCAGCTATAATGTCCATTTTTATTTGTTCTTGATTAGACTGACACCACTTTAATTTAGACTTAAACACGTTTCTAGTCTCATACATGTTATTATATACAAGTACTGATTTGGGTTTTCCAGATATAACCCAGCACTGGTAGGCAAGCCTTGCCTTTTCATGTGCTTCTTTAACATGCCTATTCCACCCCGCCATACATTTGGTTTTTCTAACCCTTTTTATCTGCTTAGTACATTGAGCAGCCTCAGAGAGTATACAAACGATTTTGTTGTACATTTTATCTAATATTGCCCTGTGTCCACAATCATTGCACAGCCTATCGGTACAATTGCTAAATTCTAAAGGAAAATCAATATCTCTCAGCTTAGAATGACATAGCTCCCTGTATTCACTAGGGGTTCGTTGACCCCAACTCACACTATTAGAAAAATGTTTATTTATAACAATAGAAGGTCTACACATATTAAAATTACATTCCAGTTGAATTGGCATGTGATCGGACCAATACGTATCATATAATACACTGGCACTAACTATCATACGCCTCGCGGCTTCAGTCACTACGCAGTGATCCAGCCAGCGCTGGCAGCCGTGTGCATCGCTTATATATGTGTACGTACCTTGCGGTAACAGGTCCATGTCCGCACACGACCAACACTGCTCCGCACAGAAATTAAGTAATTCTATACCAAACAACTCACCCGGCTGCGAGTTGTAATCTCCTAACATTATCGCACATTGCACATTATGACTTTCTATTATTGCACTCATTTCACCGAGACAGTCCGTAAACTCACCCAAGTTATCACTAGAGTCCGTGGGCATATACACTGAGAATACAAGAAGCGAACGATCCTGCGACACGATCTTTATAGCTGCGATACGCGCACTACTACACTTTATAACCGTCGCTGAAGGAAATATACTCTTTCTCCACAGCAAAGCCACTCCTCCATAGGGCCGCCCACGAAGTATACCGGCTGATGTGTCGATCGCCGACTTCCCCGTGAAAGCAAAGTCGTTATCAATCAGTCCAAGGAAACCAACGTCGTGAGGGAACAGCCAGGTTTCTTGTAATGCTACAATATCGGCCGTTACACACAGTCGCCTCACACAGTCAACAGATCTTTTTATGCACTTGCAATTAAAACTTGTTAATTTGATGATGTTATCCATTATTTGTTTTTTGTGACACTTCCAGTATTCAGAGTGTTTTCTCTGCCTCTGTTCTTCTTAGAGAAGTCTATAAATTTACGGTAGGATATACCATCCGGCCAAAAATCTTCACTTATGAATATTGCCAATTTATGTTTCGGCACAAAGATCTTGTATGCGTCATAGTTTTTCAGGACTTTCATTACCATTTTTTCAATATTCACAGACATCTTTGCTCTTCCTTCGATATACTCCTGTATATCGTTCTGCTTCACCTGCTTGTCAACGTTATAAATATATACTATCGCTTTTTCATCTACTGCCTTAAATTTCCCTTGAGGATCAACGGAACCATGGCTTATATTACCCACGAAACGATTTTTCAACTTCTTCTGGACGACTTTCCATTCACCATCTTTTACAATTTCAGCTAAGGATTTTTGTCGTCTATTTTGCATGACAATCTTAGCGTCCGTGTGTCGCGTACCTACACCGTTTGTGTTATCTAATAAATGTATAGATGCTTCGGGCTCAATGTTGTTCTCGGCCTGCACAGATGTTTTCAAACCGGTTTCGCATGTTTTCTGCTCGTCCGTATTAATTTTATTGCACATATTTTGATCAGCTGTTACTGATAATGAATAGTGACGGGTAGGTGATTGTGAGTTTGCGCAATTTTGAATTACAACGGGCGAAGTTGACTCAATTTTACTGTCGTTCGTCACAGGAATATGTTGTAAACCCATAGGTCCACTGTCAAATTCACAACTACTCATCAAGTGAGTCCTAGTGCCCCTCTTTGTGTTCACATACGGACAACTTGGGCTTTTTTCACCCTGTTTGTTTTTTCAAGGCATCCACATCCGAAATTATCGTCTCCATTTGACTACGGGTCACATATTGACACTTAATATCATCTAATTCGCGTTTTAGGATAGTTAAATCTTTAAGTAACTTTGTTACATCTATATGATCGAACAACACAGGGGGTAGTTTATGTAGTTCCTTTGCTGCAAAAATTGGCCGTTCCTCCGGTTGTGTTGTTTGTAACAAGCTAATGATATCATCAATGTCGCGTAGTTTCTTGCCATCTTTCTTTCTCGTTACTTTACGCTTCGCAGTTGAAATAGATGTAAACAAAAGGTTTTTGGCTTCAACAATATCCTTGTCCGAGAAAGCACTCACACATATTCGACTCAAGCTCTCTTCGTCCATTACATCCAGCTTATTACACACGAAAGCTAATACTTCATTTATTACTACGTTGCAATTCGCACATTTCACTACTTTTGAGGAATTCATCCTGCATTATTCACGAATGACACGTACAATCGATGCGCGCGCGACGCGAGCACGACGACGACTAATGCCATCGACAAACATCGTGCCATTCTCAGGAAATGGAGCGGAAAGAAACAAGGTACAGGCGCCGCAGAGATTAAAAGAAGTGACATGAAGCTGCGAAAACTCACTAGGGAAATGAAAAATCGGTGGTGGCAAGAGGAGGCTCAGTACATGCAGTGGCTAGCTGATAGTAACCAGCTGGGTGAGTTTTATGCTGAGGTTCGAAAATTGATTGTTATAAAGTTTTCATTGAAGGTTCCTTTAAAGTCACTAGACGGCAAGGACCTTCTAGAATCCAAAGACGCTATGTTAAAGCGATGGGTAGAGCACTTCTGCTTATTACTTAATGTAGAGCGATCAGTTAATTTGCAACCCATCAGATCGATGCCTCAGTTGCCCGTAGCAAACGATCTGGATGACCTACTATCATGTGATGAGATTGTTCTTGCCATTAAACAACAACAAAACAAGCGTGCGGCTGGCATGGACTCTATACCAGGTGAATTGATCAAATATGGTGGTGATGAGTTGCATTCGGCCATTTGGGAACACTTTGTTCATCTATGGGAAACGGAACGTGTGCCAACAGATTTTAAACTGTCGTGCATTTGCGCTTTATATAAGGGGAAGGGTGACCGTTCTGACTGCAACTCGTACCGCGGTATTTCACTTTTATCAGTCCCTGGAAAAGGTTTTGCTAGAGTTTTACTGAACCGCCTAAGAAAACTCTCTGAAAAGATTTTATTGGAAACCCAGTTCGGCTTCCGAACTGACTGAGGTACCTGTGAGGCAATCTTCTCATTGCGACAGTTACAGGAAAAGAGCAGAGAACATGAACGTCAGCAATATTTCTGCTTCGTTGACCTTGAGAAGGCTTTTGACATTGTGTCTCGAGAAGCCCTCTGGATTGTACTGGGAAAGTTGGGTTGCACGGTAAAATTTGTAAGGCTTTTGAGACTCCTGCATGATGACATGGATTGCTGTGTCGCTGTCGATGGCGATCAGTCAGACTTCTTCTCCGTTACTTGTGGAGTGAAGCAAGGCTGCGTTTTAGCACCTACGCTGTTCGTATTGTATTTTGCAGTCGTAGTCCGGGAGAATTTGCAAATATCATCCGAGGGAATTCGAATCGGATTTCGAACCGACGGCAATCTTTTCAACCTAGCCAGATTTAAGGCCCGCACTAAAGTATCGTATGCACTGATTACTGAAATCATGTATGCTGTCGACTTATGTTTCGTCGCGGAGTCCTTGGGTAGCCTGCAACAGCTAATGTCTGATTTACACCAGGTCTGCCAAACATTTGGCCTGAAGATCAGCGTCAAGAAGACAGAAGTAATGTCCTTAGATATTAGTGGTCCTGAGACACTGACCATAAATCTCGGCGAGGACACACTGAAGCAGTTAGATAAATTCCGTTACGTGGGGAGCACGATTACATCAAAGTGCGACCTTGATGCCGAGATCAATGGCAGAATCGGTGCCACCGCTGCAGCGTTTGGCAAGCTGGATGCCAAGGTATTCCGTTGTCATGACCTTAAACTGGCTACAAAAATTTCGGTCTACATGGCAATAGTACTGCCTAACATCTTGTACTCCGCGGTGACGTGGACTGTGTACCGCCGGCATATCCGCGCACTAGACACGTTCCACCTCAAATGCTTACGCAAAATACTTAACATCCGATGGTATGACCGTGTGCGGAACACCGAAGTGCTGCGACGAGCCAATGTTGGTGGAATTGAGGCTTATCTTATGCGAAGGCAGCTTCGATGGTGTGGTCATGTGTCACGTATGGCGGTGGACCGAGTGGTTAAGCGCATCTTTTATTCCGAACTAAAGGAGGGAAAACGGAAACAAGGTGGTCAGTTCCTCCAATATAAAGATGTGCCTAAACGTCACATGAAAAAATGTAAAATTGAGCCCTCGCAATGGGAAAGGCTAGCGGCTTCACGTTCCGATTGGAGAGCTCTAGTCCAAAACCAAGTTTCTGATTTCGAGGAACATCGTCGCTCGGAGCTTGACTCTAGGCGCGACGAACTGAGAGCCCGATCTCCAGTGGCAATCAGTTATAATTACAACAACCGTGTGCCCACATGCCCGCAATGTTTGCATATCTTCGCAAATAAGTGTGGCTATTGCAGTCACATGAGACCACATCAGCGACAACTAATTACAAGGAGTTGAAGTAGTCGCCGTGACCGAAATCGGTCTGGAGAGTTAGTTAGTTAGTCTTTTGTATAGCTGTATCTCTTTCAACAGCTGAGTACATAAGCTTTCTGCATAGCGATAAACTTTGTTAATTTTAATTACAGTCGGCGAAGTAGACTCGTAGAAAAAGGTTGTACATTAAAAAGAATAATGGAACTGGGGTTTGGTCCAAAACACTAATAACATTTAGAAAGGTTGTTTCTGGTATTAACTTGAATTGTTGATAATTAAAGTGCAATATTGGTGATAGTAAATAGTCGGATAGTACCGTTTTCGCTTTATAGGCACTAGGGGTGGCAATAACTCGTACACGTAGCAATTATTATGTATTTAAACTTTTAGCCACATCGTCCAAAAATAAATTGCATTTGCTTTTAGCGAAAAACTCTGAATTAATTCCTTGATACTAATAGACATAATTGCACAAGTAAATACACAAACTATGATATTTTATGAAGTTTCATTAGTGTTGAATGGTTTAGCAGCTATTGTAACGTGCTCAACACAATTTGGCTTGCTGTCTGAAGGTGACTATGATGATCAGAGGGTAACAAAAATAAATGACTATGACTATTACGATTCAAACTTTTACGATTTATACTCATGCTTCTAAATATGTAAGGGATTTATATCGTACTAGAGGACGCCAGCAGCTACGCCTGCATTTTTTTTTAAATATACCCATTTTGGCCGATCCCGTGGGAATTTCGGGAAATCCCTTCTTAGTGCACCCCTACGGTCCCCAAGGAACATGCATGCCAAATTTCAGCTTCCTGCACTCAATAGTTTCGGCTGTAGCGTGTCTGTCAGTCAGTCAGTAACGCAAGGATTTTATATATTAAGAAGATAATTGAATAAAATTAAAGGCAAAATTAACATGATCACGACTATTTTGATTGAAGTTGAACCATGCCTATACAATATTTTGTGTAAAATTAGATTAATGTAGGTAAACTAGACATTTGTATTCGTATTATATTTTTATAGGATAGAACGCCATTCCTGGTCGTCATCTGGATTAAAAGAGAATAACAAGACACCAGGCAGATGCTAGGTTTATCACAAGTACACCACGTTAGAGTCCAGTTATCGCGGTAAAAAGTAGTATCTGTTATGTCCCCAGGCTTCTTACTGCCACCACATACAAAAATCATTCTACAACACTCCGTTGCAACTTGAAAACAAAGACAAAAAACACACTTTGACGACAGCATATCAACTAAAATAGTATGGAAACACAAATTCAAAAATGGATAATTCCGGCTACCGCTGTTACAGCTCTGTTTTACAGAACTGAACAAAGACTATACACAGAATTTTCAGAAAATGAATTCTTTTTTCTACGTCCTCAATGCCCCGTTAGAAAATATCAGTACTTACTAACAAGTGAGTGTCAACATTCAAATCGCTTTTTGACGGTAAATGTCAATTTCAAAACGAGATACAGACGTTACAGCATTGATATTATGTTGTTAATGACACAATTCGCATGCAGCTTCGTATACAAACGTTGTCACGATGCAGTATCGATGTTGTTGCAAAACGCTGGGTACCAATGCTAAAAGCACTGTGCGTTTTGAACATTTTTGTTACGTTCTGAGTTGTAAAAGTGAATTATGTTTGCACGGAATACTATTTGCGAGACGCGAATTGACTTTTATTGTACAAATACCTAATTATATTTGTTTTATCAAAGGTATTAGTTTCACAATATCATTATTAGCTCTTTGCTCCACTGCTGGGTACTGGTTTCCTCTCACAATTCTCGGTGAAGCGGCAACTCGCTTAGACTACTACGTCAACGTCACCGTACAGTCAATATAATTATGTATACCTTTCCGATTTATGTTTATCATAAAAGACACAACATCACAAAATTATTTATTCTTTACACGGTTGGTTGAAATCTCAATTTGTGATAAGACCGCCCCTGTACCACTAGTTTAAAGTCGTGTCTTTAAGTTTTATATGTAGCTAGCAGTTTCCCGGGGTTTCACTCGCGTCCTTAGGGAACTATATCGCGTACCCGAAAAACCCAAATATCTTACGGACCCCTAATTATCTAAAATAATATATATAGCCTTTGTTACTCGCAGATAATGCAGCTTTCTAATGGTGAAAGAATTTTAAAAATCGGTCCAGTAGTTTTTGAGTTTATCCATTACAAACAAACAAACAAAAATACAAATTTTTCCTCTTTATAATATTAGTGTAGATGTAGATATGATCAGTATACTTACGTATTTTGTCTGATGTACTATAAAATATATTCTATCTACCTAGTAGAAAAAGGCCTGTAGCACGAAAACAAGCATACTAAAAGTACAAATAAAAGACTGAAAACATTAGCAGTATTTAGTGTCATTCCACCAAAAACATAATTGCCCTACAGAAATCGCAATAAAGAAGCACAAAGCAGAATATGTTTTTTACACAAACTACAGTTCACTGAGGGAATAATATAGTGCACTGTCGCAGTTAAATGTAACAAATTATGTTAACAGTGTAGTTTTAGACTTACGGCACGTGCCTAGCCACATTTTGTGGCATATTGGTGATGAAAGCAAATATTCAGCAAATAACGACGAATGTAAGTATTGGCATTTCAACTAAAATGAAAATTATAAATAACGTGTATCTAAATAATGAGGATATTGTTTATAAAGTTTTGAAACAAAATTTCACACGTTTTTGTGAAGACTGTTTGAAATATTGTTAGCCCTAAACCCATAGGACATGAATGGTACTTTAAATACTTTTATTTTTAACACGCTTTTATTAGGTCGACATGTATGTAACTAATTATGTTATGGAATCTAAGCTAACTAATTTAACCATCTTCCAAGGGTCGTAGCGTAATGAAAATTGGCAGTTGTATGTAGTTCTGATGACAAAACAATAATATGGTACTGTCGAACTGATCTAATGATGGAGCCGGAAGATATGAACTGGAACTTCATGATGGAAAATCGTATCAAATCTGTTTTGGATTTCTTAGAAAAGTCTTGAAATGAACTTTTCCCACGATTAGGTTTCAAGGTCTCATGTTGAAGCCGGAAGATAGGCACTGGCATTCCATGATGGTATATTGTATCAAAGTCGTGTTTGCACTTGTGAGAAAGGCCACGTAATAGACTTCGAACACGATCAAGTTTCAAGGTTAAAACAAACCAGTTATATATTGTAGACCATGCAGTGGTGTACTTAGGGTCCCGTACTTTTGCAGCTGGTCAGGCGTATGAGACCCTAAGTAGAGTTAAATCACTAAGTGGTCTCCAAATTGAATAGCTAGATTGTTCTAACTAAGCTGATAAATAAAACACCATGCAATGCAATACAGACGCATTGGCGGAGATGGAGAAGATGCGGGCTCAATCGCCAAATAAATGTATGCTTAAATGTTAAAAATATTTCATTATCAAAGACCAAATAGTTTAAAAAACACTAGAAAAACACGCTGTTATAAATGCAGGTAAAAACAAAAAAAATATATGGATCGTTCAAGTTGTCTCTATTTCTGGGCTGAAGTGTAAACAATGTGCTTTTAATTATAATATTTGATTGTAAAAGCGTGGGGCGCTGGAACAGGAAAGACGTTCTTGTCTTCCCTGAAACGTTCTTGTTTAACTTGTTGAAAAATCAAGTGAACAGATGTTACGGGAAGCAAGTTAAACAGATTGGCGCTCTAACTGAAGTTGCAGCACGACTAGTAGGTGGCAACATTAAACTGTCTGTTCTAAGTAACAGTTTGTCGAACTCAGATAAAACATGTACCAGCAGCGAGGAGAAACGAATTCACTGACATTTTGAACACCTCTTCATTTAAGAAAATTACGTACATAAATGCTTCATCAGTGGCAAAATGTAGAGTTCTTGTTTGTGGACGAGATATCTTTGGTTCCCTTTGGTAACCCTTTGGTGGCAAAAACGTTATGCTCTTGTGCAACCTCATGCAGCTTCTGCCAGGAAATTAGTATTAGTATTTGTTAACAAGAAAGCATTTTCATACATAACGATCCATATTTTTTTTTGTTTTTTACGTGCATTTATAAAAGCGTGTTTGTCTAGTAATTTTAAAGTATTAATTTATTTTATGTTGATATCCTTTAACAGTTATTGTATTTATTTATAAGAGTAACAAAGATTATCTTTATTTTCAGCTTCGTATACCCAGAAACGCTGAAAAGTGTTGAAAGAAGATATTACCAATTCCAGTGCAGCGTAAGGCCTCTTGACAGCCTACGAGAGGTATGGCGCAATAATTATGGAAACTTATTCACAGACACGGTTTAGTTATGACTCGAAGCCGTGTCTTTGTGTGCGTGATTTACATCAAGTATAGAAGTCTATAAAGTTTAATTCTATGAAATTTGTTTTCGTAATAACTTATGAAAAGTTTTTGGTTTTAAATTGAAGTCAAGAGTTATCAATTATATTTCGTTAAAATTGACATAGTACGTCAAAAAACTCAAGCAGTAATTATTGTTGGCAGTTTTCCAAATCGCCGTAGGTATGCAAAGTCGTAGTAACGTGTTGAAACTGCCTAAATAACCGTCGTAAATCCATGCCATAGATACAAACTCTCACATCTTAACTTTAATAACTATGACCTACCTTTTTATATACATGAACTTGTTCTTCCTAATTCCATATAAAATTTCTGTATAAGTATCTTCGCTTTCCCTTGGTTTTCACATACCCTTAATTCGTTAAAGTCTTACTAACTGCTAATTACCTAACTCAGAGGTATCCTTAATTACTTCGCTTTCATTCTTGATATTAAGGATTATTTTTATTTGAGTTTCAGTTTCTGGCCGGCTATCTTCGTAATTAGGTATTTGAGTTTCGACTTAAAAGACGGTCCAGGTGGTTATTTCAGTCCATTTGTACTTGCGAACTCGACACCTTTGGTGGTTTAACAAGTAAATAATGACCATTTACTTTACGTGCTCTACGAACGTTTGGCTCTATTTAGAAGCGGTCTCCGCCAGTATGTGTCCTTTAGTACAAATGCATTATATGGATTAAGTCTTAGGTAAGATACTTAATGTTCGTGAAGAGACGGAATTGAATTAATTTCAATACATTTTGGAACGAAATCCCTAGTGTGTTAATACATTATTAAAATCACTTAAAATTTTAAAATTATAAGTCATGTTAGTAATGCAATGTAACACGAAGCAACTACTCCAATCGACAAGACAGGACAGTTGTATGATCTGTTACTATTTAAAAAATTGTAATGTATCATACTCTATTTGCCACTTTCGAATAAAGTTTATATTCATGTAATAATACAATTTTTTTTTAGTTTTGCTACACATTTAATACAATTGAAATATTTTGCTACACCAAATTTTTTTCCAAAAATACTAGTTATAAAGGGATTATTATAAATACAAACGAAAAACCTATGTTGTAATTAAATAATTTAATAGTGACTCTAATTTTCATACATTGTTCTAATAATCAAACGCCCCACAGTGGAGAGGTGACATTGTAATAATAACACGTATTCCCAGAATGTAATACGGCTCAGTACACACATCTCCATTTATATGGTTATCGAAAACAATTTCATGGAAGTTCTACTTTTTCAAATTCATTGTGCTCTTGCTCTCGGTATTCTAGGATAAAAGGAGTTCGATAGTAAATGCTGTATTTTTAAAAAGCTCTTATCTATTGATCAACTATAAAAAACTATCAATCGCCCGTAGCTTTCAACTTCTATTCAACTCCCGTAGGGGTCAAATATTAAAAAATCCTTCCATATGGGTGCCTATGCCTATGTCAGAAAAGGAACCCTCCGACGATGTTTCGACACGTGTTTCGCCTCTGCAAGAGGCATGCTAAAGAGCGATGGGGAACGTCTGAGTAATATTATTTGCCATTATTTCACATTAAGAGCATTAAAAGATGAGTAATAATATTATTGTCTCAACTTTGCATTAGATGCACCGCACACTATATATTTTCTACATGGCTTTTCGCTTCGCAACCGCTGAAAGCTAGTGTTGAACTAGGAATGCATCACCAGAAATTTGTTTCCTGCTGATTTATTGTAACGATCGGATTATACGTGATATTTGCATTTTTGGCATCTTTCAGCTATAAATAAATGTTAAAGAACACGCTATAATAGAAACTTTTAAACACTCGCGTTGCATGTTTAAGAATATATATAGACGGGAATTAACGCGAACATGCAGGTATTTACATACCTTATATTGCTTGACGTTTCGAGACGGTTGCACGTCCCGTGGTCGCAAGCTGACTGGGGTCGCGATGTCACGTCTCCGAGTGCGAGGTAGAAGAATATATTTTTACCCCCGGGTCGTTGATATTCGAAGTACCGGCGCAAAACACACTAACCGTGTCTGTATATTGAACATTCGCCAACTGCGCATTAAAGTGGGGAGTTGTTAGCCAAATCACTGGATTCCACGCCGATGACAATTTGAAGCCCTCTTTCCGATTGAAATTTTTATGTTTTCTGATTTCAATCGCTTCACGCACAACTCTTGGTTGTCTGGAAGAATTCGCATTTTGCGATAAGACCGCCCTTGTTTCACTAGACTTAAGTTCTTCTTTTGATCCATGTATTCTTGTTTTTTCTGGTGTACAATAAAGAGTTACTATCTATCTATCTATCTCTTGGGTAAAAGTGGCGTTCCGTGGAGAGGACTTGGGGACGATGAAATTCAATCCAGTGGTTGGTGCCCGATTGAAGTAAATGTTCCGCAATCACCGATTTGTTCATTTGACGGTTCTTTACAGCTGCGATGTGCTCCTTTATACGTTCAGCGATAGTCCGCTTCGTTTGCCCTATATAAGAACTACCGCAGTTGCAGTTGATTTTATAGACACCTGGGGTTTGTAGCGGTAGAACATCCTTTGGTGTGCCCACTATGTTGTATACTTTGGCCCCTGGTGTAAATACGGTCGGAATGGAGTAGTTTTTTAACTTGTCTCCTATTTTATCCGTAACACCTCTAATGTAGGGCATGTAGGTCGGTTGTCTATTTACCGCCGGGAAACAGCATTAGGAAAGCCACAACCAATAGAGTCAGGCAGGCGGCGTCAGCTGGCCTCAGCTAGCAGGTAGAGAGATGGGCAGTACGCTAGTGCAATAAATGTAGTAACTCACCCACCGCTAGGAATCAGGATACACGTACAACGCATACGGATAGAGTAGCGGTAGTAGGCAGTATAGATTAGCGGTGCCGGCCTCTCTGTTGGCCCCTTTATATACCGGCCCTCCATCAGAATTGGAGTCCATTCATGACCATATTTAGTCAGGCTTCGCGAGTGCGGACGATGGCCTTTTCTGATTGGCCGAGCGTATGCACAGTACTGTGACGTAGACGCGGTAGGTACCGGACATACGTCACAATGTCAAAGTGACTGTGAGGCCAGATGGATCCTTACCACACTGCGTATACCGGAAGCCTACACACACAGATAGCTACCTGCACACCACGTCACACCACCACCCTCAACACCTGCAATCCGTTGTGACGTCAGTAAAAAACAGAGCACATGACCTCTGTGACCCTCAGCATTTGAAGCTAGAACTAGACCATGTTCAGGAGGTACTTAGCAAGAACGGATACCAGGTACAGCGACAAATGACGTGGCCTATCAAGCGCGAAAAAAATCCGGCGGTAAATAGACAACCGACCTACATGCCCTACATTAGAGGTGTTACGGATAAAATAGGGGACAAGTTAAAAAACTACTCCGTTCCGACCGTATTTACACCACACCCCAGGGGCCAAAGTATACAACATGCTGGGCACACCAAAGGATGTTCTACCGCTACAAACCCAGGTGTCTATAAAATCAACTGCAGCTGCGGAAACTCTTACATAGGGCAAACGAAGCGGACTATCGCTGAACGTATAAAGGAGCACATCGCAGCTGTACAGAACCGTCAAACGAACAAATCGGCGATTGCGGAACATTTACTTCAATTGGGCACCAATCACTGGATTGAATTTCATCGTCCCCAAGTCCTCTCCACGGAACGCCACTTTTACCCAAGAGTTGTGCGTGAAGCGATTGAAATCAGAAAATATAAAAATTTCAATCGGGAAGAGGGCTTCAAATTGTCATCGGCGTGGAATCCAGTGATTCGGCTAACAACACCCCACTTTAATGCGCACTTGGCGAATGTTCAATATACAGACACGGTTAGTGTGTTTTGCGCCGGTACTTCGAATATCAACAACCCGGGGGTAGAAATAGAATCTTCTACCTCGCACTCGGAGACGTGACATCGCGACACCAGTCAGCTTGCGACCACGGGACGTGCAACCGTCTCAAAACGTCAAGCAAAATAAGGTATGTAAATACCTGCATGTTCGCGTTAATTCCCGTCTATATATATTTTGTTAAACACGTTATTATGACGAATGTACGTACAAGGTCTAAATCAAAAATAAGAATTTATTTATATTTAGATGTGCGCCTAAGAGTAGTTAGTACCACTGAGCAAACTGAAACTATTCTTAATAATGGACAATTGCTAACCCTTTAGATTTTTTTTTGTGTAAAAGCTATTGTTCAGACGAATGCGGTTAGACTGGTAAGTGAACCTCGACAAGTAACTGGAATATAATAATAGTAATAGCAAGCATTATCCTCCCTGGGAGGATAATTATTGCTATTACTATATTTCTTGAAAAATATTCTAGGCAATTATGTTGTATAGAATTTTTGAAATATCCGTAACATAAACCGTGCTGGGAATCCTGGTCGACTGTTGTAATTTTGCTCCATGGTACATCATTGTTACGGTGTCATGCTAACGCTACTCCACCGATACACGACATGACAGCCAATACGTCCCCATCCAGCAGACAGTTTATATCTCGTTACCAGGCAGCCAAAGACATACAAATTTAATATTGTTTTGCTTTTGAATTTATCTATGTATATTATACAGTGCACATAGGGGTATTTTGCATTCCTAGCCGGGCGAAATTATTAGTACGGTTTTTTCTGCTGTACAGTAGGTAGGACTTACTAATATTTACAGAAGACGATTGAGAATGCCTTTAAATCCAACAGTGAGCGTCATGGGCTGACATAATGATAAAATAAAGGAGTATTTATGGTTTGGGGAAGGTTTTATTGAATAACTAATTATATAAAAAAGTGTATATTAATCTAATTTGACGAGGAAGAATGCCAGGGCTCATCGTCATTTCCTCAGACCTCTTCTGTTTCAGATTCCGAATTGGAATCATCTTGAGATTCTGGAGAAGGTGGCAACAACATAGCTATCGCTTCTTTTGAAAAGAAATGCATCCTGCTCTTTGGCTTTGGCCTCAGACTTGTGAGCAGTGAATCAGAGGATAGTAGAAGGTGATTGATTTCATCTGCATTGCAATCTACTCTCGAAAATTTCCTCGCAAAATTATACTTATACATCCTGAAATGTTTATTTCTGGCTTCAGCAGCCTCTTCCGATAGTAGTCCTATAGGCAATAGCGCCTTTTCGATTACTGTAGCACCATGCATCATAATTTTGTGCATAGTCGGACTCGTCGGATGCCAGTCGTAGTGCGAGACATAGAGTTTTGCTGTGTCCCAACAGTAATCAGCAAATTTTTTCAAGTCAACTTTATGACCGCTTGAAATTACCTCGAGAAATATTTTAAGTCTCAATATCAGGTTGTAATCGATACCGGTAATTTCTGCAGCCTTCTGTGGGTCACCGAAAAATCGCCTGCTGGTGTTACCATCATTGGTATTGCCGCACCCAGCTTTCGGCACATCCACAATTAATCCAGTTTCATTTCTAAATCTGTTATTATTATCGTATGTTAACTTTTCTTTCTCTAACTATAGCTTTGTCTGAATCTGACCTCACCTGCCATTTTTTATCGGAAGTTTTTTTAAAAGTGAACAAACAATTAAATGTTTCAAAACCTTTAATTGTTCTTCTTTAAAGTTGTCAGACGTTAAAAGGTAATTTTCCAAATAATCAACTTTTTCGTCAAAAGTATGTAACTCTTGTTGTTGCATTTTATTGAACAGGTATTCTCTAGTTACAACTTTGTAATTAGAACCCCCTGGTATCCCTAAAACAATAAAAAAGAAAACATTTAATAATTTGCTTGAAAATAACGGTTAATAGTTTTTAGCTAACACTAGCACTAACGTGTAAGTTTTGACAAAAGTAGCAAAAAGTAGCACTCAATTCGTAAAATATCTATCATCTGACAGTTTTTGTCATTCGTTACAACTGAAATCGTTAGCCGGAAGCACTCGGAAGGATAACTTTAATCACTTTGAAATGCACAATTCAGAAAAAAACGGTTTAAAAAATTGAGACAATTATAAATTGATTTTGAACCTTAAAAAGACACGTAAACATTAGTAAATCGTAATAAATAAAAGTGTTCTTAGCTGTATTATGATAATCCATAGTAGTTTTGGTTAAATAACTCATAATAAAAAAGCAACGAGGTCTCAAACACGTTTTTAATGTAGCCAGTAACTGATGCGAACGCATTCGACAACCATTAAGTTCCGATTGTTTTGTGGCTGGCTTGCGCGGGTGTAGGAGCCCAGAAAAGGTCGTATTTTGATGTACTGGCAAGTATTCATTTTTGCTTTTGTGTTAAAATTTGTTTTTACTAATTTCGCCCGGCTACGAATGCAAAATACCCCTATGTGCAGTGTTTCCTTTGTAAATACATTTATTATTGTTATGTAGCGCCATGAAAAAACGTAATAATGTAATGGAAAGACAAGATGGAAAATTATCTTTAAAGTAAATAATCATACAGTTTCGTACATTTTCACTCTAAACAGAAAGCTTATATATTATTTAAGTTACATACTAGCACCTAAAAGGTATTCTTTGTACTTATCACGTACCTATAGTTTTTTAATCCGTGGTATTACCTACATAATATTGTTACGTCGTTATTATTTTACAGAACTTGTGTCAGCCTGTATGCATTTCATTTAACTTTTTCCGATTTTCAGGTTGTAAGTGTCAGGTTTCTATTATTATTTACCGTGAGTTTTATTGCCCGTTCTTTCTCATGGTTCTACGCCCTTGCTTTGCGAACGTGGCAGTAAATGTGAATGTAGAGTCTTTAAGTAATTATTTTTAAATTAATACATTTTGACGTTAATTTTTAAATTTTGACGTTCATAAGCCTCACATTGTCAACCAAATGAATAAAGGATTTTGAATTTAGCAAATAACCATGTGTTCAGATATTACTCGAAGTACCTTAAATAGGGAAACAATTTTCTGCTATTGTACCAATAAGTTCGGATATGAATTACTTCCAAAACCAAAACAACGGCATATCATATTATCCATCTTTTAAATACATAGTTGTTAGTTTTCTGCAATAGGCAGTGTTATCTTATTCTACACCAATTATTGTGCTGCAGCCTGACTCGATAGTTTTGTTCTCTTATTTTCAGCCCTGTGAATTTTAAAACACTCAAATTATGTTCATTTACCTTTTTCATACAGCCACATAATCTAATGACATTTTGCTACCAGAAAACAAAACATATCAAAAAGTAATCGGTCGTAGAGGAGACAAAAAACCTTACTTTCGTATAATGACGAAAGCCTAACCAATCAGATCATTAACAAGAACGACTTGGGCTTTACAAGTACAATCTGTTTACGTCAGCTCTAAATCTAACTTGACGACGGTAATTAGAATTGTTTTTGTTAAACAGTATTGTATTGCTTGGACTTAGGAGTTTGATTGTATTTAAAGCTGAAGTATTACGAACGTAAATACTTCTTTGCCATTATTTTGTGTCACAATAGGTGTATCTATATTGACCAACAAAATAATGTGTAATTAAAATGTAATTATTAACTTTGTTATTTTGCGATATAAGAAAATTCAACTACAAAAGTAGCACACCCCAGAATCTGTGCCGGATGGTAGATCTGAAGAAAATAGCCTGTGGATAACGACGATTAACTTCATAAGATGTTTGTTTGCCAAACACCTACTCTATATTTGCAACTACATTACTCCTTTATACCAAACAGGCATGAGCTTATTGTAAGTGATCTTATAGGCCTTGCAATATTTAAGAACTTCCAAACAGAATATTTCCTCAGGACTTTGCAGCCTTGAAGTCGAACTTCATAATTTATCGCACACAAAAGGGCTATCACTTCCTTACCAAACAATATCGTCCCAGTAACTGCACAAAAACAATCCGATCCCTGATTCCCTTTTTAACAACTTTTGAATTACCTCAACGCTATTCTGGTCGTAAAAATTTAAGCCTCCCTTGGGCAAGCTTAATGACCATGATAGGATTAATCCCGATAAAAAGCCAAAGGCCAACGGAATATCCGCTGTGTGAACGAGTGTGTATGTGAACGCTATGTCCCATTATTCAAAAAAGAAAGCCTATTTAATTTGACAGGAAGTTATAAGAGAATTATTCTTGCTAATTTAATCACAGCTTTTAAGATAAAAGCCCTTAAAGATTTCTAATAAGAACAAAGCAAAGCAAGCAAGCAAGTTTTTGTGTATTATTTTACCATGACTATTATTAGAGACTTTGCTAAAAATAATGCCTACGCTGTTGATTGACGTCATGGTTTAAAATGACCTCTCGACACTTTACTACAAAAATAATTGTATGCCCGCTAGGTACTGATCATTATTGAGTAATGTAACTTCAAGAAAGATGTGACAGGTACTTTAAAAATAATTTGCGAACTAAATAAGATAACTTGAAAACCCATGGAAAATTCCACCGCTTCAACTAGTATACTAAATTTACTTTCCTATACATAACAAACAAATGGTATTCATGTCGTTTAATCTAACAAACTTGCCACGTCAGCCTCGTTCTATCTGCCACCTTCACAATATTATTTCACAAAATAATGATGAGATGTGTACCTGAGACCTTTCGTGTATTGTTCAAAAGCAATCTATCAAGGCTCTGTGTACCCGCAATATAAAGCCTCCGAATAAGTACCAATTTGTTACCAACTTTTCATTATTTCTTCAAAAAAATATCTCATCAATATTTAAAAGATAGAAAATGTTTAAAAGATAGATCTTTCAAACATTTTCTTTAATGATCGTACGTAATATATTCTCTACGAAAAAGGCAGAGATGTATTATACTAAAATTTTTCCAGGTATACCAAGCCTCTCCCTTCTTCAGATAAAAAGCTCATTAGTTAAAATACATTGTACTCATTGGCGCTGCTCACAAAATGCCGCTAGTTGCCTTATCTTCTTTAAGCAAGTCAGCTTCAATCTGGTGGAGATATTTTGTTAAATTGCCAATCAATATATCAAACAGCGAGCGTTCTTTGTGAAATTCTAAAAATTTCCAAACAGAACATTCCTGCAAGACTTTGTGGCTTTGACGTCAATCTTCATCATTTATCGCCTACAATAGGTCTATCACTTCCTTATCAAACAATATCGTCCCAGTAACTGCACAAAAACAATGCGATCCCTGATTCCCATTTTAACAACTTTTGAATTACTCCAACGCTATTCTGGTCGTAAAAATTAAGCCTCCCTTGGGCGGGCTTAATTACCATGATACGTTTAATCCCGATAAAAAAACTTAAGGCCAATGAACGCTACGTCCCATCGTTAAAAAAAGGAAAGCCTATTTAATTTGACCGGAAGTTATAAGAGAATTGACTGCACGGTTGGCGTAGTGGCTTAAGCGGCCGCCTCGCCGCTTGACACTGCGCCGAGTGTTGTGGGTTCGATCCCCACACGAGGCAACACTTTGTGTGATTCATAAATTGTTGTCTCGAGTCTGGGTGTTCATTGTGTCCGTTAGTTGTATGTTTGTAAAGTCCCCCGCGACACAGGAATTAGTCCTAGTGCGGGAGTTGTCTTTTTATAAAGAAAAAAAAAGAAAAAGAATTATTCTTGGTAATTTAATCACGGCTTTCGGGATCAAAAGCCTTCTAAGGTTTCTATTAAGTACAAAGCTGACTTTTGTATGTTATATTACCATGATTATTTTTAGAGACTTTGCTAAAATATAGCTTACACTGCTGATTGACGTCTTGATTTACAATGGCCTCTTCTCCCTTCGTAACAAAAATAATTGTTTGCCTGCTAGTAGTGACTATAACTGAGTAAGTAAACTCCAAGAAATATATAACAGGTTCTTTGAAAAGCACCCGCAAACTCGATATGATAAACTGCAAACCCAAGGAATATTCCACCGGTTTAACTAGTTTACTAAATTTACTTTCCAATACATAACAAACATCTGTTATTCGTGTCGTTGAATCTAACTTAAATAAATAATTGTTAGGTGCATAATGTAAGTGGATGCTCCTGTTTCACCATGACTATGTTCAGGAGGCTAACTAAATGAACATCAAAATTTAACTTGAGTATGCTTGAGTATTATGTACAGTAAATATATACAAGTAACATAGAAGGTATAAAAGTTGCAGCACCTTACAAAAGTTTAATTGTTATGTATTATTAAAAACCTGGCGATGAAAAAGAGTGACCGTGAGTTTTATTGTCCGTTCTTTTTCATGGTTCTATGCCCTTGCTTTGCGAACGTGGCAGTAAATGAAGAAGCATACAGTAATAAAGTTTTAAATTGACGTTCATAAGTGTCACTTTAAGATCTATATATATATTTGCCTTTGACTTTAACAAACTTGCCACGTGAGCATCATTCTATCTGCCACCTACATAATATAAAATCAATATTGTTTCACAAAAGAAAAGATACTCGACTATTTTCTTACCTAGTACAACAAATGGCTACCTGGGAACCTTTCGTGTACCGTTCAAAGGCAATCTATCAAGGCTCTGTGTACGTGCAATATAAAGCCTCCGGATAAATACAAATTTGTTACCAACCTTTCATTATTTCTTCCAAAAAATATCTGATCATTATATAAAAGATAGAAAATATTTTAAAGATCTTTTTTATGAACTAGGAACTTCGTACACTTTTATCCGGACTTTTTGGCATGCGTATCACTCGCATCATCATACTCAGCCATCAACAGTCCACTGCTGGACCAGGCCTCCCCTTTGAAAGGAGGAATTGGCCTACTATACCACGCTGGCCAGACAGGTTGGTCCGTGTGGTGACGGATTAAGAATACAGAATGTCACCACCCCATATCATCCCATGGGTGTCGTAAGAGCCGACAGAGGGAGCATATTATGCAGAGAATAGCACTTTAAGAGAAGGAAAACTTGATACAAACCCTATATCATTCGCATAGTCACTTGAAAATTATGACCATATTTTATTGTTATTATATTATATAGACATAAGCATGTGCACAAATCGCGAATGTTTCAATCTATTTTTCAAACATGAAGTTTATAGTTCAATTAATTATGAACATCGAATAAATCGGAGCCTTATAAAGTTATGCCGATGGCTGTAATGAATCAGATTGGCAGATAGAGGCCCTATCAATTTAATAAAGGTTACGACGTAAAAATCTTACTTTGCTATTTAGATATTCATATTAGGATCAACTTGAATGTCAAGGGCTTCTTCTTGAAATAACATCTAATAAACTAATAGCTCATTTTCTAGTACACATACTATGAGGAGAATTTTTTTCTTTGCTGGATATCTAATAATGACACGCACACTTTTATAAAAATATTCCTATCGTCTTGATAAACGAGGAAAAAAGCGATGCACAATCTAGACTCTGAAAAACAATTTATGAAAGTTACAAAACTGAGTAGCCATATCCGATTTAAATTATTGCGACCAGTCTATTTAAATCTTTACCAACACTTACCATCTACCATTTAGCAAATGTTCTGCTTTATGGAACCAATCATAAAAAAAGGATATGGGGCTGATGACGATGAAATCAATCATCATCATGAGCCCTATATACTTTCCCACTGCTGGCCACGGGCCTCTTCTCTAATGAGAAGAGGCCCGTGGCCAGCACTTGGCCAGCCTTACCCTTCTCATAATTGAGAAGGGTAAGGCTGGCCAAGTGCGGGTTGGCAGTCTTCACAGGTCTTTCGAGAACATTATGGAGAACTCTCAGACATACAGGTTTCCTCACGATGTTTTCCTTCACCGATAAGCAAGCGATAATTACCAATTTAATACGCACTTAACTTCGAAAAGTCATTGGTGCGCGCTGTGGGTTCAAACCCGAGACCTTCTGCGTAGCAGTCTGTCGGTTTCTGGACTCGGCTATCGCTTCTAATATTTTTGAAATCAATATTTTAGTTGAAATAGTATAATAAATTTCTGTATTTGGTGTAGCGTCTATGTTTCGATTAATATTTGGATAATATTCTCGCGCAATATGCATCAGTTCCTCGAGATAAATTATCTATCTGGATATATAAAGCACAGAACATTCAAGATTTTAAGCGTTAACCAAGCTTTGTAGCAGAAATACGGCATGTTGTAAAAAAATCCTATTAATTATTTAGTACATATATATTGATGGTATACATTTATTTATATAATCTGCCATTATTCTATTGAAGTAAGATGATATTATAACCACTATTCTATCCAGCCTAGTTTTTAAGCTCAGTGTTGTTTTCTTCAAAGGTTGGTAATATTCTATCCAGGAGCATATTGAATTCAGATTCTTGATATTTTTAGTCTCGTGATCTAAAAGGAAAGAAAAGTCAAGACAAATGGAGAAACAAAAAAGAAAAAATAAGACAATAGGCTGTACGTAATATACATAAATGGTCGCGCTTTTTTTCCACGTGGGCAATGCCTCGATCCGAATACTTACGTCTAAATTGCATCCAAAGAGTTTGAGGAGCCAAGATTACAAGTCCGTACACCAATTTGACGATACGAACGTGGCACAAACAAACTGAACGCGAACTGTAATAACTTCTATAATTTCAGGTCTGCAGCACTCGAAGAAAAAACGCTTTCTGTGTTTATTGCTAGTTTCTGGTCAATTACGTCGATATTGCGTACCGTATGTGCAGCATTGGTGTCATGCCTGGAGTCATATTCGGTATAGCGCCATATTGTTTTTCTGAGATCACTGGCACCCAATTTTCAAATCAAAAGCTGCAGTAAAAATGAGTAAGAAATAACAAGATGAAGATATTGAGTGGTTAGGAAAGAATATTGGTAGTTAAACATGTTCCCACGGGATATATACTTACAAAATAAGGTAGTAACCACGAAACTTTTAATTCCTATGTAGAATATTTATAGTATTAAATATTACCCAGATAATTGTAACCCATAAGAAGATAACTAGGCGCAATTGAGCTGACCCTTTATAACGCCCTATATTCTTCAATTTATGTATGTAATAAATTAGGATACAGCAATATTAGCATCAATGACAATTAGGTTTACCAAAAAAAAAAAATAGCACAAAACGTTTTATTGTGATAGCATATCCTCCTTCTCAATAAATATTTTTAAAATTAAAAGAATCTAGCACCTTCTGCAAACATCTCCAAAATATATCTTTCCGTACCTCAAAGATTGCAAAAACAAGGAACCTTCGTCTGAGCATGACGGCCGCTCAAAGGAGATTTTGTAGTAGGTACATACCTACATTATACGTGCGTTTATTTGAATAATGGCCTGATACGGGGTCTGACCTCCGTCATTGTATCAAGGAATGCTGATTGAGATGTACGACCGGATATATTTACATGTCCGTATTGTATTGCTTGTTGGGTTAAAGTGTAGTCCTTAGATAAATGCATTAGTAACAAGATAGGTTTGCGTAAGAGGCTATTCTGATAATAAATTTTTGTAATACATAACTACGTTAAAAACAACCGACTTCAAAAACGAAAAAGTGAAAAATAATAAAGATTTAACATTAATTAACCCCTCAACTGCAATAATAACCTCATAGGTTAATAAGGAGTCGAATATCATTGGTCGTTGATATTTAACGGATTTTGCACTTGTAACACGATTTTGTTATATCATTCGATTTATCGATTTCCGCTTGACCAATTTTAATACTTTTATAAACTGGAAACGAGCAAGAATGAACGAAAATTAATTAAACAAAATACATATGCCATTGAACTTTGCGATGACGCCATATTGGCCATTTTGATATTGAAATAAGTGTGCACGAGAAAAGTTAAAATGTTTGTAATGAGAAAACATTGAGTAATCTTATAAGTATTATATACAGAACTACTGGAAAATAAGTGTAGATTTTACATTGAGTTATTATAGTTTATCGGAAAGTGATAAATATTGCAGTGAAAAAGTAACGAAACTTTTGTAATGCACTTATTACGTTCCCAAAGAATGGCGGCCGTTATTTTTCGTCGCGTAAACAAAAACGTTTTATGGTGAAATTATTATTCTAAAGTAAAATGAGTTGAGTTATCTTTGCACATTGTATATTTTGAAATTAAACTACAGTTTACGGATTTTATCGCGTTATATTGGTTTCACTGGTTATTTGTTATTACATTTAAACCGAAAGATCTAGAAACTACATTTTTATAACTAGCCGACGTTTCGAATTCTTTACAGGATTCGTGTTCACGGCAGACTGAGGTGATATTTGTCTTTGTCTTGAATTTATAAGTTATCTCAAAGTACCTGAACATTTTTCAACTATTGGTGTTACTATCTACGCAGAATGTGCTCACTGTGTCTTGATGTCTTCTGGTGACTTTGTCCTTCTTGGGTTTCATTAGCCTGATAACAGGATCCCAAGCTGGAGGAAAATTCCAACCATCTTCCCTATTGAAATTAGGATGTTTTTTAATTTCAATAGCTTCACGTATCATTCTTGGAATAAAGCGGTGTTCTTTTGCGAGTATCTGTGGTTTATCAAATCGCAGGTAATGATTGGTTCCTTGTTCTACATGTTGACACACAGCAGACTTCGTCGAGCGTTTGTGTTTGATGTCAGCTATATGTTCCTTTAGTCGAATGCTTATGCTTCTCTTGGTTTGTCCAATGTATGAGAGCCCACACTCACAGTCTATCTTGTAAACCCCGGCCTCTTGTAAGGGTAACTGACTCTTGACAGATGGTAATAATTGGCTTATCTTCGTTGGTGGCTTGTAGAATGTTTTGATTGAAGCTCGCTTCAAGATGTAGCCAATCTTGTCGGTCACGCCCTTGATGTATGGGAGGACAGCAGGTTGTCTCTCTACTGTGGCTGGCTTGTTCTTCGGGGATCTGTGACGTTGGCGCGGCGGTCGGAGCTTGCTGTCTTGCAGAACTTGCTTGACATGTTGAAGCTTGGCGTCCAGGTGTTTCTTGTCACAGATCTCATACATTGGACAAACCAAGAGAAGCATAGGCATTCGACTAAAGGAACATATAGCTGACATCAAACACAAACGCTCGACGAAGTCTGCTGTGTGTCAACATGTAGAACAAGGAACCAACCATTACCTGCGATTTGATAAACCACAGATACTCGCAAAAGAACACCGCTTTATTCCAAGAATGATACGTGAAGCTATTGAAATTAAAAAACATCCTAATTTCAATAGGGAAGATGGTTGGAATGTTCTTCCAGCTTGGGACCCTGTTATCAGGCTAATGAAACCCAAGAAGGACAAAGTCACCAGAAGACATCAAGACACAGTGAGCACATTCTGCGTAGATAGTAACACCAATAGTTGAAAAATGTTCAGGTACTTTGAGATAACTTATAAATTCAAGAGAAAGACAAATATCACCTCAGTCTGCCGTGAACACGAATCCTGTAAAGAAATCGAAACGTCGGCTAGTAATAAAAATGTAGTTTCTAGATCTTTCGGTTTAAATGTAATAACAAATAACCAGTGAAACCAATATAACGCGATAAAATCCGTAAACTGTAGTTTAATTTAAATGTGTAACATTCGCGTAAACCCAAGAAAATATTACATTGTATATTGTTTTAACGTAATAAAGTGCTCGTTTGGTGATTATGTGTGGATATTCGATAAATTGTGGTAAAGTTTACAATTTATACCAAGGAAATTTCTCAAAATGAAAATATATTACATCGCTGCGAGAACAGGTCAGTTTTATTTACATATTGAAATATATAACTAGTTAGATAAACTCGTAACGAAGCCAGGAAGGTATAATTTATGCCATATTATTATATTTTTGTAGAAGATTTTTTTTAATTTTTTTTGAGTATTTCTGCAAGTCTACGTAAAAATTATAAAGTGTTTGAAATGACGTTGCATTTCGTGCGTTGGGCAAAGCGAGCCTTGCGCAGGGTAGGGGTTAAAGACTACCTATTATTTATTTATGCTATTTACTAATAGATTTGAAGTCGGTGCCAAGCCTTAAACAAATAATAATATTTTAATCACTTAAATGAATACGAGCAAATTAAAACAATGAAATTACTACTGTAAAGACAAAGATGCATAAATAAACCTAATAAAGAGCAATTTGATCTTAATATTATAAGCAGCTTCAGTTAATACGAAGAATAATGAAAAAAATTTATACGAAAATGTATTGAACAGAATGTGAATTCAAGTGAATTATGAAATGCCTTCTTTAATTTAAAGGCTTTTAAAATTTGATTTGGCACCGACTTCAAACCAATTAATAAATAGCACATATAAATAATAGGTAGTATTAAATTAATGTTAAATCTTTATTATTTTTCACTTTTTCGTTTTTGAAGTCGGTTGTTTTTAACGTAGTTATTTTTATTTAATACTTTTTAGTGAACCTATTGTTGTATTGTCAACTAGTTATGGGTAGCCCTTAAAAAGGTGCTGCGCGCCTTAAAATATAGATCTTAAGAAACGGGAACGGATAAAAGTAGTCGTCTCTGTAAAAAATGCTCTTCGGGACACAGTTTTACGTTCTTGTGAGACTATTAAAGATCCTGAAAAACGTTTGTTGGCCAGGAAAGCATACATGAAATCACGTTAACGTCAAGAAACTCTTAAATAGTATAATTCTAGACTCGGTAAGATCCAAGAGCGTCTAGCGAATGAGTCTTTTGAGCAGAGAGCTAATAGACTTGGTCTCCTTAATAATTGACAAATCATGGCATTACCGCATGATTTACGTCTTTGAAGTCACCATTATCATCATTGTGCAATTCAAATAGATTTTTGTAATTACTGAGTTCGTATGGCCACCTTCTGACTCCTTCATCGGAAGAGAACGAGCCCAAACTCTATAAAATTTTGTCAATTAATTACTGAGTTCCTATATTATTCCTATGGCCACCTTTCGATTCCAACATCAGAGCAGCTCTATGTCATAATAACTTTTCATTGTCATCCAATTTAAATACGTATACAGAACCCAACCCCCGATGTCTGTCATATTTTTTTTTATAGACTCACGCCCATAGGGGCGTGAGTCCCTACCACCTCTGCCTACCGCTTTGGGGATAGCCCCAAAGCGGTAGGCAGAGGTGTAATATTACACCCACATTTCCCATGAATTTTTAGGTCCCACGTAATAGGGGGCGAGCCTATTGCCGTACCGGGCACATTACCAGACTCCGTGCTGCTACAGAGAATTTCCTAACGAAAAAACCCAATAACACTTTGCCCGACCCGGGAATCGAACCCGAGACCTCCCAATCACACGCGCACATATATGCCGCGAGATGAACGAGGCAGTCTGTCCATTCCTTTTTGAAGTTTCTAGAATTTTCTAATTTTTATTCGAAATATTTAAATAATATTTTAATGATGCCGCTGCTGCTGCATCGGCGGAAACCCTCAAACGGCGCAAATACGGAAACCTGGCTGGTAATTACGTTTTTGAGCCGTTAGGGGTCGAAACGCTGGGGCCATGGGGCCCTAGTGCACGCGCATTATACCAAGAAATCGCCAGAAGGCTGATCGATGCTTCCCGTGAGCAGAGGGCTGGTTTATATCTCGCTGAGAGAATAAGCATTGCCATTCAACGTGGCAATGCTGCCAGCCTTCTGGGCATGCTACCGCTCGACAGCGTTGCGGAGGAATTTAATTTTTTATTATATTTTATTTACTTTTCTTTTCATACTTTTGCTTTTTTATAGTTTAGGATAGTTCAGTTATATAATTAGTTTTATTTAATGTACATTATAATGTTAATCCTACTTATAGACCAATTATACTTTAGTTTATTTAAAGTCTGCCTAAGATAAAAAAATAAAAAATTGCCAAATATTCATACACATTTTCCTAATTTCATAAAAACCAAAATCCACAAAGTAACTGTTATGACTGGGATTTGAACCCACGCCTTCAGAACATAAAGCGGATGTATTAACAGCACGGCCATCGCATTGTTATCAATTAGTGGCGAATTTAGCGAACACTTGACAGAGTGCTTACGTCATCTAACTTAAAACTGTCATTTCCAAATAATGAAATAGTCTTCAAACCTTTTTGCCAATTATTATGTTTGACGACCGGCCAGTTTGTCGTGTAGACGTCAGTTGCCCTTGGTGACCGTAGTGATGACAATTTGACATGACACAAGCCGTCACAATTATTATTCATAGGAATTTCAGCCTTAAGGATACGTGAATATAAATAAAAAAATACTCATAAAATCAAAATTACTGGGCCTACATTAATCAAATTTTTATGGGACCAATTCGAAACTATTGCGCATCAAACAAAGAAAGAATTACGTAAATCGGTTCAGAAACCTCGGCGAAATCGGTGTACATACATCGAAAAAAAATATATACCGGCCGAATTGAGAACCTCCTCCTTTTTTTTTGAAGTTTGGTCGGTTAAACATAAAGAATGAATGAAAGAGCTTTCTTGGTCGCAGCATAAATTAACCATTTTTGCTGAAGATCTATAATCTTTATAATAATGGAAATTGACAGCTATTTCTAACCCCTTCTCAGGGTGAGAAGAGTCCCGTGCCCCGCAGCGGGTCAGTTTATATGCAGGGCCGATGATGAATGAAATGATTTCTGTCGGCATCTGTTGTTTGATGTCACAGTCATGTGTTTAAAATTACACTAAATATTTGCGGAATGTTTGTGTACGCTCCTTTTGAAAAACTTGTAATGTGCGTGTGAGCTTTTGATGTTGAAAGTTTTCTAGAAATATTTGTAACCTAAAATTTTTTGCCACCAAGCCGGCCGTAAGATTATCTTGATCAATATAGTTGAAATAAAACTAAAGACGTATGGTAGTTTATATATTAAATAAAAACAAATGTTGCTCACTTTCACGTAAAATACAAATCAATCGTGGTAGGTATTAATCAAAATTAATAATTATATTAATCAAAATTATTTACCCACACATTGGCTAGTGTCTTCTACAGATCATTATCACACACACATAGTTATCAATGGAATATGAATATTGAAAATCTTCTCTCATATGATTTTAGAATTCGTTTATATACGAATCAAAGCGTTTTATATAAATAGACTTTAGGACATACATCCCAAATTGCTAATTTTAACAAATTTATCTGTGTTTTACATAATCACGATCAAGTCATTACATGTATTTAATTACTTTATACATTCTGAATCCTAAATTAGACCTTAAAATCTGATTAAGCCTAACAAATAGTTATATATGTGGGCTATAATAATTTGAAACAAAGACTCATCACCCAAAATATACGTGATCAGAATAGCAAGCGGTAATTATATTGAAAATGTTACAGCTCTACATGGTAGAGACTATCTTCCAGCTAAAGCGTAGAGATGAAGTGAGAAAAAATGGGAATAAAATTACATTGCCTGTATTAAGTTGGTTGGTTACAGCGTGTTTTCCGGGTATAATCTTTCAAGTCATTATATTTTAACCTACAACTAACTTAAACTAGAGCACTACAAGATATCCTTTTTTTCCTTGACCACGGCTGATGCAAACCATGTCGAAACGTTGGAACAAATATATAGTACATCACAACATTTACTTTAAAATAATGCTGCGATATAGACTCGTAACATAAATATTAGCTTTTACACGTTGTGACTTGAGTGGTCACACATACAGCACCAACATTTGTGAATTCGATGACTACCGACATTGATCTATTACTTACAACTAGATAAGCAAATAGCGCTGAGATGTGTTGCCGTTTATTATGGGTCTGTCGACCTAATACTGCTACAATGTTTTTGTGTCAAATTTGCCGCCAGGAAAATAATACGAACGTGAAATGGGCAAATACGCTGTGAATTCTTGCAATTCTCGTAAAGAAAATAATTTGAAAAGCTCGGCATATCATTCCACATATAAGTTAATTGCTTTCAGGATATTTTGTTGAAAATGACTAAGAAAATCGCACATAATCGTTTTTATTTACCATCATACCAAGTAATACAATTTTAGGTCTCCCACTTTTGCGGGAGTATCGTAATGTGATGAGTGGCGTTGTCATTTGAGTATAGGAAATATAATATGACACATTCCTCATTTCATGCTTAAAGGTATTCGTATTATAGGACTAAAACAAACATAATTATTAAAACAATATTTTTTGTTGGAATTTAAAATTTCGTGGTCACTATAATTACTTTTTACTGTTCCCACGGGATATAATTATTATACCACGTACCTTTGTTTTGAGTAACCGATATTTTGGCACTGTTGCAAGCGCCATGTTCACGAACAGAAAAAGTTAATAATTTTTGTCCCTTTTTCGTACTTTAAATATTCAATAAGCTTATTCACTTTATATATCTTTTTATTTATATTTGCCTCTAAAACTGTGATTTACTTATTGCTAAAGAATCTCATTAAAACTTTTATAATTTCGGAATTTTATTTTTTCCATATTCTTACCTTTGTCGTAGAATACATACAATTCTAGGAGATACGTCGAGCATACATTTTTAAACCTCGGTTAAGCGTTGCATTCTAGAAATATAAAATGTCTATTACTGTTTATGCAACCTTGGTAGAAAGGCTTGAGCCTGAAAGAAATGCCTTGATTTTCTGAGTGAGCTGATTTAATTTCTTATATATAACTTTTTAAAAAATTTTGTTCATTTTATTGATCCAATTTCTAACAATGATTTTATTGCGGACCATGATATGAATTTCTAAACAATAAACATACAGTAAATATGGCGAGACAGTGGATCAAAAATTGATTAAAATAATAATTAACTGATTCGTACATTCGAGGGAAGAAATGAACATTCCCACATATTAATATACATACAATAAATTATACATACCCTTAAGCACAACCTTCTGTTAAGTAATACGAATAATAAAAAAGTGAGAAAATATTTTTAAACTGGAGAACACCGCATTTCGCGATGAACGGTCAATTGTCATCACTTTTGAATTGCCGTTATGGTATATCACAGAAGAATAACTAAAGCATGGAAGGAACGATATTTTTAAGAACAAATTGAATATAGCTACACTCTTCACTCATATGACAAATTAAAGTTGCCAGAAGAAGATGGCACTATGTTTGTCAGTAAGGGCTAAAGACAATCTGGACACAAATTTCGTAACTTTATAATTGAATAGTGATTGAGCAAATCCTCTACCGATATCGATCAAAGTTTCAATATAGGTTCAAAATCAAATAGACTTGTATAGTATATTAAGAACAAGTTATACATTTTAAATTCCGTAAGCTTGGTTTCTGTCCACAGCAGTCAGAACACTAGTTGATGGACAGTCTTTAAATAATTATTACACAAACTTGCATTTTTAAACTGATCTTATATATTTTTGTTTCAAATGGGTACTCGGTAGCACAGTATCTTTCGAGGCGTTATTTTCTAATTTTCATGGTATTTTTCTTTACGCATCAACAGTTTTTTCCAGCCTACTGCTGGTCTTAAACCTTCCGAGGTGGAAGTATTGGCCTACTATTATACCACACTAGCCAGACGTATTCGTATAGGGTCTTAGTTCAAGATTTCCTTCTCTTGTGTTTCTTTTAGTCGCCTCATACGACACCCTCGGCATAAATATTTATTTATACTTACATATAGTTATTTTTCACCTGTAATGATAGCTGTAAGTGGGATTAATAAATATTAAATAAATAAATCATCACCCCCAAATAACATAGTTTTATTAGAGAAAGCAAATAATTAAGAAAAAAGCAAAACTCATAGCTTAAGCATTATGATAACTGAGAATGGTATATCCAAATTAATTTTTTACAAGGATAAGGCATAGTCGACATGGATTTTATCAAGCAAAAAACATAAAAATTAACTTAAAATAGATAAATCAGACAAAACCTTGAATAGTCCCCAAAGGTTTGTTATTAACAACAATCACTTTTGTATAATTCTCCCCAAATTACACATTTTTGCTAGAGAAAGTAAACAATAAAGAATAAGGCAAAACGCATTCTTAGGCATTATCAAAACTTAATATGTCATATATATTATCCAAATCGACACATTATAAGAAAAGGCATGGTCGACATGGATTGTATCAAGCAAAACACATAAAATAAAAGTTAAAATAGATAATTTAGTGAAAACCTTCAATAGTCCTCAAACGTTTGTTATTAACAATAATCATTTTTTTATTGACATTTTCTCATTACATAATGTAGGTAATACAAATCTATGTGTAAAAAATGTATGCGCGGGATCGGACAATTTTCGATCATACATGTGACACACAGAATATTAAGAGAGAAAAAAGTTGTGGCTAGACTAGCCCTTCGATTTTATCTTGGGATCGGCACATTATTAGTTCACTAGGCGAACAAGAACAACAAAGTTTTGGTCTTTGGGTAGATGACATTCAACAAACTTTATTTCAATGAAGATTCCCTTATTTTGATGCATATACACTCAGTAGTCGTGAGTATGAAATGCAGACAGTTCTTATTAAACCTTCAAAGTACTGTCCTTTAAATAAGATTTGATTTTTTCTATAGGTGCATTATTTTTTTTTTGTAATATAATGGATTCTAATTTTCAAATGTTTGACTAATGCACTTTATCAATAAAAATCTGTAATCATCAAACAATGTATTTTCAAGAGAATGTTTAATCAAATTTGAAAAAGCTTCGGAATTCATTACTTTTGCTGATATTTTAATTATTAGCAATATTCCCTTCTAAACACACTGGTACGTCTAAAAGGGCGGAGTAATGTTGGCACAGAATTTTCTTTTAGTCTGCGCCATCTGTCATTACTATAAAAACATTCTGCAGTAAAATGCTTGGAACAAATTCTATGGTGCTTTCTAGGCACCCAGTTTTCTCCACGACATACTGCAGCAATCCACTTATTTTGTCAATCTTTATCACGTGGAAATCTAAAAAATAACGAGGTAAAAATATACGATGGATAGACATATCGATAAGATTTTTTACAACACTTGACAATGTCGATATAAATATTATACGGCTAAATTCAAAATCATGACAGAACTGTCATAAAAGAAAAATCACTAAGGTTATATAATTTGATGGCATAATATTGTCTAAATTGTATCTTACACGTCAGTTGACTGTGTTTAATTTGTAATAACTAGGACTACTTCTATGTATACATCCAATTTCTTTGTGGAATATGCTTTTAACGAGTGCAAAAGAGATGAGTATAGGTTTTTTCTAAGATGCTTATTGATTTCAAAGCTAAGTCTTCTATCTCGGCTGGTCACCACACTATTTTGAACGCCAATTGTAGGAGTTTGTTACTCTAATGCCTACCGATAACAAAAATCGTTTTTCGAGGCTGGGATTTATTGCATCCGTTGATTGAATTTTGGAAATCCACGCAATGCAGGATTTATTTCTGTGTGGCTTGTCCCTAAAATACTGCCTTGGTAGTTCAGGTTTAGTCATTATGATCATACTTGTTGTAAATATATTTTTTTATAAACTCACGCCTGTTTCCCCGAAGGGGTAGGCAGAGGTGTAACATTACACCCACATTTCGCCATGAATTTTTAGGTCCTACGTAATAGGGGGCGAGCTTATTGCCGTTACCGGGCACATCACCAGACTCCGTGCTGCCACTGAGAATACGGAAAAACCCAGTAACACTTTTGCCCGACCCGGAAATCGAACCCAGGACCTATCAGCAGTCGCATACGCTATCCACTGGCCCACGGAGGCAGTGTTGTAAATAACAATATAAAATATACGTAACTCGTAACTTTTCGTTTGGCACTTTATGAACAGTCGAGATTCTTGCTCAACCAAAACACGCCATATTTACCTCACAAATCTGACGTTTGACTTCTATTAGTAAACATTTAACCATTAAGCGTAAACAACTACCAATCCCATCACATACTACCCACTTATTCCCATACTATAGTGTAAAATTCGGTGGACGCCAGTCCTAAGCAAATATGCCAGCATCCCCTGCACTATGTTCTAATTAGTAAGGTTCTGAACAAAGATGAAAATAAATAGGGTAAAATTTCCGTTTAACAAATTAGCCTTACCCTGTGATGTGGGTGAAAGAAAAATATTAACTTTATTGGATGAGAATGAATTTATACAGAATGTTACAACCTACGCGAGACATGATCAGACTTTTAGTGAATATTAATTAATTTATTTATTTATTGGTTTACCTACAATTGTTACACTTAAGAATATAATTACATTTACCACATTATACATTTTTAGTTCAGTGTACAATATTATTATGGCAAACACAGCATGCATAATTATGAAAAGCGTTCATGTGTATTAAAAAAAATACATTTATTATATATTTTTATACAAGATGAAATCCAGTTTACAGTAAAGGATAGTCAAAGAAAGAAAGAAAGACAGGCAAAAAACAACGCAATTGACATTTTCTTGCGTATCCAGTGAAAATAGACGATGATTAGTTACTATTTAGTAAAAACAGCAATTATAAAATCACTCTCCACCTTGTCCCAATGGCTAATTCTTAAATCTTTTAGAATGTGTTTATATTTAGAACCTGATGTCTAAATCTTAGAAAAGCAGTGCCGGAGATATCAATAGACTTGTCGCATGCGTTGAGAAGTCTACACATTCTTGGGATGGGTGAATGGAAACCTGAAACAGTTTTACGATATGGGGGATGCAATATTTTGATAGGGTTACGCGGATATCTAGTTGGGATATTAAAATTAAATTTTGAGAGTAGCTGAGGGCAATCTATTATATTTTTAAGAAGCTTATACATAAATATTAGGTCATGACAATTTCTGCGAGTTTCAAGTGATTTCAGTCTGGAATGGGTTAGACGTTCACTGTAGCTCCGCATGTTTTTAGCAATACCCTCAGAATAAGCCAGGTGATATAAAAATCTCTTCTGAATCCGTTCTATTCTTAACGTATGTGTTGCAAAGTGTGGACGCCATACGACCGAGCAGTATTCAAGTATAGAACGGACGAAACTGTTGTAAAGTATATTTTCGTCTTAATATTTTGAAAGCATTAGCGTTGCGTATTATGAAGCCCAAAGCCTTAGAGGCTTTTTTAACGACAGCATCAATGTGTGGAACGAATGTTAATTTGCTGTCCAGAAGAACACCCAAATCCCTCACACTGTTAACATTTTTCAGATATGTGTTGTTCATTGTATAATTAAAATCAATGTAATTGAGTTTCCTCGTGAAAGTTATTTTTGAGCATTTTTTTTATATTTATCTCCATTTTATTGCCAGCACACCATTTTATAAGTCTACATATATCCTCTTGAAGCATTATTGCATCGTTATTACTATCTATTACTTTAGCTAACTTTAGGTCGTCTGTGTACATGTAGGGGGTTGAGTATTTAAAACAACATGGAAGATCATTAAAAACATTATAAATAGAAGAGGACCCAAACGTGACCCCTGAGGGACTCCTGAAGTTATTTGAAACAAATTTGATTCAAAACCATTTGTTACTACATTAAATGATCTGTTTGTCAAGTAAGTGGCTAGCCAGTCGAGTATGGGCCCAGTGAAACCAAATCTAGTCATTTTTTTTAGTAATATATGTGAAACTTTATCAAAAGCTTTACTTAGGTCAGTGTAAATAGTATCGACCTGTTTATTAGCATCATTTGCTTCTGATATGCTCTCAACAAAAGTTACCAAATAAGTGCATGTGGACCTCGATGTAATAAAGCCGTATTGACAATCTGAAAGGTATTTAATAACATGAACTTTAATTTTTGCACATATCAGTGCTTCGAAAACCTTGGCTAGTGTTGGGAGAATCAATATTGGCTTATAGTTAGATACTTTATCCAAGTCATCCCCTTTATGAAGAGGCACTACTTTAGCTATAGTCCGAGCCACGAGAACATAGACTTTTTGTAAGCAAATAATTTCTACCGAGTGACTTAGCGATAGTTCTGTCAAAAACAAATAATGTCAAATCCAATGAGCGTAACGGTACATAGATATCTGTCATTGGAAACTAATATGTCAATGGATCGCGTTTTTATCGATATTATGCGCTGTCAACAGGATCTTTTAATGTTTTGAGGTACTGACGCCTAGAATGTCAACATTTGGAGTTAGTTCATTGAAATGTTACATTCTTGGGCTTAACATGCATTTATCAGAGGACAAAATTAAATTTTTTAGTTGTCAAGAAGGTGTAAATGTAAAGTTAAATACAAGTTTATAGGATCGCAACGCTACTCCCGCTGCCAGCATCTCGAAAAAGTGCGTGCAGAATAGCAGATGGCAAACTATTATTCGCTTAGAAAATTAAATATACCTAAAAAAGAAATTGCGTTTTCAGACTACCGTAATTTTTAATGGATTTTGTTTAAGTTCATTCTGACGATTTCATTCACAAACAACGTAAAATCTGCATGCCTAGAATTTTTTGTTCAATGTACTAGCTAGTTATCTGTAATATTATTAATTGTTGGTCAATAATTTAGGTAGGCTACTTTGAGCAAATGATTTATTGTCTATGATTTTAAAAACATCATGTCAATAATAGGGGATAGTCTTGTGCCTAATCGGACATCTGCACAGCAGGTGCGCACCGTACTAGTACTATTCAAACAACGTACTAGTACTCTTCAGTAGTACTATTAGTACTATTAGTACCTACAGTTTTTGTAGAATATAGCATAACATGAACAGTACGTGCAAACTCAAGCGTCGGCCTTTATATTATAAGCATTCTATTTGATTGTTAGTCGTACTATCAGACTATTAGTACAGTTGTTTTAGAATTTAGTAACATGAACAGTACGTGAAAACTAGCGTCGGACTTTAAAACTTATGAGCATATTATTTGATTTTCCTTGATACTTTAACAGGCTTAGGACTGGCATTCTAGATTTGGAAATAAGTTTTTATATAAATATTAGTTTAGTTCAAATTCGCGTAAATGCACGATAATAAAATATGAGTTAATGAAGAAGAATGGCGTCATAATTATTTTATCAACATTGAAAATCGGTATTATATAATAGTCTTTATTGCAAATGCAAAGAATTAAAATCTAGACCGAACTAACATCATGTATCGCTGTCCCTTTTACTCTCAAACGGTTTATTAATACTTCGCGCTCACGCAGTTTTAGTTCCGTAGCGAAACGGCTTGAAGTTAGACACAGTGTACTAATAGTGCGAAATGTCCGATTAACAGCTGCCATAATGAAACGTTACTTTTAGTACAGTGCGCTGTACTAGTACCTATTAGTACATCGTACGCGTACTACCCAAGACTAATAGGGGAACATGTATGTACTCTATCATTAACGTACATGGTACTCTATTTTCCCTTTATTTACAGAATAAATTATGTGTAAAACGACAAGAAAATCGGCAAATTTATGAACATTCGACCATTCAAACACAAAATCAAATGTTTTTATTTAAGTTAAATTAAACAATATAAATTAAAAAACAAAGTAGCATAATTAGGCATTGAAAAAAAAGATTGTTTAAAAAGTATAAAATCTAAAACATAGCTGTTTGAAAAAGGGTTGTGGAGCCCTGAATGTTTGTTTACAAAAAGTCTATCTTCTCGTGGCACCAACTATAGTTTCCAACGGTGTGGAAATATACCACGCCTAAGAGAAGTATTGAAAATAAGCTCAAGAGGAGTTACTAGCTCTTTGGCACATGTAACAACAAAGATCGAAGGAACGCCATCGTACCCCGGTCCCTTTGTTTTATCCAATTTTTTTTGATGTTTTAATATTTCCTCTGACCCTATCTCTAATTTACCCAAGCTCGCGGAGATACAATTTACGTTACTAAATTTATCGTATCTAAATTAAGTCGTTGATCTGCCGGTGTATATACTAAAGAGAAGTATGAACCAAACATGTTACATATGTCGGCGCCCTCACTTGCTTTAATATCATCGTAAAACATAGTTGCAGGATAAGCCTTAGTAACATTGCGCTTTGTTTTAATATAGGACCAGAAACTTTTACAATTTTTGTATATCATTTGTTCAGTGTGCTCTATATATGAATTTTGTAACACCTTTTTGCCAATTTATTACATTGCTTACTACACCATCTGAATGAGATGTTATCCATTGGATTTTTGTAAATCATGTACCTTTTTCTATAGTTATTTCTTTCACGTATCAACCTCTGCAGTCCTTTCGTAAACCAGGGAGGTTTCGAATAATTATTAACAACGGTTGCTGGAACGTGTTTTTTGATGATGGCATTTATAATATTATAAAAAATGTCTAGCATCGTATCAGGATCATTAATATTTAAAAAAGTTTCACACCAATCGACTTCATCAAGTTCCTTTCTGATAGAACTGTAATCTGCCTTTCCAAAACTAAGTCTACAAGTACTTTCACGCTTCAATTAATTTTCAATTACATATTGCAAACTAATTTCAGGAGGTGGATGGTATTGATCTATTTTAGCTAGAGCACTGGGAGCTTCAAAGACATTGCATTGCAAATCGTCAACAAAGACTAAGTCTAATGTTTTACCAGTACTATTAGCAACATAGTTGTATTGGTTTAACTTATTAATATGAGTAAAATCTATTAACATCTGGCAAAGCTTAGAATATCTTTTTATGGGCAAGCAAGTGGAGGAATCCGAGGGACCGCTGACATATTTCCAATCTATGTTACTCATGTTGAAATCGCCAATCAAGACTGTATAGTTGTTATTTCTTTCTGAAACTGAGTTAAAATTGTTTATAAAGTTTTCTAAAAGCAATTGTCGCAGCTAGAAAGGTGTCTTGAAATTTTTGTGTGTTGAAATCTACTACGATAGACTTTGGACGGTTGCTATTATTTAGCTACATCGTACGGGTACAGTGAACAATATTTCCCTTTCAGCACACAGTTGATACCATCCCCCAAGCGTGTAATAATGTCTACGAGATTCTCATTCTTCTGCTGAGGGACACATTGGGTCTCCACGTTGCTTCCCCGGGGCGTGTTGTTCTAGGTGATTTAGGCGCCCAGGTTAATCCCTAATGGTCGTGGCCCTTTTCGTTTAGTCCTCCTGAAATGACTTGATTTTGTCGCTGTCCTCGTCCTTCTTCTTAACCATATTATCATATTGATCACTCATAAAAGCTACTGATATTTTCAATTCCACAATTTCTTCTCACATGCACTTTAGCTCTTTATTAATCAAAACACTAATTTTTGCGGTAATTTTCTCTGCGACTTTATTAGGTCTTCTACAATATTGCGTACACCTTCTTCCGTAAGGGGTGAAGATGTTAACCCTGGCGGAGATTTTAAAGCTTGTCTTTTCGTTTGACGGGTAGTTACGTTGGCACTAAATCGAGACGGCGTGCTGGTATGATTCTTTGTTTTCGACAGGCATCTTCGACAGATCCAAGTGGAAGGATCGCTTGGCAATATTAAAACTAGGCAATCGTAGTGAAAGCTTTTCAGGCTTTCCATGCATTGTATCGCTTCGTTATCGTCGTGCCCAAGATCACAGCAACCCCACTCAATTGATGTTTCACTCATTTTGTCGAATGAAAATTATAAACTTCAATATAATTTAATATTATTTTTAGGGGCACACAACTAAAGGCCCACGTATGTTTTGTGGCGCAGTTCTTGGGTCAAACTGTGTAGAAAGTGCACAGCAATAAATGCCCTCGGAGCTCACGCGCTGTACGCGCTGCTCTAAATTCGCGCCCAAAAGATCGTAAGAGCGCGGTATACAGCGGCGCTTACGCGTTTGCTTCGTCGACACCGTCAGAAATTTTATGTTGGGTATATGAACAAAAATGTTATAATATCTCGACACTAATCTTGTTTATTTTAAGGTTTAGTTCAAGATATTCGCGTATGCTTTATCACTTACATATAGTCTTTGCATTTCTCCAACGTTATTACACTAACACAACACAGATAATCAACTCTAAACTGTTCAAAAACTTTTTCAATGACGGACGAACGACTTGTCTATTGTGACAGATCACAGAGTACGTACATTGTTTTTGAGTCATGATTCAATATTTTTCTGCTTTGGAATTTTTTTGGGCTTAGGCGAATGTTACACATTGAAATCAAACTACAATTTTCGGATTCTATCGCCATATATTGGTATTAAAGATACTACATTATTTATTCACGCCTATCGGAAGTTTCGATTTCTTTACTAGGATCGTGGTCTCGGAAGGTCTTTGCTTTGATCGCAAACAGTCAAATAAGGTAAGTGACGATATTATACGCAAAGATTGACACGAAAGGCCAAAATCAAGCTCAGTGACCTGCGTTTCAGCGGAGATACATATCCAGCAGTGGACTACAGTAGCCAAGCCCAGCAACATCTTTAGGGTATCATTATCATCTTATTGATAATAATACCTGTTCACACATGAACATGCCATGCCATATCAGCGACATTATCCTACGTGAGTTTTTACCGCAACAATTATTGTTCGTGATTTTTATTCAGTTAAGAGAAAATCACGTACTCACCTAAGGTACATACCGCTGAGATGGCACCTTTCACACACAGCACACAACCGTAAAGTTGCGTGTGTGTACATAGGATAAGTTTAGTATATAAGATCATTTACTTTAAGAATAAATGAGCCACAAGTTCAACCCGACTTTGACTCGATACCCTTCCCATACCGCTGACGATGGCCAAGACACTTTTAGCCTTCAGTACTGATCAGCTCGGTGAGTCTGTCGAGTTGGCCGTCAGAAAATCATCTCCACCATACCTAATTCCTACCCACAGTCCGTCTGTCATCATAGGTCTCCAGTGGCAGATATCCCGCACCTATCTATATAAGTATATATAAATACGTAAAGTAGGGCTAGGCTCTAATAGGGATTGTAGGGACAATTAGGGTTAGGTTGTAGGCGCGTACGAATCGTAGGTCTGTATCACAGCATACCACAGTAGTACCACGATAGTACGTGCCATAGGTTAAGGGTCTAGTAGTAGGTGCGTATAAGTGCTGGTCTGTATCACAGAATACCACAGAGCACCAAGCATATACGCATTATACGCTAGGTACAAGTTAGGATAGGTTTAGCATACATATAGGTATAAGGATTAGGATAACTAGGATAGGATATTATAGGTGATAGGCTACGACTCTAGGATAGTGTAGGTTAGCAAGTAAGACTATTCCCTTATCATTTAAACACTATCTGTACAGTTGGGTTAGTAGCGTAGGGCTGCTATCCCGCTGTACATTGTGGCTATTATCCCGCTGTTCATTTTGGTCCTTCGCCGGTCGGGTAGGATTTAGGATTTTAGTCCTATTCGAGCAAAAACCAGTAATACGCGGTCCTCTTGTCCCTTGAATTGACGAATTACTGACTGACAACTGGTATACAGCAGACTTGCGCACCAACCTAGCGCTTGTTTCGTTGTATATTAAGTGACTGACTAACTAAGTTGCGTCGTTCGGTAGCGGATCAGGTATCGGTCTCCCTGAACAGGGTCGCCCCGGTGCTCGAGAAGTCGCACATACCGTAACGAGGAAACAGATCGCAACTAAGTTACTTTTTGTTTTCACCCCACCCCTTGTTAGGTTAAACAGGTTAGGATAAGGGAAGCAAGATGGAGATACCTACAACAAGTCAACGCAGTTGTAAGAAGCCAGGAGAACTACTACAAAGAAATCGGACGCATATTGACCAACAACAAAAAGGACTCGGCATCCAGAAAAACAGAGAAATACATCGCAAGAAGAAGATCGCAACTCACAGAAGTCTCCACCAGAGCATTTTCAAACCATTCACTACTGGAAGACCAGGACATCGTAGAAGAACATACTTATACAAAGTCTAACTACTTCGGGATGATCACAGATCTCTATAATACGAACAACTTGTAGAGCCAAACAAACCTCAGACATTTCCATCAATTATGTATTTTTATGTGTCTCGCAAATAGCAAATTTGTAGCAAAATCCGATTATAAACAACAGTACAATACTAAATCTATAAATAGCTCGTATAACTACAAGTGATGGCTAGGTCATAATGTGTGCACAATTTAAAGCGTTGTCAGCAGAACAGCGTAATAATAAAGTATGCAAACAGTGCATAATACTCGTACATTCATTCAATTTTTAGTGTAGATATTGTGGCAAACTAGGTCAACATTTATTATTACACCTTGAACTTCAAAAGAAGGTTAATGTCAACAAATACGTCAGTAAAAATGACGAAAATAAGGTGTCAAAGAATAGGAAAACCTTTGAAAACACAACTACAACTACAACTGGGAAGAAAACCAAGTCAAACATACCGGACCTGACACACAGATTACAACGCTTTTAGCAGCGGCCCTTGTGCAGACATAAGCCAAGATAAAGGCTACTAAGAGTGCTGTGTGATCAAGGTTCTCAGGCTTCATTCCCACAGAAAAAGTAGCTAAATTACTACCCTACACACGCAGAAAAATGCAATGCGCGATAGTAGGTATCGGTGACGAAACACCGAAGACTTCAAACCAGTGTTGAAGTAAACTTACAATCAAGATTGCCACAGTGCAACTTGGTCAAACATACCGGACCGGACACACAGAATACAACGCTTTTAGCAACAGCCCTTGTGCATACATAAGTCAAGATAAAGGCTACTAAGAATGATGTGTGATCAAGGTTCTCAGGCTTCATTCTCACGGAAGAAGTTGCCTTACTACTAGCCTACACTCACAGCAAAATAAAATGCGAGATAGTAGGTATCGGTGATGAAACACCGAAGACTTCAGACCACAGTGTTGAAGTTAACTTACAACCAAGATTGGCACGGTGCAACTTGGCTAAACTTATAACAAAGTACGAACAGTTTCTTTGCTTCCCTGGAGTGGTGAAGAACATGCAATTAAATGAAAATTGCATCGCTGACCAATCATTTAAAAATCAACTAACAAATATAACTACACTAAAAGTCAAGTCCTTAATATACTTTAGAAACAACTATGCACTGGTTGTCTATATCAAAAAACCAATAAGCGAGAAGAGATAACTTCGAGACGTAGGAGTAATAAAAATCGCCGACAACAGTATAATAAAAAGAAAACACCCCAAATCAACAAGATCGGTTTCATCACACCCGCAACGTGCACCACATCAAGACAGCAAACAACCATCCACGCACACTGCATGGAACACCATCTACAGCCAGCCGAACCATCTACCGAAGCCTCCCAGGAAGCAGCCGCGGAACCAGGACGCAGCCAAGGATAACTCAATAGAATTTTACCAACTGGCGTTGCCTGTTCCTCGGAGAGGCCAGAATGTTCACACATGAACATGCCATGCCATATCAGCGATATTATCCTACGTGAGTTTTTACCGCAACAATTATTGTTCGTGATTTTTATTCAATGAAGAGAAATCACGTACTCACCTAAGGTACATACCGCTGAAATGGCACCTTTCACACACAGCACACAACCGTAAAGTTGCGTGTGTGTACATAGGATAAGTTTAGTATATAAGATCATGTTCTTTAAAGATTGTAGTACCCAGACAAGGATATTCAAAGCAATGCTTTTCTTAAGATTAAGCATGTTAAACATGCTTCTGTTCCTATCATGTTTTCTATTGAATTTGTAAAAGCCTTGTTACTTTTCATTAGAAATGCATTCACTGGAGGATGTAAAGATACTGTTACTCAAACTGCTTTTAAATAGTACTTACAACATTTTTATTATTCGTATATATTTTATTTAAATACCAAAATGCACTCGACTGCACTGTTGCTCTCGCGGCATAAATGTGCGCGTGGGATTGAGATGTCTCGGGTTCGATTTCCGGGTCAGGCAATGTGTTATTGGGTTTTTCTTTTAGGAAATTCACTGTAGCAGCACGGAGTCGAGTAATGTGCCCGGAACGGCAATAGGCTCGCCCTTTATTACGTGGGACCTAAAAATTCATGGCGAAATGTTGATGTTATATTACACCTCTGCCTACGCCTTCGGAGATACAGGCGTGAGTCTATACATACGTACCAAATTGTAATTTTGCATTAAAGTCCACCTTAGTAATAGTTTATGATAAAATCAATCTTTTTTCGACTGTATAACGTCTTAAACTACGGTCTATATTTTTAACATACATACATACATAGACTCACGCCTGTTTCCCGGAGGGGTAGGCAGAGACTACGGAACGCCATTTGCAACGATCCTGACATATCTCTCTTGCTTCATTCACTCCCATCAGATTCCTCATGCATGCTCTTCTGTTCAGGGTACTTCTCACCTGTCCTGTTTTTAGGATGTCTCCAATCTGGTCAGAGAACGTCCACCTATGTCTTCCCCTTCGTCCTGTCCCTTCCACACTTGCCTTATATATCTGCTTGGTCAGTCTTTCGTCATCCATCCTCTCCACTTGCCCAAACCATCTTAGCATACCTTTGTCGATGCTTGTCACTATATCTTCTTTTACCCCACAACACTCTCTTATCACACAATTCTTTACTTTGTCAGTCAGAGAGACACCACACATACTTCTCAGTGCTCTCATTACTACAGCATCTATTCTACGTTCATGACTCTTCTGCAATACCCAACTATCACTACCATACATAAGAGTAGGTACTAACACCCCTCTATGCACAGCCAAACGTGCCTTTTTGGACACGTTTTGGCAATTCATAAACGCCTTCAGAGCTCCATTCACTCTATTACCTGCATTAACTCTTCTTTCAATATCTTCTACATTCTTACTATCTCTTGTAAACAGCGTACCTAAATATACAAACTCATTCACTTGCTCCACTCGCTGTCCATCGATCATAACATTACAAGCCGTAACGCATTCCTCCTTTTCAAAAACCATAACTTTCATTTTACTTACATTCACTTTCATTTTTTAATAATTTTTAATCACTTATCGAAAGTATAACATATAATTTCGATAAATTAAGTACATAAAGTTTAGCATTATAAAGATAAAAAACTTTTATTCTTCACGAAACCATGAAAACACTTCGTTCAAAATAAACGCTGATGTTCAGTCGGGATACGCAAAGTATTTTATATTCCGGAAAACCGCATCACGTAGTCATCACGACGTAAAACCTTTTTAATAATAAGTCCCGTTTGCTAACCCGACTTACCTCTCGGTCTTACCTACCTAGAGATAAGCTTATTACAAGGTTCGACGTACTAATATGTATTTTCATATCATCGCATATTGAATCTATAATGATTTAACATCAATTTAAGTTCGTGGCAGTAGTAATCATGAATATTGGAACTGAATTTTCATCCTCGTATAGCAGACTGTGACTATCATAAAGTCCATAAAAACAATGAGAACACTAACGGAGACAGTCACTCGACTGTCTCCGTGGCCCAGTGGATAACGTATATGTCGGCGATACGCCAGGGTTACCGTGTCCAGACTCCATTATAATAAAAACACTAACGTAATATTACTTGGTTTATTTTCAGACGATTTCTAGCACAGAATTGAAATAAAATGTGACCTACAGCCCTTTTTAAACACTAACCGTCATTACACTTACTGTTTAACAACTGCACTTCCTTTACAATATATAATTGAAATTACTGTACAATTAATTATAAACTAATCAAAAATCGACATTAATATTGTAATGAATTTTGCACAACACCAAATGATTTATTTTACACGAATAACAAATTAATTTTATTAACCAAACGCTGCTTTACAACATTGTCAACAGATGGCGCTATCAACAGGATGCAAATATAAACGCATGTTATTTATTACCGTAAAAATAAGTGTCAGAATAATGTTATTTAATACTAATTGATTTTACTCTGAAAGTTTCTGGAGTTATCTTAATAACTAAGCGATTAATTAAATACCCAATCTTTATAAAACAGTTAAGCAGCCAATACAGTGTCTAATATTGTAAAGTAGTGAAGTTCTCAGTACTGTGTTCACAAATAGTTATTTAAACATCAATCTTAAATATTATTAACATTTTCGTAACAATGTAATCATTATATATTAATTTGCTCCCATACGGACATTCTGATCCAGCGCGCTCCTCGCGCTGATTATTCAACGGTTACAGAATAAACAGCATAACAAACAAAAAGAATGAATATAAAAATTACATAAATAAGCGTTTATCATACAGAATGAACTACAAGTTATTTACAAGGCTTCACCTAGTCATAGGATCTTAGCCTGTGGCATGCGTCACCCATCACGGGATCTAACAAACAATGCTTCACCCATGGCTAAGCCAACTCGTGGTATCACCGATTACGGGATCTAGCGCATACAGGCATCACCCACATAGGGATCTAGCCCACAAACGGCATCACCCACATAGGGTCGATTTTGCCCACCCATCACGGGATCTAGCCAACACACGGCATCACCCATCACGGGATCTAGCCAACACACGGCATCACCCATCGCGGGATCTAGCCACACACGGCATCACCCATCACGGGATCTAGCCAACACACGGCATCACCCATCACGGGATCTAGCCAACAAGACCAGGAGCAAGGATACGCATGGTGGCCAGCCAGCGTTTTGGGAAGGATGTTGGATAGGAAAAATAAAATTTTACTCAAACACAAATGCAAAATTTGCCTCATAAACACATCAATGCATATACATAAAATAATCATCATCGTTCGTCATGATCAGTTATATCAATACGATGCAATTACATAGGTCCGACAATGACAGTGGAGGAGGTAGAGGACCCCCCACGTAAATCGGTATCTGACGAATCCTCCGCCCATACGGTCAAGCTGCTCATACAGTTGTTGATGTTGATCAGCAACAAAGGTTAGCAAACAATGCTTGACTCCAGCTCAGTACAGCACTCATGCGGCATGTGTGCGCGTAGCCCACACACAAAACCACTGACGTCCAAAGGGCGGGCCACCGTCATCCATACATACCAATCAGTAAGGGACCACTCGTCCATCCTCTCTTCACACCAAGATCAGGTCATCTGCCAGGATGTCATCACCAACCTGCAACACTCAAAAGACAGGTGGTGGGCAACATTTCCCACCCAAATATTAGTTCCATGAACCTTCGTAACTGTAGATGAAATAAAATTCGACTCTTACAAAGTGGTCCGGTCTATTAAGCTATATCTATATATCAGGCATGTTCAACCTGTGCATTGGTCTATAGTATAGTTAGTTGTAGCTAAGATATCTTACTTATCTTAGCTACAACAGTGTTGGAGCCCATATTTTACGCATAAGGTAAAATACAAAAGACACTGAATTTTCTCAGGTTCAGTCTGACAGTGCCATTTTAGAATATTTTGCAGTTTTGATAAAACAGTTAAAACCTAATATATTCAAAATAAGTTTTATCCACATCAAACAGGAAAACAAAATGGCAAGAACAAAGAGAGGCCTATGTTCAACCGTGAACAGTCGGACTGTTGGTGATAAATATGAATTGATTTCAAACCATGCAGATCCAAGGATTTCGAAAATACTACTGCTATAATTATTATTCATGTAAGAACATGTTTAATACATGTTTAATACTGCGAAATTGTTGAACTGTTTGCCAATTGAGCCATAAAAGAGAAATTTACAAGCTACCAATATTACAAAGCAAGAGTAGTGCAGTCCTATTTCTAAAAATGATTCCACTCAGTTTGTATAGTCGATATGGTGGTGAGTTTATATCAATAGTTTTATTTGACTTTATATTTAAGGGAATTTTCTAAATAATGTTAAGTAATATTTATTATTAACTGTTAACATGTGGTGCTAATGTAATTCTTATTTATTCATACACAATTAATAATTGTTATCTGAATAAATAAATTTAAACTGACTTATCACAACTGACTTAGAAATAAAGCATGAGTAGTCCATACATTAATTTTATTTGCCAAGAATAAATACTGCTAAATGGGAAAAGAGATGCTCTTTAAACCCACTTACCATTATCCTAATAATCATATTCCTATCTGTCTTGTATCCCACAAGAGCTAAGCAATAAGGTTGGCACTACATTTTATTGGTTTATCACTGGTTGTCGTCTTGAATATAGATGCAACTAACTTAGCAAATGAACTCAACTAAAATAAATTGTATTTCCGAGTATAACACTAAGGCTTGGTATTTATACGAGATTAGCAGTCACCTGCCTTAAGACTTTCAACCTAAAATGCTTAGAATTGGACTATTATAGAACTTAAGTGAGTGTATATGTCCATAAAGAAATCTACTGTCCAGATCTCATGTTTATAGCTTCAGTAGTTTGGGTTAAGCAAGGACGTATCATGGTCGGAACAAATCATTATACAGGTATAAAATTAAGCGACAAATATTAAGATATGTCGGGTTCCCTTTGTCTTATTATATAACCTTAACTTGAGCTGCAAGTTGACAGTAACAATTTCAACATAATGTTAAAATGAAATCATGTAGGCACCCACAGAGTCCACAAACTAATAAAACCTATTTTGTAACTTTACAAATATTAGCTTTAAAAATATGTATCACAAATTTATTTTTATATCTACCTTCTGAATATTTATCTGTACTAATATAATAAAACTGAAGTTTGTTTTGTTGAATGCACTTATCTGCGAAACTACTGGTTTTATGCAAATAATTATTTTTGTGGTTGATAGTCATTTATCAAGAGAAGCTTCATAATCGCGCTGTGAGCACTAGCCATACGTAATGCAGTTAGTTAGCCTTATGTAATGTGTAACCAAGGGCTATAAATAATGTTTTGATTCCTTTAATGTTTTACTACTGAGATAATCTATTGACTACAGATTGAATTCATATTCAGCACATCAATTAGCTTATTTAAACTGAAAGCAAATCAGGTAATTTATACAATGGATCTATATCAGAGTTTCAACTTGAAAAGGGCAGTTATACCGTTTTTTACTAATAATTATATTAGTAGAACCACATAACAACAAAGCTATTTTCTCTTTCTTGTGTAGATAAGTAAGTTTTACAGAAAGTTTGCGACATGGCCTAACGATTAATAAACAGACAAGAGCCCCACCCGATGGCATAACATGACTATAAGCACAGTAGCACTGCTATGTACCAAACGTGGATAAACAGCAGTTACCTATAAGTTCTATTTGGGGTGTAACGTTCGTAATTTTGACTGTATAATGTTTATCTGGTAATCCTTACGGGGACAGTAAATAATCGTGTAAGCACCATAATTTATAAAATTAGGATGTTTCTCAAAAACTCTAATAAAATCAGCACTGGATAAATACCTCTGGTCAGTGCATCAACAACCCGCATCTGCAACCTCTGGTAGAACTCGGAGCAGAACAGCGTTCACGCCACAGCACATCCCGTTGCGTGCACCCCGTCGTAGTCGCTCTGTCGCTCCCGCTCACACGTGGCCTCACCTGAAGTGTAGACGTGCTCGCCATAACTCCGACACACCGTGCGGTCTCCGATCAGGCTTGACTAGCGCCGAACACGGCTTCCAAGCGCTTGTCGCATCAGTCTTCAGGTCATCATTGGTAATGGCGGCTAAGCCAAGAGACCCATCACTCTCGCGCCAACCGTAGATCCCGAAGTCTCTTAGGGGGCGTGTATCCCACCCGCTGCTGTCGGCGATACGCCAGGGTTATCGTGTCCAGACTCCATTATAATAAAAACACTCACGTAATATTACTTGGTTTATTTTCAGACGATTTCTAGCACAGAATTGAAATAAAATGTGACCTACAGCCCTTTTTATACACTTACCGTCATAACACTTAATGTTTAACAACTGCACTTCCTTTACAATATACAATTGAAATTACTGTACAATTATTTTTAAAGTAATCAAAAATCGTCATTTTTATTTTATTTTATTTATTTATTAAACTTCCTGCACAATACTGTACATAGGCGGACTTAATGCCTTAGGCATTGTCTAACAGACTACCTTAGGGTGATGCAGAGATAGTTAAGGCAGGTATTAGGTGGAAGTACTTTATAATTGAATTTATATATAACTAGATACTTTAATAAATAATATACATAAAACACTTATACAATACACATAAATTTTATAATTAATACAATATACTATTTATAATATTATATATATTAATATATTATAACATATATATTTATATTTATATATATAAATATTCAATAAAATATTCTATATACATACATAATCCTGTGATGATTACGATGATTCAGCCAATAACCCACGTTGAATCCATTGACTAGCCTTGTTTTTAAATGTCCAGCGACTGTCTGCCGTCCTGACTTCCAGAGGGAGCGCGTTCCATAGGAGTATAGCTTGAACGTAGAAGGAAGAATGTACAAGGCCAGAGCTATGTTGAGGACATAGAAGTAAAAGGTTGTGGGAAGAACGAAGAGCTTTATCATGCGAAGAGCATAGATATTGAAAGTGAGAAGTAAGATAAGCTGGAGGAGTGGGTGAGTGAAGTAGCGAGTAGAGAGTAGTGAGAGCACGCAAGCTACGGCGTTGACGAATGGGAAGCCATCTCAGTTGAGAACGATAAGTAGACACATGGTCATACTTGCGAAGATTGAAAACGAATCGAATGCAGTTATTGAGAAGCCGGTCGAGTTTGTTGAGAAGGTCTGCATTCAGGTCATAATAACACACATCACCATAATCGATGACAGGGAACACTAAAGATTGCACTAGCATAGTCTTTGTTTTGGAGGGGAGGAAATTCTTCAGACGATAGAGACATCGCAGGGTCCCAGTGACACTTTGACACACGTTAGTGACTTGCGTTCTCCAGTTAAGGGTGTTATCTATATGTAGTCCCAGGTCCTTAACGCTTGAAGTGATCTTAATATTTAACCCATCAAAGATGATTGGAGGGTGAGCTGCAGTATCCACTCTGCACATCATGCGGTTACCACCCACGATAATGGCTTGACATTTTGACGGGTTAACTGATAGCCCAAACTGATCAGACCAATGCTTTATGGCCATTAAGTCTTGGTTCACATCGTTGATGGCCCGTGTTAGGTCCTCAACCCTCGCCTGAGAATACAGCTGCAGGTCGTCTGCATACAGATGATACGAACACCGAAGATTATGAGTTAAGAGATTAATAAATAGAGAGAAAAGAAGTGGAGAAAGAATGCCGCCTTGTGGGACGCCAGAGTCAAGATCACACCAACGAGATAAGGACTCATCAATGCGAACAGACTGTTGACGCCCACGAAGATAGGATGAGAACCATTCCAAAGCTTCAGGTGCGATCGAAAGGTGGGATAGTATGGAGAGGAGGATATCGTGACTGACGGTATTAAAAGCGTTCGAGAAATCTACCAAGACCAACACAGTGACCTTGGTGTCCTCCACTCCCGCTCTAATATCGCCAGTCACTTTAAGGAGGGCTGAGGTTGTGCTGTGTCCCGATCTGAATCCCGATTGAAAAGGACTCAACAGGTTATTAATATGTACAAATCGGGTCAGCTGCTGGTGGACACAAGCCTCGAGCACTTTGGATAGTAAAGGAAGAATGGATATGGGGCGAAAATGGCTAGGTAAAGTGGGGTTGGGAACCTTGGGTAGAGGACGAATATAGGCTTTACGCTATACCGAGGGGAAAACGCCAGACACGAGTGAAAAATTTAAAATATGAACTATTGGGGATAGGAGTTCATCTAAGGCTGCGATAATCATACGACGACTAATGTTGTCGCAACCCACAGCCTTAGATTTTATGGATAGGATAACCTTTCTGACCTCACCCTCAGCGACAGGAGAAAACTTAAAAGAACTTACCTTTGGCCGTGGCAAACTGGTGACATAATTGACCGTCCGATCTTTGGTTTGGCGATCCAAGGCAGGCGTGGTGGCGAAATGCTGATTAATATCGTCCAAACCAACGACTTTTGGCAGGTCAGTCTGTCGCTGCCTGCCAATGCCTAGAGTTCCTAAAAACTTCCAGACATCCGCAGCAGAAGTTGATGAAATATTTTCGAGTATATGACGGCGTTTGGCGTTACGTATCATCTGGTTGCAACGGTTCCTTGCAGCCTTGAAAACGACCCAGTTGGTGCCACAGCGATCTTTTTTATATTTCCGGAAAGCTCGGTCCCTGCGCCTCATAGCCATCCGAATCCCCTCCGTCATCCATGGCGCTGGTTGGCGCTTCAGTTTGACTCGCTTGACCGGAGCATGAGCGTCGTAAAGGTTTGTTGAAGACTTGAAGCTTATCATCGACCGTGGTGGCTGCAACCATAGGTTGCCAGTTAATATTAGATGCGTCTTCTAACAATTTATTCCAGTCAATACGGGCAAAACTACGCAAGTGCAATACTTTAGGCTGAGGTTTGGGTGGTTTAAAGATATACGAAAGGAAAATAAGGTCGTGATGGGAGAAACCAGGAGCGGGAAATTGACCATGGGTAGAGACAAGGGAAGGATCAGCAGTAAGGATTAAATCCAACCAGGTATCTTCCCCATTAGTGTTGTGATGTGTGGCTAAAAGGGGTAAGATATGGTGACTGGCAGATTCTACTATGTGGGTAAGTTTACGGGACCGGCAGGAATGTGGAATTAGGAGATTGGTATTAAAATCACCCATTATGATGAGATGTGCATATTCAGACCCTATAGATTCCAGCACCGATTCGATACTGGAGAAGTAATCAGCGGATGGCGGACAGTATACAACACCAAGAACGGCTTTCGCACCCTTGACACAAACCTCAATAAATAAGAACTCAGCAGCAGGAGGATTATAGGGGAACTCACTGCGAAGGTATATAGCAACACCCCCTCCCCTCTTATCAGGTCGGTCATTTCGGATAAGCACGAAACCGGGAAGGGGGTATGTTGTAGAAAGTATGTGAGGTTTGAGCCATGTCTCGGAAATCAGGACGGCATGGACATTTACATTAGAAAATGCTTCGAGTAAGTCACTAAAGTGACTTGGCACACTCTGAGCATTTAAGTGACACACATTTAATAGCCGGTTCTGTTGTAATTTGAATTTATCACGCACGAATTCGCCAAGTGTAATATCTGGCACTGAGCAGAAACTATTATTCGAACCCGATTCAATTGAGTCATTAGCGGAGTGGAAGGATGCATCGTCATCATCAGATAACATTATAATATAAGTAATAAATATATAAATAAAACAATAAATAATATAATATAACAAATAAAATATGTATAAATAAATATCAAAATACGCAATATACACTATCAAAGTACCAACCCGTGCTAGGCTTGTTTACCTCTGCACCACCCGCCAGTGTACACTTAACATTTTATGATTATAATAATAATAGTCAAAACTAAAAGATAACAAAATGTATAGGAACATCATTTGAAAAACAAAAATACAACTTTGGAATCTATGCCTATCTAGCGGAGAAACTAAACGTATCATCCTATTTGACAAACGTCTAATGTCAATTTGACAAATGCCAATTCAGTATTTGACGGGAAAATAATAACATATTATAAAGCATTGGAAATTCTAACCAAGAAAGCCGAAACTTAATAAAAAAATGTGTTAATTGTAAATTAATATAAGGCTAACAAAATTAATAGTTATACGGTACATACCTATCTAATATTCAATAAGAAAATATGGCTGATGTTGGTAATTAGATACAACAAAGTACTGAGTCATAAATAGTGCAATACGTGTGAACTATGTATAGTGTACCTACTAACAGACATGAACAATTGGGAATCAAACCTATATCGCATTGAGAGCTTCAGTTAGTTTCGCCGAGACCCGCTGTTAGAAGGTTTTGCTGTCCCGGAGCTACCAGTGCTACCAGTGGCTTGCGCCTCGCTCCCAGGCACCTTTGAATACTTCGCTATTAGAGTATTTAGTTCATCCGCTGAAGTTATCTTGCATCGATGACCATCTGGAGCCTTTATAACTATGACGCCGTCCTGTGTCCAGCACGACCGCATCCCAAAGTGGAGACGAGCCTTGGCAAACATTGTCTGACGGACTTTTGTCAAAAACTCTTTGACTAAGATTTGAGAGCCTTTAAGTCCCGTCTTAGCCTTCCATGCTGTCGACTTTTGCTCGTAGCTGCAAGACCGGACGAGAATGGGACGATGTCGATCATTGGTAGAAATACCAAGCCGGTGCGCTGACTTTATTGAAGATGCTGTCATATCCTTCAAGCCTAGTTTTTTGTTAAGGATATCCACTATGATGTTGACGCAGTTCTCTTCCTTAACCTCAGCAATACCAGAGAAGATCAGTGCCTTCCGCCGTTGTCTGGTTTCCATAACATCGCACATTCTAGAACAATCGGCGATCTGGCTCCGAAGCAATCCCAACATTTTGAAGACAAGCTCCCTAAAAGTGCGGAACTCCTCGGCTACCTTTGCCACTGTGTCTTTGGCTGGTCCACTGCCTTGTATTTGTGCTTCTAATTCATCCATCCTCTTCATGAAGCATTCCTCCAAGTCCCTCTGGGCAGATTGGATATCGGAGAGCTGAGACATAGTTCCAAAATTTTCTTGATGTGAAGTGAGTGTACAAACAGCTGGCAGGTGGTGTTAGATATAAGACACTAGTTGAGTTACATGTACTGTGTGTCCACAAACGTGAGTACTGACTTTACTATATGTATACTACCAAATAAATTAATAATAATTCGTACTATTTATGTAAATTAATATAAAATGATTTTTCGAAAACTTGGATGTGTCCTACTTTTTGCGCACCTACCCGCGAAAAAAAAGTTTAGACATTAATATTGTAATGAATTTTGCACAACACCAAATGATTTATTTTACACAAATAACAAATTAATTTTATTAACCAATCGCTGCTTTACAACATTGTCAACAGATGGCGCTATCAACAGGATGCAAATATAAACGCATGTTATTTATTACCGTAAAAATAAGTGTCAGAATAATGTTATTTAATACTAATAGATTTTATTCTGAAAGTTTCTGGAGTTATCTTAATAACTAAGCGATTAATTAAATACCCAATCTTTATAAAACTGTTAAGCAGCGAATACAGTGTCTAATATTGTAAAGTAGTGAAGTTCTCAGTACTGTGTTCACAAATAGTTATTTAAATATCAATCTTAAATATTATTAACATTTTATTTTATTTATTTTATTTTATTTTTACACTTCTGCAAAATGTATGCAAAGGCAGACTTAATGCTATATAGCATTTTCTGCCAGTCAACCTTAGGGTGATGCAGAGAAGAGTGTGGCAGGTGTATAAAAATATATAAAACTTGATATTAATTTTCAATCATATTATAAATAGGTACATTATATCGAGATCAGGATGTCGGCTAACCGGTTCCCGTTTAAGTCTAAAGTGTGCCAGCACTATATGAAACTATCACTTGAAGGTAAGAAACAATAAAATCTCTCATGTTATGTTTTGTGTGATATGTACTTATATATATATATATATATATATATATATATATATATATATATAATATACGAATACATATGTATATAAATGATACATATTCATATATATTATATAAATAAAATAAGAAAAAAAAATGTATATATACATACATACATACATACATAACGTCACGCCTTTTATCCCCGAAGGGGTAGGCAGAGGTGTATTTCTACACCCACTTTTCGCCAGATATACTTTAGTCCCACGTAATAAGGGGCGAGCCTATTGCCGAAAAAAAAAAATATATATATATATATATATATATATATATATATATATATATATATATATATATATATATATATAAGTACATATCACACAAAACATAACATGAGAGATTTTATTGTTTCTTATCTTCAAGTGATAGTTTCATATAGTGCTGGCACACTTTAGACTTAAACGGGAACCGGTTAGCCGACATCCTGATCTCGAGAGGGAGCGCATTCCAGAGGAGAAGAGAGCTATGAGAGGGACATGAAAGAAGAGAATTGTGAGAAGAACGGAGATTTCTATCATGGTTAGAGCATCGGTATTGAAAATGCGGCGTTAGATACCTAGGGCTATTAGGAGAATGAAGTAAAGAGTAAAGTGTAGACAACGCGCGCATATTGCGACGCTGTCGGATAGGTAACCATGATAGCTGAGTACGATGTGCTGACACATGGTCGTACTTTCGGAGGTTGAAAATGAACCGAATGCAATTATTGAGAAGTCGGTCTAGTTTGTTGAGCAGATCTGCATTCAGGTCGAAATAACACACATCACCATAGTCGATTATAGGTAAAACCAAAGTCTGTACAAGCATTGTCTTTGTCTTGGCAGGAAGGAAGTTCTTCAGGCGGTACAGAGAACGTAGGACACCATTTACTTTTTGGCAAACATTTGTGATCTGGGGTTGCCAGCTGAGTGTAGAATCAAGGTAAATTCCGAGATCTTTGACGGTGGGGCTCAGAGGTACGTTAATTCCATTAAATTTTACAGGTGGTAGCGATGCCAAGTCCACCCTGCTGATTATTCTTGGGCTCCCAATGATAATTGCTTGGCATTTCGCAGGATTAACACATAAACCATACTTCTCTGACCAGTTTTGAATCATCGCTAAGTCCCGGTTCACAGCGTCAAACGCACTCGGCAAATCCTCAGTAGTAGCCTGTGAGTACAGCTGCAGATCATCGGCGTACAAATGATATGAACACTGAAGATCCAGGGTTAAGAGATTAATAAAGAGTGAAAATAAAAGAGGAGATAGTATGCCGCCTTGTGGAACACCAGCCTCGAGGTCTCGCCAACTCGATGAAGATTCATTTTCGTTACAATATAATCATTATATATTGTTTGTTTGTTTGTTTTTCGTGTGAGCGTGTGGCCAACTCTGGTGTCGGAGTTTTCAGACCGCCCGAAGGCCTCCGACATGGCCTAACGATCCTTATCCTTAGACAAGAACCGGGACCGACAGCTTTACGTGCCCTCCGAAGCACGGTAGCGCTCAGATGTAAATGCCACACACGGTCACCCATCCAAGTGGTAACCTGTGCAAGCGTTGCTTAACTTTGCCGATCTGTTACGAACGGCAAGCCAAGTCTCGCTACGAGCGCTACATTATATATTAATTTGCGCCCATATATACGTCTGCTTATCGGGAGGTCCCGGTTCGATTCCTGGGTCGGACAAATGTTATTGAGTTTTTCGAATTCTCAGTAGCAGCACGAAGTCTGGCAATTTATCCGGGGGACCTTAAAGCTCATAACCTGGCATAATGAGGGTGTAATGTTAAACCTCTACCTACCCCTTCGAGGATACAGGCGTGGGACTAAAAAAAAACTACTAGAGTTTTGAGGCCTTTTGACTTCCCCAGTCAATCATATCAGATCATCATCCTAGCCAAAAGAAGTCCATTGCTGAACATAGGCCTTTTCAAAGGCGCTCCGCGCTCCATATAAACCAATCTTGAGCCAATGGTGATAAATCAAAATACCCAGCACGTGATGCGCTAGACTCATTTTGTCATTATATGTCACAGCCAACTGGTTCAAATAACAATTTAACTAAGCGGCTAGATCACTCTGGCTGTCAATGTAGCAATTAACAAGTACATTTGTTTATTAAAATATCTCTATGTATATTTTCTATTTATAAGTATGTAATATCTGCGTGCTTGTACGTTTTGACATAAGTTAATAAAACGCGTCATCACGTGCAGTCGTGAGCAGTTTTATTAAAATAAAGGTATGTTTATTTTAATAAAACTGCTCACGACGCTTCAGTTTCCATAAAAAGGGGGACTGAAACTATTATGTTTATGGCATCTGACTTGCGATTGCAAAGGCGTGGTTTCGATTTCCACCTATTGTACTGGCGATGTAAGCCTACTTTTAAGCCAAATCAAGTCAATAATTAAAAAATAGTTGTCAATTGTAATCTATTTACCATAAAAAACAATCCCAGTATGATATATAGATAGATAGATAATTCTTTATTGTGCAAATGTTGGTACAAATTCGGTGTAAATGACAAGTGTACTACATACATATCAAATGCACAAGGGCGGCCACAAGAAAAGACAAAAAGCTTTGATGTGTAGTGACTAAGTATCTGATTACTATAAATTGGTTTTATTTATTATACATACATACGCAGGCATATATACAATAGATATGATCGGTGCTACACATATTATAAATAAATACATAATATGATACATACATATATAAACATATATAATATTATACATGAATATAATACATATACATAAAAGTAATACATATACATAAATATAATGTATATACAGGTACATATAATAATATGAACACAAAATACAGTGACAAAATTAGTTTACAATGACAAATAATGTTTCTTAGGTGCATTTTTAAAAATGTTCAATGATTTAGCTTGCCTAATTTCAACCGGCAGCGCATTCCACAAACGGACAGCTTGAACAGCGAAGGATTTATCGTAGAAGTTTGTGGAATGTGTTGGCGTCTGCAGTCTCAGATCCACCGACGACCTCAAGGTCTTTAAATGTGTGTCATGAAGGAACTTAAAACGTTCTTTGAGATATGTGGGGGTATTAGGATTAAACAACACGTTGTACAGTAACATAAGAATATGGGTATTCCGGCGAAGTCGAATTGGGAGCAACTTGAGCCTGGATCGAAATTCAGATACATGATCATATTTGCGTAAACCAAAAATGAATCTAATACAGAAGTTTTGGAGACGCTCAAGTTTATCAAGTTGGTCCTCATTAAGATCAAGATAGCTGACATCAGCATAATCGAGTATTGGGAGAAGCAAGGATTGTGCAAGCGCAATCTTGGTGTTGGTGGGAAGAAAGTTCCTCAGCCTACGTAATGACCCAGCTGAAACAAACAATTTACGGCTGGTCTCTTGGAATTGATTTCCCCATGAAAAAGTTTTGTCCAGATAAATACCAAGGTTTTTCACGTTATCTGAAATTGCTAAGATGTTACCATCGAACTCAATCTGCGGCAGCTGTGGCCAATTTATCTTGGAAATCATCCTAGAACTGCCAATAAGAATGACCTGTGTTTTTGTCGGATTCACCTTGAGGCCATAATTTTTACTCCACGCACAGATACGCGCCAAATCTAAGTTTATATTAGAAAACGCCGTTGAAATTGACTCGAGTGGTGCTTGTGAATATATCTGCAAATCATCTGCATAAAGGTGGTAAGATGAAAGTAACTGTTTGGAGATAGAATTTATGAAAATTGCGAAAAGTAACGGAGATAGCACGCCACCCTGTGGTACCCCGACAGTTGTATTACACCACGAGGAGTACGACTCATCGACACGTATACGCTGTCGGCGTCCAAACAGATAACTATGAAACCAGTCAATTACCGTTAAAGATATGTTAATAGAGCGGAGTATGGCAAGCAGGATGTGGAAGTCCACGGTGTTAAATGCGTTGCTAAAATCAAGCAAGGACAACAGCGTGAGTTTTCCACCATCCATGCCCAGCCTTATCTCATCAGTGATATGAACCAATGCTGTGGTAGTACTATGACCAGGACGAAAACCAGATTGGAAAGGATTCAGGAGAGCATTCTTGGAGAGGAAAGTACAGAGTTGCGTATGTACAAGACGCTCAAGGACTTTAGAAAAGAATGGAAGTATGGAAATAGGACGGAAGTCATTAATGGAACAGGGTTTGGATTTTTTAGGTATTGGAACTATTTGTGCATCTTTCCACGCTGATGGAAAGACGCCGCTGGTAACTGAGTAATTTAAGATATGACAAAGGACAGGGAGGATTTCATCTAGGATGGGCAGGATCATGTTTCGACTGATGCAGTCATTACTAACAGCATTGGATGAGATTGAAATGATGCTCTTTTTAACACCACAACAGGAAAATTGCTCGAAAACAAAAGCTGAATATCTGGGAGTTGGGATACGTGAAAGATCATGTAACGTGTTTGATTTTGTTTTCCCATCAAAGTTGAGTGAAGCAGTGAAATGGGAGTTAAGCGAATCTATATTTATATCTTTGGAGATTGTGTCATTGCGAGACTTACCAACTCCCAGTGTTCTAAGAAATTTCCAGATTTTAATTGGATCTCCGTTTTCAACAGAGTTGTGAATGTGATGGCGCTGTGCTTTCCTACACACCTTATTGCAGATTTTTCTGGCACTTGTGTATTTTTCTAAATTTCCAGGGATTGGACGACATTTATACTTCGCCTTGGCAGCTGCTTTCTTTTTCATAAGAATTTTAATTTCGTCAGTAAGCCAAGGTGCGGGTAGGTGCTTAAATTTAATGGCACGGATTGGTGCATGCTCGTCGTACAGGTGAGTTAACTTATCTGTGAAAATTTTAACTTTGTCATCTACACAGTCTGATGAGTACAGAGGAGACCAATCAATGCTACGGGCATCTTCGCAAAGCTTCAAACGATCCATCCCACCGAAGTTGCGTTGCATGATAATTTTAGGTTTTACCTTTGGGGGGCGTATTTTATACAAAATATAGATTAAATCATGGTAGGAAAAAGCATCTGCAGAGCACTGACCATGTTTGGATACAAAAGTAGGGGAAGAAACGAAAATGAGGTCAAGGAGAGAAGGTACAGAGTTTGGAAAATGGTGTGTAGCATTGAGAGGAAGAATAGATAGATTGTTCGAATGTAAAATACGCTCGAAGGTCGTGGTACGATTATCCTGTTTTATAATGCAGGTGTTAAAATCACCCATTATAATTGCGTGACTGTAAGAGGGTACTAAAGTTTCTAGGAGATGTTCGAAAGAAGGGAAAAAATTTATACGTAACGAAGGAGAATAATAGACCCCTAGAAGAACTTTAGAATGATTCAGTTCCACTTCTAAGAAGAGATGCTCGCCGGCATTCGAGGGTGGTTGGTGGTGGTTGCGATGAGATGCTTACTATACGGAAAGGGATTTGAGCTCGTAGGTATATAGCGACACCGCCACCAGCACGTATGATTATAATGCTGAAAATAATGCTCACAGCCTGCAGCCGCCTGTATATAAAAAGCTTAAAGAAAATATTTGTAATCGTATTAGAAACACATTATACCTTGAAATTACGAACGCTGAGCCTGCTCTTTGTATTCTTAACGTCTTTTCAGATTCCATTTCCGCTGCAAGGGAATGAAAGGTGAAATGTTATGACGTTACTATCTTGAATCTTGTGCTTACGTGAGGCAAATGATCGAATCGTAATTTTATATAGCCTTTGGAGCAAACAATGACTACACGTATGGCGACTCACCGCTCTACCTTGTTTCGAGGGTTCAGTCCCCACTCGAAACTAAACTTAGCGTGAACCATAACTTGTTGTTTCGAGTCTGGGTGCTTTTTTCCGACCATTGTACGTTTTAAAGTCTGTTGCGATTCAGGATTTATACTTACTCTGTAAATTTTCGTTTTTTTGTTGTTACATTTTTCAAAAAACGATTATTAGTTGTTATTATTGATATATATATATATATATATATATATATATATGTCATTTGTTTTTTTTCTTGTAGATTTGAAAATGGATCCAAAACAACTTAAATCGCTGAACATGAATGAAGACGAACCGGGGTCGGTCGTTGAATCTTGGCTCGAAACAGTTTTCAATGACAAGAGTGACAATGAACAAGATACTGGTCAGTCCAGCAGTGCCATAATTCCTACAGGTGATGACATATACAACTCGGATAGTGAAGATGGTGAGTACATTTGTAGTGAACACAACACTGACTCAGAATCTGATTGTGACCAACAACCTGAGGCACCTGGAATAGATGATGATGATTCGTCATCAAATGAGAGCAATTTACCGCTATCAGAGGTATCTAGACGATTAGGTAATAATCCACCAGCTCAGGACAATCCACCTGATATGAGCGACTCCGATCAATCGATCCCTGCACAAAATCAAAACTACTACTACGGAAAAGATCGATTCAAGTGGTCACGATTACCTCCAGCTAGAAATGTACGTACTGCAGCGCATAATGTGGTTCAAGTTCCTAAAGTCAGGCTTGCAGCTGAAGGACCTCTTTCTCCAATTGATGCATTTCAGCTAATTTTCGATCAAAGAATGCTAAACACCGTTTTGATTTGGACAAATAAAAAGCTAGAGGAATTTCAAACGAAATACCCAAAAGATTTAGCTTTTAGACTGACTAATGTTATCGAATTGAAAGGTTTTCTAGCCTTGCTTATTTATTCCGCTATTTTCAAATCTAACAGAAAGCGTTCTGTCTCTGTTTGCAACTGATGGCACTGGGCGTGAGATATTCAGAGCATCTACATATGTCCAAAAACAGATTCTTGGCACTTCTCTTAGCGCTTCGCTTTGATGATCCTTCTGACCGTGAAACCCGAAGGCAAGTCGATTCTGCTTGTCTTATTACTGACATATTACAAGCATTTGTAGAAAATAGTCAAAACAATTATTCTATGGGTACTAACGCGACCGTTGATGAAATGCTTATAGAATTCAGAGGACGATCCAGATTCAAAATGTACATGCCCAAAAAGCCGGGGAAAAATAGGGTTTGAAGATGCAGTGCCTGGTAGATTCTGAAAAATTCTATGTTTACAAATACCGGAAAAGGTTCTGATGGATTTGGTTTGACAGAAGAAGAGAAAAAGAAGTCAGTACCAACACAGGCCGTGCTTCGCTTGTGTAAGCCTATTGTCAACACTAACATCAATGTTACCACAGACAACTGGTATTCTTCTATGGAGCTACTTCAAGAGTTGAAAAAAGAGGCTTGACAACAGTAGGTACACTAAAAAAAAACAAGCGAGTTATTCCCAAAGAGTTTCTACCGCACAAAGATCGACCAGTTGAATCTTCTGTGTTTGGATAAATCCAACTACTAGACTAGACTAGAGTACAGTCTTTGGTAAACCAAAGACTGTACTCTAGTCAGCTATGTCCCAAAATAAAATAAAGGTGTTGTGTTGTACTCCTCCATGCACCATGATAATAACATTGATGATATTACTAGAAAACCTGAAGTAATAATGTGTTACAACTCAACCAAAGGAGGGGTCGATATGGTTGATCAAAAGTGCTCCGTATACTCGTGCAGTAAAAGAACGACACGTTGGCCTGTCGCTAACTTTTTCAGAATCATTGATATGGCATGTTGCAATGCACAAGTGATCTATGAGAGCCAAAGTGATGTACCAAAGCTGAAAATATTACTTTTCTAAAGAGTATTGCAGAAAATCTAAATGAAAGTAATATGATGACACGTTTGCACAGTACACGTTTGCCACGCCAAATTCGTAGCTCAATTTCATTTATACTGAAAAAAGACATCCCTGAAGATGCAAGTCACGCTAAAACCGGAGACAAGTTATCCAGGACTCAAAGAAAATATTGCTATCTATGTCATTACAAAAAGAGAACAAAGACTGCATATCTATGCACCAAATGTCTAAAGCCAATATGTTTGACTTGCTCAAAAAAGATATGCCGACGTTGCCTGTAAGCAGTGGAAGAACCCATTGCAGGTATTTTTTTGTAAAGATGCATGCATTTTTGTTATTTTATTTTTATTTTTTATATCTTTTAAAGTTTCAAAAAGATAAAAAGATATATTTTTTATAAATATTTGTTACTTTTATAGAGGTTTGAAAATACCTTTGTTTTTTAACACTGATAAAGTGAGTTGATTTTATTTTTAAGAAGATCTCAGATTTTAGTTTCGTATCGTTGATGTTTTCTTGTGCTTTACCGAGTACTTAAAAATAATAATAAAAAAAATTAAAAAAAAACTGTTGTATTAAGAAAAACTACACTTAAAAAATATATGAGTCCCGAGGACTCATAGAAGGTGTCTAAGTTAGTAAATTTCACCTAGTGGATTGAGGGTTAAACCTTTACATACAGAGCGTATACAGGCGGACTTAATGCCGTGGGCATTATCGCCCAGTCTACTTTTGAGTGGTGTAGAGAGAAAAGAAGTAGGTGCTATATAAATAATATAATGAAGAGAAGATTATTTGAACTTACATAAATATATGTAGATACATATAATATATTGTACATACATACTATAGGCCAAAATGAATTTTAGATGAATTATGATACGCTTGCTGCTTCAGCCAATAAGAGATAACTTTGAAGGTGCAACTGTTGATGTTTATTCAACGAGGCGGGTAACAGATGTCACATAATGAGATAATGATGTGACGGTTAATATTTAAAGTCAGATTCATTTTAGCTATTTTATTTCATTTGTGGTTTTTAAAATATGAGATTCCACCCAATAATGTTTTGGTTGTTTTTGGTTCTCATTTTGATTGTACCTGTTGCCAAACATATTATTATCTCACTCCCTTTTATAATGAACGCTACCTTACATTCCAAAATTAAATCAACAAAAGTAAATTTTAAGTCTGACTAAAAATACACTTTACATTCAACTCCGCGTAGAACATTTAACAAAATACCTCACATACCTGTTACAACATACACAATACAACAACCTACAACTTTTCGCTGAAAGTCACGAAATTCCGCTACAAATTTTTATCAGACTAAATTTTTGGGAGAGAAGCGTTTGCAAAACAAAAATACTATTAGTTTCTTTAAACCTGCGCAGCATAGTCTTTACAGGACTCTTGACATTAAATGTAACTTTGGGTGTGTGTTTGCCTTAGAAATGTTGATATAAAATTAAGGTTATAAATAGACGAGCGGTATTTTTTTGAGATAGCGTACTGTTAATAGTCCGGAGAGAAAACTCTGAATTAATCTGCTCAAAATTCTCGTTACGTTTGAAATTGTAGACTAGTATATTTTGTATTAGTTTGTCTTGTGCCCGCTAACCCGCATCGCATTCAGTTACTACCGCTATTCTGTTGCTTAATGGACGGATAACGGCCGGAGCATGGTGGCTAGTATACTCAACTCATCCGTCCATTTTGCCGAACGGTGTATAATACGATGGCCACGTGACCTCAACATCACAGAACGGCAGGTACATGTATTAACTTATGATTAATATTGCTGTGTCGTTCACTGCTTTTCATCATCATCAGGCTTTAACAGTCCACTGCTGGACTAGGCATCTCCTTTGAAAGGAGGAAATGGCCACACTGGCCAAACGGGTTGGTATAGGGATTGAATCAAGTTTTCCTTCTCTTACAGAGCTGTTCTCTGCATAATATGCTCCCTCTGTCGGCTCTTACGACACTCATGGGATGATATGGGGTGGTGTTATTCCGTGTTCTTAATCCGTCACCACACAGAAACTACTACACTGCTATTGAAGGCGCCGAAATGTAAGCCACTTAGACAAATTTTGAGCAACCACATGCAGCTTTTCCACCACCACATGATCAGTCCACCTTGTGGTCCACTCAAAATTCTTTAAATATGTTGAAATAACTATTCCTACCAGACATTAATACTATACTGTTTCTCAGAGACCCTGTATACACGAAATACCTACTTTATTTCAGAGTATTCATCGAGCTCAAAATCTCATTTGGTGCCCTCAACAAATTTAACACCGAAAGTAATATGTCTGCTAGGCACAGTCTTATCTAACTCGGCCAGAAATATTACAAGGCCTTGTGTTAATTATTCAGAACCTCAATCCCCTCACGTAGTGCTCAATCCGGTAATGACATAATTAGGTTCAGTAGTCTGAAACTAAATGTTTGGCTTCGAAACGGTGTGTGATTTTGTTAATGTTACATTGCGTAAAAAATATTGTGTCCAAATTGACTGCTTGCCGACGATTTCCGCTTTCTCACTAACAGGCAGAATTATTATAATGCTTGACGTCCTCTTATTATATAGATAAGTATCTATAAAGCAATTCAAAAGTTAAATGCAATATCGACTGAAGGTTCAACGAGTAGAGCGACAATCTTAATACATAAAATCCTTGCGTTACTGACTGACTGACAGACACGCTACAGCCGAAACTGTTGGGCGCAGGAAGCTGAAATTTGGCATGTATGTTCCTTGGGGACCGTAGAGGTGCACTAAGAAGGGATTTCCGGGATCGGTCAGAACGGGTAAATTAAAAAAATGCAGGCGTAGCTGCTGGCGTCCTCTAGTACTCTATAAATTACTAGAAGAATTTATATGTGATGAACTGGCATCAACACAAGCGACCACTATAAAATTTACACGCTATATAATCAGTGAACTCGTTTCTCTAATCCTTATTTTATGTGTCACTAAAACCTAGACTTAAGTCGAAATTTAGTTTCAGACTAAAACGACACTCATAGAAAAACCGGCCAAGTGCGTGTCGGGCCACGCGCAATGTAGGGTTTCGTAGTTGCCCATAATGACTTGCTGCAAAGGGTATTAATGTACAACAAATCCGACTGTTTATTTTGCTGAAAAAATAATTTTAATAACACTATTAAAAGAACCTAAGTTTTGTTTAGAAAAATACTAGGTATGTATCCAGTTATGTACCTATTGTAAACATAAAATGTGGTTTCCAAGATATACTACTACTATACATACGTAGTACCGTAGTACATTACATACCAAAGTACGTATATCTTTAAGATTAAGCCAGCGCGCCCAATGTAAACTCACAGAAATAGGTATTTATAAGTTAACCGACGATTACTCGTAAACTAGCGATATCTATTTAGCCGTGATAGTTTTCCTTTTAAATTCGTTATATGTACTACATTTGTGATTTTTTTCACCTCTTCCAAATTAATAGTTTAGTCGACAGAGGGGGGGGACACTTGAGTCTAACAATTTTTTTCACTTCAAAGCTTGATATTTGACAAACCAACCACTTGATCGAAAAATGATTTGAGCAAACTAATAATATTTTTTTATATCCTATCCAATGGTACCCCACATGATGGGTTACTCAACCAAAAAAAAATTCAACCCCACTATATATGTAGGGCAGATACCCTTAAAAAAATATTTTCCTAAATTTTATTCTACAGTTTTGTTGCAATATCTTATGTCTATATTCATGTCAAATATCAGCTTTCTCCCACCAGGCGTCTTTGAGCTAGGCTGCGGACGGACAGACGGACGGACATGACGAAACTATAAGGGTTCCTTGTGGACTACGGAACCCTAAAAAGTTAGCTTCACTCAGGTTATCTTAAAACATAATAGTCCTTTTAATAGGCGTTAAGTATGTATGTCTTCTTGGATTTTGACGTCAGATTATCAGCCGGTTGCAGAAACGATATTTAAAATTTTAAAACGAGATTAAACCCTAATCTAGTATTAAGTCGTTGTACAAAGCCAATTTCTTGTAAAATTTCATCCTTTATTAAATTTAATTTAAGAAGAGTCAAAGCCTACATTAAAGCACGTTTTACGTTGCACAAACGGCCATTAGCGTGAATTGACACGTGAGAATTTTAAATATGACAGTTGTGAATTTTAAAATTTAATTTTAGCTCAGTGAGGTATTAAAGCTCTATTGTTGTTGAATTTAGATCTGTTTCATAATATCTTATTGTAAATTGAAGTGTTTGTTGCCAAATATAGCTCTATTAAATAATATATTTCAATGCATTGTAGTGTTTTACGGTATTGAAGTGGTTTACTATGAATACCTAAGTTACGTCTTAACTAGTCTTTCATCTTTGTCTAATCCCGAAGAAGATATTTCTCGCGGTCAAATTCCGGCAAGGCGAATTTATTTTCAAGCCACGATGGCGGAGAATTACGTATTTAACATACAGAGTATCCATAGAAGCAGATGACCAAATATGAAACATTGTAGATAAGGAACCCATGGCTCAAAGAAATGAATAATTATGTTGATGGTCTGATTCAGTTTTTAATTTGTTTGAGGGTTTTTGCCACATGAGCTTATCAACTGAGCAGGTCTTGGGTGATTATCAAATAAACACAAATCCAGTGTGAAGATTATTGCAAAGAGTTCTCAAGCCCTTGCAAATTAAGCTCAAAATGTATTGAATTTCCAAACAGGAAAGTTCTACGTCTACATTTAAGATCTACTTCGAGTTGCAGCTAGCTTGTATGAAATTGATGGATTTCCACGTATCGTAGGCGCTTTGGATTGTACTCATGTTAACATTATTATTAGCAGAGGAGGTCATCATCCAAGCTATACCAGTGCAAGAAGAGATACTTCTCCATAAGTGTAAAAATAATTGTCTTTATTGTACCTAATAGAACTATGACAACAAAACACATTACAAACAAAAGATATAAAAATATTTCTTTATCGTAGGTATGCAATTTAACCAATATGTCTTGAATAGTGTAAGAGCTTATGTCCTTCTCTTTTCTCTCATTTTATGACTACCACATAAATAAAATAACTGGGCAATTACATATTTGCTTTTATAAACAAATACCATAGTAGCGATGACTTATGTATTATAAAAAATCGTCATTCATGAATTTTATTAACTGCATTATATGGTCAATCATTATAATTAGTGCCAGGCTCTCTCTTTGTATAAATTGTCTCGACTTTTCAGCTCAAAACGTAACAATTTTAATTAAAATAGTAATAATGATTCAATACAACAAAAACATAAACATGTCAATTTTTGACAAACGTTTTGATCAAAGAGATTGGACGTTTAGACTAGAGAGAACATGCCCTATAAATTTCCTTGTACCGAACGTGCAACATGTAATGTCAGTTGGTCTTAGTTGGTTAATCATAACATCAAATTACGCGTCTCATTTAAAGAGGCATATACTCTTTACATACTCATATCTTTGACTACATTCTCTAAATAGCCGTGCTGTGATCTGTCAACAGTGTAAAATTTGTTGGATGTTTGTGTTTACATTTTTAATAACTTTTTTGCATTTAAATAGTAAGTAAGCTCATAATAATTAAATAGTGTACTCATTAATTAATACACATCGTGTATGTGATATCGGGATGTGGATTCCGCTATTCTCGGAACGCAAATAACAGGAGAAACTTTATCTTCTAGCAGTGAGTCGGAATTTTCCTACAAATGTATTTACTTTTCTAGTATTAATGCTATAATGAGTGTTAAGTTTACACAATATCATTGTATTGCAAATCAAAGGAACAGCTTGCATACGTATGTGTTATGAATTTTACTCACAAATTGTTATTTTGTACATTTATTGATTTAATAGCCTTAGTGATGGGATTTGACAGTGAAAGGAGATATCGATGTTTTTTGAATGAAGGATAAATACAGAAACTAACTATCGGACATGAATGTCAAACTGTAGCTGGAAGCGACAGCGGGTAGCCGCGGTTGCTAAGTTGACAATAAACAAAGACATCCAGCGGTCTAATTTTCTATCGCGCGTTTGATAGTAAGCGCAGTTTAATGTACATAATTTACTTAGATACCTATCTTAAAAGTAGCGTCTATTAACCTAAAGCCAAGTGTTCCAGTGTAAGCGCGTGTGTGTAGGCTTACATTTCTGCATCTATAAAATAGTAGATGGATTAGGGATGCGAGTAGCATTTTTTCATTATTAAGAAGGTGTTTTTTATTACAGGTTGCCTATTAATGACGTCACAAGAAAACTTTGGATAAATGCCGTTGGACGGCCTAGTTTGATTTAGCAGAAGTACCATCATATTTGTTCACGTCATTTTGAGAAAGACTGTTTTTTAAAGACAGAAAGCACCTGGCGTTGTTTAAAACCGAAAGCTGTGCTTACATTACATTTATGCCCGGACATTGCACACCCGGTAGAATTATTTATCCAAAGCTAAACAAAAAGTGTGTAATTTTAGTTTGAACATATTAATAAAATATAATAATTACAACGATTTTAATTAATCTACCTACTTCTATATTATTTATCATATTAGTGCTATCCTGACTGATCAAAGACGTCTTGCCTTGTAGTCCGCTTCATAATATTCTACCATAAAATATAATATTCTTTCACATTCACACAACATTATCTGGTCCCAAACTAAGCATATCTTGTACTACGGGTACTAGACAATCGATAAACATGCATATATACTTTTCTGTAAATATATTACATATTACACATAGTACCATCCAGACCAAGACAAACATCCATATTCATGCACACAAATGTTTGACTTGAGCGGGAATCAAACCCGCAAACTTCGGCGTGGCAGTCGGATTACCTACAACTCTAAAAAAATCAACGTGATATGAGGCGACGCAAACAAATTGCCAAAGCCTGCCGTGCCGCATTAGCCAATCTGGTATAATTCGTAAAATACATAATCTAAGTGACAGTTTCTTAGCATCGCATCGCAACGCATCGCTCATTAGTTTATTAATACTTTTTGTCAATAGATTTTATGGCTAAAACGAACAATGAAGGCGCACACAAACTGTTCGGACGCGACTTACTGTCGCGACAGTAAGTCGCGACACATAGTGTGCACAAACTTTCGGACGCGGCTTTCTGTCGCGTCCGCGTCCGATACAACCATAGACACGCCATGCTGTCTATGCAATACACTAAGGCTAGGTAGGAGCATATTTTTCTTAATTCAGGGCACTAGCAGTTAGCACTATTAAATTATATTATTGGTATACCTTGAAGTAAAGCAGAACTGTTGAATTGAAAGTGAATTTATCATTTTTGACTATATTCGGTATAAAATCAATATTAAGGCCGTACCATGGACAATATACGGATGACAGTAAACGTCCGCAGACGCTTACTGTCATTTTTCCAGATTGCTATCGGACGTCTGAACGCTCAAGGTCACGTCCGCGACAGACGTCCGATATTGTGCACACTTGAATGGATTTTCCTTGTCCAGATACAGGCCTTGCCACACGGCACAACTTTACGGCCAACTTGACTAAATCACTTGATGAAATCGTGACGTGTAGACGCCAGTCGTCCAACTCAAGTTCATCGGGTGGGCGGTACCACCTGATTTTAACCAATCGGGTGGGCGGAATGCAAATCAGTGATTTGATTGTGTCATGTAGACGGGCAAAGCCAATTCGATTGAAAATTTGATCAGTGGTAAAATTGTATCGTGTGGCAAGGCCTTACCCTTCTGTCGCGACTTACTGTCGCGACAGTAAGTCACGACAGATAGTTTGTGCGGGCCTTTAAACACGTGATTTTTTTAGTACTGTCTGTCTGGCAAGTCTTTGCAAAGCACTGTCCGGCGTCAACAGCAAAAACTACAATTTCAATATTTTAGTTGTTTATTTATACGGCTTAAATATATCGACACATACTAAAGTTAGACATTTGACCAAAAATATTTATCGATAAATCATCACTGTTACGAACAACACTCGGTTTCCTAACTCTATGTTTTGTCTACTGTTTGCCTACCACGATTCTGCTATAAGAGCGTGCTGCTAAACCTATCGACAGCTCTTTCTATCATACTGCATGTGCCATTAGAAAGAAGATATCAATCATAGCAACCGCTGTTGTTATTTAGTGTTACTTCTATGCCTTAGGTTATATTTCTTTGGTTTTGATAGTCTTGACCACAGATTTACTAAATATGTATATTTAGAATTATACCTCCTTGATATATGTAATCATTACGTTTTGTTTATTGGAATTTTTACTCATAGTACATTTCATAGATTATTGTGCATATAACTAAACGGAAATGTTCACTCTTTTCGTTCACTTGTAGGCATTAGTTCTTCATTAGTTAAATGATGTTTAATCAAGCGTAAAATTTGTTTGTGCAACGTCATTAAATTATGACACACATTAGCCATAATCTCCCTTTAAGTAATAAAGAGTTAATTTGAAGCTTTCTGCAACTGACTGTAAGTAACTTAATATTCAATACGTAACGTACGTACTAAGTAGGTACATATAAATAAAATTGAAGTATATGTCTGTAACTTCAAAATAAGTATGTTTTCTCAAGTTTTTGTTGTTGTTTAGTTGTTTACATGGAACCAAGCCGTTATTATTGAAACGCAGCTTTGCCGATTTTTGTGAGACATTGACTAAAATAGAAGAATTTATTGAGCATTATATAATGCTAGAAACATTTAGACTCTTCTTTCTCTTAGCGTTATCCCAGTTTCAATCCGGGGTCGTTTACTAGTCTAACCGGATTTGGCTGAATATTAGCTTTTCCACAGAGCGACTGCCTGTCTGACCACCGCAACCCGAAGGGATAGCGATATTCCATGGTTTAGACTAGTGTCAGTTTATTTAGAAGGTACTGACGCCCTGTAACGACTGTCAAAGATCTTCATGACAACCGGGACCGACGGCTTAACGTGCTCTCCGAGGCACGGGACAAGCGATAATTAACAATTCAATACGCACATAACTACGAAAAGTCATTGGTGCGCGCCGTGGATTCGAACCCGATACCCTCTGCATGGCAGTCTGTTGGTAAATCCACTCGGCCAGAAACATTTAGACAATCAGGAAAAAAAATCCTTACAAGTTACACAACAACTTTCTGGAAAAGTGTAGTGGAACGCGTTTTAAACCACGGGAAACAGCTAGTCTTAAAATATAAATAAAGGTCATTGGGCATATCTGACCCGCTTTGTGAACAGTGGCGGACGTAAACCAAAATAGTTTCGAACAAAGAGGAATACTATGACCTTTAATTAGATACAATTGTTTGATAAAAATTGTCCGAGAAATATGTACAGGGTGCTTTAAAAAAGAAAACAAACGGTGTCAAAGGTTTTTATTTCATCTTATAAAGGCATAAAAATAATATCGAAACCGTACAGCGTGGTGCGTGGATGAGCTAATGTTTAGAGATATTTTATACGATGTCTCTTTTGCACATTGAACCGGTTTTTTTTCGCACATAAAATAGCTGCGCCCATATCGCTTGCATTGCTTATAATCTGTCTTGGGCCATACATCAGGAAGCTACAGACGCACCCGCTGCCGTTTTAAGTGATCTTATGATTGCTTTGGATCAAATTGAATATATTTTTTTTAATGAATTAGCATTTTATATTCCTACCTATATCATTTAATTAGCGGACGCCCGCGACTTCGTCGGCCTCATTCAGTGATCCCGCGGGAATATCAGGATAAAAAAGAAGCCTATAACCTTTCTCATGAATGTGGCTATCACACACAAAAAGAATTTTTCAAATCGGATCAGTAGTTTCAGAGATAAAGAGTATGGATATATACATAGATAATACTTGATTTTTTTGAGATTCCCGTAGCTCACATTAATGCGACTAATGCCATAGTAAATGAGAGCCATAGATGAATACACTCTGCTATTTGGTTTGTGTCCGCCATGGGTATGGTTTCGATACTAAGGTGCCCAATGATCTTTGAGATGCAGTGGTATGCAATAAACAAAAAAAATTAGCTCACTGGATTACCATCCAAAACATTGCATAATATGGAATCTATAATGATTTAACATCAATTTGAGTTCGTGGCGGTAGTAGTCATGAATATTGGAACAGACTTTCCATCCTCGTATAGCAGACTGTTACTATCATAACGTCCAGATAAACAATGAGAACAATAACTCAGAGTGACTATCTCCGTGGTCCTGTGTATAGCATATACGTCTGCTTATCGGGAGGTCCCAATTCGATTCTCGGTGTGGGCAAGTGTTATTGAGTTTTTCGAATTCTCTGTAGCAGCACGGAGTCTGGCAATGTGCCCGGTAATGGCAATAGGCTTGCCGGCTATTACGAGAGACCTTACAGTTCATAACCTGACATAAAGAAAGGGTAATGTTAAACCATATCAGATTATTATCCTAGCCAATAGACGTCCATTGCTGAACATAGACCTTTTCAAAGGCTCTCCACATAAACCGATCTTAAGTCAATGGTGATAATTGTGATAAATCAAAATACCCAGCACGTGATGCGCTGGACTCATTTTGGTTTGTCATGTCACAGCTAACTGGTTCAACGGGAACTACCATATAGATTTTCGACCCAAAACCTATAGGGTACTTACGATTGACCTAGAATTGTCAATTTTGGTTAATACTAAGGTCTTACAGCAGTAGTAGTAAAGGAAATGGTTTTAATACACCTAATAGGAACCATAGATCTCAGTATCTGGTATAAATTCAATTTGCTAGGTCTACCCGTTCCTGAGAAAATCGGTGGTGACACACGGACAGACAGGCTGGCTGCTTTTTGTGTCCGACCATTGTATGTTTTTAAGTCCCTTGTGATTCAGGATTTATACTTACTCCGTAAGTTGGCATTTTTAAGTTTAAATAAGGAGAAGAAATTAAGCATACTTTTATTATGGTCTGAATGATGAAAAGCGGCTAAGGGTAATTTACATTTAAAGGCTTGCAATGTTATGCATACAATTAAATAGTTTACTGTTGATGTTTACCCAACGAGGCGGGTAACAGATGTCACATCATGAGATAATGATGTGACGCTAAATGTTTAAAGTCCGATTCATTTTGGCTATTTTATTTCATTTATAGTTTTAAAATACCTATAAGATTCCACCCAAGAATGTTTTGGTTACTATGTTCTCATTTTGATTGTAACTGGGTACCATATTATTTTCTCACTTGCTTTTACAATGAACGCTACCTAATATTTCGAAATTGAACCAACAAACGTAATTTTGAAGTCTGGCTAAAAATACTTAAGCCTTTACATTCAACTCCACGTAGCACGTCTTACAAAATTCCTCACATACTTGTTACAAAATAGACAATACAACAACCTACAACTTTTCGCTGAAAGTCACGAAATTCCACTACAATTTTTTATCAGACTAAATGTTTGGGAGAGAAAGAAGAAGAACAAAAATACTTTTTGTTCCTTTAAACCTGCGCAGCCTAGTCTTAACAGGTCTCTTGACGTTAAACGTAACTTTGGATTTGTGTTGGCTTTATAAATTTTGATATAAAATAAAGGGTATAAATAGGCGAGCGGTAATTTTTGAGATAGCGTTCTGTAAATAGACAGGAAAGAAAAGTCAGAATTAATCTGCTCAAAAATGTATGCTAGTATATTTTACATTAGTTTGGTTTGAGTAATTCTAGTTTACATACATATATTTTCGATATACATATGAAATGCTCAATAGACGGATAACAGCTGGAGCATGGTGGCTAGTATACTCAATTCATCCGTCCATTTAGTCAAAGGGCGTATAATACCATGGCCACATGGCCGCAACATCACAGAACAGCACGTACACGTGTCAACTCTTATGAATGATTAATATTGCTGTGACGTTTACTGCTATTGAGTAAATGTAAGCCACTGAGACAAATTTTGAGCGACCACGTGCAGCTTTTTACCTACCACATGATCAGACCACCTTGTGGCCCACTCAAAAATCTTTAAATATATAGAAATTACTATTCCTACCAGATATTAAAACTATACTATTTCTCAGAGACCCTGTAAACACGAAATACCTAATTTATTTCAGAGTATCCATCGAGCTCAAAATCTCATTTAGTACTCCCAACAATTTTAACACCGAAAGTAATATGTCTGCTAGGCACAGTCTTATCTAATTCGGTCAAAAATATTACAAGGCCTTGTGTAAATTATAGGGTACTTCAGAAACGGGACAAGCTCGATCCTCTCTTAACGTAGTGCTCCGTCCGGTTAAATGTTTGCCTTGGAAATAGTGTTTGATTTTGTGAATGTTACGTTAGTGAAAAAAATATTGTGGCGAAATTGTCTGCCTGCCGACGATTTTTGCTTTCTTAAATACATGGCTTTGGCTACTAGACATACATATTAGACATAAGCTCAACACAAAATATGTCACATATGAATATCTAGTTGCCAAAGCTATGGATAGATCAAATATTGAAACCGGCCATAAAACTAATGTTAAATATATATTTCTAGTCGCCAATTCGATAAGTAAATTTTTGCGTTACTGACCGATTGACTTAACTTTGACTGACATCAACATTATCATTTGGCATCTTCTAGTACTCTATACAATACTAGAAGGATTCCTATGACATGAACTGGCATAAACATACGAGACCAACTATAAAATTTACACGGTGTATAATTTGTGAACGCGTCGCTCTAATCCTTATTTTATGTGTCACTTAAACCTGGACTTAAGTCTATCTTAGTTTCAGACTAAAACGACACTCATAGAAAAGCAAGCTTAACTCAGTTTATCCTCCAACATTATACTCCTTTCGTCTGGCGTTAAGTACGTCTAGTCGGATTTTGAAGTCAGATTAAATATCTAAGTATAAAATTACATATTAATAAAATTGAAATGTCTGTGTGTGATTTCCAAAATAACTTTGCTTTTTCAAGTTTTGGTAGTTATTTGTATCAACCCAAGCCGTAATTCATTTCTGTCTGCTTCTCTGCATATCCTCTTGTATGTCCGAAAGCAATCTCTGAATTGGCATAGCCGATTTTGATGTGACCTTCTAGAAAATAAAAGAATTTATAGAGTTTCATATTGGCAATAATCTATCCCAGAAATGTTTGTGGAATCAGGGCGGAAATTTAAATTCCTCTAAAGTTACACAACAAATGTGTTATTTTTTTACACATTTTGTTGTATAACTTTAAAGATCCGCGGGTAACAGCTACTCTTGAAATATAAAGTAAATACTAAATACAAAGGTATGCAATAAACAAAAGTTTCGCTCACTCGATTACCATCCAAAACTCAGTTTCATTAGGTAATTCTCACAAAGATTAAAATACCATTGAAACTTTGATATTACTTAAGAGTTGTTCAGTTTGTTAGATGAATGTACAATACCTTTATTTGTTTTGTGTATTTTTTATGTGTTTTGTGAGTAATATTTGTCTTTGTTATTAAGAGTTGATTCAACATAATATAATGTAGATATGCATTTTGAAGTCGTCTATTTTGATAACGAATGAAGGAATTTTAATGAAGCTGCGAACCATCTTTTTGTAGCATATGGTGCTTGCAACAGTGCCGTAATTTCGGATACTCGAAACTAAAGTACGTGGTACATATCTATACTAATATAATAAAGCGGAAGAGTTTGTTTGTTTGTTTGTTTGTTTGAACGCGGTAATCTCGGGAACTACCGGTCGGATCTGAAAAAATCTTTTTGTATACGATAGCCCAATTATTCCGGAAGGCTATATGCTATATAACATAACGCTTCGACCCTTTGGGGCCGGGCAAAAGGCTAAAAAGGCTAAAAGATAATGTCGGCTAATCTCAGGAACTAGAAGTCGGATTTTAAAAATTGTTATTGCCTATGATAGCCCAATTATTCCGAAAGGCTATAGGCTATATAAAATTACGCCACAACTTTTAGGGGCCAGTCAAAAATAATAAAATGGTCAAATGAGAAGGGGGAGGGTTGGGTCAAAGGCAAAAAAAGGCTAAACGAATAGGATACAATCTATATGGGTATCGTTTTCGAAATTTTCGGGACGCTGATTAATAATATAAAATTTATTTATTGATCCAAGATGGCGGACGGGAAATTAAAGATGGCGGATGAGAAAATTAAAAAAATCATTATGGGTATCGCCTTCGATATTTTAAGGGGTGGGGAATCCAAATACAACATCTATTTCGTGATCAAAGATGGCGGATGGGAAATCAAAGATGGCGGATGGGAAAATTTAAAAAAATCAATATTGGTATCGTCTGCGATGTTAAAAGGGATGGGGAATACAAATACAACATCTGTTTCGTGATTCAAGATGGTGGATGGGAAATCAAAGATGGCGGATGGGAAAAATTAAAAAAATCAATATGGGTATCGTCTCTGATGATTTAAGGGATGGAGAATCCAAATACAACATCTATTTCGTGATCAAAGATGGCGGATAGGAAATCAAAGATGGCGGACGGGATTTTTTTAAAGTCGATATGGGTATCGTCTCCGATATTTTAAGGAATAGGGAATTCAAAAACACCATCTATTTTGTGATCAAAGATGGCGGATGGGATTTAAAAAAAAAATCTAAATGGTTATCGTCTCCGATGTTTAAAGGGATGGGGAATCTAAATACAACATTTATTTCGTGATCAAAGATGGCGGATAGGAAATCAAAGATGGCGGACGGGATTTTTCTTAAAGTCGATATGGGTATCGTCTCCGATATTTTAAGGAATAGGGAATTCAAAAACACCATCTATTTTGTGATCAAAGATGGCGGATGGGATTAAAATAAAATCTAAATGGTTATCGTCTCCGATGTTTAAAGGGATGGAGAATCTAAATACAACATCTATTTCGTGATCAAAGATGGCGGATAGGAAATCAAAGATGGCAGACGGGATCTTTTAAGGTCGATGTGGGTATCGTCTCTGATATTTTAAGGAATGGGGAATTCAATATTATTATATTATACCTATAAAAATCTATGTTTGTTCATCATTTATAGACTCTGAAATGATAAGAGATTAAGCGCTAAGTCAATGGTTACTTTGGAAAAGAGGCTTGGAAAAAAGGGAATTAAATAAAAACTCTTAAAAAGGCGATACGGAGTTCGCTGGGTCAGCTAGTCTTATAATAAGATACTAAATTGTGTTAAGTGTAATATGAACCATTTGTTGAAAATCTATCACCTTATTACCAAAATAAAGTGGCTATGACATACAGACGGATAGACAGACAGACAATCTATAGGGAATCCGCTTATTTCCATTTTGAACCCTAAAAAAGGACTCTGAAAGTTTTATAGGATGAGTTACGGTGGTACGAGCTTTAAACTGTATTAAAAACAATTGTGAAGACAACTGCACACCTGATGCTTAGCGAATTTAACAATTTCACTGGAATTTAACAATGTTTTTCAAGATCTCTCAAAGAAGTATTAAAAAATAAAACATTTCCATGCTTATGAATCTGTAAAAGATATTGAGTTTTTGTGAAGAACAATTGAGAAACAATAAGTTTTCGATTATCAACTTGTCGTTATTTGTTTGTTTGAGAAGTCATCACGTAACATCTGTGAATTGATCATAATTCATAATTGACAACGTTTAATTTTAAAAGTGGCGAAAGCCCTGTGGTGTACGTAACTGCCGAGACGATGGTCTCGGGTTCAATTCTCAGTACCCTGGGCACACAACTCTGACTTTTAGAAGTTATGTGTGTATTAATAATTTAAGGCATGTATTTAATGCACCATCTAAGTAAAACGAATACAAGTTTTAAAAATAATTAGAGTGGGTACCATATACAATGAGTTGGCAGCTAATAAGGAGTATCGTAATAAGTAAAAGGTAGCATATTAATATGTCAGTTATAATCTTCGTTTTAATGTTAACTTGCATTTGTATTTTTTTTGGCAACTGAATTAGTACCTAAACGGAAACTTGATGATGAATAAAAATAGAAAATGGGCATTCATAAATAATACAAATTTCAATATTTGGCAAATGATTTATTAATACTGAGCGGCATTTTATCTTAAACTAGAGGACGCCAGCAGCAACGCCTGCAATTTTTTTAAATTTACCTATTTTGGCTGATCCCGTGGGCATTTCGAGAAATCCCTTCTTAGTGCACCACTACGGTCCCCAAGGAACACACATGCCAAATTTCAGCTTCCTGCGCCCAATAGTTTCGGCTGTAGCGTGTCTTTCAGTCAGTCAGTAACACAAGGATTTTATATATTAAGATGAAGTGTTTCGTATAAGTAAATAAAACGCTTAAGTCTTTTAAGCCAAGTTGACGGAGCCCTGCTTCGCAGGGCTCCTATTTTTTGGTACAGGGTCACAAGAAAACCTAACATAACCTACTACTAACATTATATTAGTCACCAATTCATTATTTATAGCTCCTCGGCTAATATTTCAATTGACTTGTATAGTTTATTTGCTACCTAAATGCAGCTACCAGTTTTTAGTTTTTATAACACCCTTAGTTTTGAATCTTATTTAATTAAATAAAATATTTAATCGCTAGCAAGTTATTTCATTAGTTGCAAACATTTAGTCATCTTTTAAGTTATTAGTCACTTGGAAAATAATAAGCTATAATTTAATTATAGTTCACCTAATAATGTTCCCGGTAGACGGCTATAGGCTCGCCCTCTGTTACTTTGCGACCGAAATATAATTAGCAAAGTGTGGATGTGTAATACACTTCTGCCTACCTCTTCGGGGATAAAAGCGTGAAGTTATGATGTTTTCCAGATATATAATCTGGAAAACATCATAACTTCACGCTTTTATAGTGGTGCAGGTTTCATAACAGTCAGAAAAAATAATATCGTAGATACAGCTTGATCTTCCGTTGAGCAGTAATACACAAGCAAAATGGTCATTCAAGACGTATCAGCATATATTGCAACCGCAGGCACTAGACATTTGCAATTTCACACACAGATTCCTAACAACGTGGACCTATAAAGATACAATGAAAATGTGGCATGAGTCTAAAATCAAGATGGTTCAAGGCTGAGTTAGGATCCTATTCTTTAATCAGACCAGAAGACTGGTTTATTCTTTGCTCAAAGACAGACTAGAAGGCTGGTTTATGCTTTGCTCAAACAATCAGCATTGCTATCCAGCGTCGCAATGCTGCCAGCTTCCTGGGCACGTTACCCGATGACATTGATGCAGAGGCATTTTATGACGCCTAAACCATGTAAATATTTTCACTTTTTAAATTTTTTTAAAGTTTTTTGTATTAAATTAGGTTAGATTAGATAAGATTAATCTTCATTTAAAATATAATGTTTCTCTAATGTTCCAAATTAAATAAATATAATATAGAAAAAAAACAAATCATAATTATTTTCTTTATTTCTTTGTATCTCGACTTATCCTGTATTAATGTTTGGAAACAGAATTAAGTTTACTTTCTTCCTTTCTTTACGTATGTGGCAGAAGTCGTAGACAAACATCTTGTTATTGCATATTTTCACAAACCACTCAGTACCCTACACATTTAACAAACACAGCCATAGCATCACGCCTCGTTCAACTGAAATGAGGCAAGCCGAAATATATGAAATTTGTTAATGCCATCCGTCATGACGTGATGGATACGTTTTGAAATGGCGCGCGACAAGGACCTTTGCCGATTTGTCTGCGACGTGTCTGGCTTGGTTCGGGGCTTTTTAATATCTTATCGAACGTGATATTTGTATCAGGCCGTCTTTGTAAGATATATTATTTCTCTGTTTGAGGCTGTAAGGATAATAATATTATTTCAACATCTGTGCATACCAATTTTAGCCATTGAGATTTAATTTTTGTTTACACTTGGTTTGACGAATCTGTAGATAATTATATGTCCTTAATCAATAAAGAAAAAAATATTTTGATCAAGTTCCTTACCATTTACTCGGCACATTGTCGGATTTCTTGTCGCTGTTGAACAAAAGTCATATTTACAAAAAAAAAAAACGAAAATATCTCTGCAAGGAATGGACCCCAACTCTTCCCCATATGCAAACATAAAAGCAAACTACGTTTTGAAATGTATTGTTATTTAGTCGCATTTGTAAAAAGATCTATCTTGAATCGATCCCTTTTTTCCCGATACCATCAGCACATAGCATATTATATTACTCCACCACACGTCTGCGTAACTTATGATCGCGCGTCTAAGTGTCAATCATGATGAAAGCCGACTGCTTACGCGATAGAAACTACATAAAACGATATCATCAGTAGATACAGTTTATGGTCTGACATCGTAAGTAATATTTCTGATAAATAAAGAACCATGATTATAGTCACAAAATAAGGTTATTTACGGTCATGAAATAGAGAAAGGTAAAGGGAAAGAATATGATCTATCAAAGTAGAACGTAAAGTATAAGAAAGCTTTAGTGAAACAAAGTAATACTTGAATAAACTCCAACACATAGCAGTGATGGCCTAATGGAGAGACTAACTGCTACGCAGGTGGCCTCAAGTTAAAAATCAAGGTGACCATCAACTTTTCGAAGTAAAATACGAATTAAATTGTTAGTTATCGCTTGCTCCGTGCTTTGGTCCCGGTCTCGGCTGTCATGACAGTAGTTGACCGTCTTATGGAGACCGAGTACTATTGAATAAACTGATGCTAGTCTAAACCGTGGAATATTGCTAGCCCTTAAGATCACGGGTGTCAGATAGTAGTAGTTAGGTAGTTGCTCTGATATTGCAGTCTAATTGCTGCTTCTAACACCATAAGACAGCGTATGTGCGTATGCGCGTCTTTATGATATCAACCATTTATATGTTAAAAATGTGTTCTGCCATACTGACGTATTTACTAAACAATGAACACGACTGTTACGTACGCACTTTACGAATTTACATTTTAATATTAGTTTAATATTATCAGAATATTTGTAACTATCTAGCCGTTTCCCGCGGTTTCACCCGCGTCCTGAGAGAACTACTTCGCGTACCCGAAAAACCCAAATAACTTACGGACCCCTATTTTTCTAAAATAAAATAAAGCCTATGTTACTCGCAGATAATGTAGCTTTCTAATGGTGAAAGAATTTTTAAAATCGGTTCAGTAGTTTTTGAGCTTATACGTTACAAACAAAAATACAAATTTTTCCTCTTTATAATATTAGTGTAGATTAAGTTGTCTTAGGTACTGCCAAGCACACAAAAGAAAATACCCGTAAAAGAACCGAAATCTCTCAAGATCTAGAACGCCTGGAGGTGTTTAGACATTCCTAACTCAAACCACAAACTTTCACTAACAAAATTATTCAAAGTATTAGGCAAATATTTTGGATGGTGATAAATGCGTTTGCTATTCGGATTTATTGTCTTGTTCAACGTTTTACAGGCTTTAGACGATGTTTATGCGGCTAACGTGGTGTAAAAAATCTGCAAGATTTGCACAATATAATACTTTACGCGTTATATTTCAAGATGGCGGCTGGATGGGTGGAGTACGGCGCGGCGCGGCGGCGTTGCTGATCAGCGGAGTGAGGTCTACAGCCATAGTACCCACTTGAATACAACTTAAGTATGTACACACGTACATACATTTGGATCCCTGAATTAATGAAAAGGTTAAGACTGGCAGCTAAATTTAAGGTATTTTTTACTAGGTATAATAGGTATATATACAGGTAGCAGGTTTATACGAGTATGTGTGGGAGTGAGCACTTATTTGTCAATTGTATGATGGAAACGTTTGATCGTTAGCATAATATCTGTTAACATATGATGTAAAACCGGAAATTATTCAATATTACCTCATTAAGTTTAGTATTCTTTACGATATTTTACAGTTGGTTGTCAATAATATGTATGAAGTTTCGTAGTTGAACGATATGCTGAAAATTTTGTTACTTATCGTGATTTAATAAGTTTTTGACACTGTAACAGTCTTTTCAATAAAGTTTCCTCGACGTAACTAAGTAAGCTACAACAAAGTTTAAGCGAATCATCAGTCTATTAGTACTAAGGAACGTTACTGGCGCATTCGATTGGCTTCCGTCGATAGCATGAGACAACTACTTCAATACAATGTACGACGTATTGCAAGGAATGAAGTTGAATTTCAACGCGCTCTAGATTGCTTCGCTGGAGGTGTGAAGTGAAGCATTTTAGACAGCTGCTCAACGAAGCACTCTGCACGCTTCGGTAAATTCACAAATCCTTAGTCACCCAAGAAAACTGTGATTATTATGTAATGTGTAAATTTTGTGTATCAAGTTTTGAGATTCAAGTGGTGTCTTTGTAATTTGTAAGATATCATTGGGCTTAAATCATTTGCGTGACTAGTTTTGCGTTTGCAGTAGAAGGCATCACACTCTGAAATGTATAATGCCATGATTTTCTTATTTTCAGATAATGATCGACCGATTAAGAAGTGAAATGGAGTGAGAGCGGTGAGATCAGACGGGTCAGACGATAGAGGCGTTAAGGGCCTTGAATTTAAAATGCCTTCAATTTGACATAAGACTGTGTACATTTCTTCATACGTGAGATGTGCCAAGCCCAAGACTCGCCTAAGGTGATGTTTTGTTGACTTCACTGTGCCTTCCCATAACCCACCAAAGTGTGGGGAGTATGGAGGAATGAAATGAAAAGTGATGCCTTGTTCTGCCACATGGTTGCTTATCAAATTCTGATTCTTCGCCAAAAACCCCGTGATAACATTTGACGCCCCTACAAAGTTAGTGCCATTGTCTGAATATATGTGAGCAGGTTTTCCTCGGCGGCTGATGAATCTATTTAGTGACGCTAAGTAAGATTCCTTTGTCAAATCGGTAACCAATTCCAGGTGTATAGCTTTAACTGCAAGGCATACGAATATGCATATGTATGACTTTATCAACTGACTACCACGCCCCTTACGATTACTAATCATGATTGGCCCGGCGTAATCTACACCGACGTTATTAAATGCGAAATCAGAGTGCATGCGTGGCTCAGGTAAATTACCCATGATTGGTGTAATTGTTTTTCCTTGAAAGCGTCTACATGTGATGCATGATTGTACTGTCTTTCTGGCTAGATTGCGACCACTGATAGGCCAATATGTTTCACGTATGTGGGCGAGCAACAGCTGTGGACCAGCATGGAGAAGTTTTATATGTTGAGTGGAAAAAATGAGTTTGCAAATGTGATGATTAGCGTGTAAAAGCATTGGATACTTTTTATCATATTGAAATCGCGAATTAGCGAGCCTGCCGCCCACGCGAATAACTGCGCCGGCCCGATCAAAAAATGGATGTAATGAAATTAATCTGTTTTTTATTGGTAATGTTTTATTTGTTGAAAGTAACTCATATTCAAAAGAAAATGAATTTAACTGTGACATTTTTACTAAATTTAATTTGGCCTGATATAGTTCTTTTGTTGTTAATGAAATAAAGGTGTTTGAAGCTGAATTACTTGTTTGTGTTTTTGTTCTACAATTATGTATAAATCGCAATATGTATGCAGTTATGCGTGTTAATTTTGTGAAGTTAGAGTAATTGTAAATGAATGAATTGTTGTCTGTCTGTGAGTAACATTGAATAGTGTTTTTGTGGCTCTGGGGTTTTGTTTCTGGAAGGTCAGAACAACTGCTGTGCCCAGGTGATGTTGGCCAGCTGCTATCATCATCCCTAAGAAAGTCTGGACCAGAGAACCACAAATCTGAATGTATGAGTGTTGATGCTGTGACACCCCTAGATATGAGATCTGCGGGGTTCTGTTTTGTAGGTACATATCGCCATGTTTGTTTATGTGTTATTGTTTGTATTTCATTAATTCTGTGACTTACAAATGCATTTAGTTTGTGTGGTGGCAACTTTATCCAGGACAGCACAATCATGGAATCACTCCAAAAGAAACAGTCTGAAATTATGTGTGAATTGCGGAGAGAGTCAATGACCTTTTTGTAAAGGCGAACAGCTGTGAGGGCTGCACATAGTTCTAGTCGTGGAATTGTTAATGATTTTAGTGGTGCCACTCTGCACTTGGCTGTTAGTAGCCGTACGTACACTTCACCATCTGTGGTGTGTGTGCGCACATATACACAGGCGCCATAGGCGTGCTGAGAGGCGTCACAGAAAGTGTGTAGCTGTATATGTTTGGGTGAATCATAGAAAACTCGTCTCGGTATGACTAATTGTTTTAAAGCTGATAGTGATTGTATGAACTTTTTCCATAGTATTTCTATGTCATGAGGGACACTGCTGTCCCACTTTAAGTTTTGTGACCACAACTTTTGCATCATTATTTTGGCTTCTAAGACTGAAGGACTTAAAAGGCCCAAAGGGTCAAATATTTTGCCAATGATTGACAATATTTTCCTTTTTGTAATATTGTAATCAACCGAGTCTTCTATGTCTGTTAAGTATGTTATTGTATCTTGATTTTGGTTCCAGTATATACCTAATGTTTTTGATGGGTCTTTATTACCTAAATTTGTGGTACTGTGAAGTGAATCTGATGATAGGTTTGCTTTTTGTAAAATATCAGGACTGTTGGACTGCCACTTTCTGAGATGGAATTGTGCTGATTTTAGAGCTGCATTTACTGACATTGCTATTTCTATTAACCGAGACTTCCGGTCTGAGCCCGTAATCAGGTCATCACAATAAAAATCATGTATGATGATCTCCGACACGTCGTTGTCATGTTGGCAGTCCAACCCAACCTGTCTGATACAACGTGTAGCGAGGTAGGGTGCTGAAGCTGTCCCATACGTTACTGTATTTAATGTGTAGGTTTTCAGTGGTTCTGACTCATCGAAACGAAATACAATTTGTTGTAATGATCGTTGGTTTTCTACGATGGATATTTGCCTGAACATTTTTTCAATATCAGCTGATATTATGTATTTGTGTTGTCTGAACCTAATAAGTATAGAAATCAAATCATCTTGTACTACTGGTCCTATTGCCTGTATATCATTAAGTGATATTTTGTTAGATGTGCGTGCCGATGCATCAAAACCACCCTGAACTTTGTTGTGGTGCTGGTGTTTTGTATTATACCATGATGTGGTATATATATGAAGGTGTCAGACTGTTACTGTTTGTGTTTTTAGTCATGTGACCTAGGTCAAGGTATTCTTGCATAAAAGTTAGATATTGTTGTTTGTATGTAGGGTCTGATTTGAATCGTTTTTCTATGTTAAGGAAACGAATCTTTGCCTGACTATATGACTGGCCTAAGCACCCTGGCGATTGTTTGAACGGTATAGTGACCACAAATCTACCATCATCATTGCGAGTTGTAGTTGATGTAAATATTTTTTCACATGATAGCTGAGTAATGTGAGGTGTGTCTGAAGGAGTAGATATGTTTTCTAATTCCCAAAATTTGTTTATCTTATCTGAGATCTGATTCACAAAGAATGAGTTTTGAATTTTATTTTGAATATGAGTATTTGAAATGCAGCCTGATATCAACCAGCCTAAATCTGTTTGTTGTAGAACTGGTTGCTGTTTTCCTAATTCCAATCTTCCAGTACCCATGACTTCCCAGAATATGTCTGCACCCAATAATAAATCAATAGGGGCTGGAATGTTAAAGTCAGGGTCTGCCAGTTGTATACAACTAGGTATTTGAATGATATCTTTGTTTATGTATGTATGTGGAACTGTACTGCAAATTTGGTTAATCACAAGACATAAAATGTCCGTCCTGTAATTTTTATTGTGTGCTGATTGAATGTGAATGTTAGTATTTTTTGTTATGTTTGTGCACTGATTATTAATACTAGTGACCATGGTGTCTATAGTTTGAATGGGTAAGCCCAGTTTTGAGCACAAGTGCCTAGTTATATAGCTTGAGGTGCTGCCATTGTCTAGTAGTGCTCGTACCATATGTGGTTTTCCTTGTTTGTCATATATTTTGACTTGTGCAGTTGACAGTAATATTGTTTTGTTCTGCGTGCAACTAGTTAATGTGACAGATGATGGTTTTGGTGCATCTAAGTGTAAAAGTGTATTATATTTTTTGTTGCAGTACTTACATGTCCCTCTTCTGCATAATTTGTTGTCATGACCAGGTTTTAAACAGTTGGAGCAGATTTTTAATCTCTGTACCTCTCTGATCCTTTGTTCAATGGACATCTGTCTAAACTTTTCACAAGAAAATAATAGATGATGCTGTTTACACAAAGGACATGTGGGTACTTTTTGTGTGTTCATTTTTGTAAATGACTTTGTGTTTTGTCCCACTTGAGTATCTGATTTGCTATTGTTGTTAATAATTGATTGTTCTAAAACTTCTAATACATCAGCACGACCTCTTAAAAATTTATTCTGGCACTCAAGTGTGGGCATGTCTGTGAGTATGTTTTTGTGTTCTTCCCAATATCTTAATGTGTTTGAGTCAAATTTACTTGACACTAAATATATTATTAATGTTTCCCAGTATTCTATTTTTTCACCTAATGTGGCTAATGCGCTGAGGTTTTTCTGAACTGTGTCAATTAATTGTCTCAAACACACCGAGGATTCTTTTTCAATATTATTTAAGTTGTATAATGCATGAATGTGATTTCCTATCAGCTGTCGTTTGGTATCATATCTTTCACACAACAATTTCCACGCTACCTCAAAGTTGTCACCTGTAATTTCTAGTGATTTTATAACTAATGATGCACTGCCCGATAGTGAGGAACGTAAGTAGTGAAACTTTTGAATATTATCTAATGTTCTATGCGTAATAAGTGATTGAAATGTGTCTTTGTACTCAAGCCAATCCTGATGATCACCCGAGAAGTGTGGCAAGTCAATAGTGGGTAGTTTAATAAATGATTTGGTCCCACCTGAATGATCCTTGTCTGACTCTGGATTAGTTACCAGCTTGTCATTTAACTGAATAAGCCGGGAAGCCTGTGCCACCAACAACTGGTAATCATTTTCAAATTGTTCACTTTCTGGGTCTGGTTCATCGGTGAACTCTGAGATGTCAGCGTTCAATTCAATAAATGTCTGAACGTCCTGGAAAGTTTTATGTATTGTTTTAAACTCCAAAAGTCTGTTTTTTAGCTCAATAACTTGGATATCTGTTAATTTATTATTGGGCAGAATGAGGTTAATATATTTTTTAAATAATGTGAGTTTCCTTTTAACAATGCCACGTTGTTTGATTAATTCTGTATCATCAGGTTTATTACCTTTAGTGGCCATTGCTGTGAATTAAGGACACACAATGTTGCAAAAGAAATAAGAAAAATATGAGCAGGAAATGTTATCACAGAATTTGTGTAGATAGTTGTGCAATACTTAAATTATAGCAGCAAGCGGCAGAAAGCAAGGCTGTGCAAAGTTTGAGTGCACAGCTAACACGTGGTGGGCGAAGCCCTAGGCCGCATGCGCGTGGGATGACCACGTGGGGGCTCCTTATTGAGGCAGGCGGCTGGCAATTTAGGCTTGGCAAGCTATCCAGATGCTGGGGAATGTTATTTTGGTTTTAGTATTATGAAAAAAGGGCTAATTTGATGAGAAGGATTGACATGAGAGGTTATGAAATGCTGATATTTTGTGAATATTTTTGCTTATTTTTGATTGAAATAAATTTGTACTTAGTTTGATAATGTAATTATCATGAAAATATGAGTCTGAAAAGTCTGATTCAGTAATTGCTGTAGCAATTTGAAAAAATCAGTTGAAAAGTTAATAAAGGAAAAAATAATTGGTCTGATTATCTGTTATCCTGATGCTGTGCTGCGCTGAGACCGTCGTGGCTGTCTTCGACTGTCGTTGTCCTCGCCGTGATGATTTTTCTAGAAGTGGCCACGTTGCTTCTTGTAAAGATGGTGTTTATGGCGACGGTCTTCAATCACGTATGGATGGCTTCGAATGGACCAATGTATAATCCATATACAAGTAAACTATGCGATACTGTGCAAAGCGGACTGTATTTCGCGTAAATGTGATATGGTTCGTTACAAAACTGTAAATTCCGACAAGCCTGGGCGCGCCCTTCAAAAAGTGTGTCTTGCTGTTTCTTTTAACCAACTGTCAGTGCATCCGCTTGTGCGCCGGCGCCCGTGCGGCGCGGCGCCCAGAAGGCGCGGGGGGGGGGGGGCGCCTAGTGCTGTGCGCGGCGTGTCATAGACACAGGTATAGCCGAGCTATAGCTTCAGTTGAATATCTGAGAGTGTTTTTAATAAAAATATTGTCTTTGTTTTGTGGAAAATTCGTGTGTAAAACATATTTCATACTGCTTTACAAGTACACTTGGTTAACATATAGTTAATTAAGGGTTGTTGGCGTGAGCACAATGTAGATAATTATCAACCTTAACCGAAAGATTGCAGAAAGATATAATATTATTAGTGTCGACAAACAAAATATATCTTATAAGTACGGTATATCTATTACCTTTTGGAAGTAATCTTAACGGATATTTTATGCTTGTTGTCTAATGTTTTTTTCATTAAGTCACTTGATCCCAAACTAATCAGAAACTGTAGTAAGCCCGACAACTCTTTCTTATTTCTTTCTTTTTAAAAATACAACTCCTTCACTAGCTGTCAGTCCTGTGTCATGGGGCACTTAATAAACATTTGTAGAAAAGGATCCACAGTATAGTCCCTCAGACTATACAATAAATAAAACTCCAGCACGTTAGGTAATTACACTTCGATATATTATCACACACACTTTTGTACAAGAACCAAATTTACACCACCGTAAAAATATCAATTGTCACTTGTTCCTCTATTGGCGACCTGCGGTCAACTGACTCAATACCTTATCTTTCTTTTTCGACGTTAACTCTACCCCACTCCAACCATCGCTTCCTCCGACAGTGTTGCCATAACATTTTTAAAATTACCTTAAATAAATCGTTAAATGGATGTCGAAGGAATCGATTACTTGAAGTGTCAGAATTGTTTTATAAATACATTTTAATGCAATAGTATATTTATTCAATATAAATAACTTATTATAGAATTACAATTTGTTTTTAATTATCTTACAACTATAACCTTACATTCGACCGTCCTGACAACGTGTATGCCCTCATACACGAATCAGTGATAACTGATAACCTTACATTTGGCCCTAAAATACCATATACTAATCAATTCATATCTAGTAATCTCTATATCCATACATAATACATTCTATAATCACTTCTCAAGGACTTTCAATCAATACAATCAATTCTTAGTTATAATTGCCTTGAACCAATAACTTCTCAGGGACATAAAATCTAATCAATCAATTTTCAGTTATGATAGCCTTGAAACAATCGCTTATCAAGGACTTCGATCGTCTCAGAACGAATCGATCATCTACTACACCTGAACCAATCAATTCTCAGTTATAGTTGCCTTGAACCAATCACTTCTCAAGGACTTTGATCGTCTAAGAACGAATCGATCATCTACTACACCTGAACCAATCAATTCTCAGTTGTAGTTGCCTTGAACCAATCACTTCTCAAGGACTTCGATCGTCTAAGAACGAATCGATCATCTACTACACCCGATCCAATCAATTCTCAGTTGTAGTTGCCTTGAACCAATCACTTCTCAAGGACTTTGATCGTCTAAGAACGAATCGATCATCTACTACACCTGAACCAATCAATTCTCAGATGTAGTTGCCTTGAACCAATCACTTCTCAAGGACTTTCGATCGTCTAAGAACGAATCAATCATCTACTACACCTGAACCAATCAATTCTCAGATGTAGTTGCCTTGAACCAATCACTTCTCAAGGACTTTGATCGTCTAAGAACGAATCAATCATCTACTACACCTGAACCAATCAATTCTCAGATGTAGTTGCCTTGAACCAATCACTTCTCAAGGACTTTGATCGTCTAAGAACGAATCAATCATCTACTACACCTGAACCAATCAATTCTCAGATGTAGTTGCCTTGAACCAATCACTTCTCAAGGACTTTGATCGTCTAAGAACGAATCAATCATCAGATCAGGGGGCGAACCAATCAATTCTCGCTCCTGACCTGCAAAGGAAAAAAAACATACTGCAGCAAAAATACTTAAGAAACTCAATAATTAAATAGATATATTAATAAGTTACCAAGCATAATATGTATATGATCAATCGCTATCATTTAGTTTTATAAACGATTTGTACATCAATAACAAGTTATATTAAACATTTGTTAAAATAAGTAAAGTTATATAAATGTACCTAACATCATTCACTATTGGTTGCATCATTACCAGAATCGGATTCATCATTATTAACCTCGAGGGTCACGATGTGTATCCACGGTTGCAAGCGATGCGCGGCGACAGAAGTTTTACGCTTATTTTTCATGGCCTTAACCCGGGAATCGGTGCGATCCTATATCGTTCATTTCCTAACGCTCTTGTTATTTTGTAGGGGCCTTCAAAAGAAGGAATGAGTTTTGTGCTTTTACCATCATTGTTGTAGGATGGCTTTAATACTTTTACCAGATTACCGCTTCTATATGTTTGAGCTAGTTTCCTGCCCCTAACGTAATATTCATTTTGTTTGGCTTGTTTCCTGTCTATCCTTTCCTTAGCCTCGTCACGAATGGAAATCAAGTCAGGGTTTTTTTTGGCAACGCGATTTCATTCATAATTCGGTTCAACTCACTGTTCATTTTTAAGCCAAACATTACTTGTTATTAATACTTGTCTTTTGTATAGTATTATTCCGTCCCCATTGAATCATGCCTAGTTTCTTATCCCAATCCTTTTCATTGTCATTAAAATTTTGTGCAGTGTGCGAGTCCAAAATGAACCACTCCACCTGACTTTTTACCTTGGGCTAGCTACCGCGTTTAAAATATGTTTGATACCCTTATCGAAACAGAACGGTTTGAAAAGGTGAAATGTAAAACAACTACCTCGGTCACTAATTAGCCTATCAGGGTTACGGAATGTGTAAAAGACCTCCAACCTATCCAAATATTGCTCCGGCGTTTTACCATAAATTAATAGGCCAACAATATACTCGGTACCTTTACGCATTTGCTACACCGAACGGCATACGGTTGAATTCATATTGACCGTCCGGGGTAACGAAGGCTGTGAAGCGTTTACTATTCTCAGCTATTGGGACCGGGTAATAACCAGACATGAGATCCTGGGTAATGAAGCATGCCTGACCTGACAATCTTGCAATTTCGTCCTCAATAACAGGCATAGGATATGTCTCTTTTAAGGTTACAGAATTTAGCATTCAATAATCAATGCATATTCTGGGATTGCCGTTTTTCTTACGCACTGGAATAATTGTACTTGCCTAGTCCGACGTAGACTAATTATTCCGGCTTCCAACATTTTCTTGGTCATGGCACAAACTTTTTCTCTTTCTGAATGAGAAAGCCTGTATGGCCTATAGAGAACGGGTTTTTGAGTATTTAATTTAATATTCATCTCGGTAACGTTACGACAACCTAGGTCGAGAAGACACGTAACGAAATAATGATTAAAACGATTTAACAGTTCGATAAGTTAGCGTTTAACCTCCTCAGTTACTGTTGGTCCGATTTAAATTTGAATTTGACGAATTGCTTTATCTCCTAGCTACTCATGATCTTTATCAGGCATTGTCTCTGAAGCTACTTTGATTACCCTGATTTACGACCTTAATCTTTTCGGCTCAGCATATGATGGAGTCGTCGCAAAGTGAACCGGTACAGTAACTGGTGAGACAATCACGTGTGCCTGTCCGTTTCTGACTGGGTATATACCTCCACAAATAAGATGCTGGTTATTTAATTTACCCACTAACTTAGTCATTACTAATATTTCACCATCATACCCCGAGCCAGTAAATAACCTAACGCTTGCAGTATCAAACAGTTGAACGGTACCAGCTTCTTTATACTTATCGGTCACAGTCGGTGCAAAGATCTATTTTAGGTAGTTCTGAGCCAAAGTCTAGAAATCGTAAACTAGTCGAGTTCTTATACACTGTAATATGAGGCTGTTCCGTGAAAAACTGACCGATTAAAAATGGTTTAACCAAAAAGTGACCATTTACGACTTTACACACTACCTTTGCACAGACACCATCAGTCTCAAGATCAAAAACTACACTACCAGGGAACTGTACCGGACCATTGCCAAAACCCCTCATAACGGTTGGTATATTATCATGGGCCTGACCTATTTTACGAGCTATTGATTCTTTGCACTTGGATTGGAGATAGAGATACGCATCGTCTTATGGACAGTATGCGTCCTGGCAGATGAACTCCCTGATCTATTGAAACAGTTTTCCGTTTTATGCCCTATCTTATGACATGTACTACACTTTACAAAGGGTTCTGAGCATTGCAGATACGGATGCCCCGTTCCTTGCAATTGAAACAATAACCGCCTAGACTTGGACTGTTTTTAGAATTTGCCGCCGAACCATCACTATTATCTGTTATATTCCTATTTTTTAAATTATAAGATTGTAGAAAACTCATTGTGTCCCTACTGCTCATTAGAAATTGTAAAAATTGTTCTGGATAAGCACATTGCAACTCTAGCACACTAGACTTCATGGTTTTATCACTAATTCCGTGAATGATGCAATCGACCGCGCGTTTACCGATAATACCACACAAATAGTAATGCCAAATTTTCATAATAATATATCGCTATAGGTTCATTGAATCAACTTTTCTCCTCAACATGTCTTCCAAGCATTGGCCATAGTTATGTTCGTGAGGAAAAGCATTTGTTAGCTTCTCTTGCCACTCTTGCCAAGTATACATAAGGGTGTCTAAACTTTCGAACAATGTTTTGGCCAATCCCTGGAGCTTTTGCAGGGAAAAATGTGTTGTGGTTCTATCGTCCCAACCATATACTGCTGCGCATTCATTGACTTTCTTTAACCAAATATGATGAATATTATAAATAAAAATAATGGTCTCTGGTTTTAAATAGCCGGGTCAAAATTTTGAAGAATATTCTTGTGATCTATATTTTTATTGAGTAGAGGTTGTTGTTGCTGTACTGGTTGAGACTCAAGATCATGCCTTATAGATTTAATTATTTTAGCCACATAAGTAGAAAAAGAAAGAGTACGTGACCTGGTATGTGATGCGGGACGTCCAGGATGCTGGCTATCGTGACGCTCGCAGTCCTCCCGACACTCCGCCAATCGTGGGTAGCTCGTCCGTGACGAGCTTCTCTCTCGCTGCTGTTAAAGTTCCGTTCGCATTGCAGCTCTCGTTCTAGACGCAGGACTCGTTCCCGGTCTACGTCCAGCTCTCGGTCTCGATTCTGCCCAAGACGACTACGGCTGCGGGTGCGCGATCGGCTGGGACCTGTGTCGCCACCACCTCGGTTTCGGCTTCGCGACGGTGTCTCTAATTTGCGTCGTTCACCATCCTCATCCGTGTTGTAGAACTCGAAAACAAAAAAAAATGTTATTTTATGATGATATAATCATAAATAAAGGACGTAGAAGATCAAATCCAATTATAGCTGTGATAATATTGTCAATCATTACCTCTACTAAAACGTTAGCAATTAAATAAAATAAAACATGAAAATACATTCAATTTATTTCGTAGTTTATTAGACAATCATGGTATTTATTTTCCATGATAGTTACTATCACTGTGGCAGGGTGCAATCGATAGTATAATAAACTACGTACCAACTAAACCTTGTACCTATAATAATGCACTAATACTTATTATGGATATAAGTTGAAAGTTTAGGCACATGTGAAGGTAGTGCTCATAAGTCTAACTGTTTAACAAGCGTGCATCGAAAACCAATGGTTGTAATAATTAGAGTGGTAAAGATTTGATAATACAATCTTATAATAGCAAAACAACACACATGTTGAATTTGCAAGGTTATCCAAACGTTAACTATATTCTCTTTGCAGCGAAACAATTTAAACTCATTAACAGCTGTATAACATTATTTGAATACGTTACAATCTAATAAAATGTTAAAATATTTCATGTCACTGCTATCGCCAGTAACGTTATTTTAAAACATATCCGATGGCCGTTAACAATTTAAATAAAATATATTTTACTTACGTGCGTTGTGCCACTTCTGACATGTAGAAAAGGATCCACAGTATAGTCCCTCAGACTATACAATAAATAAAACTCCAGCACGTTAGGTAATTACACTTCGATATATTATCACACACACTTTTGTACAAGAACCAAATTTACACCACCGTAAAAATATCAATTGTCACTTGTTCCTCTATTGGCGACCTGCGGTCAACTGACTCAATACCTTATCTTTCTTTTTCGACGTTAACTCTACCCCACTCCAACCATCGCTTCCTCCGACAGTGTTGCCATAACATTTTTAAAATTACCTTAAATAAATCGTTAAATGGATGTCGAAGGAATCGATTACTTGAAGTGTCAGAATTGTTTTATAAATACATTTTAATGCAATAGTATATTTATTCAATATAAATAACTTATTATAGAATTACAATTTGTTTTTAATTATCTTACAACTATAACCTTACACATTCAATCAACAAACACAACGAACACCACGAACACCTTGATTCGAAACAACATATTATTATGGATCACACAAAATGTTGTCTCAACTTTGAATCAAACTCACAACCCGCAGCGCAGTGCCAAGCGACAAGGCGACCACGTAAACCACTAAACCGCGTGGTCAAACGTGACACAAATAATCATACTCATCAGACAAAGCCCACTCCTTAGTGAGAATCGCATCTATGACGTAACAAATTGTCGTAAACCTATGTTGAAAATGCCACTACTGTGCTGAGGCTGAGTATTGCTTCTATCAAGCAGACCCTCTATGTATACACGGTGTCAAGAGACCAACCACCTAGCTAAAACACATAATGTCGAGTCATACTAAGCAAAAATAATACCTGGGAAACGGTAAAACTTTTTAGACGCAGACAAATTGAACTCCATACATCCGAACATCCGGTTTACATTTGAAATGGAGGTAGACGGATCGCTACCCTTTCTCGACGTCAAAGTGACGGTGAGAGCTAATGGTACACTTGGACACACTGTATACAGAAAACCGACACACACCGACAGGTATCTCAACGCCTGCTCGCATCATCACCCGCGACATTTGGAATCCGTAGCGACCTCGTTAGTGAACAGAGCCTATGACCTCTGTGACCCTGAACACTTAAACAGTGAATTGTCACATGTTCAGGAGGTACTAAGGCGCAACGGATACAAAAAGGAGATACCCCGTCGGAAGAGGAAGGACCGCAAATCTGAAGTAAGCAGAGTGCCGGCTTACATGCCTTATATCAAGGGAGTGACGGACAAAGTTGGAACAGTACTACAGAAATACTCCATCAAGACTGTATATAGTCCCCTCTCCAAGGTAGCACACAATCTGCGTACCCCAAAGGACGTAATTCCTCTACAAACACCAGGCGTCTACAAGGTTGATTGCAGTTGTGGTAGTTCCTATATCGGACAGACCAAACGAACGATCGCTGAAAGGGTCAAAGAACATATGAACACAGCTGTCAAAAATCGACAAATTAATAAATCTGCCATAGCCGAGCATTTGCTGGAATCTGGACCAAACCACTGGATAGAATTACATCAACCACAAGTCTTATCCACCGATCGCCACTATTACTCCAGGATAGTACGTGAAGCGGTTGAAATCAAAAAACATAGAAATTTCAACCGGGAGGACGGATACAGACTATCGACCACTTGGAACCCAGTTATCAACAAATGCAAACAACGCCGCAGTAACACAACTCATCAGTGTGTAGACGTCATAAGTGTAGTGTGTCGAAGTACCGACAGTGCGGATAGAACTCAAAATATCAAAAATACAAAACAAGTGAGGGTAGCTGCCGAAACCCGCGCTTCACAAGGACGGCGCTGAGCTGACATCAGTCCCTCCGCGACCACAACCGTTGCAAGCCGGTAGAAACGTAGGAGAATAACAGAGGTATTTATGCCTTGAAATAAATAAATTATCGCGACTAAGACCCGCTAAATAATATTGTATGATGTATACAAATCGCGAAAGTTTAAAATCGATTATAAAAATGATAATTACTATAAACAGCAATTAGTGTTTAAGATAATGTGCATTGGGACTGTTCGCGTTAGTATTATCCGACGCTTACTCGATATTCAACCAACGAACTTGAAATACTCAGGCCTGAATCAACAATTAATTTGTATATCACACAGTGTTTTCCCCTGAGAAGGAAAGGAGAGGAGCAAACGCACAACATACTGCGTAGTAAAAATAAGTGCGGCGGTGAATAAACCCCTGCGTTTGTCACGTATGTTTTAGATAACCATGTGCCTTTTGCTGTAAGATATAATTACTATCAGTATATATAAAATTCTAAAATTCTTTTGTTACTGGCTGGCTGACATACAACGCCCAGCCAAAAATATCGCCAAAAATAGAATATAAAAGAATTTCTCGAAATCCCACGGGATCAGTCAGAAACGGTTAAATTAAAGAAAATGTTCGGACGAAGTTGCGGGCAACCTCTAGTAGTTTAAAATAATTAACGTTAATATGTTGTTAATATGTTAACGTGTTAATCAGTTTGTTGACCATTAGCGAAGATTTACTTGGTTTGTTTCTAAATGACCGACTTTGCCCTAAGATAACATAACATAACTTCTCGCCTTTTATCCCCGAAGGGGTAGGCAGAGGTGTATTACACACCCACACTTCGCCAGTTATGTTTCGGTCCCAATGTAATAGGGGACAGGCCTATTGCCATCTCCCGGGCACATTGTTGAGCGAGCGGTAGTTAACATTTTAATACACACATAACTTCGAAAAGTCAGAGGTGTGTGCCCGGGGTAACTGGGGATCGAACCCGAGACCATCGTCTCGGCAGTCCGTTACGTCGCCATTTGGCTATCGCCGCTGTCTTAAGATATTATGGGTTTCAAGTGTTGGTTTACTGAGTACTCTTATACACGCGGCGCTGAGAAGTCAGGATCGTTAAGTACAAATGTATACATTCACTTTAATTACTCCGCCTCTAAGATCTTTGATCATGAGCGCGATATACGTCGTTGTTACTTTGATCTTTGTAATTTTCTTTGTATTTTCTTCTTGGGAGAAATAATGTTAATAGGATTTTTGGACTTGTAGAAGCAACTTAGTTCTGTAGGCTCCAAAGTAAAGCAGCTTAGTATTTTTTCAAATATTATAATATTGATCTTCATTAGTATTATTTATTTATATACAAAATTTAACATATTCTCCATAAGGCACATAATAAATACCACTTTTACACTTTTGTATTTCCGTCGTGATAAATCATCATTATCATCAATGAAGTTGCTCAATTCTGCCTAACAATCTATGCTTGGAAATAAAAAGCATAGCCAAAATAATTATGTTATTGATTGACAAAATTGAATAGAATTTGAGTGGACGGATCACTTATGTAGCTAACCAATGCGTCGCCATTATGCGAAAACACTGTGATTCACAAAATGTTGTACAAAGTCTAGATGACTAAATAGTCGACTAGCTGTTGTCCGCAGCTTCGCTCTGCGGATAAAAATTAAATTATATTATTATCTTAACTTTTATAAAAATTTGCGAGAGTCCTTAGACTCCCTAAATCCAGACCTTTCGTAAAATCCGTTCTTCGCTGACGCCTACTATGTATAAACTACTTCCCTGTCCAATTTAATCTTTATACGTCAAGCGAATTTAAAGACTTCGTGATGAGTGACCTTTCGCTTTAATATATACAGATAGAAAAACTTTCATTAGGTAATAGAAATGAAAAAGCGTCCTGCATTTCCGAAGATCATTACACCACAAAAAAAAGTGTTGATACTTCTACCTGTGCACGGAATCGATAGCTGTCTACCCCCATCCTGGTATTCCAACTAATGCCGTTGAGGTAGAAAAAGGTCGACTTGAAGGCTCATTTAAATTTTTATAACTTTCGATTACGTTCACGTTTTTCACAAAATTTCGGAGGCTTCGTTGGTTTGCGGCTTGACTAGGTATATGGTGTTTGGCCTTTGAAAGGCCTTTACATAACTATTTATCAGAGCTTATTGTACGGGTATTTTGTAAGGTTATGTATCGTGAAAATGTTAAATTACTTTGTAGGCATTACGTAAAAGGAGTAAAAGTATAAATTAATAAGACAATGGGTTTTGTAGTTCATCAGTGGTGTATTTTAAAAATGAAGTTTTTGATGTGATGTAAAAGATATCATGTCTTGAGAGGCAACCTGTATTTCTGAGTTTTGTTTGACTATAGTGACATAATTATATTAAGCTTGGGCGTTTTTAACACTATGCCAGAACTAAGCCACAGCACTAGGAGTTGTATTTCGTAACACAATATTAACGCAATTTTTCGAATCAATTCTAAGCTTGGATTGTACTCAACTTTCTATTGCGAAAGGATTTCAAAGGAATATGCACTACATTTATGTAATACACCACATACGCCACAATGTGATTTACGTGAATTAATAGTTTTGACCCAAAATATGACGTATGAATATATTCTTTTGATAATTAAGAACATTGTCATTATTTAAGGTATAAATACCAATTTGTTTCCGACGTTTCGCTCGTCTTGGACCGAGCGTGATTCGTATGATGTATACAAATCGCGAAAGTTTAAAATCGATTAATTAAGAACGTGATCATCAAAACGATTAATTGACAAGTTCTGTCCTAGGTTTAGCAAAAAAATAAATACATCTCTGTCGATAAAACCTTATTGCAAGAATTGTTCCTAAAACAAGCTTTGTCCTTTTCACCTAAAATAATAGCACGCAACCAAAGTTGTTTGTGTTTGCATAGACATTTTCCATTTTGGCCCTACTATGAGCAAAGTGCTATTTTGCTGACTTCTTTTATTTACCGACTTCCTTTATTTACCCACTTCTAAATGTATTTCCTTTTGGCTTTCAACATATTTTATTTGACTTTTCCGCACGTGTTTCCTGCTTCTATGTCGGTTTTTGTTGTACTGAAGCCTAACAACATTAAATTTTGTAAGGTTAAGTTCGTGATAATCGCGATTCGTTAAATTTTATACCTTTTACCCTTGCATTTTTTTAGAAATAAAAGCTGCGTTAAAAATACGTTAAAATTCCTCTAAATCTATTAAAATAAAAAGAAAAATTAAATGCCTTTATTCGTACATACTACCTATTGATAGGTTTGAAGTCGGTGTCTGCGGCACTTGGCACTTGACTTTTTGCTACAACTTTTTCCTGACTTTAGAACAAGCCGCATAACCACTTTTCATCGAAGCAAAACACAAGACTTCAAATAAGATAGATGCTACAAGTAATCACCGTAGGCTGTTGAAGATTAACTATATTATGCAGGAACGTTACACAACATGTAAATTATCAAATGTGCACCAATAAGAATGTAAATTAATGGATTTTATACATTATTATTATAAATATTTCATAAAACGATTCTAACAAGGCTTTATTTGTACCCTGTCTAACTATGTTACATATAGAGCGGTACGCCACGAGCAAAACCTTATTACTCCATTCGTTATCCCACTATCACAAAACAATTTCAAACTACACACAGAACCGCAAATTTCTAAACCATTCGCTCCCCTAAGCCACAATATTTTGACAGCTCATCGTAAACCACATTGAGTTTGCCATCTTAGAAGAAACTTATTTAACTTATTTGTTACTTGTAGAGCAGAATACGAATGTGTCGTCGTGAGGGCTACCACGGGGCTGTCTTGAATAGTAATGAGAGGAATTCGGTCAAGTGCGTGTCTCGATGTGCCTATAAAGGTATATTGGCAGGAGGAGCAGGTTTGTCTGATACTCCATTTTGTTTGGAAGTCGGTATCTATTCAAGGATAGTTTTAATCGGACTTCAAATCTTTTATATATAGACGTGTAGATTTAATCGGCTTCAATCCAGTCAATATAAGTAGGTATGTTAGTTAGTCGAAAATTGATTTTAATTCTACCCAAAACAGTGGGATTAAAATTAATCTAAGCTTCGGTACATTATTTTATTCTCTTAAATATTAATACTTAAGTAATTGTCATAAAAATTTTAAATTAATTTAATGTAATGTAAGCTTTGACGTTCTTAAGCGCCCTTTGCGGCCCAAGAAATAAATGATTGATTGATTTTTTTTTATATAATGTAATAAGGGCGATTTTACTTGAACTGCGTGATAAATATATTTATTTTTTATATATAACGTATAACGTAGGTAACATAGGAGAATGTGGGTGTTCTTCGTCTCTCAGGTCTTCCTCCATTGTACATTTCAGGAAAATAAGACTCGGTATACACTCAATAGGTTTTACTATTGGATGAAAATGGATCACTTTTGGAAACGCGGCGAAGTCGGACGTAGGTAGGCCACACTTGTTTTCTCCGCTGTGTCTGTCGCCAAAAAGTGCCCGTTGACAGCTCCACGTTCGCTTATCAAACATTTAATGACATTGACAGCTGTCAACTGCTGACCTCAGTGTTGCCAACCATCGTATCCGAATACGCCCAAATCTATTAAGATTTGACGTTCCGTTCTCCAATATCCGACATATATTTATTTATTTATAGTCTCACGCCTGTATCTCCGAAGGGGTAGGCAGAGGTGTGATATAACACCCACATTTCGCCATGAATTTTTAGGTCCCACGTAATAGGGGGCGAGCCTATTGCCGTACCGGGCACATTACCAGACTCCGAGCTGCTACTGAGAATTTCCTAACGGAAAAACTCAATAACACTTTGCCCAACCAAGGAATCGAACCCCAATCCCACGCGCTCGAATCCCATCCCCAAGACCTCTCAATCCCACGCGCATATTTATGCCGCGAGACCAACGAGGTAGTCATATTTTTTGTATAAAATCAACCGTTGTTTGTTGTTCTGGCAATTCTTGTTTTGTGATTCAATAATAAATTTAATCATTATAATAATAAAATAACGTTATTTCCTTCTATCGTTAACCTCAATACTGGCGTAAAGTAGAACAAAATACAAATATTTCAAGAGAATAGCGCAAAATGGAAAATCTAAATTGGTTACTTTATACGGCAATTGCCACTTCAGTCATTTGATAGGACGATTGCCAGCTGTCGTTTATTATTCACAGTGTTTTTGTGTGTTGCAAATAGAAAAACACACAAAAACACTGTGTTGTCATCGGTAGTAAGATCGCACCGCAATGTAATGGCAAAAAAGAGCATTATACTCCTTACTTTATCTCATTCGTCACTTACAGCAAAATCTATTTTTGCGATACATATTTACTCTGCAGACGCAATTTCAGACAGACTACGATGTTAGCGTCCGTCACTCAAGAGATTATGACGAACACTCTGACATTTAATTTGTCAAGTTATCAAGTATTACTTTAAATTGTAATGCTCTCTTCTTTCATCTGTAAGTAAATATTGCAGATCGTATTATGGATTTTAAGGAGTATATTATTTGGAGATTTTGTTTAGATAAACAATACGCTTTTCTTGGAATTAGAATTTTTATGTATTCTATACTAAGGGTGCATAGAGTTCCCACTAAGAACTTAGGGTCCCAAGCCAACCTTACCTGCAAGTGGTGCACCTGCCGATCAACGGACGAGGCTCTGGCAAACAAAATGTCCCAATAAGCGGCAATAAGCTCGCCACCTATTACGTGGGATCAAAACACTGGCGAAAAGTGGGCGTTTAATATGCCTCTGCCTACCCCTTCGGGGAAACAGGCGTGAGTCTATGGATGTATGTATGTCTATACTATTCTATTCTACCACATACATACAACACCATCTTGTCCCAAACTAAGCAAAGCTTGTACTATGGGTACTAGACAATGGATAAACATACATATTGTACTTTTTTGTGAATACATACATATTATAAATAAAAACACCCAGACCAAGACAAACATACATGTTCACGCACGCAAATAGAGCTGTAGAAAATATTTTCTTAAAAAATAACAAGACATGAGTTGCCAAAAAAGCACTGGGTCGACAGCTATATTATAACAATGTACAACATTATATGCGATGATTTATACCGTCTTTATGTGCCGTGATTTACGCTTGGTTTTCTGTGCTTATCATTATATACTGTGGCAAACGTTTGCGTAGCGCGCCGAAATACATTTATTATTAAATAAACAGTTACCTTTAAAAGAACACAATAGCAGATGAACAAGAACAAGGTTATTTAGATGATTTTACTTGCGATAAATTAGATATTTAAGGCATAATATGCCAATGTTACGACCGACTTGCTCTGGCGTGGTCGCGGCGGGACCTTGTATAACGTATACTAATCGCGAAAGATACAATTTTATAAACTGCCCTAACATTGAGCATATTCATACAAAACATGGACATGTCGAGCCATAGGTATCTGTTTAAAATATATGTTATTACGTAGAGTAAATATAGCACATATACATTTTTGTAAAGCTTTAATAAAAATACACGTTGAAACAAATGTCGCATTTAAATAAAATTACTTTTTAAAGCAGGTTTTTTATTCTAAATCTAGAAGCCTCAGGAGTCTCTTAATTGACGACTACGCAATATGAGTTACGCATTATGAAAGCTTACTTAAAACAGTTTTTTTTTACTTTTATCTAATGGAATATTTTCTTAGTGACTTTCTACGTTATAAAAATAACCCGAAGTTCAATATAATTTTTATAGCGTAAGTAATATTACAGGGTTCTGTAATAATATGCCTTTTTATATATAAATAAGTTTTACATTCCGAAATTAAGTGACATTTTACGAGCGTAAATAAATTATTATCAAATAGGCTTAAGTACATAGAAATCGTAAACTTTAATAACAGCGAGAACTCGTAAATATGTTGACTAACATTGCCAACTGCGCATATGATAAATTGTGATATGTGTTTACTTTTGAATTAGTTTCACGCTTCGCTCTGAAAGTTTTGATGTGGTAAAATTTATTTGTAATGTTGAAAGTTCTGCCATTTGTTATTTATTTTGTTTGATATTCTCGCTTAACTAAATAATATGCCGGCTAATATTTTAAAGTTAACAAGGCAATAATCTTATGTTTCTTTATTTTAGAAAACTATTAAAACCATAGTTTTCTAAAATAAAGAAACGCGACGATATACGCAAAGTGGCTGGCAGCGGCTGGACACGAAAAGCCGAAAATCGGCTCAGTGGCGTGCCATTGGAGAGGCCTTCATCCAGCAGTGGACTCCTGCAGGCTGCTGATGATGATGATGATGTTTAAAACCATACTTTTTACGATAAAAGATAAACATACTACTACAAAAGTAGAAGGTAGAGGACGATTATTTCTTATATTATACGTAAGCTAGAAAATTCCCTCAGATACTCCCGCACTTGTTATTCTGATTTAACTGTTTCTTCTCGACGGCGTAGAAATATCGGAAAATACCTTCTCAGTGCACAATTTAAGCCTCATGCGTCCAATAGCTACAGCTCAGTTTTATGTCTCAGTCAATCAGTAACACAAGAATCGTATATATTTAATTTACGATGATCTGCGAAACGACGAGTCAAAACTATACACGATTAAAGTGCATATCAAGTTGGTAAAAAATTGTGTTGTATCCTTTTCTCGCGGAACGATATACCGTATATGACGCTCATGAATAGTGACGCCGAACTATGCTAGCACCCTATCCAATTAGTGTTACTAAAATGTTTTTCACTCGCTCAATATAAAATGCAATTACTGAGCTATTTTAAGTTTTTGATATAGCTTTTATTCCAATGTCAACGCATCATCAGTATCGTCCTAGCTTTATTCCAGTTGCATCTAATACCTTCACTTTGTAGCCTGAAGTCCGTTAAGTAGTCTAATAAGTTGAAATTGAAATCAATCTACACTTTACATATTCTATCGCGATGTGTTAGTTTTAGCTATATTACGTTTAAACCGAATGATCTAGAAACTACATTTTTTATATTATTAATAGGTGAAGTTCTGATTTATTTACATCTGAAAACTACCGAGTATGGTAATTTTGAACTATTTGAACTCCAGAGGTGTGAATACTAGGTGAATTAAATAAAACAACTGTATTCTGAACTAAGTTGACCTGCTGGTTCAAGATTTTTATTGAATAGTCGTCACGGTTTATGTAGTGGCCGCGGTAACCAAACCGTTCAGGCGGACGGCACAACGTCATCTAACGAGGTCGACCACAAACTATGAACATTAATTCGTTTGGTACTTAACAACAGGAAGTGTGGTCACGGTCGACTGAGGAGATATAATTTTTTTATCTTGAATCTAAATGTTATCTCCGAATACTCTCATACATTTGACAAACCAAGAGAAGCATAAGCATTCGACTTAAGGTACATATTGCTGATATCAAACACAAACGCTCGCCGAAAAAATGGTACATCTATAATAATCTTAGAAACAAGTCTCATAATTCAGACTTGTTTCGAGAAATATTACATATTTCTTTACCCAGTAACAAGGGAGTAACGTCAGTAGATATTACTTTGTAGGAATGGAATTTTTCCTCCTGTCGTATTAGTTGACTGTCGGTACACAATAGGTATATTTTCTTCTTATTTATGTTGTTTCATTGAAAAACGCCGCACTAGCTATACGGTATAATTCAATGAGAATCTACTAGAATTTGATCAATGAGGTAGAAAAACATCAGTAAAATTTCTAAAAGAAAACGTTCATACCTTAAAGTACTATGGTCTTTTTTTTATTTTTCTTCAGCAACATGATTTTCTCTCACTGTATAATGATATTTTTGCCCGTCTGTTGTTTCAAACTTTCAGGTACAATATTATAATGCATAAATAATAGACATTCCAATTTTCTCTTTAAACGAAAAGAAAATATCCTAATGGGAACATTTAATAATGTAACTTTGTTAAAAAGATAATATTTTCTTTGATTTTACACCCATATCATAGGTTTCATGACAAAATCCAGAATTACCTTTGGTTCAGAATGACATCGTTTAACTTATTATACATTGTCATTTAAACGTAACGTGTGCAAAAATCGAGCTCAATCGTAAAACGAAAATTGGGTCAAATTTAACTTGCAAGATTTAATAACAGACAGATACCGACAGGTGAAACTAAATGAAAGCTTGTAAAAAATCTATGTAAACGTCACGCCTATAAAATATATCTGCCTACAGTCACAGTAAGCATATGGAACGTTTACTGTGAATGTATTTAAGAATACTTTGCATAAAGGGTCTCTATCCCGAAATAATTGCAAAAATAAGCCTGGCCGCAGACATCCGCTTTTCGGGGCCGCTTTTCGATGGCGGAATTCGGTAAGACTAGCGAGCTTCATTTGTCGACTGTATCAAATATATTTTGTAAAATAAACGTACTAACCACCACAAAAACTAGATTTTGCTTCGATTAGAAAACACGCAAACGTTTAATTCCGTTCCGGACTGAAAAAAATCGGTGCCCGTTTTTGGAGACTGCTTTTCGGGTTTGCAATGTTTTCGGGCTCTCAAAATCATCTAATTAACAAAAAATGAGCTTACTGCCTACCACGAACGTTTGATTTTGCTCTGAACAGAAAACATTCCGTGGACTGAAAGAAATGAAAATCAAGCGCGTGCGGAACGGCTCGTGACGTCATAACGGAATTTAGCGCATGCGTACATCTTGTCATGTATCGATATGTAGCATTGGTTTGAAGTTTATTTTGTCAGAATCACGTGTGGAATCACACGACAATGTATGCGTAATAGACGTGTATAAACTCTTGTCTGGGGACTTTAAATTTACGCAAAAATCACATACAGACAAGAGGATAATATAATAATATAAGTTATTTTAGCATTTTCGTCAGATCATAATAATGTGTGACGTGAAAGGTTTATATTGGCTACTGAAAACCACTCCTGCTTAAACTTTGTCTCTCTATAACTAGCTTGTTGGTCTAGTGGTAAGTGACCGTGACTTCTACGCCGGAGGTCTGGGACCCTAAATAATCTTTCTGTGATAGGCACGATGATTTGTTCAGTGTCTGGACAGAATTTATCTATAATATGTACCTATATTTTTAGAAGTATATATTTATCAGGTCTCTGGTTACCATACTATAGGCTTCGGTGTCCGATCATTTGACAAAAAACAAATGAAAAATTTTTATTTGACAAATAACATTTGACAAAATTATACTTGATAAATTTATTATTTTACAAAATATTGTTTAATAAACTACTCATTAGACAATATATTTACTATAAAAAAGTTATTATGCTGAAACATTAATTTACAAATTGATTATTTTTTTAAACATGTTATTTGGCAAAACAACGTAAGGCATAAATAACATTTGACAGAATGCATTGCTTGGTAAATATTTTAGTAACCAAAATGTACGTTAATACAACAATCTTTGTGTAGGGTCCACTGAAACAATGGCTGGTTAGAACTACGACCACGACGAACGAGCCGAGCGAGCGAAGCGAGCGTGCCGCGGCAGCGGCCGGTGGGTGGCAGAACCGAATTCTACTTATTTCGCTTAATTCAGGCAGAGTGTATTTTTTTGAAAGACTTAAGTTTCTATGGAATTAGTATTAATACAAAATTATTACTTGCCTATAAATAATCTGTCCAAGATGAAAATTGCAACCATGCAATTTAATATTTTCAAAATTTCGCGTAAGTATTGGTTAGAAATTAGTTATTTTTAAAAACTAATAATTTATCTTGTAATTTTTTGTACAATCACCAAACGAATTATTTAGTCAAATTATTATTTTTAAAATAATTATTTAACATTTTAATTGTTTTCTAAGTAAAACATTTGCGAAACATGTATTATGTCAAATGATTGTTTTTAAATTAATATGTTTGCGAAATGAAAGTTTGTCAAATGATTAGTTTTTCAAACGTTGTTTGTAAAATGATCTTTTGTCATATGTTTTTGTTAAACAATAGTAAGCCATAGGCTCCGCCTATTTTGGGATCACATGATTGGGTGTAAGTTGTCCAAGAATATTATTATGGAATGTACACAATGCTTATTTCGGTCATACAAAAAAGTTGGTCTGAGACCCGTTATGCAACTAGGTTCTTGAAGATTGGTATCGTGTATAAAAGTGGTAGACGGAAAAATATATAATTTATGTCTATATACTCTATGCGAGATGAAAACAGTTCGTAAAACAAATCATACTCCTCAAATTTTATTGTTTGCTTTGAAATTGTATGATTTTATGCATTCACATTCAGACATTAAATTTGACAATATCATAAAAATTATTCTTCATACTTAAATCAGACAATTGTGAGAGTGGTCGTGGCTGTTTGTAATAGACAGGGTTGCGACGCACCGTCGCCATACAGAAATTATAAAACTTATCATTGAATCCACCAAAACACCAAATATAGGGCCTAAATGTTTTAAAAATAATGAAAATCTTTATTATAGTCGTCCACCTAAAATTGTCTATATAGGCCAAGAAGATTTCATACGTAACTCGAGTACAAACTCTGAGAAGGTACTTGAGGACAGAAAATATGACGTTGAAATTACCATTAGTGTGATTCCTAGTGTATCTATATTATCGCACGGCAACGGACAGTACTTTTTATATTTAAATATTTTTTAAATATTTTCAGAAAACACAAATAAAATAGATATAATAAAATTGTAATATATCCACCATCCTTAAAATATGATTCTTAATTTTTAAAATAACTTTTGGCAGCAGTGAATACACGAAAGATGTTGAGACTGGTTAAAACCATTTATTATAATATAGGTATATTTGACGAGCTGTTCCTCGCATCTGAGGACGAAGCGTGGACTACAGAACTCATACCTACCATATTTGATCGTAATTTGAACCTCGTAATAAACCATACGTAATAAACCACCGTATAATTGTAAGGAAATTTGTTAACAAATGTCCTTACAGTTATACTGAGCTGCGCTAAGGGTGGTGGATATATTAAAATTGTATTATATTATTAGAACCAGAAGGTAGATTGATTTAAAAAAAAAAACAAGATTACAATACACTGAAAATCATTTACTTCTATATTTTAGATTACTTTTTAACAACATAACCTCAAAGCAAATTCAAAAAGCAAACAGCCATTAAGTACACGAAATAATCACACTTTTACACTAAATAATCACGTAGGTACACAAAGTACAAAAATGACTTACTGCAAATAGCGCCGAAGACCTCACGACAACCTTCTCGCTCGAAAACCAACCGACAAATGACTGGCGCACTGAACGAGCGCTGCTTTTATACTTATCGTGAGATGACGTCACTAAAAACAGTTGAGTCAGTTCAAATTATCCTAACACGGCCTCTCCTGATAGTGCACCGTCCTCGGGCACTGTATCGACAGCATCTTCGATGGCAGGTGCATGGTTTGCGGGAGAGCGTGAAGGTCCTGCAATCTCATCGTCATCATTTTCAGCTTCAGTACCTGAAGATTTGAAAATGAAATTAGGGTCTAATAGGCTAACAACCCGTTGCCTACACTTTCATACTTCACGCATACAAGGCCCTCTATCATGGATTCATACTTTCATTAATTGCCTGTCTCCTAGTCTCTGACAGGCTTCACACACTGTAATACATAGCCGAACATCCGTCATTTCACTGCATACTTACAGTAAGTTTGATACTTTTACCGTTATTTACAGAGCCTATACACGTGAGACGTGTCTGCCGGGCCGAAGCCCATACATATCAACAGATATGTCTGCCGGGCCGAAGCCCACACACGTTAAACGTGTCTGCCAGGCCGAAGCCCACACATATCAACAGATATGTCTGCCAGGCCGAAGCCCACACACGTTAAACGTGTCTGCCAGGCCGAAGCCCACACATATCAACAGATATGTCTGCCGGGCCGAAGCCCACACACGTTAAACGTGTCTGCCAGGCCGAAGCCCACACATATCAACAGATATGTCTGCCAGGCCGAAGCCCACACACTTTAAACGTGTCTGCCAGGCCGAAGCCCACACATATCAACAGATATGTCTGCCCGGATGACGCCCACACATCACCAGATGTGTCTGCCAAGGCTGCAACTTGCTTACACGCACCGCCTTGCTCATGGATCAATGAGAGCCACTCATTCTCCTCGTACATTCACACATTAATGTATAGCTAAAAACTGTAACATATAAAACGTTTGTTAGGTACATCACGATACTCACTTTCAAAGAAAGCTGCACAACTCTCGGGACACCATTCCCCTTTCCAAGGTATCATGTACTGAGCCGCCGCCTTTGTCGTTTTTCCACGAGCTCCGCTCAATAGTGTGAGTTCGTAACGATCGCTGGGTAGCACTTTGGTCACCCGATACTGACCTCTCATACCGGAGTCAAGTTTACCGGTGGATTGTGAGTATTTTATAACAAACACACAATCGTTGACCTGGAAAGTTCTGGGAGGGTGTCGATGACGGTTTACATAGGAATCCTGCTTGTCTTGATTCCTCCTAAGCAGACCTTTAGCTCTTTCCCTGCACATTTCTCGCCATACTGCCCGATTTGGATGCGCACTCTCAATTGCTATGTCCCGGACTAGTGCACGGATTACAGGAGTGGTTGCATCAGACCCGATTAACAAATTTAAGGCTGTAAACTGAGTGGTTTTTTGCTTTGTTATATATAAAACCAATTGAATTTTACAAAGTGCTTCGGACCAGGTAGTATTTTTATTGTTGCTTTCAATTCGAATTAAATTCAACACGGTACGCACGTATCTTTCTACTTGGCCGTTGGCATGATGCATTTCTGGTGTTACATAATGAACATCACATCCTAACTCAGTCACCCAAGTGATAAAACTGGAAGCCTCAAACATGCGCCCGCGGTCACAAACTAACAATTTAGGGACACCAAAAAGGGAAATGGCGTTTTCCATAACGCGTTTAAGCTCATTTGTATCCTGGCGATATAAAGCATAAAGTAAACAATACTTGGTGAAAGCGTCCACAAGTACTAAAACGAATTTGAAACCATTCGACTCTGGCAAGGGGCCCAATACGTCAACATGGATAGTATTGAAAGGTTCGTCTGGTTTTTCCCAAGAAGTAATGGGTTGACAAGGAGCTCTAGGAACTCTCTTTTTGGACATACAAGTCAGACAGTGTGATGTATATTTTTGAACAAACTGCTTAAGGCCGGGAAACCAAAAATGTTTAAGGATGAGATTTATGGTTTTGTCCGCTCCTATATGCTCGTGCTCGTCATGAAATATACGCAAAAGACTTAATCTGTGTCCTTTAGGAATAAAACACTAAAGCCTCGACTCTTCGCCAATCGGAGAGTAACGATAGTACAGGAGATCGTTTTTACACACATAGTGACGTGAATCTAACTGACCATCTCTGAGCCTTTGCAATAGCTCTTGAGTCTCACTATCGGCGGACTGAGCTATCTGAGCCCAGTTCAACGGCCTATCTATGTGGTTAACTTGCGTCACTGTTGGATTCCTGCTTAAGTAGTTGGCGTGAGACATCATTACGCCTTTCCTATACTCAATTGTAAAATTGAAATCTTGCAGGTAGATCCACCAGCGAGCAACGCGGGGTAGCAGATCTTTTTTACGTTCAGTGGACTTTAGCGCATTGCAATCTGTAACGATCTTAAATTTGATGCCAATCAAGTAGTGTCTAAAGTGTTGTAACGCCTTGACTACCGCCAGTGTTTCCAACTCGTAAGAGCGGTATCTACTCTCTGCGCCTTGAGTGACCTTGCTAAAGTAGGCTACGACACGCTTGCTGCCGTCCTTATGGACCTGCATTAAAATCGCTCCGTACCCTGCACTACTGGCGTCTGTATGGAGTTCCGTCGCTAGCATGGTATCAAAAATTGCAAGTATGGGCTCACTAGTTAATTGTTTAATGAGGTCTTGTTGGACCTGCTCTTGCTCAATGCCCCATTCAAATTTAACATCTTTTTTGGTAAGACGAGAGATACTTGCAGTTTTTGTAGCATAATTTTTTATGTAGCGTCGGAAATATCCAGCCAAGCCTAAAAATTGTCTAACCTGTTTTAGGTTACTTGGCACTGGAGAGTTTGCTAGTGCCTCAATTTTTCGAGAGCTCGGCCTAACCTGATCGTGACTAATGACGCGACCAAGATACTCCACCTCAGTGGTTAAAAATGATCATTTCCGAAGATTCACAGAAAATCCTGCTTCGGTTAACGTTTTAAGAACCTCTTGTAACAATCGTATACCTTCATCGATGTTCATGCTCATAATAAGTACGTCATCTATGTATACCAGAACATGGCCAGATTCGATGAACCTTCGAAGCGTAGTATTGATAATCCGTTGATAAACGGTGGGAGCATTGCACAAACCGAATGGCATCTTCAGGTATTCATAATGGCCCTCAGGAGTTACGAAACCTGTCTTGTGAATGGAACTGGCCTCGATGGAAATTTGGTGGAACCCCGAGGCCATATCTAGTCCTGTGAAGAATTTCGAGCAACCAAGACGATCAATATGGTCCTCTATCAAAGGCAAGGGATACCTGTCCCTAATAGTTATGCGATTGAGTGCTCGAAAGTCCACACACATCCTATCCGCACCATCCTTCTTTTTGACTAGAATAACTGGACTAGCGTATTCAGATTTAGATTCACGTATGATATTTTTGTGCAACAAATCTTTAATTATTTCCCTCACCTTGAGTTTCTCTTGATATGATAACCGGTAAGGATGGTACGCCACTGGGTGCAAACAAGGTGTACATAGGTGGACATAATGCCATGAGGCATTCTCTTCCTGTCAACCTACAGGTGGTGCAGAGATAAATGTGGTAGGTGTATGAACGGAATTTAAAAGGATGTCATCATATTCCTAATTATAATGTAAAAGAAACAAATATCGACATAAAACGACATAAAATGTAAATACAAAACTTAAATGGGAAATATATAGGTATACAATTAAATGCATATATTATCACCAATAAATATACATAAACATAAATAACATACATGTTATAAATATATATCTATATACATATTATATAATACTAAAAATGAATATAAGGTTACGTACTTATAGATACATAAATACATACATACTTATAATAAAGGATGAGAGTGATGTGCAGATTCCTTTAATCTTTTGAATAGGAGATCCCGTACTTTCAATTTGAATGTAAGGCGGTTAGTGGCCATTCTGATTTCAAGAGGGAGCGCGTTCCAGAGTAGGATAGACTGTACAACAAAGGAAGAGTTGACAAACCCAGAAGAATGACTGGGGCACGAAAGAAGAAGATTTTGTGAAGAACGAAGGTCTCTCTCATGTGTAGATGATAGGTATTGGAAATACTCGGAAAGATAAGAAGGATGAGAGGGAGACTTAAGAATCATGAAGAGAGTAGTGAGAGCACGCAAGCACCGGCGTTGACGAATAGGCAACCAATTTAGTTCTGAACGGTAAGTAGAGACATGGTCATACTTACGAAGGTTAAAAATGAATCGAATGCAGTTATTGAGAAGTCGGTCATATTTATTGAGATATTCTGCATTCAGGTCATAATAGCACATATCACCATAGTCGATTTGGGGAAATATTAAAGCCTGCACAAGCATAGTTTTAGTCCTAGAGGGAAGGAAATTCTTTAGACGATATAGTGCTCTAAGTGTTCCGGTAACTTTCTGACTAACATTAGACACCTGGGCCTGCCAATCGAGAGTGGAATCTATATACATTCCAAGGTCTTTGACGACTGAGTTGAAAGGAATGATTAGACCGTTGAACTTTACAGGCGGCAGAGTTTTTAAATCTAATTTAGGCACTAAACGGCGACTGCCTACAATAATGGCCTGACATTTTGCTGGGTTTACGTTTAGACCAAATCGATTGCACCAATCCATCATCGTCTCAAGATCTCTATTCAAGTCAGCAATGGCTATTGATATATCTTCCACTCTCGCTTGGGAGTACAACTGCAAGTCATCAGCATAGAGATGATACGCACACCGAAGATTAGGAGTTAAGAAGTTAATAAAAATTGAGAAGAGTAAAGGAGAGAGAATGCCACCTTGAGGAACACCAGAGCCGATGTCACGCCAACTCGACGTAGTCTCGTCAACGCGAACTGACTGCTGACGTTCCTGAAGATAATTTGAGAACCAGTCCAGTACAACAGGTGAGACCAAGAGATGGGAAAGGATATATAGAAGGATATCGTGACTGACGGTATTGAACGCGTTCGAGAAGTCGACCAAGGTCAACACAGTGACCTTAGTATCCTCCATACCGGCTCTAATATCGCCAGTCACTTTAAGGAGGGCGGAAGTTGTGCTATGTCCAGGTCTAAATCCAGATCGAAATGGACTGAATAAGTTGTTAAGGTAAACAAATCGAGACAACTGCTTATGTACACAAGCTTCCACCACTTTGGATAGGAAAGGAAGGATAGAGATAGGACGGAAATGCTTGGGTAGTGTAGGATTCGAGGTCTTAGGAAGAGGGATTACAAAAGCTCTACGCCAGAGGGACGGGAAGGAACCACTGTCCAACGAGAAATTGACAATGTGGGTAATGGGAAGGATGAGATGATCAAGGATCGGAATGATCATGCGGCGGCTAAGAGAGTCGAAACCCACTGCATTGGATCGAATGGAGAGGATTATCGTTTTGACCTCACCCGAAGTAACTGGAGAAAAATTAAATGGGTCTATGTTGGGGCGGGGGAGGGCAGCAACAAAGGCCACCGTTTGACACTTGGTTTGGTTATCCAATTGAGAGGTAGTTGAGAAATGAATGTTTAAATCCTCCAAACCAACCGTCAAACGGCGACCAGTAAGTTGCTGTTTGCCAATACCTAGAGTACCAAGGAACTTCCAGATATTGGCTGGAGAAGAGGAGTTTATATTGTCGAAAATATGGCGGCGTTTAGCGTTGCGAATCATCTGATTACACCGATTCCTTGCAGTCTTGTACAGGCTCCAGTTTTCGTCAGAACGCTCTTTTTTAAACTTCCGGAAAGCTCTGTCGCGACGCCTCATGGCCATTTGAACACCTCTGGTAAGCCAAGGAGCAGGAGGACGTCTTAATTTAACTTTCCTGACGGGTGCATGTTTGTCGAAGAGATTTAGCACAGTGTTGTTAAGAACAGAAACTTTTTCGTCAAGTGTAGAGGCTGCTATTAGTGGGTTACAATCAAGCACGGAAGCCTCTTCTTGAAGTTTCTCAACATCCATTTTTCCAAAACTACGCAAGTGCAGAACCTTTGGACGGGATTTAGGTGGTTTGAGGTTATAGGAGAGGAAGATAAGATCATGATGGGAGAAACCAGGAGCAGGGAATTGGCCGTGGGACTGGACCAGGGATGGAGCAGATGTAATGATTAAGTCTAACCAGGTACCAACACCATCGATATTGTGGTGAGTGGGTCCAAGGGGAAGGGTGTGAAGACTGGCAGACTCAATCAATTTTAGGAGTTTTTGGGAACGAGAGGAATCGATGGAAAGGAGGTCAGTGTTGAAATCTCCCATGATGATATGATGAGCATATTCTGACCCTATAGATTCCAGAATCGATTCGATACTGGAGAAGTAATTTATAGTGGGGGGGCAATAAACAACTCCAAGAACGGCTTTAGCTCCATTGACTGAAACCTCAAGGAAGAGATACTCCGCTGAAGCAGAATAAATAGGAGGGGAAGATAAAAAAATTTTGTAGGGTAGTTCGCTACGGAGATAAATAGCCACCCCACCCCCTCTTCTGTCCACCCGATCATTGCGGATAAGAATGAAGCCAGGGGGAGAGTAGGTGGTAGAAAGTAAATGAGGTTTCAGCCAACTCTCTGAAATCAGAATGGCATGAACGTTTGCATCACAGAAAGTATCGTAGAGATCACTATAATGACAGGGCACACTTTGCGCGTTGATGTGACATACGTTTAACAAATTCTTTGTGGGTTGGTTGAACGTCCGCTTGACAAAGTCACCAGCCGACTCAGTTACAGAGCAGAAGCTGTCATTATTAGATGAATTTGTGGAATCGCATGCAGAGAGAAAAGAATCATCTTCATCATCCGATAACATAAAATAACTGAAAAATATAAATAATTATAAATATATATAATAAATATATATTGCAATATATATAAATAAATATGTTTGTATAAATAAAGTATTTAAAATATATTAATAATTATTATCTATAAAAACTGCACACGAAACTGATGCAATGCTTTATCAGTATCACTGCACCACCCGCCAGCAGACACTCACATACACGATCACAGATTACTTAACATATGTAGCTATACACGGTAACATAACATACTATGCAACAAAACGAAATAAGAACAAAACAACAACAAAAAAAAAAAGACAAGGAACTAAACGCATTATCAAATAATTTTAAAAGAAAAAGTTTTGTGCGTTTCTGAACGCAACCTTTACATGTCACTTTATGTCATAAAGTTAAGATGACATTATTTCTTATTGAATTGATAGAACTGTCAATTCATATGTCAAACAAAGTAAACAAAACTTTTAACAAAGAGGGTGTGAAAGTGTGATAAAAGTAAAATGAATATGATAATGGCGTAATACAAACAAAGAAATATAGTTTCGATTATGCACGAAAATGGGATACATGGAAATGAGTAAAGGAGATAGAAAAATGTGAAACTAAAAACTATTTACGTTGCCCATTCTTGCCATTCCCGGATGCTCCCGTAGAACCGGCGTTCCCGACTCCGCTCCTGGCCTCTGCTGAAGAGCTGCTCGACGCTTTGGGATATTTCTTCACTAACCCATTGAGTTCATGCTCGGCAACTAATTTGTGACGGCTTCCATCCGGTGCTTTTATTACTATGCAGCCGTCCTGGGTCCAGCAAGTTCGGATCCCAAAGTGTAACCTGGCCTTACTAAACACTCCTTGTCGCGTTTTCGTAAGAAATTCCCTGACTGCTATGGAGGAACCCTTGAGAGCAGTTTTTGCTCGCCACGCTGCAGATCTGGCATCAACTGTGGTGAAGCGAACGAGTATCGGCCGCTTGCTGTCGTTTTTGGGCACACCGAGTCTGTGGCAGCTGCTTAAGTCTGAAGAGGAGATGTTGTTAAGGCCAAGTCTGGACTGGATAATGCCCTGGATAGTTGCAGCACAATCCTCTTTATCCGCTTCGGGTAAGAAAAGGAGGGACTTACGTCTGTGCCTGGTTTCTACTTCATCCAGCTGTCTGTGACATTCTTGAATTTGCTGCCGGAGCAAACCCAACATGTTAAACACCAACTCCCGGAACGTGCGAAACTCCTCAGCAACCCGTGCCACAGTATCCTTAGAAGAGTTACCACAATGCAACTGTGCCTCAAGTTCTGCCATACGTTTCAAAAAGCTTTCTTCCAGGCATTTCTGTGCTGATTCAATGTCGTTCAATTGTGACATAGTGATTTAAAGTGAAATATGTGCAGGTGATGTGCTGGCAGGTGGTAAAGTACTATCACTCAATTATTCAGTGTAATAAACACAATCTTTGTAAGTACAGGTGTTAATAAGAAACTTTTATCTATTTTAGTGTGATAGAATTATGAAAAAAACAATTATTTAAATTAAATTAAAGTTATCAAAATTACAATAACGTGTGGACTTTTTGGCACCTACCCCAAAAAAAAAAACTACTATTTACTGTAGTAGTTGCGGTACCGGATATGAGGAATGGTTTAAAATTATTTATGACACTCATCAATGAATTTAAATTGGCGCCTTGTAGAGGAGTATCTATTAGTCCAAGTTCACCAGTTTCAACGGCGTTAATCGTGAATACGTGACTAGAGGAGTGCGACAGAAGTTGCCCGTGCTTGGTACGAATGTAGGTAACCCCATCCCTATTGAGAACATCAGTTCCTACAATTATAGGCGTATTCATATACGATGCCGGTACTATAACAAAGTCTATTTCTAACGATATTCTGCTAAACTCTACAGTCAGCGTGACATACTCATGAGCAACGATACCGTCACTACCAATTCCCTTCAAAACGCGATGGGTTAGTTTACGAGAACAGGTAAAGTGTTTCACGATAGCTGATGAAATTAGGGATACGTTAAGTGCACCACTATCAATTAAAACATCGACAGGTATACCCTGAATCACGGCCGCAGTAACATCATTTACGCCAGACGAATCGCGACGTTCTTTACATAGATTCACCTTTCGTTGATTATTACTAGTGTTCTCCGTCCTACGCTTCGCATAACAATCGTTCTCGACATGGCCAACCTTCTTACAAAACGTACACGTTATTTTAGACTGGCCATCAGGCACTTTACGCTTCTTGGGACAGTTAATACGTAAATGGCCAGATTGACCGCAAGAAAAACAAGCATTACTACCACTGCCTGATGAGACAATATTCCGTTTGTTCGACGGTACACGGCTATCGCTTTTGTTACGGTTGGTCTTGACATAAATAGCTAATAAAGTAACTAAAGAATCTACGGTCAGCTCGGCGTTCGCCGCCGCTGCACGAACTTGCGCATCGTTTATGCCTCGAATAACTATTTGAACCATTAGTTCTTCACTCAAACCCTTTACAATGCGCAATCGCAGCAACGTGCGTCGAGCATACTCTGCATAGGTGTTAAATTTATCTGAAGTTGTATTCATAACCTCAAAAAGTATATTAGCATAATCTGGTTTATGCGGGCACAGACATTTAAATTCCTTAGAAAAGTTACTCCATGAACGGTAGTTCGTAACCCATTCATTCAACCAAGTCTTGGCATCCCCTTTTAAACAATTAGCTACTCGCGATAAACATTCTAAATCGCCCCAACTATTGGCCAATTTTGCACGTTCCACCTCGTCACACCACACTTCAAAGCTATGGACACTCGGGTCGAAGTTTGACACATAATAGTTAAGCGGTTTTACTTTATTTATAGCAACGTTTAAGGCTTCAGCTAACGATTCTGCCGCAGATGGCGTATTACTATTACACTGACCACTGCCGGTAGGCAAACTACGCGTAGGAGTTTGTGAGGTACTAGCCGCACTCTCCTCTATAGCGTCTAATCGGGAAAGTATAGTTGCCAGTGCATTCTGCATAACAACACCCTCACGACTACGAGAGCGCGCACGCCGACGACGCGCGGTTGAATTGCGACGAGATTTTGATCTAGGTTCGCGGTCAGATCCCGAAGAAGAACGCGAAACATTATCACAATAAGAGCGCGAACGAGACCGCGAAACAGAATCGCGACGAGAACGCGAACGAGATTCGCGATGGTGTCGGCGTAATTTGCTAATTTTTCGCTTTGTCTTATGGCGTAACGACACATCAGTCCTCTCACGCGAACGTGATGAGCGCGGCATTTCAAACACAACTTAACGGCTGTTTGCAAAATAATCTGACAGCTAATTTAATGTGGGCATAGACCAATCCTACTTCTGATATTAGAACCAGAAGGTAGATTGATTTAAAAAAAAACAAGATTACAATACACTGAAAATCATTTACTTCTATATTTTAGATTACTTTTTAACAACATAAACTCAAAGCAAATTCAAAAAGCAAACAGCCATTAAGTACACGAAATAATCACACAAAGTACAAAAATGACTTACTGCAAATAGCGCCGAACACCTCACGACAACCTTCTCGCTCGAAAGCCAACCGACAAATGACTGGCGCACTGAACGAGCGCTGCTTTTATACTTATCGTGAGATGACGTCACTAAAAACAGTTGAGTCAGTTCAAATTATCCTAACAATATCTATTTTATTTGTGTTTTCTGAAAATATTAAAAAAATATTTAATAATCAAAAAGTACTATCCGTTGCCGTGCGATAACATGGACCCACTAGGAGTACAGTACTAGGAGTCACACGAAGGGTAATTTCAATGTCATATTTTCTGTCCTCAAGTACCTTCTCAGAGTTTGTACTCCAGTTACGTATGAAATTTTCTTGATATAGACCTTTGACGCATACGTGACAGGTTTTTACCCAGATTATACCCTACTTGCATATTTTTCATAAATAATCTACTTTGATATAAAAAACCTTTAAAAAAATTTTAATAACAAAGTAGCAATAAGGTTTTGTATTTTTAATTAAATGAGGCTATCGTAGTGGGTCTATACTGCTTCATATGACCGATGCTCAAGCCGAACACGTCCTCTCCTCTGTTGCTGATACGTATAATACTATACTAACCAACGCACGGAAAAATATCGATACTCTGTGGAATCGAGTATTTTTCCTTTCGATATGCATAATTTTGTACTTGATACGTTGCATTCGATGCTTTTACTCAATAAGTACTTAATAGTAGGTATCGTATCGAATCATTATTATCATCCATAGCCCGATTTCATCAACTGTTAGATATAGGCCTCTGTTTGATCTTACCATTTGCAACGCTCGTATGCCTATCATATCCAGGTATCATTTATTATTTAGGCATTATCTACATATCGCACCTACAGCTTACAAATTACCTACTTTCAAAAATTGACCTTACGCCTCATGTTTATGGCAAAGTTATCTTATAATAATATAATTGATACCTATTGATGTTAACATACTGGGCAAGAAATCTACTGTATTTTTAGAAGCATTGGAGCCACACTAGTTTTAGAACGAATACTTAGACTGGTCCGACTGGAGAAAAAATAACTTCTCTAATATCGACGTAAAATAAGTTAGATCTATCAAAAGTAAACTACGTCATTGATTGTCTTGTGGTGAAATATAATTATGTGCACATTAGCCCATGTTCTGCGTGACAATTGAGTGCAAAGCGATCCAATTCGTGTCGAACAAATTGTAACCTAAAGCTACGACTGCGTTGACAATAATGTGTTTGACAAATAACGCAACGCGTCGCGCTCGAATCTTACTTAGTGAGAAAAGTACTCGATACTTGAAGTATCGATATCTACTTATAATAGTTATATTTTGATACATATACAAGTACGATACTGTTTTTAAATACTGTATGGGTACTTTGAATTCGATATCGTGTCCCTATAATAGAGTATCGATATTACCTACATATGGTGAATCATGAAATTTCTGCATATCCGGCGATCCGAATTATCATATGATACCGTAGGTATACTATACACTCCATAAATATGCTGATCCTTGATCGAGATCCAAAATGTAGTAGCTCATTTTCATTATGTATTATCTAAAGGTGCTGTATTTGCTATTATAGGTGGATTTTTTCATTGATATCCGATACTTACAGGATTATGTTTAAATCATCACATGATAAAAATTCAATTGTTGATTCAGATTAATATCAAGCGTCTAGCATCCACCATTGGAATGCAGCGCTTACGTACTCTCTTGGGGTGCCTGATGGGTAAAATTTCACAGAGAGCCTGTTGGAAATATCGGACCCGAAAACAAAAAATATTACTACGGAATACTCATCTTCATTTAATGATAAGGAAAATCAACCTAATGTCAACAATAATACATCTTCTTCAATAACTTTAGCCCCATCGCAAATAAATATCCAAACGTATAATCCAGATACGATCACATTAAATTAATAATTGTGCTTGAGTTCCTTATTTTCTTTGTTCCATAGGACACTAGATAATGGCTTATACGGGACCCTACATTGTGCGTGGCTCGATATACACTTGTCCGGATTTTTTAGTAGGTACCTAGTATTTTGTCACAGGTATTTTTCACGCGCATTAAATCACAATCATGTCATACCTAATATTTCAATTACCTATATAACCCATGTCTAGGCCAAAGGAAAATAAATGAAAATCGCTTTGCTTACGGAATGAACCAAAAGCGGTCCCGAAAAGCGGGCCTTAAAACGGATGTGTGCGGCCAGGCTAAGGTGAAATCCCTATTGGTATATTCGGCATAGCTTACACCCGCCGTGGCGTGGCCACGTGGATACGTAAAATTCGTAACAATTTGAAAGTATTTAACCTATTAATACACATCGCTACTAGTTTTAAGTTGTAACGTTTAATGACAGCACTCTTGATTTATACCGCGACTTTTTACCGAGCAAATTAACCACATAACCGGTCTGATTCTAATTTATCCCTAGAATAGAAATCGTTTGAATGTGTTTAGCACTTACGCAGATCGATATTAAAGGAGCCACTTTGCCTCGCATTTCTCCAATAAAAGAAGTCTGTTAATGCGCTCGCTATATTCTGTGCAATTTGCGTGATAGCTGCAATCACAGCAACTTGGTATAGCAACCATTCGTCTCCATAGTAGAGGCGTTCGATCGAAATAAAAAGAGCCTTTCAGATGTGTCTTTGCTGATTTGACTTTGATTTACAGTAGAGCCTGTGACCCTACCTATTCTATTTTTGTAATCCGGTTGCTTTAATTTAAAATATTTGGTAAGACTGTTAGGGCATGCTTCTTGAATAAATTGGCACTGTAAGTTTTAATTTTGTCTAGATAATTATGATACAGCTTTCGCAAAATAGTCAATAGATAATATGCTTCCAAATTAAGCAGTACACCAGACTTCTTGGAATCTACACAAATATAATTAAAGAAAAATTAAAATACATAATTTCCAAAAGTTAATATACTTATGAATATTTCCTTTAACGCAATATTGTATTATTAAATCTGTAACGTTTAGTATGTCTCACAATACAATCAATCACAGTTATTCTCTTCAGTTACGGTCATCAATTTACTCAGGATATTTTGTAGCCCTTGATTCAAATGTATAGGCTGTAGAATATAATACTCGTTTAAATAATAATACACTGGCCCGTCCGTCACTGTCAGCTGTGGACGAAATGATTGATTTCGTCCACAGCTGACAGTGACGGACGAATTTGTAGTAGTAACTCACTGCATGAATAATAACTAACAAAAAATAACGTGTTTTGTTTGCCTGTCAGACACGACAGCTGATTTCGTCAGTAGAGGCAGCTTAGTAAAATGGGAACGACACGAATTTTTAATTTCATGGTCATAAGCCTTATATATCGTCTGTTCCACTGCTGGGCACGGGCCTCTTGTCATTATAAGTAGGGTAGCGCCAGAGTTCACAACGATAGCCAAGTGCTGGTTGGTAGAATTCATGAGTCCAGGCCCCCCTTTATAGGACCTACCAGATTTGAGAGAATATTAGCGTTTCAACATAACGACTGCCGCCTGACCTTAGCAACCTATAGGGATAGCGATATTCCATGGTTTTGTTTAAGATAAGCGTACTGACTGACTCTCGGCCATTTTCAATATTCGATCCATACATGGATTTTGAGATTCACGAATTGATGTTTGACATATTTTGTATGGAACTTTTGTCAAAAACGAATCTAAAATCTACAGATCTATCTATAGATCAAATATTCAATTCCGTAGTATAACGATTGACAAAGATTTTGTGACAGCCGGGACCGACGACGGCTTTACATGCTTGCCGACGCACTATTTAATAAGCAAAAAACTTATTAAATAGTGCGGGTTCGAACCCGATACTCTCTGCACAACAGTCTGCTAGTATTTCCACTGGGCTTGCACTGTCTGAAAGTAAAACCTTTATATTTTCTTATAAACTCCATTATCATTCAGAGAGAGCCCCATTAAAATCACTTAAGCCGTTGCTGAGATTACCTCGAACAAATGGAAGGACAGTAATCATTACAGAACTAAATAATTCCCAGAACGGTTGTTAATGGTTTGGTCTTGTAAATAACTTTAAACATACGAGAAAACATATTTTGATATCAAAGACATTGTCGTTCGGACCCATTGGCATAATTCACTTACGAATTCATATAATTACGCGATCAGTTGAAAATAAACATTAATATAATTTACTTTTGATTAACAGCAATGAAATTCGTATTTCATTACTCAATGCAGCTTCGAATGTCAGACTCACGGAAGAGAAAATTCCGTGGTCATGGACTCCAGTAAAAAATTTCGGTCTTTTTAATCATTAATTTATCAATAACAAAGTGCATGTCAAATGAGCCGTCAACATTATTTCAATATTAAATTCATTCCATTTCTGGTTTAATTTGCATCTGTACAATATTACGGAATTCTGTAGTTCGACAGGTGTTTCAATCAACTCACAGACTATTAAAATTGACGTATTAAGTCCATCGATTCGTTAATTTTAATTCTGTTTATTTTCTGTTTGGTTGGTTCGTTCAATTGATTCAGAATGAAATGTTTACATTACATGAGCTCGATTGTTGTTTGTGTTTTCAAAGAAATTAAATGTAAGAATGTGTATCGAAATAGGCCTTGAAGTGATTGAACTTAAAGCTATAATACCTATCTAGTAGTATTGTTAATAACAAAAGCTTGATATCGACCCTCCCAAGCAATAACTTGGTAATGTGTCATTATAAGATTTTTTGCTGTTTCGTCAACTTCGTTATCTATCTATTTACAATTACTTCAATATACCCACTCGTTCAAGAGCAATTCCATACTATCAAATCTTATCATTTTCTATTATTAATTTATGTAATAATTAATAACAGAGGGCGTGGATATGTATTTAACAGTGTGTGCAATCTGAGGCATCGGAAGGGGCGAAATAACCAATAAAATTATCTTCACTAAAGTATCATGATATGTATGTATCTGACTATCAAATATAATATCAAGAAACATCATATCCCATGGTTCTTAAGGTCTATCCTCCATGATCATATTCAAAATCAAAATCAAAATCTTTTATTCAAAATTGGCTGGTAAACAGCTCTTTCTGAACGTTAAATTTTACAATAGACAGTCCCCCAAAAAGCCCAACCCTTCACTGCTTCCTATGTGTTTTCGCTAGGAAGAAGAAGCAGCGCAACAAACTCCCTAGCAACACAGTACTGTCTGCGTATTTAAATAAGAAGTTATACATTATAATCAAAAAATAATAATATCACATTTCAGTTAACATGATAGCTATCACACAACCTATTGCCATTTATTTAGTTACGTACCTACTTAAGACTTGAAAATTGAGAATAATGACTAACACTTAGCCTCCAAAACAAAATGACAAGTAGGGTGTAACCGCACACATGTTAAATATCATGTTGTTATGTAATCACTGCTCAGTCAAATCACGTTACAATGCAATAATTAGGTAGGTACCAAAACAATTGGAACAAATTGCAAATAAACTCATAAATCAGCAAGTCAAAAGCTGTATCCTGTCCAGCAGATCGACCAGTCACCACAGGCAGCACCCGTTCACGAGTATAACGCAATGATCAGCCATCACCCTCCTCAACCATATTAGAGGGAAGTGGGTGACCCGACCACCGACGCTACCGCCTGCACCTTCACTTGTCGTTCCGGATATATCGTCGAGTTTCACGCGTTTAAAGAAGTCACCACAAGGGTTGCTTACCATTTATTGTATCATTAACATCATAAGACTGCAATACTTCTTAGAATGCTCCAATGTATTGATAACATTCATGGCCTACATTTAATATCAATATCTTTGAATCAAATGTAATCAGGACACGTTTATATTACTCGCCACATAGTTATAACAGAGTGAATGTAAATGCATGGCATCATTTCAGAGCTTTCCCACACAGAAACCGAGCAGTATCTCCAATTTCCAATACACATTTGACCCAGTATAATATGCTAAGTTCCAATAAATAGGAGCAAGGAAAGGGGTGTATTTCAACGAACTAGTATTATCTTCTAGACTTCTTTTCGGCGGTAGGCGTTAAAAAAGTTGACACATCTTTTCGTAGTTAAAAATTAAAATTTAATTAAAATAATTAGTAAATCTTCATAATATACAATTAAAGTTGACCTTACCAGTAATTTAAATACAGTTACTATCAGGATTGTGTGTATGACACTTAATTGTAAGTGTTAAGTAACTTACCACCTGCCAGCACTACATCTGAACATATCACTCACATAATCAACTCTACACAAATCATCACTATGTCCCAGTTACAAGCGATTGAGTCGGCACAGAAAAGCCTGGAAGAGAACTTCGCAAGCAGGATGGCAGCACTCGAAGCACAGTTAATCACCGGGAACTCAGCCAAGGACACCGTGGCAAAGGTCGCTGAGGAATTCCGCACATTCCGGGAGCTTGTTTTTAATATCCTTGGATTACTCCGTCAACAAATAGGTGAATGCCACAAACAACTGGATATCATGGAGACCCATCACCGACGTAAGTCACTCCTCTTCTTAGGTGTACCAGAGTCTGACAAAGAGAATTGTTCTGTAACTATCCTGAACATCATACAAAACAAGCTTGGGCTGAAAGACATCTCTGCCTCACATCTAAGGAGGTGTTATAGAATTGGTGTCTCAAAAAAGAACACCAAGCGGCCAATACTTGTATGGTTCGCTGGAGTGGATGCCAGGTCTGCTGTTTGGCATGCCAAGACCTCCCTTAAGGGCTCCACCACCTCAGTGAGGGAGTTTCTGACCAGGGCACGACAGGCTGTATTCGGGAAGGCCCGTATTCACTTTGGGATCAAATCTTGTTGGACTCAAGACGGCTATATTGTAGTCAAAGCACCGGATGGAAGCCGCCACAAGTTTGTTGCCGAGGATGAACTCTGCGGGCTAATTAAGAGGTTTCCCGAAGCGTCGGGCAGCACCTCTGGCGCTAGAAGTGAAGCCGCCAGTCTTTCTGATGCAACCGCCAACACCAAAACTGTGATACGTAAATAGTAGTCTTTTCGTTTCTTCACTTTATATATGTATTTATCGTCTTTCTGTTTACGCGTCAATCTTATTATGTATATACCTTTTTGTCATTTCTTATTACTTTGTTTCGAAACTTATTAACTCAAACATCGCTATTTTCTCGCACACTCAAACCAATTCGAATGTTTTGTTTACAATTTCAATGACAATTTATTTATAACCTAACCCGTCAAAATAATGTAGTGACAACTGACAGTTATCGGTTGCGTTCGGAAGTTAGTTCCTATGATATTTTTGTATCCAGTTACAATATGTTTCGTTTTCCCTGTATATTTTTGTTTATTTCTTTTGTATGTGTGTCTGCTGGCAGGTGGTGCGTAAGCACATTTATATAATTGTAGTTAATGATATAATACAAATTTATTTATATTTAGATTTAAGTTTATATATTTTAGTTATCAATTTTATCTAATTAGTTTATGTTATCGGATGTTGATGATGATTCGTTTCATTCTGCTTATGATTCCTCAAACTCTTCTTACAATGACAGCTTTTGTTCCGTTTCTGATTCGCTGGGTGACTTTGTCAGGCGAACATTTGATGAAACTTCAAAGCACATGCTGAATGTCTGTCATATTAATGCCCAAAGTATCCCTAGCCATTACAACGACCTGGTTGAAGCTTTTCGTGATGCTAACGTTCATGCCATTCTGATTTCAGAGAGCTGGCTGAAACCTCATTTACTTTCTACAGCTTACTCTCTCCCCGGTTTTGTTCTTTTACGCAACGATAGGGTGGATAGGAGAGGTGGTGGCGTAGCCATATATCTCCGTAGTACACTCTCGTACAAAATTCTTTTATCTTCACCGCCTAATCATTCTGCTTCCTCTGAGTATCTTTTTCTTGAGGTTTCAGTCAGTGGAACGAAAACCGTTCTAGGAGTAGTATATTGTCCACCCTCCGTTAATTACTTCTCCAGTCTCGGATCGATTCTGGAATCTTTAGGGTCGGAATATGCACACCATATTATCATGGGAGATTTCAACACGGACCTCCTAGCCATCAATTCCTCTCGCTCCCAGAACCTTCTAAAATTGATTGAGTCTGCCAGTCTACACACTCTTCCTCTCGAACCCACTCACCACAACATCGGAGGTGAAGACACTTGGTTAGACTTGATTATTACCTCTGCCCCATCCTGTGTACATTCCCATGGCCAATACCTTGCTCCCTGTTTTTCTCACCATGACCTCATCTACCTATCCTATCTCCTTAAACCGCCTAAACCTCGCCCTAAGGTTCTGCACATGCGTTGTTTCGGACGTATGGATAGCGAGAAGCTGCAAAAGGATGCTGCTCTACTGGATTGGTCTTATTTGTTAGCAGCCAACACCGTAGATGCAATGGTTTCGATCTTCAACAATACTGTAATCGGCCTCTTTGATAAACATGCTCCTATCAGGAGAATTAAATTAAAACGCTCCCCCGCTCCTTGGCTCACTAGGGGCGTTCAAATGGCCATGAGGCGCCGAGATCGAGCTTTCCGGAAGTTTAAAAAGGAGCGATCTGACGAGAACTGGAGTCTGTACAAAACTGCAAGGAATCGGTGTAATCAGATGATACGAAACGCTAAACGCCGCCATATTTTCGACAATATTAATTCTTCTTCCCCTGCTAGTATCTAGAAGTTCCTTGGGACCATAGGTATTGGCAAACAGCAACGGACAACTCCTCAAATTACGACTGGTTTGGATGATTTAAATAATCATTTCACATCGTCTTCTCAACTGGATCTTCAAACCAGGCGTAATACAGTTGACTATATTGCTGGGCTTCCCCGTCCTAATGTTGCAGCATTTCATTTTTCTCCAGTTGCATTGGGTGAGATCAAGAAGATTATCCTGTCTATTAAATCCAATGCTGTGGGCTTTGATTCTATCAGCCGCCGCATGATAATCCCGATCCTTGACCATCTTATCCTTCCTATATCCCACATTGTGAATTTTTCAATTGACAGTGGCTCTTTCCCCTCCCTGTGGCGTAAAGCCTTTGTTATTCCGCTGCCTAAGATCACGAACCCTTCTCTCCCTAACCATTTCCATCCTATCTCTATCCTGCCTTTCCTATCTAAAGTGCTGGAAGCCTGTGTACATAAGCAGTTGTCTGAATTCGTGTATCAAAATAACTTGCTTAGTCCTCTGCAATCCGGATTCAGGCCAGGCCACAGCACGACTTCTGCACTCCTCAAAGTGACTGGCGATGTTAGGGCAGGCATGGAGGACACTAAAGTCACTGTACTGACTTTGGTTGACTTCTCGAACGCCTTTAACACCGTCAGTCACGATGTCCTTCTATCTATCCTCTCCTATATCATGATCTCTCCTGATGCACTGGAATGGTTCTCATCGTATCTTCAGGAACGCCAGCAGTCTGTTCGCTGTGATGAAAGGTCATCTAGTTGGCGAGACATTAGCTCTGATGTTCCTCAGGGTGGCATTCTCTCTCCTTTACTATTCTCTATTTTTATTAACTTCTTAACTCCTAATCTTCGCTGTTCGTATCACCTTTATGCTGATGACTTGCAGTTATACTCCCAAGCGAGAGTGGATGATATAATAGTGGCCATTGCTGATATGAATAGGGACCTTGAGTCAATGATGGCCTGGTGTAATAAATTTGGCTTAGCCGTGAACCCAGCAAAGTGCCAGGCCATTATTATAGGCCGTCGCCGCTTAGTACCCAGCATAGACTTAAAAACGTTACCACCAATCATGTTTAATGGCTTGGTTATTCCATACTGTTCTGAGGTAAAAAACTTAGGTATATACATGGATACTACTCTCAATTGGCAAGCGCAGGTGACGAAAGTCAGTCAGAGGGTCACTGGAACTCTTAGAGCACTTTACCGGTTCAAGAATTTCCTTCCTTCCAAGACCAAGACAATGCTTGTGCAGCCCTTAATATTTCCCATAATCGACTATGGTGATACGTGCTATTATGACCTGAATGCAGAACATCTCAATAAGTACGACCGACTTCTCAATAACTGCATTCGATTCATTTACAATCTTCGTAAGTATGACCACGTCTCTACTTATCGTTCCGAACTTAAATGGTTACCAATTAGCCAGCGCCGGTGTTTGCGTGCTCTCACTACTCTCTTCTCTATTCTCAAGTCTCCTTCCCCCCCAACTTATCTCACGCCATACTTCCAATATCTATCTTCCATAAATGATAGAAATCTCCGTTCTTCTCATAATCTTCTTCTTTCTTGCCCTAGTCACACTACTGGGTTCGTCAACTCTTCCTTTGTTGTGCAGTCTATTCTCTTATGGAATACACTCCCTCCTGAAGTCAGAATGTCCACTAACCGTTTTACCTTCAAAATCAAAGTACGAGAGCTTCTTTTCAAGAGATTAGAGGAATCAGCACATCACTCTCATCCATTATTATAAGTATTTATGTATATGTAGTATGTATATATATTTAGGTTTATATATGTATATATACATATATATATATTTATGTATAAGTAAGTTTATATATAACTATTTATTGTGTAAGTATTATATCCCTATTATGTATAAAATAATTATTAAGTTACACAATAATTATTAGTATTAAGTCATAACTACTACTCTAGTTTACAGTCTAATTGCACCTACCTCTTTTATCTCTTCACCACCTTAAGGTTGACAGGTAGAGAATGCTTTATGGCATTATGTCCACCTTTGTACATTGTTTGTGCATAAATTTAAATAAATAAATAAATAATATCGCTTATTGACTTGTGTTCACGCTTTGTTTACGGTTTCATATTGTCTCGACTACGTGAAATGATATTCGATAGTTTCAAAATATGTTGCAGTGTTTTGTTAATTAATCTGTGGATTCCCGAACTTTAAACAGTACAGTATAAACCAGAAACATGTATTGAATGTTGTCTATTTTGTATAATTATTAGTTAATGTATTTATGTGTGCGCAGTGTGATGATATAGGCACAATATGAATATTAATAAGTATTATTCAGTGACCAAAAAAACTAGACATTTTCTAATACTCGCGTAACTGGGCTCAAGCGCTCGTGTTACCTATGTCGAAGCGTTGGGAAAAGTGAACTTTATTTTGTTTTACGCAATGATTGAGTGAACAATGAAGTGCTTGTCTCTGAAAATATTTTGTTCAGAATCATTACACAACTGCTGAAAATATTATTCCTTCCAACATTGTTCCTACTTATACCATGTATTGATTTGCTTCCAATAACATAAAAAAAACAAGCTAACATTATGCTGGTGTTTGTATTGAATGCTATTTGCTATTGTCGTTGATATGTTATTGAATAAATCATTGAATAAATTATAACTCAATAACATTACAATGCAGAGGATACTTATGGGTCTGTTACAGCAATACTGTTTTGTTGGTAAATAATGGTAATCAATTTCTGATAACATAATGTTTATCAGGAAAAATAATTCTTAATATTTGCTGATAACAATTGGATTGTAAAAATTTGTATTCAATACTGTTGGGGTAGATGAATACCAAGAAAAGTTAGAGGTTAGTAAACTATTAGTACTATAATTAACGATATAATAAACAATCGACATAGTACAGAAATTAAACAAATTGAAGACGAGGTGGACTGGCCACATGTATTTCAGCAGCGATGATCGATGGAGTTAGCATGTTCTCTAGTCGAGGCTACGTCTACGCAGGCAACGCAAACGCAGTATTAGACGCTTTTTACCCTAATGTACCGCAAACGTAAGAAGGTGGTTTTTAGTATCTAAACACACACATATCAGTCTTGTAGTCCACTGCTGGGTGCATGTCTCCTCTAGAGTACGCCATAGAACTCTCTCTAGTTCTAATTGTCTAACCACTAGTAGTTATCAGTCTCAAATCATCGGTTACATGGCCGGAAGGCGTCCAACACTACCCTTGCTAAAACATGCCACCGTTCTAAAACCTGTTGACTCTTAACGAACCTTGCATACCAAAACCTAAAAATATATGATAATTATGTAAATTAAAATTTAATCCCAAATCTTCTCAGTAAACTATCTAACTTACTTGTTTATCTTAGCTCCAATCTCGTAGCCAATAGAAATACACTAGAACGCTGTATCAAACTACTGCTAACTTTATTTGCATACCAGATTATCCGATATCTCGTTCCATTCAATACCGATACTAGATTGCATGCACTTGTGGATATACGGTTAGGATTTGTGAAGTCTTCCTATTGGTGCTTTCTTAGTTGTTCTGAGGTCTTATATGTTTTTCTTTTAAAACTAAGTTGAAAATTATGGAACTTGTCCGAAAATATCCACGAACACAACACATAAAACATTTTTATATTTTCTATAATTAGCACTCGAATATTTCTCCTACTTTTACCCCAAGACGCGTGTTTAACCAGTATAAAAATAATAAATATGTACAAATAATATTTACAACTTTAACTTGCCAAGGGAGCTTTAAAGTGCTAATATGATTTATATAACAGTGCAGCACATCAGTTGCATCTGAAAATAGAGAGTAAACTTTATAATTAATAAGGAATACGTATTACTGTAGTTGTTTCCGTGTATATGAAATATAAACAATTCGTGAGTTGCCCGTATAAGCATGTTTTATAGTTTTTGCGTCGGCACATGCCATATCAATGTACTTTCGGTTTATATGACTTTCACTTTTACGTGGGCCATGGAAAATATAGGGGTTATAGTAACAAGCTACGAATGTAATATCTGATGATCGTGATCTTTAAGCAACAAAACAATATGGAAACTTAGCGTTCATAAGTCACATTGTGACCCATGTGAAATATACAAGAGAGACAATTTTCTTGAATGCCGAATGGAAATAAAAATTGTTTAGGCAATCCGGGTAAACTAGTTAGAAAAGTAGTTTCGTAGTGAAAAGTCTTCAATTATAATTTTAAAAGACTTGTGAACGTTAAATTTTTACTTACCTACTGCGTAAGATTATAAACCACTTTAAGTCTTTGTGTCTCTAGTAGTAGAGCCAAGAACCGACTTCAAAATGAGCTCAATTACGCAATTAATATAATGAATGATCACCATTCAGGCATTCGAAGTACCGATCATTTATAGCTGCCTAAGTAGCTTATTTCAAACGTTGACTTACCATCCATTACAAGAATCACAACATGATTTACAAACTGTTTAGCACAGCCCCAATTTATTTAGCTGTCTTGTCCCTACCAGTTTGCACACCATTCAAAGCGGGCATTTTTGGAAGTAAACTTTATTTAAGCTGAATCGGCGGGTTTTTGTGATTTGTTTTTTTGGGTTCTTTATTTAAATGTTTGTCCGACAAAAAGGCTTTAGCTTAGTTGTTTTATCGCCGTTGTATCGCTCATAAGTCATGTTGCTTGCACAAATGTCTAAAGTCTAAACAGACTAGTTTTACGTTGAAATGCAGGCAGATTTCAGAGATAGAAGACTTAATTTAAAGTAAATTATGCCGTTTATGGTATAATTTATTTAATTTAAATCACACGTTGTAGTTTTGCTGTAAGAATACTCTTTGGAGAAGATCTTTTTTTTCAGTGCTTTCTGTACTTTATTTGAATTATTTGCAGATTCGATGAGTGATAAATGCACTTCACATAAAAATGTAGACTTTAAAATGATTTCTTTGATTCGTACCAATAACCTCAGCAACATATTAACTGCCTTTATAATTTACCATCCGTGTCCACACAAATTATTTTTCAAGCTTTTACACTCTTTACAACATTTTAATTAAATCACCCTATTTATTTCAAAAATCATGCTGAAATAAGGCGTAAGATCCTCAGATTTCACAATGCTCATAAATACCCATAAAAGTGCATTATAATAGATGCACTTGTAAGAAAATTTAGCCAACCCTTGCTATAAAACCAGCTAAGAGAAAACAGCCCCAATTCACTAACAGCTGACCTGAATGGCGTACATCTCAAGCCGACGTACATAGGTATATAGGACTGGCTCGGTGCTTTGGCCGGCCAATGTCTTTGTCGTGACTTAGAAATGTGGCATTGGAATTTCAATCGCTATCAAATAAGCTATATGATTAAGATATTCGGGGAATGCATTTGGCGACGCGATCTGTGTTATTTGATATATAGATTTGTCGTAAGATACTATGCTATTTTTTGGACTGGGCTGATAGGCTAGTTGTAAGTGATTATGACTGTTAAGACGGGTTTGATTTCCATCCAGGTAAAGCCATTATATGTTGAGTATAATAAGTTAGTCTGTGTCGGGATAAAATTTGTCTATAATACGTATGTATTTTATAATGTATGTTACAGGGGAAAGGAATGAAAGTGAATGTAAGTAAAACGAAAGTTATGGTTTTTGAAAAGGAGGAATGCGTTACGGCTTGTAATGTTATGATCGATGGACAAGGAGTGGAGTAAGTGAATGAGTTTGTATATTTAGGTACGCTGTTTACAAGAGATGATAAGAATGAAGAAGATATTGAAAGAAGAGTTAATGCAGGTAATATATTGAATGGAGCTCTGAAGGCGTTTATAAATAGTCAAAACGTGTCCAAAAAGGCACGTTTGGCTGAGCATAGAGGAGTGTTAGTACCTACGCTTATGTATGGTAGTGAAAACTTTCGCTCTGCCATACTCAACTGGGTATGGCAGAAGAGTCATGAAAGTAGAATTAATGCTGTAGAAATGAGAGCACTGAGAAGTATGCGTGGCGTGTCTTTGACTGACAGACTAAAGCACCGAGAAAGGTATGCTAAGGTAGTTTGGGCACGTGGAGAGGATGGATGACGTATGATTGACCAAGCAGATATACAAGGCAAGTGTGAATGGGCCAGGACGAAGGGGCAGTCCTAGGCGGACGTTCTCTGACCAGATTGGAGACATCCTAAAAAGAAAAGAAAAGAAAGAAAAACCAATTTATTCTGTTTAAGTTTTTGAATATAAAACATAAAAACTAACATCCTATTAACATGAACAGAATTGGTTCCCAACTCAGCATATTGCCATCTTGAGACACAAGATGGCGCTGGTATTCTGTTGGGACCGTTGTATTAATAAATAAATAATAAATAAAATAAATATGTATATTATGGACACAAACAAAAAAATAAATTATATATACATGCTGCACAAGTGAGTTAAATCTTAAAACTAAATACATGAATGGACAATCGGTAAGCTTCCACCATGGTCACTTGTCTCTGGTTTGGGCGTGCACGGCACGTCCATGTCTCTTTTTTATCTGTGCACGCGCTGATCGCGCGGAGTTTAAAAGTTGGAATTAGACCAACCGCCAGGGTATATGGTGTTTTGTGAATTAGACGCCAAGCCAAAGTGACAGTGGTGGAAACCAACAATAATAATTTGGAGACAATTTTAAATTTAAAAACGTGTATAACATGCTTATTTGTGAACCATTACAATATACATCATTATCATAGACCTATACGTCGGATTATTTGCTTTATGTGTCTTCAGTGCATCAAAACGTTATTATTATATGGGAGTACATTACCTAAACACAGTTTTGAGCCGAGCAAAAGGAAATGAAAATACCAACAAGTAAGCACTGGCCTTGGAGTTATGTACATATATGTAAGAAATACGTCGCTGGCTGGTTGGATGACATAAAAGAGTCATACAGTGAGAAATCTGAGCTTGTTTGCTGTGTTGTGGTAAGTTGTTAAAATTAAAGCTGAACCTGTAGTTTTAGGAGATGTTGCTTGTATTTTCTACTAAAACTGTACCTTGATTTCAGGGTTCTTAAAGGTGGTGGCAGGTCATTCCAACAGTGAGTTGCAGTTATTTTAAAACTACCACGAAAGGCAGCAGTTCGGTGTCTAGGCATAACCAGTAGGTAAGTAGACCCTCTCGTATTGTGTTTATTGAGGTCGCTGGACCATGTAAGTTTATTAAAGATGTATTTGGGCCTACCCGTAGACACAACACCGAAAAGAAGTGAGGCCATGTGTAGTTGCCTGCGAGATGACATCCTCAGGATTCTGTTTTTATTTAGTATGGGTGTGATATGTGAGCGTGGTGGCACATTAAAACAGAATCGTGCACAGGCATTTTGCACCCGCTGTATTAACCTTTCAGTTCGGCTTAGCAGACAGGCACCATATACCGTGTCTGCATAAATCAGTTTGGACAAGATCAATGTTTCACATAGGAGAATACGCATGTCTTCGCTAATATAGGGTCGAATCTGATAGAGTAGTTTCAACGTATAAAAACAGTTATGCACTGCCCCTGCAATGTGAGTTTCAAAGTGCAAGCACTGGTCAAATATAACACTTTGGATTCCGTGCCTCTCAGCTCACACTCCCGCACTCTGCTCACCATCTCCCTAGTGCCAATGAACAAAAACTTAGACTTGTTTGGGTTAAGTATTAGACAGTTTCTGCTTGCCCAGTCTGATATATTGTCTAAATCTTTATTCATCTCACCCACAGACTCCGAGCAGCTCTCCGGCCTACAGGACACGTACAATTGGATGTCGTCGGCATACAGGTGGAAATGGGTTTTTTTTTTTTGGTGTCGGGTTGGAAAATCCTCATGGAGTCCCTCCGCCCTGGGGGATGGGCGAAGGGGACTGTCAGACTCTTACTGACTAAAAACCAACCCGTGTGCCTCATGTACCCATGTGTCGGAGGGTCGGGTTTCGCCCAAGCATACGTCGCAACCCTCCGACGGGTATTGGCCCGCCAGATGGTCCGGTGGGCCCCGAACAAAACCCCCTTGGCGGCGGATGATGGTGTTGGGCTCCGCCGCCAAAACACCAAGCGGCCGCAGAGGATAGGGAGGACGGCAACGCAACACCGCATCTCCTCTTCCTCTGCGGCCCCACCGCAACGCGTCGAATGGTGCGCCCCCATTTGGTCGCGGGAGATAGGGCGTGCGGCAACGCAATACCGACACGCCTCTCCTCCCGCGACCACGCCCGACTGCGAGGGACAGACAAAACTGTCCCCCGCACCCGCACCGTTGGACGCATCCTGCGCAGGCCCCGTCAAGCCCACGCGGAGCGTCCCCTCCTGGATCCCTCTTAGCTTCACCGCGGGTCACCAATCCACGGTTACTGAGCCCCCCCACCACGACAAGGTGGAGATCCCACAGGGGGTATGTTTGTATGTATACTTAAGTATGTTTATCAGCGAACTGGTATCTGCCTTGTTTAAGATCAGATGACCGTGTCTTATAATACGATAGTGTAAAATATTTTTATATACCGTCCCTAAATTTATGAAGTTGAAAGTACAGGCTACAGCTAGTTGGACATATTAACAAACTCTTGTAGTTGCCTGACAAATTTATTAAGTTTCAATATAATACATACATACGTACATTGGCTCACGCCTGTTTCCCGCAGGGGGAAACAAAGACTACGGAACGCATTTTGCTACGATACTGACATATCTGTCTTGCTTCATTCACTCTAATCAAATTTCTCATGCATTCTATTCGGTTAAAGGTACTCCTAACCTGTCCTTTGTTTAGGGTGTCTCCAATATGGTTAGAGAACGTCTGCCTATGTCTTTACCTTTCTCCTGTCCCATTCACACTTGCCTTATATAACTTCTTGGTCAGTCTATCGGCAATCAATATAATATAATTTATATTTAATTAATATATAATTTTCAAAAAACATTTTTTTTATTTATTATTTATTACGTCTAAATGCTAATGACAAAAAGCTTACCCTAATAGTAATAAATGAACTAGCAGATATCGCTGCCAAAGACGCCGCAACAATGAACAAACCACTCACCTTCTCACATGTCCCATTGAGCTACGTAAAACGCCTAGCCAAAATAGAAAGCTCCACACTCGCGGCAGAGGCCTATACCAACAACCCTAAAGGCGTTATCATTAAAACTTGGTGCCCCACACTCACCCATCTACACAAACTCATTATAATAATCTTAATATATAAAATCCTTGCGTTACTGACTGACTGACAGACACGCTACAGCCGAAACTATTTGGCGCAGGAAGCTGAAATTTGGCATGTTTGTTCCTTGGGGACCGTAGGGGTGCACTAAGGAGGGATTTCCCGAAATTCCCACGGGATCGGCCAAAACGGGTAAATTTAAAAAAATTGCAGGCGTAGCTGCTGGCGTCCTCTAGTAATAATAATATTCTACCACATTCACACAACACCATCTAGTCCCAAACTAAGCAGAGCTTGTACTATGGGTACTAGATAATGGATAAACATACATATATGCATTTTTTTTTGTAAATACATACATATTATACATTAACACCACAGGACACACATTTGCACTCACACAGCTACTCACTGGACACGGATATCACAAACAGTATTTACACCGCTTCCACATAACCGACACGGACACATGTCCCTGCGACAACACTACCTCACAAACATTCATACATCTTTTGACACAATGCCCAAAATATACACTCACACGGCTACACCATGAACATTACTGCCACTTTAAGCAACTTATACCATATGACCTAGACTCCATACTCACAGATGTAACTGCCACCAACACATTCATGACACACCTAACGGACATCGTCGACACACTCAAACTTTTCAACAACACATAACCACGCATACACACACAAACAATACACCGACATATTTTTCCTTTTGCTCTAAAATTGTTCTCTCTATTTCTGTATCAAATAGCAGAAATTTCGCGCACTATGTCGCAATAAACTCCTCTCGGGGGCGGTTTTAGCCCCTGGGAGATTCTCAAAAAAAAATAGTAATAGGTGCTTGAATTTTCAATATTCGCATTTGCGTTCCCACTTCCGAATAGCGATTTCAGCTTAATGCGTTGATTAACGCGAGCCATTCATATTTTGTCGGAGCCACGCTTGACGTTATTCCAGTGTAATTGTTTTAGTTACGAGTGCGCTTTGCCTTAATATTTTATTGGGTACTAGAGGACGCCATTGCAGGCGTAGCTGCTGGCGTCCTCTAGTTACTATATAATGAGCTTATTGTGATTTTACTGAGCATTTTTAAAAAGAGGTGCTCTTGCAATAGGAAGTGCTTAAAGCGTGACATGCTTTCGCGTTCGTAAAAGATCAATAAGTTAACCTACGTTCGCTGAGGTATCCACATGGATTGGTGCGCGATTGTGTGTTATTGTGCTTCAAAGGGCACGTAAAGCCTAGCTAGACTAGGCCTTCGTATTTCCCTTTAAAATGAATTAATCCCTACTGACTTTAATTTAAAAGTACTTTGTTTTGCTCCCAGTTGACTCATACTTTATCGATATAAAATAAAAAAATTAGAATGATAATGTCACCTTATATTTTGTCCTCTTTAACCTGATAACAAAGTACGGTCAGAGATAAAAATTACACATATTTACAACGGCATTAGACTAGATATATAAGAATAGATAAAAATAACTACCGATAAGCGATACTTAGCCTACATCATTGTAATCCTATCGAGTTTCAAACACGCCAGAGGAACAAAGTTGCCCCAGCTGTTATCCGAACACATCGTAAGATCGTAACATGTAGGTACGAGGAAACACTTTTAGGAGGATGCACAATCATCAAAGATGTAAGTTGCGCGCAAGTGATACGGTTAGCTGTATTTCAATTATTTACCAGCTTTCACTGGCGGTTTCACTACCTGCTCTTTCTTAGATTTTTTACTAGGTTTCATATTCTGTATGGATATTGTGAATTTCCACTGACACCGTCTAAATTTAGTTGCAAAAACGAATAGAGATGGCGGTGAACTTAATAATTAGTAAGCACTTGAGTAGACTGTTTTACTTGTTTGTAACCATCCAGCAGTAAAAACATTTATAAAGCAGTTATTATAGTGTGTGTAAACTGTGGTGATTATAGCACTTGCAACAATGCTAAAATGTCGGAGCCTGGCACGTGCCCATCTGATAAACGTTTTAATAATATTACATGCCTCCGTGGTCCAGTTGATAGCGTATGAGTCTGCTGATCAGAATTCTTAGTAGCAGGAAGGAGTCTGGCAAAGTGCCCGATAACGGCAATAGGCTCATCCCCTACTACAAGAGATCTACAAACCCTTACGATGGCGAATGGCGAGACGTGAGTGTAATATTACACCTCTGCCTACCCCTTCAGAAATACAGGCGTGTAAAATTACATTACCAGATGTCACTTTTGCACGCAGCTCAGCTCATCTACTTCACACACAGCTCATCTCGCTCATTTTCAATAAACACGCAGCCTTACAGTTCACAGGATCTTAGATCGTGCAGTGTATCCGTTTATTAAAGATTTTTACAACACACGTCGACGATAAACCCGATTCTATCTAAGCGTACCTACATTTCGTGTTAAGTTCAAATCGAATCATGTCGGATATTTGTTAGGCGATCGTGATTTTGTTACCGGAATGCTCTTTGAAAGTAGTTTGAAAGTAGTATCGTGACTATACAAATTACAAATAAGCTCTGGAAATAACAAAGTTGATTCCGCTTTGCAATTTGGCAAAATCTGCATTTGGTTGCGAAGGTCTAGCGGCAGTGACAGTGGGATAATATAAAAATATTAAATTTTACTGACTCCCCTATATCATCATATCAGCCAAACGACGTCCACTGCTGGACATAGGCCTCCCCCAAGGTTCTCCATAGAGACCGGTCTTGAGCCGCCCGCATCCAACCGCCTCCCGCGATCTTAACGAGATCGTCGTTCCACCTTGCGGGGGCCTACCTCTGCTGCGTCGTCCGGTACGTGGCCGCCACTCCAAAACCTTTCTGCCCCAACGGCCATCGGTTCTTCGAGCTATGTGCCCTGCCCACTGCCACTTCAGCTTGGCTATCCGGAGAGCTATGTCGGCGACTTGGGTTCTACTGCGGATCTCCTCATTTCTGATTCGATCTCGCAGGGAAACTCCAAGCATAGCTCTCTCCATCGCCCTCTGTGTGACCTTGAGCCTTTTGATAAGGCCCATAGTGAGCGACCACGTCTCTGATCCGTAAGTCATCACTGGCAACACACACTGGTCAAAGACTTTCGTCTTGAGACACTGCGGGATATCGGACGAGAAGATATGTCGTAGCTTCCCGAACGCTGCCCAACCGAGTTGGATTCGACGATTGACCTCCTTCTCGAAGTTGGACCTACCTAATTGGACTACTTGTCCCAGGTAGATATACTTGTCGACAACTTCGAGCGTAGAGTTCCCAACCTGAATAGGAGCAGGTACAACATGGACGTTCGACATGATTTGCGTCTTGTCCCTGTTCATCTTAAGACCTACTTGTTGGGAGACTCTACAGAGGCCATCGAGCATTGTGCCTAGGTCTTTCATGGTCTCAGCCATGACTACGATATCGTCTGCGAATCGAGTGTGATGTACTCGCCGTTGATGTTGATGCCGAGTCCATTCCAGTCCAGAAGCTTGAAAACATCCTCCAGCACAGTGGTAAACAGTTTCGGTGATATGACTCCCCTATAACGAGTGTCATAAATTCAGGACTGCCAGGATAAATTACGTATCATGTTCCCCGAAGCACGAACGTAATTCCTGGTCACCATTCTACTAAACAGACTTTATCTAACGCGCTTAACTTACGAAGTGATACATTCTTGCGTTGCCACTTTACCACGGGTTCTTCGAAACTGTCATAGGTCTCTGCTCTTAAATCAATGTAGATGTTACATCTTGTCGTCTCATGCCGCTGCAACCGACATGCTTTCAATTTAATCCGGCTCAACTCATCGATCTTGCAGCAGCGCTTATGAGCGTGGAATGTCGAACTCAATTTCTTGGTGGAGTAAAGTGCTAATGCGTTTGCTAGTTAGGACATTCTCGATGGCAAAAGGGATTATGGTGACATGATACTATGAAAAGTATGGTACACTTGTGATAGTGTACTTTGTTGTGTATATTTATCGACGCTTTTATTAAGATTTGAGTCTCTGTGTAAATAAAATAAATAAATATTAAAGGCCTTTTAAACTACACACTCGCCGGTGTGTTTGTTAGAATACTTTTCTATCATAAATTTATGAGCGAGAAAAATAAAATATATTTTACAAAAGCAGCACAGTCGCAATCAGCATTATTCACATTTACATATTTCATGTGTCTGGAAAGCAGAAAACGGCTTTTAATATTTTATTTGATTTGAAATGTGAAGAGCTTAAAACCATATTTGTTAATGCAAATTCTAATGATGACTGGTGCCACGATATTATTTATTTTGCAATCGATTTAAAAATCTTTCATTTATAAAGAATTAGAAATAGAACCCGCGGCACTTGAGACTTTGAAGAAGTGATCATTTAAACCAAGCGGTCAAGTTACAATACAGAGGCAATTTCATAATAGGTGTAAGCACGTCTTAGTTAGCTTGCCACCTAAAATAACGACAAGAAACATTAAATTGATATTACGGTTCTCTGTTTTCACACCTTTTGTTAAGTAGAACAAGAAAGCCATTACTCAATATACTGTATTCAGCTTCATTTTGCTCAAAAGAATCACCAGGAATATGTAACAAGACTGTTAACCAACCAAGTAACAGAATGTGTGAGTGACATTTTGTTATTTCACGCTTGATCAGGTCACGTAGAGTACGGGCTTGTTCGCAGCCAACGGTTACTGGCGCTATATTGTCCCCGCACAACTAGCAATAAAGAATTTGTGAGTAGAAAAATCTTGTAACCCTACCGATGTGGAAGTATAAAATGTATGTTTACGGTCATATTGAATCGCAAATACTTTTAATAAACAAATGTGGTAACACATTTTTAACGGTACCTTTTCACTAAGATATTCAAACGAAAAAAATCTTTGATTTTTTTTCTGACGTCACGTAACACTGCTTTTTAATGGTTGTCGTTGTGAATGCACATGACGACGCGAGCGCGAGCGTTACATGATCAAGATTTGTTAACTAAAGTTCTACTACTGTAACCACGTTTCTGTACGGTAACTTGTATCATGTAAACTATTTGCATCACTTTAAAAACTTGTTTACGGTCTCTGTAAAGCAACCCATAGGTCTGGTAAGAGTGGTAAATTTAATTGTTTGTTTCTTTCTGTTCAAAGCAGTGTTACACTCAAAGAAATTGTCATAAAATCCTTAAGTAATGTTTGATATCAATGACTAACATATTATATTTCAATTGATAGCTACGCAGTATTCATCCTTGTATCACATTGTCAAATTCCGGTATCAAATTTTTATTGCCGTGTCAGCAAAAGTGTGTTTTACTTCATTCATTCACCAACTAAAAGCGTTGCTGTGGCACAATAATTATAATATTATATTTCTGTGGGATGATTGATTGTTAGGTAAAAGTAGACGATTTTGAAGTTTTATTTATTTTAAAAATATTATAACTATATTTTATTCTTCATAGAAAAAAATGTCTAGCCTATTGTAAAAACAAACACCACTACACAGAGGGTCTCTGAGTGCATCTTGAATTTGTTTTTTATCGCTTGCAAAACCGTGAAGGCAAATTTCGTGATGAAACCTTCATATCCTTTCGTGAAGAGATCAGCAGGCTTAGCCAAGACGCCTTTCCGCAAACGTTAACGCAAAAAATGTATGGAGTGAACGAAAAGTCACGTGATCTAATCAAACAAATGGAAAAGTCGTAGCCAAATACACAACACATAAAAAACATTCGCATCGATAGAATAAACTCATCGTTTCTGCGATGTCAACCGCAAAATGGTAGCCAAGTTGCCAATTTCGGCCAAAACTGACGCTATTAGCGTCGATTGCGTACGAATAACAATTGAATGATAGAACCCTGCAGAAAACGCAAAAAAGAATGCCACAGATGGTCAGCCTGTACTCGGCCTTGAGCTCCTTGTTACGGCCTCGCTAAATCACCATGCCTAAAACATTGTTTAACTATTTCAGACTCAAAAAGGGCCCATTTATACATTAAGGGGCCACTCACAGCAAAGTGTTCTCCAAGTAAGTTGCTTATCGCGACTCACGTCTTTGTTTATGTTTCAAATTCCTTAGAAAGACAAAGTTTTTAAGTAATAAATATTATTTAAACTTTAAAAAACTCTAAATGTTTAAGATTTTATATATATATATATATATATATATATATATATATATATATATATATATATATATGAAAACAAATAAACAAATCTTCTGGTTTGAACTTTTGTTTCACTCGCATAAATATTTACATTACCTTGATATTTGACGCGCTTGACGCTTCAAACAACGCAAGGCATATACTAATAACCATTTTGTGCCGCAGAATGTGCGTGTGACACTAACGCGTGGTGTTGGCTACCAATTTTGCGTTTTCTTCGATTGCAAACGCGTTTGCGTTTGAAATCGGAGAAAGGCGATGGAAACGATACGTTTGAGTTTTGCCTAAGCCTGCAGTAGACACTAACCTTTTGACTTTTGTTGATTACATATCCAAGTGTCTAGACCAAGGTAGCCAAGTACATGTCTTATACTTTAACTTCCAGAAGGCATTTGATAGGGTGAACAACGATATACTGCTGGAGAAACTATGTAGCATCGGTGTTCCACAGGGTCTTCTTCGCCTTCTTGCTGACTACCTACGCGATCGTCAGCAGTTTGTTAAACTAGGTTTATTTGAATCTCACCCTTATTACACGTGCTCTCGAGTAAGTCAAGGATCTATATTGGGTCCACTGCTGTTTCCTATAATGGTAAATGATCTGCCAACAGTTATAGAACATGATAAAAGTCTTCTTTATGCCGACGATCTGAAGATCTTTCGTGCAGTAGACTCTGAAGCAGATTGTTTAGCATTGCAGAGAGACATTGATGCCGTACTCGAATGGAGCGTAAAAACAAAATGTCATTTAATCCAAAAAAACATTTTGTCATGAGTTTTGGTAGAGCGCGACAGCCAATTTCCTTCAACTATAAAATAAATAATGCAATCGTAACCAGAACAGACTGCATAAAAGATCTGGGTGTCATGTTCGATCGAGGACTCACGTTCCATGATCATATTATGGTGACGGTTGCAAGGGACTCGTATAAGCGTTTAGGCTTAATTCTTCGTAACATGAACGATTTCAGTATCACTAATGTTATGAAATTAGTCTTTGGGGCGCTTGTACGTAGCAAGTTGGAGTCCAGTTCCTGTGTCTGGAATCCATACGGAAAAAAGTACATCTTGATGATTGAAAAAGTTCAAAAAGCCTTCATTCGGTATTTATATAAACGGTCACATGGTTACTACCCATTTATGTACCCTACAAAAATTTTTACTGGGCTGTCTAGGGTATAATTCGCTTGAGCTCAGACGAAATCACGGCCAGATGATAACCATGTGTAAAGTTATGCGTGGAAAAACAGACGCGGCAGGGTTACATGAGGAACTGTGTCAACTTTTTACTCCAGTAAACTATACGAAACTGAAGACATGGGACATTTGCGGTGCCCTTGTCCCGCACTGTAGCACGAGCGCAATAATCTGTGCCTCGTACACTTTCTGCACTCAATGCTCTGTTGGTCACCAAACCTGAATGTGATGTGTTTGCGGACGAATAGAAGGAAATTATGTCAGTGTGTCTGGAGTACTGTGAGACGAGTGTATGAACAAATTTAGTAAAATAAGTTACATTTTTTTTATTTTATTTTTTCAAATTTTATATTTTATGATAATATTTTGAGTTTTATGTATTTTGTATGTGTTAACCTTAAGTTGTTATGTCTGTCTTCATTTAATGTAATTGGTGAATGCCGTTTTATTTCAAGTAAATAAATAAATATCTGAAGACTATCTCATATATATATATATATTGTTCCCGGCAGATGCGTGAAGTCTGCTAACCCACACTAGCTTTATCTTCTCAGAGTGCGAAGAGGCCCATGCACAGAGATAAAGCTTATATACGAGGCGGATGATTCAACCCAACCCTCACCAGTTTTGCAGCAACCACTTATATTGATAAATAATTAATAGCTCCAATAAATAAAAAAATTTCACACTCTTTCCTAGCTAACTTCGTGCCGGTTAATTCACCTTATCAAAACATTGAGTTAAGTACTCCGTTAGCGTTTCATTTCTTTATTTGTGAAATAAATATGCCCCATTTGTAGATGTTCTGATAGTACAATGTTCATGTTCACGATTGCTATAATGAAGGGAATTGTGTATAGTTTGAAAGGTTTATGTGCTCGATAGAGTTATTACCACAGCCTGGCCTCAGGTATCAAGGCTGTATAAATTAATGTACATTAGTATTGAACTTGCAAGCTACAGTTCCGTGAAGTATATTGCCGTCAAATGAAGACTGACATGCTACATTTGTAGTACCTACTAGTTTGTGCGGACTTTATTTTGGAACACACAGTGACAAGTCAAGGTTACGGTTATAGTTACAGTACGATATTTTTATACAATTTTTTGAAGTGAGCGTGCATCGAATACATATTCTTCGGCGTGGCAAAACAAGTCGTGAAGACAGTTCGATTTTTAATTTCTTTAATTTGAGTTTATATCTTATATGTTTCCAAAATTGTTTTAAAGCAATAAGTTAAGATTATGTACAAAGATTCAATAATCTCCGTCAGAAAACACGTTAAGACATGGATGAGCCAGACATTGAAAACTCAGTGCCCTCAAATCGCCTGACATAATAATATTAATTGATTAACTCTAATCTTAAGATCATGTTTTTACTTCTGGGTTACAAAGGTTAGGTTAGCAGCATATTCAGACTACCTGCTTCAAAGTAATAAGCATGGGACGCATGCGAAACAAGAACGATCATAAACACATTGCTGACAAAAACTTAAGAGAACTTTTTTACTGGAGTAGAATTACTTCAACAGAATATTATATCATCAAAAACAATATTTATGCGTTATTACTGGGTGCAAGAAGCTAAAATCCGGCATAAATGGACTGACAAGTGATTGCCCGAAATAACCACGGGATTGAGATTTGATGGAGCAATTATTTTTTTATGTTGTTGCTGCGGGCATCCAATGGTGTCAAATAATACAAATAAGCAGGCAATTCTCACTACAATAAAAGCATACACCTACAATCGTGCTAATGGTTCAATCAATGGACTTTAGCACCGCTGGTGCCTATTAGTTTAGCTTAGCTCCATTAAGTTCACACAATAGTTATAGAGTGAGGGCACAGATTACCTACTATTCTAGGTAATAGCTCCCTGACCTATGAACAGGCCATACATACCTAGTTAGAATTAGAGGCGTTGAAATAACTTTAATAAGACAAGCGGGAAGATAAAATTAGCAATTTAAAAAGTTTCGTTTTATTAAGATAAATATACTCGTAGTTACAATTTAAGTTTGAGTTTTATGATCAAATCCTTGAAAGAAATAATAATTTAGACCATTGAAATTACACGTTACGATTTTTTTACTTAATGCTATAAAATAATATGTAACGGTAAAGTATCTTTATGTAAATATACCAAAATATTCTACTTTATAATACATTTTTGTTTGTTTCAGGTACCTATTTGTCATAAACTTCAACTGGTTTCTCAGCCCAGTAAAAACCTCTATTTTACAACTGTTTACTTTGGTAAGGAACTACCTTATCCTTCGTTTGTCACCAAAGATTTAGCTAGAGGGAAAGATTTTATACCTTGTTTCCAGGATATTAAATATTTATTAAGTTTAAAATGGACAATATCTACGTAGTATGTTTATTCTGAGCACCGAGTTTCTACTAAATATATTTCAAGCTAAGTATTATTTCATAAGTATAATTCTATAATCAAGAAATCAAAACCAAAAAGCACTAGCGCTTTATTTAACTGAGCCAATATTGCAAATGCTCCGACTCCATGCACATGCACCAGAATATTTTACAAGATAAATGAATGCACTACCCACTTGTTCCCACTTTCATACTCATCAGTACCCTGAACAAGAATTTCTTTTACATTTAGATTCAAGAGAGCACTACGGATCGAATACAAAATGCAGGTGATGTAAAGGTATGGAAATTAAACGCTTCAATGAGAGGCAATTTTCCATTGAAACGTACGATAAAATGCAGTTGAGTTTAATTGGAAAATATTAAACACGGTAAGGACATGCCTTGCAGTACTCCGGAATGAGGAATATAATAATAACTGTCCTTCCTGAAACATGTATGTAGAACATATTATGTTACAATTTGGTTTTAACGCGACTCTTTTCAAGTATCAGTCAATATATAACCTTAAGCCACCTAAGTCCCATCCCAAGGTCCTGTATAGGCGTTGTTTTGGACGTATAGATAGTGACAGTTTGCAGAGGGATGCTGCTGAACTGGATTGGAGTCAGCTGATGTCGGCTGCTACTGTAGACGATAAGTTCACTGAATTTAATAACGTGGTTTTGAACCTCTATGACAAGCACGCCCCCGTCTAGAAAGTGAAAATAGGACGTCCTCCTACTCCATGGCTAACCAGAGGCATAAAAATGGCTATGCGGATAGAGCATTCCGGCAATCCAAAAAAGATAGATGCGAAGAAAACTGGGCCCTGTTCAAAACTGCAAGGAATCGGTGTAACCAGATGGTTCGTAACGCTAAACGCCGCCATATTCTTGACAACATAAATTCCTCTTCTCCCGCCAATATCTGGAAGTTCCTTGGAACCCTGGGTATTGGCAAACAGTGACATTCTGATCCTCAGTGGACGGTTGGTCTGGAGGATTTAAACCAAATGTCACCACTACTGCTTTGTTGGATCCTCAGACCAGGCATCACACTGTTGATCACTTAGCTTCCCTTCTCCGTCTCAATATGGATCCTTTTGATTTTTCTCCAGTTGCTCCGAGTGTCATCAAGAAAATTATCCTTTCTATCAAGTTGCTTCTATCGCTGTGGGATATGACGGTATCAGCCGTCGTATGATCACACTTATCCTTGACGACCTCATCGTTCCTATATCTCACATTGTCAATTTCTCGATTGCCAATGGTTCCTTCCCTTCTTTGTGGCGTAAGGCCTTTGTTATCCCATTTTCCAAAATGCCCAATCCTACTCTCCCTCAACATTTTCGTCCAATCTCCATCCTTCCCTTCCTATGCAAAGTGCTAGAGGCTTGTGTGAATAAACAGCTGTCCAGTTTTGTGTACAAACACAATTTATTTAGTCCACTTTAATCTGGCTTCAGGCCTGGACATAGCACAACCTCTGCACTCCTTAAAGTGACTGGCGATATTAGAGCAGGCATGGAGGAGACTAAGGTCACAGTATTGGCCTTGATTGACTTTTGCCTTTAATACCGTCAGTCACGATATCCTTCTATCAATCCTTTACCATCTAATGATCTCACCTGGCGCACTAAAATGGTTCTCTACTTATCTTCAGGAACGCCAGCAGGCAGTTCGCAGTGATGACATCTCATCGAGTTGGCGTAACATTAACTCTGGTGTTCCTCAAGGTTGCATACTTTCTCGTCTACTATTTTCAATTTTTATTAATTTCTTAACCCTCAGCTTCGATGTTCGTACCATCTTTACGCCGACGACTTATTATACGCAGTAATATTCCCAGGCGAGTGTGGATGATGTAACCATAGCGATAGCCGATATTAATAGAGAACTAGATATGATTCAAGCTTGATGTAAAGATTTCGGACTGGATGTAAATCCTGCTAAATGCCAGGCCATTGTTGTTAGCAGTAAGTGCATGACACGGAGATTAGACCTGACTACCTTGCCCTCGGTCATGTTTAATGGTCTTATCATACCCTTTAGTCCAGTGGTTAAAGACTTGGGATTGCTAATTGATTCCACTCTCGACTGGCAGGCACAGGTTACGAATGTCAGTGAGAGAGTGACTGGTACACTTCGAGCTCTATATCGCCTCAAAAACTTCCTACCAATCAGAACCAAAACAATGCTTGTACAGGCCTGGATATTCCCTTTAATCGACTATGGTGATGTGTGCTATTATGACCTGAATGCATAGTATCTCAACAAATATGACCGACTTCTCAATAACTGCATTCGGTTCATATACAATCTTCGTAAGTATGATCATGTATCTACCTTTCGTTCCGATCTTAAATGGCTACCTATTCGTCAGCGCCGGAGTTTGCGTGCTCTCACAACTCTCTACTCTATTCTTTCTTCCCCTTCTCCTCCTTCTTATCTGACTACATACTTCCAATACTTATGTTCCACACATGAGAGAAACCTTCGTTCCTCTCATAATCTACTTCTTCACTGTCCCGCTCATACTTCAGGTTTTGTAAACTCTTCTTTTGTTGTCCAAGTTGTTCTGCTATGGAACAGGCTCCCTCCTGAAGTCAGAATGGCCACCAACCGTTACGCATTTAAAACGAAAGTACGGAATCTTCTCTTTTCTAAGTTGAAGGATTTGGCTCAACTCTCTCATCAGCTGTAGCATTATTATGTATTTATATATGTATTTATTTATGTATTATATTTATGTGTGTATCATATCTATAAATAATTATATATATTTATAGTATTTTTATGGTTTATGATATGTACCTAAATTATTAGTATGTATCTAATACATATCCTCTTTTTCACCTCATGGCTACCTAATGCACCTACCTCATCTAACTCAGCACTACCAAAAGGTTAACTGGCAGAAAATGCCACTTGGCATTAAGTCCACCTATGTACTATTTTTGTGCATAAAGAATAAAATAAATAAATATTACGGAATATTATGTGTTTCGAACCGTGTCCCAACATTGTTCAAAATACAACAGGTATAATCGAAATGACCTTCACATTCCTAAGAAACATTGCATATACTGCAGTTAATACATATGTACATACATAAATACATATGCTTACGCCTTTTTCCCGTCGGGGTTGGCAGAGACAACAGATCGCCACTTGCTTCTATCCTTGCAAACCTCACGCGCTTCCTCTACATTCATTACTCAGCAGCAGTTAATGTAGCGTTTTTTAACTCAATTTGTAGGTACATGGCCGGCGAGTTTGCCTTTGGAGACAACAACTATCGTCCCTGTGCAAAAATACACCAAAGAATGAAAGAAAATACATTTACAGCAGCGAACGGGGCTATAGCTTATTGGTCATCGCTATTCCAATAAAGCACATTAAGAGTAAATTACTATTTATTATCACTGGCTAGATGGTGCAGGATAACATTGAGAGTAAACCTGTATCTTTGTGAATCATCCATAATGTTTTTGAAAGACATATGAAGCCAGCAAAACCACACTTTGCCAGCGTGCTTTAGCCTTTTCACTGTGAGTAGAGGTCCGCAATGGGGCAGCTTATATAAATGATATTGATGACGTTGATGATGGCACCAAGAGTAGTGACGAAGTCCGTTTCATTAATTCAGCGTTTTGTGTAAGGTTGAGCCTGCTATTTAAAGACATTATTTGAAAGTTGTATGCAGACTAGCTTTTGCCCGCTGTTTCACTCGCGTAAATTTCGATTTGATATAAACGTCCATGTCCGTGTTGTCCGTGTGGTGACGGATTAAGAATACGGAATGTCACCACCCCATATCATCCCATGGGTGTCGTAAGAGCTGACAGATGGAGCATATTATGCAGAGAACAACACTGTAAGAGAAGGAAAACTTGATACAAGCCCTATACCAACCCGTTTGGCCAGCGGGGTACAGTAGGCCAATTCCTCCTTTCAAAGGAGAGGCCTAGTCCAGCAGTGGACTGTTAAAGGCTGATGATGATAATAAACGTAATATAGATAAATGTTTTCTATAAAATATTGCGCCTCTTGGTTGTTAGGTTAGCAATGAAAATTCTCAAACAAATTTGATGAATATTTTAATAATATATAAAAACTAGAGGACGCCAGCAGCTACGCCAGCATTTTTTTTAAATTTACCCGTTTTGGCCGATCCCGTGGGAATTTCGGGAAATCCTTTCTTAGTGCACCTCTACGGTGCCCAAGGAACATACATGCCAATTCACTAACGTCATTTGAGGAACAAATATGCAACATTTGAAGTTAAATTTCGATTTGATATAAACGTCCATGTCCGTGTTGTCCGTGTGGTGACGGATTAAGAATACGGAATGTCACCACCCCATATCATCCCATGGGTGTCGTAAGAGCTGACAGATGGAGCATATTATGCAGAGAACAACACTGTAAGAGAAGGAAAACTTGATACAAGCCCTATACCAACCCGTTTGGCCAGCGGGGTACAGTAGGCCAATTCCTCCTTTCAAAGGAGAGGCCTAGTCCAGCAGTGGACTGTTAAAGGCTGATGATGATAATAAACGTAATATAGATAAATGTTTTCTATAAAATATTGCGCCTCTTGGTTGTTAGGTTAGCAATGAAAATTCTCAAACAAATTTGATGAATATTTTAATAATATATAAAAACTAGAGGACGCCAGCAGCTACGCCAGCATTTTTTTTAAATTTACCCGTTTTGGCCGATCCCGTGGGAATTTCGGGAAATCCTTTCTTAGTGCACCTCTACGGTGCCCAAGGAACATACATGCCAATTCACTAACGTCATTTGAGGAACAAATATGCAACATTTGAAGTTAAACCCTTGAAGGAATACAAAGGTTTCATACAAAATGTTTACTACCCTTTTTACCCCCTTATCGTAAGAATTTCCGAAAAATATTTCTTAGTTTTAAGTAATTTTATTTGAGGAATTAATACACAAAGTTAAGAGTTAATCCATAGAAGAAATAAAAAGTTTCATACAAACTTTGACAACATGTTCTACCCCCTTAGGGGAGGCATTTTAAAAAATCCTCTCGTAGTGCTCGTCAACACTCCTCAAGGAACATAGATGCCAAATTTCACTTACTTACGCCCAGTAGTTTCAGCTGTAGCGTGTCTGTCAATCAGTAAGTTACGCAAGGATTTTATATATACCGATTGACCTTTTAAGTTTTGGCAGTGTTCCTAACAATAGTTTCATGTTTGCAAGTTACCAAGTGACACAAAAATTTATCCATTGCAAAAGCTTTCTTGTAAAAAATCTGCTTGGTGATCTTTTTCCAGCCAATGTCCCTTCATCACTTATCGAAATGTAAGCAAGATTTGTACAAATCAATTCACCGTTTTGTAAACAAGGTTTTCCTTGTAATAAATCCACATGCTTAAAGTTACGATAAAATGCCCCATATTTGTACTAAAACAAATATAAATATTTCCTCCTTTCCTATATTTTCCTCCTCGCTTGTTCGTTATTCCATGTAAGATAATAATGAGGTTCTGCGAAAAGTACACAATATGCTTTGTAAGGTAACTACGTGTAGGGTCTCGAGGTCCAACCCATTAAGGGCAACATTTATTTTCGAAGTGTGTATTTAATTTTATTAAATATCACTTTCTAAACAGAGAAAATAAACATCGTGAGTAAGCATGCATATCTGAAAGTCACCTCTTAGAGACAGCACATATTGACAATTCAGGTAGAAAGTCAATATGAAAGATACCTAAATAATATAATTTATTTATTTTATTTATTATTTATTTATTATATACTTTACTGTACATCTATAAAATTATTACATAGCATAAACTTAGACTATAAGAAAAGTGCAGTGGGCGGCCTTATCGCTAAAAGCGATCTCTGCCAGGCAACCTTTGGATGGATATGGTTTGCAGAGGAAAATAATGGTGGTTGTAGGCGTACCAAATAAATATATTATAAATATATATTTATAATATATATATGTATAATATATACATAAATACATAATAATATTACATCAATACTTATATTCGAAAATTTTAATCATAATTTTTTAATATATACCTCTGCAACTAAACATATATACATCTCAACATATATACATACATCTAAATAATCATACTAAGTATAATATTATATATTAACACGACTTATAATGATATAAATTATTATATTAGAATGATACCCTACAAGGACAGATAGTGTTCCTTTACCATCGCTTTAAACTTCGTTACTGTTTGAGCCTGCCTAATAGGTAGCGGTAGAGCATTCCACAAACGTACAGCAGTAACAGTAAAGGACTTATCAAAAAAGCTCGTGGAATGTCCCGGCATTTTCAGTTTTAAATTTTCTGATGACCTCAAAAACTTATTATGTGTGTCATGTAGGTACTCAAATCGACCTTTAAGATAGGAAGGAGTTGAAGGGTTAAACAATACATTGTACAGTAAAGTAAGAATGTGAGCATTCCGGCGATGACGTATGGATAACCACTTGAGTTGCGTTCGAAATTGTGAAACATGATCATATTTGCGTAATCCAAATATGAATCGTATACAGACATTTTCGAGGCGCTCAAGTTTGTCAAGTTGGTTTTCGGCGAGATCTAGATAGCTGACATCCGCATAATCGATAATGGGTAAAAGAATCGAGTTGGCAAGCGCAATTTTGGTGGCAGTCGGAAGAAAGTTCCTCAATCTTCTCAGCGAGCCTGCTGAAGCAAACACTTTTCGACTTACTTCTTGGATCTGTGGTCCCCAAGTAAGAGCAGAGTCGATCGTAACACCCAAATTCTTGACTTTGTCCCGTATGTGAAGTATGGTACCATCAAAAACAATATCAGGGAGCTGCGATCAGTTTACTTTTGACACCAATTTGGGGCTACCAACAATAGTGACTTGCGTTTTAGAGGGGTTAACTTTCAGCCCAAATGATTTGCTCCAACTGCAAATTTGTGCCAGGTCACTGTTAATTACATTAATGGACTGTATTATCTGCGCTAATGGTGACTGCGTATAAATCTGGAGATCATCTGCATAAAGGTGGTAGGAAGAGCGAAGATTGTTAGAGATTATTAGAATTTATAAAAATTGCGAAGAGTAATGGAGACAACACGCCACCCTGCGGCACACCAACAGTTATGGTACACCAAGCAGAAAATGTATCCTCAATGCGAATACGCTGTCGGCGGCCACACAGGTAACTACGAAGCCAATCAATCACTGTTGGAGATATGTTAAGAGAGCGAAGAACACCAACTAGAATCTCAAAGTCCACTGTATTGAAGGCGTTACTGAAATCTAAGAGTGCAAGAATAGTGAGCTTTCCGCCTTCCATACCGAACCTGATGTCATCCGTAATATTGACAAGGGATGTGACTGTACTATGACCTGGGCGGAAACCAGATTGGAAGGGATTAAGGAGATTATTTCTGCAGAGGAATTAATTAATTTGGTCATGGACGAGGCGTTCGAGGACTTTGGATAGGAATGGTAGTAAGGAGATGGGACGATAGTCGGCAAAGGATGAGGGATGACAGGTTTTTGGTATGGGAGTAATTTGGGCGTCCTTCCATATCGATGGAAATACCATACTGGACAAGGAGTAATTAAGGATGTGGGAAATTATGGGTAGGATTATATCGAGGATGGGAAGGAGCATATTACGGCTGACACAGTCGCTACCAACTGCGTTGGAAGTGATTGAGATTATGCTCTTCTTAACATCACAATCAGAGACTTGATTAAAGACAAAAGGTGAATAACTAGGGGTTGGCAGAGATGAAAGATAGTCAATTGTATGTGCCTTAGTAGTCCTGTCAAAATTGGACGAGGCAGAGAAATGTTGATTGAGCAAATCAATATTGAGGTCTTTAGGATTGATGTCTTGACGTGATTTGCCTACCCCCAGGGTCTTTAGAAATTTCCAAACTTTTGCTGGATCTCCTTTTTTTTTACAGAATCGTGGATATGTTGGCGTTGTGCGTCCCTACACACCTTATTGCAGTGATTCCTAATCTTGACATATTGTTGCAAATTATGTGCATCAGGCCTAATTTTGTACCTAAATTTAGCTGCCGCTTTTTTACGTATGAGCTGTTTTATATTGTCAGTGAGCCACGGAGAGGGAGGATGTTTGATTTTCACCGGACGAATTGGCGCATGCTTATCATAAAGTTTAATTATTTGATTGGTGAAGAAATCGACTTTATCATCAACTGATTCATAGTGAGTAAGTGGAGTCCATTCTACATCACTTGCATCTTTACGTAATCTGTCAATGTCCATGGCAGCAAAATTGCGCTGCATAAGTATTTTAGGCTTACTCTTAGGTGGACGGATTTTGTATGAAATAAAGAGAAGGTCGTGATAGGAGAACATGTCTGCTGGGTATTGCCCATGCACAGAAAGATGTTCTCTTGAAGAGACCATGATAAGGTCAAGAAGTGAAGGATTAGAGTTTGGAAAATGATGAGTAGCGTTTGAAGGCAATATCGACAAGTTACAAGCAGTGGAAGTGGAAAGAAGAGAAGAAGAGCGAGCATCGTTCTTGAGTAAGCAAGTATTGAAATCACCCATTATGATTGTGTGACTGTAAGAGGGCATAAGATTGACCAATAAGGTTTCGAAACTCTGGAAGTAATCTATACGTACATTGTTATTATGTCATATTATGTCATAATGTACATTGTTATGAAAAAAATATATATAGATATGCGAATAATTCACAATATTTATCATAATCATCATTATAGCATAAATTGAAATTCACACACATCGTATTGATAAAATGCATAATATTATTGTGTGTACTTTACATGAGAACCAAATGTGATCTTTGCACATTTTCTTTTAACTTACGCATCCATCAAAATTTTACAGCACCATTTCGCTGCCATCACAGTAAACGCCTCACAAGTTTACAACAAGGCTTTTCATGAAAGAGTAAAATTAAATAAATTAATAGTTTAAAAAAAATAGAAAACACGCTTTTATAAATATACGTAAAAACAAAAAATATATAATGGATCATTCAAGTTGTCTCTATCTCTTGGCTGAAGTGTAAACTATGTGCTTTTAATAACAATATTTGATTGTAAAACGTGGGGCGCTGGAACAGAAAAGACGTTCTTGTTTAACTTGTTCAAAAATCAAGTAAACAGATGTTACGGAAAATAGGTTCCACAGACTGGCGCTCTTACTGGAGTTGCAGCAAGAGTAGTAAGTGGCTCTACATTAAAATGTCTGTTCGAAGTACCAGTTTGTCGAACTCAGACAAAACATGCGCCATCAGCAAGGAAGACGACATTCACCGACATTTTTAACGCCTCTTTTTTCAGGAAATTAAGTATGTAAGGCTAATGCGGCAACAGTGGCAAAATGTAGAGTTCTGTTCTTGTTCGTGGACGAGATATCTTTGGTTCCCTATGGTAACTCTTTGGCCGCATCAATGCTATGCTTTTGTGTGAACACATGCTGCTTCCGCCAGGAAGGTAGCATTAGTATTTGTTAACAATAATGTCTTTCCTGTTCCAGCGCCCCACGCATTTACAATCAAATATTATAATTAAAAGCACATAGTTTACACTTCAGCCAAGAAATAGAGACATCTTGAACGATCTATAATTTATTTTTTGTTTTTACGTATATTTATTAAAGCGTGTTTTCTAGTGTTTTTTTAACTATTAATTTATTTTATACTTTTTGGTCTTTGATAAAGAAATATTTTTAACATTTATACATTTATTTTAAGTTCGCCTACTTAAAATAAATGTATAAATGTTGATGAGCCCGCTTCCTCTCCATCTCCGCCTGTGCGTCTGTATTACATGGTGTTTAATCTGTCAGCTTATAACAATCTTGTTCTTCAATCAGGAGACCACTTAGTGATTTTACTCCACTCAGGGCCACATACGCCTGTCCAGCCGCAAAAGTACGAACCCGAACTACACCACTGCGTGGCCTACAATATATAATTGGTTTGTTATAACCTTGAAACCTGATCGTGTCCAAAGTCCATTACATGATCTTTCTCACAAGTGCAAACACGACTATGATACGATATTCCATCATGGAATGCCAGTGCCTATATTTGGGCTTCGTCATCAGACCTTGAAAGCTAGTCGTGGCCAAAGTTCATTACAAGACTTATCTAAGAAATTCAAAACAGCTATAATACGATTTTCCATCATGAAGTTCCGGTTTATGTCTTCCAGCTCCATCATCAGATCAGTTTGACATTACCATATTATTGTATTGTCATCAGAACTACATACAGCTGCCAATTTTCATTACGCTACCACCCTTGGAAGATGGTTACATTAGTAAGCTTGGATTCCGTTACACAGTTAGTTATATACACGACGACCTAATAAAAGCGTGTTAAAAATCGGTGACAGCCTATTTTGGCAACGAGCGGTTATTGCAGATATCCTAGACGATTGCATTGTTGGGCTGGATTTCTTCAGAGATCATCAATGCTGATTAGATAGTAAAGATGGTATCCTTAAGTGTGGAGATGTCAAGATTCCAATGAAAGGAGGTGGCATAGGAATGTTTTGTGCCTCAAAGAAAGCAAATCTGCTCATAGCTTACAATCCTATATCTACGAAGTTTAATGACTTGATTCATGCCGACAGGAGAGCGGTGCATCGTGGATCTAAGGATGCGCGGAACGCGCATGTCTAGAGGGGGGTAGTGTGACGGCCAGTGTCATGTCAAATTGTCACGGAACAGATAAGTCCAAGCATAAGTCATACTGACGTCTACACGAGAAGTCGGCTGGTCGTGAAACATAATAATTACCAAGGTTTGAAGACTTGGAAATGATAGTTTCAAGTTAGATGACGTAAACACTCGTCATCGTAACACTCTGTCAAGTGTTCGCCATATTCGCTACAAACAGTTAACAAGGCGATGGCCGTGCGGATAATACATCCGCTTCACGCTCTGAAGGCGTGGGTTCAAGTTCCAGTCATAACAGTCATGTGGATTTTGGTTTTTATGAAATTTGAAAAATGTTTATGATTATTCGGCAAATATTTTATTTTATTCGAAATATTTAAATGATTCGAAGTCCATTACGTGGCCTTTCTCACAAGTGCAAACACGACTATGATACGATATTCCATCATGGAATGCCAGTGTCTATACGGCTTCATCATCAGACTTTGAAACCTAATTGTAGTCAAAGGTCATTACGTGGCCTTTCTCACAAGTGCAAACACGACTATGATACGATATTCCATCATGGAATGCCAGTGTCTATCTTCCGGCTTCATCATCAGACCTTGAAACCTAATTGTAGTCAAAGTTCATTACGTGGCCTTTCACACAAGTGCAAACACGACTATGATACGATATTCCATCATGGAATGCCAGTGCCTACCTTCCGGCTTCATCATCAGACCTTGAAACCTAATTGTAGTCAAAGTTCATTACAAGACTTTTATAAGAAATCCAAAACAGCTATGATACGTTTTTCCATCATGAAGTTCAAGGTCATATCTTCCGGCTCCATCATCAGATCAGTTCAACAGTACCATATTATTAAATAATCATCAGAACTACATACAGCTGCCAATTTTCATTACGCTACGACCCTTGGAAGATGGTTAAATTAGTTACCTAAGATTCCATTACATAGTTACATACACGACGACCTAATAAAAGCGTGTTAAAAAAGGGAGGCAAAGATAGCTATAAATGACCTATATAATAATTGTTGGATAATAAAGATAAAGTATATATATTTGTATTTATAGGTAGAACTGTTTATCTTCGTCCGTATTGTAATCTAGAATAGCCTAAATGAGGCTGTATGCTATTACCATAATCCTTCTCTTTTTATATTGCAAAAATAGCAAAACCCTTTTTTAAAAATCCGTAGTAAACTTCTGGTTACGCTAATAGCTTTTTAACAGGGCAAGGTATACATAGACAGGCACTTAATAATTATGTAAGTCCCATTTTCGTACATCGGGCTAATCTAGCCCGATTTTTCTTCATCAACTTGACAAACTTTACACATCTTTAGGCACGTTATACAACTCCTCAAGTATAAGGTGTATTAACAATGCCTTTCACTATCATTAACAGGAACGATACAAAAAGTTTTGATACGCTCATTACTTCGAAGTTCGAGTCTCGTATCACGAAAAACCAATTCCTTTACTTAGGCTGGGTAGCCTAACGATCTCTCAATGAAACGTTCAACGTCACCGCGCTTTAATCATGTACATAGGCCTAAGCGAGTATATACATATCTTGAGTAGGTACTAGTAGGTAGGGCCCGTGCCGAAGAAAGACACGAATGTATCGATTGTGTTGTGTTGAAAGTGATTTTCAATAGAAAAAGAAGTCCCTTATAGAAAAGAATGATTAGTCAATCATAAATATTATTATTTTGTCGTTTAGATAAAAATTTATACTTAAAGAATACCCACTTGCTACATACCTTTGTCATTATTTTTTATTTTTCTTTTCAATTATTATTGTGCTGATTAACGTCCGTGCGGCATTTAAGGTGCACACAGAATATCAGCGTTGTATTGTGGATACTACCACAATGCAACATTAAAGCTGAGTGTGCACCTATCTGTCACAGATTAATCTTAAGGCTTGCGATGTCTTATTTCATATGTTAAACTTTTTCTGTGTTCTGTGACAAATAAATAGTTTTTCTTTCTTTCTTCTTTCTTCTTTCAAATAAAGCCACCGATAGCCTAGTGGAGATAGTAAGAGATTGCCATACAGAGAGTAAGTATTTAGTTCAAACTCACAGCACGCACCACTCAGTTTTTGTTGTTATATCCAGAATATTATTCCTCTAAGCCGCAAAGAATACGATAGGCTGTCGACTCCACCTATCATGAAGATAGTTGACAGTCACTTTAGGTAGTCAGAACCTTTAAATACACTAAATCTGACCTAGGCCGTAGGATATCGCCATCATTGATTTGCAGAGGTCAGACTGCAGGAGTCGCTCTGTGGAAGAGCTTTTATTCCATCAAATCTGGATGGACTAGTAAGAGGACCTTGGGCTCAAAGCCAAGGTATTGGAAATAAGCTAAAACTAAGATGATGACATTAAGATCTTGGCATAAATACACACCATGACACATACCGACGACGGTATAAACGCTTATGACTTAAAATTATTATATATAATACATTATGTAACATAAGCGTCATATCATCTGAAACATATAAAGTGATTTCTTCACTTCTTATAATCGTAATAAAAAAATGAGATAAGGAGTTCTATTTGTTTTCTCGTTTTCCTCTCAATTCCATATAACAGGCATATACACATTGGCTTACGGCCTTGTTTTCAGTAGTTTATTTCTAACCGACGGATTGCGGTTCTCACCAATAATTTTAACCGCACTTTTAGTGTTTGTAGCACTCATAGAGTGGCTTGACTTTCCGTTTGTAATACATAGATGAGCGAAGTTCACGGAGGTAATTACTTGTTTGGGTGATTGCTTCTCTGGCAACCTGTTTCGAAGAGCACGTAAATACGGCATTCCCTATCATCTCATGACAAGAATCTTTATCCTTTGAGCGGTTTAAAAACTCCAACGACAGAGTTCTACCTAAATGCACTCATACAAAAATAAGGAATAAAATAATATTTGGTTTGTAGTGGCAGCTGCGGCATTGATTAATATGAAATATTCCGTTCTGCTTAAGCATATTCACAACTGCATGCGTTTATACTTCGTTTTACGTTTAGCTAGCGCCGTAAAATATTCATGTAAGAAAATATTTGTCAAATATCCCTGAAGGATGTAGTAGTATACAGTTTAGATACGAGGCATTTGGGCCACGCAAACAGCGATAAACTTTATTATGTCAAACTTTTGGTTTATGACATCGGGTTTTACGATATCTTTGCATGGAAGGGACGCTTTATTTTGGTACATACATACATACATAGACTCACACCTGTTTCCCGGAGGGGTAGGTAGAGACTACGGAACGCCATTTGCAGCGATCCTGACATATCTCTCTTGTTTCATTCACTCCCATCAAACTTCTCATGCATGCTCTTCGGTTAAGGATACTTCTAACCTGTCCTTTTTTAAGGATGTTTCAAATCTGGTGCGAGAACGTCCGTCTAGGTCTTCCCCTTCCTTCTGTCCCATTCACACTTGACTTATATAACTTTTTAGTCAGTCTTTCGTCATCCATCTTCTCCATGCGTCCAAACCATCTTAGCATACCTTTCTCAATGGTTGTCACTACATCTTCTTTTACCCCACAATACTCTCTTATCACACAATTCTTTACTCTGTCGTTCAAAAATTTGTTTTGGTGTATTGGTTTATATCGGTTCGGTTTTGATTTAATGCTTATGGAAATGACAGTAATATTGTTATAAAACATCTAAGGTAGCTACTTATCTCACGCGTGTAATTTATTACACAAAGTTAATCGAACTCTATTGTTCGGTCCATTCGTTCCCTATAAACGATTAAAATTAAAGTTCACCTAACCAGTACAAATAAAATCGCAATACAGTAAAGACGTGTGTATTTTATTCAGAAGCCCGACAATCAAAACTGAACCTTAACTACATTAACATATGGTCCAAACGAGCCGCATAGAAAATAACATCTGGCGTAGGAAACACGGGCGACCCGGCGAGCCACGAGAACAATAGGCCGACTACCTGAGCGATCGAGGTGTCGTTTTGTGTGCACATTTAAAGCTAATTAGCGAAGATAGTTTTATTACGTTATAATAACTTGTAAACAAACCTATTAAACATAAATTTTGGTGCATTTCAAGATTATTGCGAGTGTTTATAAGACGTTTACGTGAACAATGAGTGTACCGTTAACTAGTGAACAACAACAGCTAGTTACATTTAGCACCTATTTATTATTGCAAAAAACACAAAGTAACCTCAAGAAATGTCCGAAGCAAAGGTTGACAAAAGGTTATATAGAAGCAAAGTTACAATGTTTAGAAGACTACTGGCGAATTATACTGTTCAATACAACACATCAAGAATTAGTGAAGTGCACGCCTAAATGTAACCGTAATGATGTTTCTTATTTCGCAAATGAAGATTATTTTCGTGTCGAAGATTTATATTTATGTTTACAAGGCGATTTGAAAGACATGTTGGAGTCGATATCTTCAAAAACAACAAACATTCAAACCAATGAATTAACATCGTTGCAGCCACGTGTCAAGTTACCGCGTATTGAACTCCCAACTTTTACCGGGTGTTACGACGAGTGGCCTACGTTTCGAGACATGTTCACCTCGCTGGTACATAACAACACGTCTTTATGTAATGTTCAGAATTGACACTACTTGAAGTTGAGCCTTGTCGGTGAACCTAAAGCATTGTTGAAACACGTTAACGTCACCGACAATAATTATGATCAGGCTTGGAACATACTTGCACAACGATATGGAAATAAACGAATGATAGTCAACTCCGTACTGCAGAAATTATTTACCCAGAAGAAAGTTAGCACGCCATCAGCTACACAAATTAAAAACTTGTTGGATACGACCTCTCAGTGTTTAAATAGTCTGAAAAATCAAGAATTACCTACCGAGTCCTGGGATCAGCTGATTATTTATTTAGTTGTACAGAAGCTCGATGTAGACACGCACACGGCCTGGGAAGAGGAATCTTACAAGGAAAAAGCTGCTGAGCTACCTACTTGGGATGAATTAGGGATGTTCCTTGAGACTAAGTACCGTACACTTGAGATGGTGCAGCCTGCAGTTAAGAGGGAGCAGACGGTTATGAAAACAAAGACATTCCATACCACATCAATAGAAGAGAATTCAGTTCCATCGCCAAACAAAGCATGCAGTATGTATAACGCTGACCACACCTTGTGTCATTGCAAGGAATTCTGTAATTTACAACCAAGCGAACGCAGTGATTTTATTAAGAAAAACAATTTATGCTTCAATTGGCTGATGTCAGGACACTCTGTCATGAAATGTCGCAATCGAATGTCCTGCAGAAGATGCAATCGCCGCCGTCACACGTTGTTACACCAATCCAGCGCCTGTCAATCAGACAATTTGAAAACTCACCACAGTCAAGTCGAAGAAGAACAACAACAACAACAAAAGGCGGAACATACCAATGAACCTGAGTTAGCCATATCTACGCACTTTGTGTCAGAGAAGTCAACAGCTTTGCTCGCCACTGCATTGGTTCGAGAGACAGATGATCAGGGACATAGCACAATATTGCGTGCCCTAGTCGACCAAGGTTCGCAAGCAAATTTCTTGACTGAACGAGCTGCACAACTGTTAAAGGTCAAAAGGACATCTGTGAAGGGTACAGTCACTGGCGTTGGAACAACACAAACTAAAGTCCGTCATATGGTACATATCAAGCTTCATTCAAGATGTGATGATGACTTCAAGCTTGATGTTTCTGCTTATGTAATGCCAACACGATTAACATCCTACTTACCATCCAGAACAATTACTGGTACGCTGCACTTCTGGCTGCACTTACAAGAACTCACCTTGGCAGATCCGAGTTTCCATTCACCGGGGCGACTAGACATGCTGTTAGGAGTAGAAGTGTGCTCAAATCCTGAAGGCTGATATAATCAAAGGTCCACCTGGCTCTCCATGTGCCCAAAATACAAGCTTGGGATGGATCTTATTTGGAAAGATACAAGCACAATCTTCAGAGAAACATATACTTGTAATGCATCACACGTTAGATCTGGATAATATATTAAAATGCGATTTTAATACCGATCTCCTTTCTCCCTCCTCTAGTCGTTCCAGTAAACTCCTTGACATTATCGAGTCAGCCAGCCTCCACGTTATGCCATTGCAGGCCACCCATCACAATAGTAATGGGGTGGACACGTGGCTTGACTTGATCCTTACGTCCAATCCTTCCCTAGTGACATCTCACGGTCAATATCCTGCTCCTGGTTTTTCCCGCCATGACCTTATTTTCCTTACCTACCGCTTAAAACCTCCTAAATCCCCTCCTAAAGTCCGGTATATGCGTTGTTTTGGTCGCATGGATGTCACTAAACTCGGTCAGGACGCTTCTAAGCTGAATTGGGACAACATGTTTTCTGCCTCCACTGTAGATGATAAAGTAAACGTTTTCAACAGCACTATTTGTCGTCTATACGATGTACATGCACCGGTCAGGCGCGTGAAACTAAAGCATCCCCCAGCACCCTGGCTTACGGCGGGTGTTCGTATGGCAATGCGCCGTAGGGATCGGGCGTTTAGAAGATATAAACGGGACCGGTGCGAGGAAAACTGGGTGCTTTTCAAATCTGCAAGGAATCGGTGTAATCAAATGGTGCGAAATGCCAAACGCCGACACATTCTTAATAATATTACCTCTACATCGCCTGCCAATATCTGGAAGTTCCTTGGAACTCTTGGTATTGGCAAGCAGCAACGGTGTGACTTCCGTCTGACACTTGGTTTGGATGATATTAACCAATATTTCACCTCTTCCACTCCTTTGGATCACCAGACCAAGTGTCTGACAGTTACCTACTTAAATAACTTACCCCAACTTGACATTGAATCTTTCCAATTTTCTCCAGAGTCTTCGGGTGATATCAAAAAGATAATCCTTTCCATAAAATCTAATGCCGTGGGACATGACAACATCAGCCGCCGTATGGTCATTACCATCTTGGACCAACTCCTGCCGGCGATCTCTCACGTCATTAATTTCTCCCTTGAGTCTGGTTCCTTTCCTTCCTTGTGGGGCAAAGCTCACGTTATCCCTCTTGCCAAGACCTCCAATCCTTCTCTTCCCAACCATTTTCGACCTATATCCATTCTTCCTTTCCTTTCAAAAGTGCTAGAAGCCTGTGTCCATAAACAGTTGAGTCGGTTTATACACCGTCATAACCTGTTGAGTCCATATCAATCTGGATTCAGACCTGGCCATAGCACTACTTCCACTCTCCTCAAAGTGACTGGCGATATTCAAGACGGCATTGAAAACTCTAAAGTTACGGTTTTGGTTCTAATTGATTTCTCCAATGCCTTCAATACCGTCAGTCACGACCTCCTTTTATCAGTCCACTCCTATCTTAAGGTCTCACCCAGGGCTCTGGATTGGTTCTCAACATATCTTCGAGGACGTCAGCAGTCGGTACACCTTGGCGAGTCATACTCAAAATGGGCTGACATCAAAGCTGGTGTCCCTCAAGGCGGTATTCTCTCTCCCTTGTTATTCTCCATTTTTATAAATCTCATAACTAACAATCTTCAGTGTTCTCACCATTTGTATGCCGACAACTTGCAGATATATACCCAGGTTAATGTGGAGTCGCTGTCTTCGGCAATAGACATGGTTAACAGGGATCTGGCTGAGATACACAATTGGACTCAAAGGTTTGGGCTGACTGTAAACCCAAATAAAAGTCAGGCCATTGTCTTGGGCAGCCAAGGCTTATTAAGAAAATTAGACACAACCTGTGTTCCAACCATAACATACAACGGCACGGGCATAGATTGGTATCCTGTTGTTGTCCAAATCCTGTGTAGTCAAAAGGTCACCGGCACCCTACGGACTCTTTACCGCCTCAAGAACTTGCTCCCATCCAAGACCAAGACAATGCCTGTGCAGACTTTGATATTCCCGTTAATCGACTATGGTGATGTATGCTACTATGACCTGAATGCAGACCTTCTCAACAAACTCGACCGTCTTCTCAATAACTGCATTCGATTCGTTTTCAATCTTCGCAAGTATGACCATGTGTCTGCTTACCGTTCCCAATTGAAATGGCTTCCTATCCGTCATCGTCGCAGTTTGCGAGCTCTCACTACCCTTTTTTCCATTCTTATGTCTCCTTCATCCCCAAATTATTTAACTTGTCATTTTCAATATCTGTGTTCTAACCATGACCGCAGTTTGCGATCGTCTAATAATCTTCTTCTTACTATCCCTTCTCATAACACATCTGTTATTCACTCTTCCTTTCTCGTTCAGTCCATTCTCCTCTGGAATGCCCTCCCTCTAGAAATCAGGACGTGCAAAACGAAGTACAAATTTAAGGCTAAGGTAAAGGAGCTTTTGTTGGCAAGACCAGCGGATGTGTCATAGGATCTGTATCTTCATTTCGTTTTGTATTTGCGTATGGCTTTACGTATTCTTCCTTTAGTTCTTATATGTATATATTATTTATTTCTTATATATCGTATTTAGGTAGTATAATTATATGTTTATATATTTATGTAAGTATATATGTATGTATATTTTATGCATGTATATTTATTTAAGAATTATATTATATTATTATTATTATACCTATCTTATAATATTATAGTAAGTATTTAATACACCTACTACGTTTCTCAGCACCGCTCAAAGGTAGACTGGCGGATAATGCCCAAGGCATTAAGTCAACCTGTACACAGTTTAGTGTATAAATTAAATAAATAAATAAATAAATAAAATCTATTTGGGAAGTTGAAATCGACACAAAAGACAAGCTCACCAAAGAAGAAGAAGAATGCGAGAAAATATACAAAAACACATATACACGAAATGCAAACGGACGCTACATAGTCAAACTACCATTTAAAATCAAAGAACCGCAATCAGTGCATGGTAATACAAAGAAAGGAGCTATAAGAAGATTACTACACTTAGAGAAACGTTTCACAAATAATGAAGATCTGAAAAAAGAATATACCAAAGCAATTAATGAATACAGTGAGATGGATCACATGGAGGAAGTTCCAAGAGATGAATTGAATAAACCAGCAGTATATTTACCACACAACGCAGTGGTTAAAGAAGAAAGTGAGACTACAAAAGTCAGACCAGTATTCGATGCATCTCACAAGGGTAGTAATAACATATCACTCAATGATGAGCTACTAGTTGGACCACAACTTCAACATGACATGAGGTCACTTGTCATGCGTTGGCGCCTGAAGAAGATTGCGTTTGTAGCCGATATACAAAAGATGTATAGACAAATACTGGTTTCAAAGGAAGACACAGATTACCAGAGAATTGTTTGGCGTAATAGTCCAGATGAGCCCATCAAAGAATACCGGCTTCTACGCGTGACGTTCGGCACGGCATGTGCACCTTACTATGCAGTCAAGACCTTACACCAAGTTGCAATTGATGAAGGCGACAGCTATCCTGAAGCGACAGACACTATTAGACACGATTTTTATATGGATGATTTGATGTCGTCCCAGGACACGATTCCAAAGGCAATTAAGGTTGTTAAAGATGTAAAAGAGATTCTTGGGAAAGGAGGATTTATTCTGCAAAAATGGGCATCCAACAGCTCCGATTTTCTTAAGGAATTTCATCTATCGGAGCTCAGCTCTCACGTTAATATTGATATCAAGTTGGACGGTTTAATAAAGACACTGGGCTTATCTTGGAACATGGGAGAAGATGTACTGAAATACAATGTTAAGTTACCACCCTCATCTGAAATTATCACAAAAAGAAGAATATTAGCAGAAGTTCAACGACTTTTTGATCCTCTTGGTTGGATCGCTCCTGCACTGCTGCCGGCAAAGATCATGATCCAAAAGCTATGGCTTCAAAAGGTTCGATGGGATGAAGAAATTTCACCTGAAACAAAAACTGAATGGACGAATATAAGAAACAGTTTTGAAGACATAAAGCACATAAAGTTATGTAGGTGGCTACACGCTACCAAAGAAACCCTGACAGATGCTACCATTCATGGGTATTGCGATGCATCAACGAAGGCCTATGCAGCAGTCGCTTATCTGAGAGTCCGAGGAGTCAGCGGTAATTATCAGACTGCCATTATCGCTGCAAGAACAAAGGTAGCTCCCGTTAAAGCATTATCTCTTCCGCGACTGAAACTATGCGGAGCCGTTGTACTATCGAAATTGTTGAAACATATCAGTGAAGCAATGCGCATCCCAAAGAGTCAAATATTCTGTTGGACTGATTCAACGATAGTGCTATCATGGCTTAATGGAGATCCCAACAGATGGCAAACGTTTGTTAGAAATCGAGTGATCACTATACTTGATAATATCGGAAACAAGTGGCATCACATTGAATCACAACACAATCCAGCAGACGTCGCCTCGAGAGGAATGTTGGCTCCTGAATTGAGAAATTACATGCTTTGGTGGCACGGTCCCGAACATCTGAAACAGAAAGAAATACACATGAGCACAATAGTCGATGAAAAAATAGAGCTAGAGAAAAGGAAAACCATTAATACTTACTTGATAACTGAAACAGAAAAGACAGAGTCACTATATAACAAATTTGAAAATTTTGATAACTTACCTGAACTATTGAGAAGTATTATCTATGCTAAGAGATTTCTACGATTCAAGAAAAAATTTGACCAGGATATTGACTCGCCAATCACCGCTGATGAGCTGGAAGATTCCTTGCAGACCTGTATAAGGATCACACAAAATATTATATTTCACGAAGAAATTAGAGATTTACTGGAAAGGAATAAGATTGAAAATAAAAGTCGTCTGAAGGCACTTAATCCATACTTCGACGCTAAAATGATACTCAGGGTGGGCGGCAGATTGAATAACGCTTATTTAGAACATGAATATATACACCCTATAGTATTAGATAATAAGAACTCACTTACCTCACTATTGGTTGCTAACGCTCATAAACAAACTCTGCACGGAGGAGTACAACTAATGTTAAACTACCTGAGGTCAAGATACTGGATTCTGAAAGCCAAATGTGTAATAAAAGCATATATACGCAAATGCTTAGTTTGTGCGAAGTTAAGTGCAAGATCTCGCACACAATTGATGGGAGAGTTGCCAAAGGTGCGAGTAACACCAGCCCGACCATTTCTTCACAGTGGCGTAGACTTTGCAGGTCCTTATGATGTCTTGATGTCTAAAGGCAGAGGTGCGAAGACGAATAAATCCTACATCGCCATATTCATATGCATGTCGACAAAGGCTATTCATCTTGAGCTGGTGGGAGATCTGACGGCAGAAGCTTTCATAGGAGCCTTTCGTCGTTTCGTCGCTCGTCGTTGAATATGTAGTCACTTGTGGAGCGACCAAGGTCGAACCTTCGTCGGAGCCAACAAAGCGCTCGCAGCAGCTTTTAGAGAAGCACACCTTGAGTTCCCAGATGTATGCAATCTACTAGTGTCCGACGGCACGCAATGGCATTTCATTCCTGCATACAGCCCTAATTTTGGAGGTCTATGGGAAGCAGGGGTGAAGTCTATGAAGTATCACCTCAAACGGATCATGAATACAAACTTGACATTTGAAGAAATGAGTACATTGCTCTGTCAAGTTGAAGCGTGCCTGAATTCACGCCCTCTGTACCCATTAGATGACTCAGACTTAGAAAATGTCAATGTCCTAACGCCTGGGCATTTTCTTATTGGAGAAGCTCCAGTTACAATACCATCACCAAGTCTGAATGATATTTCTATATCAAGCCTATCACGATGGCAATACTTTCAAAAATTGCTTTCAAACTTTTGGCATCGCTGGCAAACTGAGTACCTTTCCAAACTTCAACAAAGACCAAAATGGTTAAAGAGGCAAGAAGAATTTGAGATTGGCCAAATTGTTCTTATCAAAACTGAAGCCTTACCACCTGGGAAGTGGCCTCGGACCCGATGGCATCACCAGGGTTTATAGCGTGAAGAGCGCCACTAACACAGTAAAAAGATGTATCTCAAAGCTTTGCCTTCTACCAATTGATAACAGTTAATTCATAATAATTAATTGACTGTCACATTCAAATTAATTGTTAATTAATTCATATTAATATAGATATTCGCTGTTATAGCTTAGCTTTATAATTACAATCAGGCTCTCAATTTGTTTTTGTAAATAAAACTAATGTTGTAGTCGATTTCAAAGTATATAATTATGTATTATATCAGTGAGTTAAAGCCAACACGATTAGTTGAATTTATCTTGAATTCTGAATTGCATGCTCTTGGATTGTATAATTGTTCATTTCTTTAACACATGTAAAAGGTATTTAAAATCCCTTTTGGTGGGCGGTATGTTCGGTCCATTCGTTCCCTATAAACGATTAAAATTAAAGTTAACCTAACCAGAGGCCCTAGCAGGAAAAACTATCGAGAAAGTATTCGTATCGTAAATGTCAAAATTTGTATGGCAATTGTACAGCGCCCCTATCGTGCGTAAGATGCAACTAATATTGGCAGCACAAACTACTTTCGACGACAATCCTGCGGTAAATGTCATGTAAATGTATCGAGTTTTCTAACAAATAAGCAAAAAACGGCAGCACGAACTCCTGATTTGACATAAGCAAAGAAAACCTAATGTAAATCTAATGTCATTTTGTGGAAACAATTTTCACCTAGAATTTGTTGGTGAGAAAAGATTCGAAACATATAAATGTATCGTATTTATACGTTTTGAGCCTTTTTATGATGAATATTTATGTAGTTTCATATTTTATGTGTTCCTTTTGAATGTAGGACCTGATTATTGACACAATAAAGAAGCAAACACGCAAATTTCGCCACTTTAAATATGTAGTAAATAACCCCATATATTAGTTGCGAGCATGTAAAAAATAAGTGTGAAAATTATCTATATACGAAAAACAAAGTACTAATCGACATCGACATCATATCAATTTTCTAATATGAACATAGGATGTTATTTAGAGACTCTTTTAACACTCCTGCGTATTCTACTCTACAATTAAGTAGGTGCTCTACTCTACAAGTATAAAAAAAACTTATCCTAACTAACATATAATCAAACGCTGAAGATAGAAACATACAATTTGGACCGCGGATTTATTTTATAACACTTAGGAAGCATTTTCATATTGTATCTTCAAGGGGGTAAAATTGAGTTTGTACGATTGTTTTAAAACCCCCTGATTTTGAAGTAATAATATGCGGGCACAGCGATTATAATAATAAAATTTAGGTGACGGACGAGTATCTGCCGTAAATAATTCGTGAGTCTTATATCAGCGTCTTACCTAGCCCTCTCAGATATGACTGAATATCAATAAAAACGAACGCTTTAGTCAGAAGACATGTGATATGATAAGATAGCTGTCTATTAGGCCTCCCTCATATTGGTCATGAGCGTTCCTCGAGCGTACGCTCGGCGTCCGTTCGGCGTGAGCCCGGCATTCACTTTGTACTACAGAGTGAACGCCGAGCGCACGCTGGGTGTATGCTCGAGTAACGCTGACGCCCAATGTGAGGTAGGCCTTAATCTTAAGCTGTAGTAATAAATGAAAAACACCAATACAACAATAACCATTATTTTATTTTCAACTAAATATTCTTATAAAAATAGGCTTTGAATGTCAGGTACATAACACTGGTCCACTTTATTAGCTTCTGTATAAAACTTCATGCTTCTTAGCTATACAAATAACCGAAATTTCTTTAGACATCATACATTTATAAGGTGTTCCAACAACAATGAAACTTGTAAACTTATATTATTATAAACTTCTCGTTGAACACGTTATATTGTAGTATTCACGCAGTTTAACCAGCATAAAATAATGTATCACGAACACCTTCCATAATAGTATTTACCTAATTCTTTATATAACAATGTGCCAATGATTTAATTACTCGTATTTTGATTTACTAAATTTTTATTTAATGACACAAGTCCGTCATCTGACAATGACAAGAAAGGACATTCGGAAACCATAAAATATTTTTTATGTTTTCTACAAAAGAGGTCTTACAATATAAATTTTATAAATATTAACTATTTCACCTAGTTTGGAACGTACCATTCATTCAATAAGACGGTAATTTAGCTCACATGGCCACATCCCTATGTACGATACCGTTACGATACTAATGTAAAGCCATCGAGTAAACGATAGATGTCAAAATTGGTTGGTGCTGGCTGCTATAATTCTGTTATCGAGGACGCGATACGTTTACTTATCAAATTCGCAAATATTTCGTGCTTGAGCCTCAGTACAAATAAAATCGCAATACAGTAAAAACGTGTGTATTTTATTCAGACTTTTCGAAGTTATGTGTGTATTAAAAATTATCGCTCGCTTAATAATGTGCCCGGTAGATGGCAATAGGCTCGCCCCCTATTATATTGGGATCGAAACATATCTGGCGAAGTGTGGGTATGTAATACACCTCTGCCTACCCTTCGGGTATAAAAGGCGTGAAGATATGTTATGTTATGTTATTTTATTCAGAAGCCCGACAATCAAAACTGAACCTTAACTACATTAACATCTATATAATATATGGTAAATTGTACTCGTACGTATAAGTATCAAGACATCTACGTGACCTTTCACGAGCAACGTTCGGTAGAATACACTTGTAGTATTTTTACATCTCCTAGGACATGTCAACCGAATTACATCGCGTTGGACGCGGATGAACCTTCCGCTTACTTCCTTCGAGCGTCATATCATTATGCGACCGAATATTAGTCGCCAGCGTCGCATTATACTGATAGTTTGACGCGTATGGTGTATTATACCAGACGAATGCTACGACCAGTAGTTTAATCGTTGAAGGTTCGGCGCGTAACTTTCAGCAGATAATAAAATGTTAAACAATGCCCATGCTCGTTATATGGCCTAACGAACACTTTACCAGAAAATATTACTCGGGCATATTACAAAAATATTTTTCGTCATTTTATCGTAAGACTTATGCTCTAATGCTACATATTATATGATTATTTAGCTACTTTGTTAATAAATCCTACCAATTAATACAACGTTTTGTCTTCATGGAATCTTATAGTGACAGAAATATCGAAAGATAAGCTGGCACAAGCTACCTAAGTAATACTTTTTGTGAGCTATTCATTACTAATAAATGTACGAGTGTGTGTTGCCAGTGATGACTTACAGATCAGAGACGTAGTCGCTCACTATGGCTCTTATCAGAAGGCTCAAGGTCACTCAGAGGGCGATGGAGAGAGCTATGGTTGGAGAGGTATGGCTTGGAGTTTCTCTGCGAGATCGAATCAGAAATTAGGAGATCCGCAGTAGAACCAAAGTCGCCGACATAGCTCTCCGGATAGCCAAGCTGAAGTGGCAGTGGGCAGGGCACATAGCTCGAAGAACCGATGGCCGTTGGGGCAGAAAGGTTCTGGAGTGGCGGCCACGTACCGGACGACGCAGCAGAGGTAGGCCCCCCGCAAGGTGGACCGACGATCTCGTCAAGATCGCGGGAGGCGGTTGGATGCGGGCGGCTCAAGACCGGTCTGTGTGGAGAACCTTGGGGGAGGCCTATGTCCAGCAGTGGACGTCGTTTGGCTGATATGATGAAATGTACGAGGCATCAAAATCACGGTATGATTTATCATCACCTATTTATATTCTTGGGTCTAAGATAATCTGCGTAATCATATTATTGTTCAAAAAATTCCTATCTCCATACTAAAGTACTATTTTCTCGACAGTGCTATTGCAGTGCATTGACTTAAGGTCAAGGCATTGCAACGGCACCGCTCCAAACCAACAATTGACCGGTAATTTTATCTAACATGGTATAATATATTTTAACGTGAATAAAATTGCTAACGGTGTGTTTTACTGCACTTGGTGGCACGGTGCAGGTACAGTTATCCATAAACTTTAAGCTCTTTTCGAGCTGTTTGGATATAATTGAACTACGAGTAGGTGTTGCAAACGTATTTGAACTAACCAACCATAGTCGATCGTACCTTCTTTTTTTTTTTTCCTCACGTACCCGTGTGTCGGAGGGTCGGGTATCGCTGAAGCATTCCTTGCTACCCCCCGACTGGTATTGGCCCGCCAGATGGTCAGGTGGGCCCGGAACAAAACCCCCTTGATGGCGGATGAAGGTGTTGGGCTCCGCCGCCAAAACACTCAGAGGCCGCAGATGATAGGGAGGACGGCAACGCAACACCGCATCTCCTCTTCCTATGCGGCCCCACCGCGACGCAACGATGGTGCGCCCCCATTTGGTCGCGGGAGATAGGGCGCGCGGCAACGCAACACCGACACGCCTCTCCTCCCGCGACCGCACCCGACTGCGAGGGACAGAAGAACTGTCCCTCGCACCCGCCCCTTTGGACGCATCCTGCGCAGGCCTCCGTCAAGCCCACGCGGAGCGTCCCCTCCTGGATCCCTCTTAGCTTCACCGCGGGTGACCAATCCACGGTTAGTGAGCCCCCCCACCACGACAAGGTGGAGATGCCACGGAGGGGATAGTCGATCGTACCTACTACTGCCCAAAAATAAACAAATACGATCCTACCATGTTACCCAACCATAGAAATAAAATAAAAAAACCAATGTGGTTATTTATTTTCTCCACTTTCCTACCATGTATTAATGTGTAGTTCCACTTAATATTTACATGTGTACGTTATGGTAAACTTGCCTATCAATATACATGATACCTATATGGAAACTATGTATGTACATGCTACACGCTTCGCAGGGAAGGAAATGCTAAACATGCAAAAGGATTATGTGTAACGCTTGGAGATGGGAAAAGGTTGTTGTATTAACATAATCTATGAGATGTTTGCTTTCTGATTTCGGATATTGTTATTATATGCCGTTTTCTACGAAGCGAACGCTCGTTATATTATTACTATCAATGTTTGTATAAGGCAATAATTTATTAATTTTTATTTATGTGGAAAGAGGGTAGGGAGGATTTTGTTCTACAGAGGTACAGTTTAGGCTGCAAATATTACTAATAATAATTTAGGGATACGATTGCAATGCAAGGGCTTAGCGCCATGAGAAATGCCAAGCAATAACACTTAGAGCCACTCTTTTTAATTGCCACATTTTTGTTTATAATCTTACCTTACCTGCTAAAGTTTGTGAGGATGTATGTGTGAATGATTTTTATCTTTATCTTTCACGCAATAACTCATGAACTGATTTTTATAAAATTTGTCAGTAATATAGCTAATTCATTAGAATAGAACATTTAGCTACCTTTCGTCCCACACACGAGAAAAGTAAGAACACAATAAATAAATTGTAGTAACTGTTAAATCTTACGGTTATAACTCTTGCGTGTACAAAGTGAAGTTGTGGTTTCAAAATATAGGCGGTCGAGAGAAGTAATATACCTGTCTGAAAGTATGCAGCAAAATTGCTTGTTAAATTAAATATAGCTATTTGTATTAAGTATCAAGGTTAGTCTTTGTTTAAAGGATTTTAAAACAAATTTGAACAGTGAAATTTTTAAGGTATGAAAGCAAAGCCAAGGTAAATTACTATAATAACATAAATACTTTAACATTCCGTAAAACACTTTCTTCGGTGCTTTTTTGGAATTATTATCTGGCAAAGTCATATACTGTACACGGATTCGGCAAGTACATACTACATGTATACTTAGTATGTTTTCTTTTTTACATAAATACATGCATACAATTATATAGACTCACGCCTGTTTACCGGAGGGGTAGGCAGAGACTACGGAACGCCATTTGCAATGCTCCTGACATTATTATTTCTCTTGCTTCTTTCACTCCCATCAAATTCCTCATGCATGCTCTTCTGTTCAGGGTACTTCTGACCTGTCCTGTTTTAAGTATGTCTCCAATCTGGTCAGACACCAGTCCACCTAGGTCTTCCCCTTCGTTCTGTCCCATTCACACTTGCCTTGTATATCCTCTTGGTCAATATTTTGTCATCCATCCTCTCCACGTGCCCAAACCACCTTTGCATACCGCTCTCGATGCTTGTTACTACATCTTCTTTTACCCCACAAAACTCGCATATCACACAATTCTTCCTTTTTATGTTTCGTTTATTTCTTGGTCAAAATATTAAGGAGCAAATCATTGATTGCTTAAAACTAAAGGAAAAGGTCTTGAGGAAACCTGCATGTCAGAGAGTTCTCCATAATGTTCTCGGAAGCCATGCAAAGTCTGTCAACAATGAATTGGACAACATGGAGAAATCACTCTTTAACACAAACGCCACTTAATGGATTATGAGGAAACGGCCTTTATAATACAGCACATGAAAGGGACCAAGCTTAATATTAAGTATAATTATTTGATTTCTCTACACGGAAAACACCGCTAAAACTCAGTATAATTCAAATATTGGGCAGATTACGAGAGATTACTTACGAGATTATACTGAAAATATTTTTCATAAAGGTGTCTATGGCTTCTTTGTCTCGTATAATTTAGTCTTTTGTAGGTTTCGTAGGTAGTTATAAATCGTGTACCGTTGGCCAATGTTAACAAGTATAAAGAACACCCAGACTAGAAACAACAACTTGTGGATCACATAAATTGTTGTTCTCGTGTTCACTTGTTTAGGTTCTACAATGATATATGACAGTCAGAACAAGTATTTTTATATTATTTATAATATAGTTACAATAGATTTTATTATCATCAGCTCTTTATTCTGTCCCACTGCTGGGCACGGGCCTCATCTCACTAATAGAAGGGTAAGGCCATAGTCCATCACGCTGGCCAAGTGCGGTTTGGCAGACTTCACATGTATTTCGAGAACATTATGGAGAACTCTCAGACATGCAGGTTTCCTCACGTTGTTTTCCTTCACCGATAAGTAAGCGATAATTACCAATTTAATAAATTCAAATTCAAATTCTTTATTTGCTCAAATATAGGAACAAAATGGTGACAAATAGAGGTACAAAATAAATCCACTATATTTTACCTTGCGGAATGAAAAAATTATTTCACACTTAATACAATTTAAAAATCATAACTAATTAAATAAAAGAAAAAATGTCAATAAATCTCCTTAGTCAATTAAAATAATAATAATAAATTTCAATAAAAATGTCCAGAAATCACATTAATAAATTATAACAATACAATGAAAATGAGACATGTCCTCTAAATAAATCATTAATTAAATTCAATTTTAATGTTTAAGTAAAAGAAAAAAGAAGTCAATAAATCATATTAATAAATTATAACAATAAATGAATAAATTTCAATAAAAACGTCCAAATAACATTAATAAATTATAACAATACAATGAAAATGAAAATGAGACATGTCCTATAAATAAATCATTAATGAAAAATTCAATTTTAATGTTATAGTAACTTTTATTTAGTAAATAATTTCATCACTTAGAAATTCGTGAACCGAGTAATATATTTTTATGAGCAAGAGACATTTTACTCTACTTTTAAATATATTAGTATTTGTTGTTTCTAATATAGATTTAGGCAAGTGATTGTAAATTTTCGGAGCCATGCAGAATACACTCTTATTTAAGAAAGTTGTAGAATTTGATGGACATGATATTTTATGCTGATGTCTCTTACTTTTTAATTTTTCAAACAGTTGCAAGTTTTTTCTAACAAATAATGCAATTGCCAAAATATATATGCATGGTAACGGCAATATTTTCAGCTCTAAAAAGTAGGGTCTGCAACTATATGTTTGTTTTAGTTGACATATAGACCTTATGCACTTCTTTTGGGAAATAAATACATTTTCAACATCGGTGGAATTGCCCCAGAATATGAGACCATAACTAAGAATCGGCGATACACTACCATGATATGCCGTAATAACTGTTGATCTACTGGCAGTTTTAGATAGCTTATACAGAGCATAGGAATGCTGATTTATTTTTGCACATAATGATTCTACATGAGATTTCCAGTTCAGAGCTTCGTCAATTTTAATTCCTAAAAATTTTGTTGTCCTTACGTTTTCTATTGGTTTGTCATTATATCTTATATCTAAATCAGTCAATTTATTTGCTCTATTTCGAAACACCATTATTTTAGTTTTATCAACATTTAATTTTAAATTATTTATTGTTAACCATTGAACAGTATTTTGTAAAGTTTTGTTTATGTCATATTCAAGCTGAGATTTGTTATTGCCAGTAAGCACAACTGTACTATCGTCTGCAGAGAGTATGGTTTTATGGTTTGTTATCCGAGGAAGATCGTTTACATAGATGATAAACAAAAGCGGTCCCAACACGCTGCCCTGAGGAACTCCAAAAGCTACCTTCCTAGGCTCTGATGAGTAATTTATTACCATCTTTTTGGATGTACATAGCCTAGAAATTTGTGTTATCTGTATCTTGTCACTTAGGTATGATTTCACTAAGTCCAATATAGTTCCCCTTACTCCATAAGCATAAAGCTTATTTAATAACGTGACATGGTCCACACAGTCAAAAGCCTTACTCAAATCCATAAAAATAGCAACTGCTTGACTTTTTTTGTCAATTTCAGTCATTACTGTATTAAGAAACTTATAAATTGCCATGTTTATATTTTTATCTTTTCTAAACCCAGTTTGCTCATCTGCTAGTAACCCATTTGATTCAAAATAACTATATAGACATCTATGAATAACCTTCTCATATATCTTAGATAAGACTGGTACTAGAGCTATAGGTCTGTAACAGTCCATATTAGATTTGTTATTTTTCTTAAAGAGTGGTTTTATAATGGTGATTTTCAGTTCCTTGGGAAATACACCATTTGTTATGCAAAGATTAATCAAGTAGCTCAGTATACAAGATAATTTAGAAGACACATGTTTCAATATTGTGGTAGATATGTCGTCATAGCCAGTACTATTTGTGGGTTTTAGTTTTAAAATAATTGCATTTATGTCATCAGGAATAGTATATATAATAGGAATGGCATATTGCTCATACATATTTTGCCTGTAGTTTGCTCCAGTTTGGTTATTAGATCAGCAAAATAGTTGTTGAATAAATTCGCTATTTGCAAGGGATCTCTGATAGTTTCATTATTAACTGTAAGTTTCTGAATGTCCTCTTTAAGTTCATTACATTTATTTTTATTGATGACAGCCCAAGTGGCTTTGCATTTGTTAGATGCATTACGAATGAAATTGTCATTTTGTGATTTTTGAGTAAGCTTTATAATCCTGTTCAGCCTAGATGACAGGCTCATAAAGTTGTTTTTATTTGTAGAAGTCTGATTTTTTCGATATAGCCAAAGTAATTTACGCTTACGTTTACAACATGCCCTTATGCCTTTCGTAATCCACTTTGGTTTTGTTATAGCCGAAACTTTAATAAATAACGTAGGAAAGCATAGGTTATAAAACAGACAAAATAGCTCATAAAATTCTGTAAAAGCAACATTTGGATCTGAACAACAAAATACCTCATTAAAACTAAGTGAATTCATACATTCCTTAAATTTTTCAATGTTCATCTTACTATAATCCCTTTTCCTTACAAACCAATACTTAATTGGGTTTATCTCTCTCACTGGCATTGTAAATAACTGGGCCGTGTGGTCAGGTAGAGCATACTCAAGAATTTCGCACGAACTGTTCCTAGTGTTATGTATGAAATTGTCGATACACGTCCCGCTTACCAAACGTGTAGGTTGCTTCAAAGCTAATTTCAAGTTAAATGACCATAATATTTGCACAAATTGAGTACATTCAAAGCTTTTTTGGACAACATTTATATTAAAATCTCCGCAAAATATTATCTTCTTTTTTCCATAGCAAAACTCACTCAACAAGGAATTTAAGGCAGTAAAGAATTTATTACAGTCTTCTACATTACATTTCGGTGGTCTATATATGCATATCACATAGAGTTTGTGTTCTAGAAGTTCTATTCCTGAGCATTCCATAATATTTTCAACACAAAACTTATTCATGTCCTTAATTGGAGCATACATGTGTTTTTTATGAACTAGTATACATGAACCACCGCGTCTATTTTTCCTGCAAAACATAGACCCAAGAGTATACTCTGGTATATTTAATAAGTTTCTGTCTTCTTTGATCATGTTGTGCTCGGTAATACAGAGTACTCCTATGTCTCTTTTGTCCCGTTGCAAAGACTCAAGAAGGATTGTAAGTAAATCTGATTTCGATATCAGCCCATTAATATTTTGATGAAGGAAGTTTAGTTTAGCACCGAAAAAACATACCAGAATTCTCAATCGAGTTGGTTTCTACTTGTTCAACATCATGCAGTTTTTGATTACAAGTTTGAGTAGACACAGAGACAAAAGACTTATTATCTGGTGATATGGTGTTTTTACATGATATACGTGATTTATTTTTCATATAATTATTAAAATTCTGCTCATAGTTTAATTTTAAGATGTCTTTTTCAATAGATAGCGCGACCAACATAGTAAGACATGTTATGTTTAAGGGGTATGTAATAATTATAGTCCATGTCAACAAATGTCACATTATTAAACTTACTACACATAAATCTTAGTTCATAATTTAATTTCTTAATGTTAAGAGATTTATTGAAAGGAATTTCAGATATAAGAATGTTTGGAGTGGTTACAGAGTTAAAAAAAATAGAAAGCTTAGACAGAAACTCATAAGGGTTAACATCATTTATACCGCCCATTATTATAACATAGTCTTTTTTTGTCAAGATAGATTTAATTACAGTAGTTGAAGTATTTAAAACATCAGACAATCTTGCACCAGGCTTTCTAAAACACGTCACATTATAGTCATCGCCTACTAATCTTTGAAGTATTCTTTGTAACCCTACTCCTTGTTGATCTGCTAAGATCATAATATTGTTCTTTTCCTTCCTTCCATTGTTGCTATCATAGTGGCCACCTTCTATAATTTGATGTTGCCGACACTCACTCCCAGACTGTCTCGTTACTCCTGTGGTTTCCAGTGTAAATGTATGATGGATAGTATTTTTGTCTATGCTGTCGACAATAGTAGCTACATCGCTTTGGTGGCATCGTTTAGGACTATCATGCACAAAGTTTGGTTGTAGGTATCTCTGTGGAATCAAGACTGAGATTTAATTTCGTAACCGATTGCCAACTAATTTTAGGAGTTTGATAATTTATCGAGCACATAGTCATTTCCCGTGAAGATGTTCTGGGTAATCCTATTTTCAGGTTTGTATATTTGAAGCGTCTTCGATATTGAGGTGAATAGAACCTCAAGGGCGACACATTGTGTGAGTTGCAAGTGTTTGTTACGCCAACGGATTTAAAAAGTTGTATTTTATGTTGATAGCTTTGCATTTCTCTTTTCAGATTCGTATTTTCAATATTTAAGTTTTAGATTTCAGCGTTGGCTATTTGTAGTTCTGCGGTTATACGGTTTAATTTATCCTTTACTTTGCCGTATTCTTCAATAGAGCGCATGTACTCGTATTATTAGGCTGGCTTTGGAAGGATACATCCATGTCAAACTCGCTGCTATTAAATTCCAAATTAGTCATTGTTTTCTTTCCGTAATGTTATCGAAGTTATATTCCGACATGGTCGACTAATTAATTATTTATAATCGAAAATAAGCCACAAAAAGCCGCTGAGGATCGATCGTGGTACTCCGAATCATTCAATCTGTCGCACTGACCGTCTAGCTACAGTTGTACTTATCCAATACGTTGAATTATGTCACTACGTTCGGAATAGTTGTTTATATATTTCTACTTGAGCGTAATAGATGTCACTATTATTAAATATTTGTAGTGGTCCTTGTTTAAAGCGACATGTATCTAAGTATTTAAGGATCTAGTTCATAGATGTCACTGTACCCCGTTATCGATGCTGTGTGTAGTACCGTATGTATTTCTAGCTGTTATACAGATGTCACTAGTATGAACTTTCGAGAGACAAAACTGATATTCAAATAAAAAACGGTCTTCAAAGTATTATAAATTCATTGTTATTCTTAATCCCACTGTATGAATACGCACTTGTGTTTGAGATTATTGTTTATTGTCACTGTTAAAGTTCACCACTATTAGTTTATCTCACAAAGTCACGTAAAAGTTAAGATATTATTTATTATGTATTGTCAATCACTGTTTTCACAACTTAACTGTCTGTTGTTTAATTCACGCGTATTTTTCGAAATAAACACTGTCGCGAATGAAATGTAAGTTATAATTTGTTTGTCACATGGTATTTTCTATATTAGTTAATGTTTACTATTTTTAATAAGATTTTAATGCGGAGCTAACTATTAGCGTGACGACGAGCGCCATCTATCTAATATGCACTTAACTTCGAAAAGTCATTGGTGCGTGCCGTGGATTCGAACCCGATGCTCTCTGCGTAGCAGCGCGTCGGTCTCTCCACTCGGCTATCGCTTGCTCTATAGATTTTATGCATAAATAAAATATTTTATACATACTCTACCACACAGTGGTGTGCAAACATGATTAGTATTGTTGTGAACCCCCACACCCACCTAATAGAATAATAGTGTATCTTCTGTATTCATAGCATAAATAACTTATGTTTACCATATAATAAAGCAAATAACTGCTATGTCTATACTAAAATACCGTTATAGGTCCTAATCACTTCGGATTAAAGCTCTTTAAGGGTTTCTTAATGTAGGGTTTTAACCGTGTAAACCTTGCAAAGGGTCGAGTGTTTTCCACCAAAGGAAAATGTTAGGTAAATACCCGTCAGAGGGAAACAAAAAACAACAAAGCATTTATTTGCCACGCACATTTTATCTATTTAAACAAACAACGATAAAAGGCTCACATGTCTTAAAATGAAATGGAAAATTCAGCCTCATTGAGATTACGCTCAAGTTGCAACCACTAGAACTAGAACTTGTATTCTAACAACCAGACAACTGATATACACTTAAGTACCCTACATATTATAAAATGTTAGTGTAAATCTCCGAACTATATTTATCTTTAGGTGGCTTTCAGCCCTATTTCAACCCAGTTAAAATTTTTTGACACGATTTTGACAGCCCCGGCGCCCCTGCGATGGCGTCGAAAAAATTGCGTTATACAAAATATATTATGTAATAACTCTACAACGAAACCATATTTTTTAATTCAATAAACTATATTGTAATCATTATTAAATTATCATTCTGCCAGGCATCAAAATAAAGTGTTTAGTCAAATATTTATATTGTTTTTACAGATTCAAACTTCACAACAATGACAAATCACTTCGCAATCAGTCACATAATAACAAACTTTTTCGCAAACTTTTTCGTGCCATATTACGATGTATTTCATTCAACCAGTTACATATAAACACTTCGAATAAGCTTAAAAACAGTTTTCTAATAAGAAACACTACTTACTTACGTAAAATACACAAAAAAACACTAACACAAACAAATCACGGAACTGCGCGTGAAGCGTGCGCGATGCAAATTTTTCGACTGTCAAAGCTAAACTGTGGATGCACAGATTATACAATATTTTATGCTCAGAATGTAGAAAATTTATCAAAGAACGGAACGCACTAACATTGTTCATACAAAAGTCGTCTCTAAACGTGTGAATTTAAGGTATTTTCTTGAATGTAACTGAGCGACAGCCGGCTGTCTCTTGGGTTTTAAGCGCAAAAATGTTGGGCGCGTCAGCCAGCTGTCTTCCCGCCAGGCACGCAGTGTGAAATGTAATTTTATGCTTGCATGGAGTTTGCTTATGAAGCCTACCGGAAAACAGTGATAAAACGCCATATGTTTATAATTTGTGGAGTGTAAAAAATGCTGTGTAGCTTTGCGTACAAGGGTTCAATTTAAAAATAATATTCATAACTAACATTTATACATTCATATACTCACGCCTTTCTCCCGTCAGGGTAGGCAGAGCCAACGGAACGCCACTTGCATCTATCCTTACAAACCTCACGCGCTTCCTCTATATTCATTACTCTCTTCATACATGCTCACAGGTTCCGGGTGCTTCGGACCTTGCCATTTTTTAAGATGTCCCCAATATGATCGAGAAATTTCCGACGAGGTCTGCCGCGACCGACTTGCCCACACACGTTAGCCTCATAAATTTGATGCGTCACTCTTTCTACACTCATTCGCTCCACGTGTCCAAACCATTACAGCATTCTTTTCTCAATTCTTGTCATGACATCTTCTTTCAGGCCACATCGCTCTTGTATTACTGCATTCGGAATTTTATCAATCAGTCTTACCCCACACATACTACGCAGTGAACGCATCTCAACTTTTCATAACTAAGAGATGTAGAAATCTCATGGGCCCCTTTTTATACTTTCCTATGTAACTATCTTCTATTTGCTTAAAGAAATTTACGGCTCTAGGAATAAATCCTGTATCGTGAAAACTTCACAAATATTGAATCAAAGAGTATTCAGACTCAAAACAACAAATTTGTTGATCACAAAATGTCATCTCGGGATCAGAATTACGACACTTGGTACAGTGTTAAACGATGAGGCAGCCACTAAGCCATAATATGTACAGTTAGTTCTTACATAAATTCTATATTCATATGAAACTTATGGCTTTGACTATTACTATTATACAATTCTATTCCATCTCCTTAGCATAAGACACATTTACTAATTACAAGTTAATATTATCCAATGTATCCTATATCTAAAATCCGTTTACTTCATTAAATGCGTTTTTCTCCGTAAATGAATTAAAGTGGCGTGAACTGTTTTAATATTGAAGCAGAATTTATTTCAGAGATGATAAGTCTTGCAGCAGCTTCACCCGGTTTTCATTTAAATTAAACAAAAACAATAGCAAAATAGACTTTGTTATTAATATATTAAGATTCAAATTTCTACGAACAAAGTTTCCGCCAGCTGTATTTGATTAACTGTAACTTATAATCCCTTGTTAGGTGTTGCAATCCGACTCTGTAAGCGAAACCATAGAAAATTTTAATCCCCATGGATCTGGCGAAAACGAGTGGCTTACCTTTTATCAAATGAACCAAAGGGTAGAAGGAACTTGAATCGTCCGTTGGCTCATTAAATTTGATATTGCAATTTAACTGACACCCATGGGATGTACGTCAAAAGTTTCCAACTTCCGTCCGTTACCATAAATCATGGTATAAATTATTCACACATATTGCAAACCCTAATATCAAGAAATACGTGTGGGCTCGGTGTGCACTATGGCTATAACTTTTTTATATTAAAAAGAGTGTCGACTTTATTACTATTTTCTTTAGGTAAAATGAAAAAAAAGGACAAATAAGATGCATATGTAATAGTGCTAAAGATGAAACTGTATGATCTTTCGAGCACAAGTGTATCAAATTCACAGTAAAACTGAACTAGTTTTATACGAAGTAAATAATGCCAAAAGGGTGTATGAATACCATTCGATAAATTTGCCTACAATGGCAAATTCTGCTTGTTATTTGCGTGTAAGTGCGTGAAATTATATACTATACACCTATTTTATTTTTATATTGCGATAATTCTACCTCCATTCTTATTTCTTGCTTATTGAACATCTGTTTCACTTTGTGACGCTCGGAGGTTATTCACGTTTTGAATAATGGTGTTAATGTAAGCTATGTGCTTTAATTTATTCAAATATCGTCATCCAATAAAGGGTAAAGGGTGTTTTCAAAAATAATACTACGAAACTTCGTATCATTTATTTTGAAATGGTTCGTTGTGATAGTCATAAATGTGAGCACCTGTTATTATCCATGATGAATCCATGGCAAACTAGTGTGAATATATTAAGAAGTTTATCGAAAGTCTCTACTTAAAGCTCTTTTGGTGTGTACCAAAAGAGTTGTCTAAACACGCACTTGACACATTCTCCAGTGCAGAAAACTACTTGCACCGCATAACTTACTTATTTTCTTCTAAGCCACAACAAATAAGACAGAAACGCTAAATTACCTACAAGATGAACACTTGCCACAAAGCTGCAACAATTAAAATACGACCAAAATCATCCTCTTAGCGTTATTCCAGTTTCAATCTGGGGTCCGCTTTACTAGTCTAACCGGATTTGGCTGAATATTAGCTTTTCCACAGAGCGACTGCCTGTCTGACCTCCGCAACCCGAAGGGATAGCGATATTCCATGGTTTAGACTAGTGTCAGTTTATTTAGAAGGTACTGACGCCCTGTAACGACTGTCAAAGGTCTTCATGACAACCGGAACCGACGGCTTAACGTGCTCTCCGAGGCACGGGACAAGCGATAATTAATCATTCAATACGAACATAACTCCGAAAAGTCATTGTTGCACGCCGTGGATTCGAACCTGATACCTTCTGCATGGCAGTCTGTTGGTATCTCCACTCGGCTATCGCAGCCTATATATAAAATACGACCAAAATAATCGAGATTAAGTCATATTTCTTGTCAGATTATTCTTTCTAATTGCCCTTAACAGCCTACCCAGCAATTCAGCCGCAAAATAAGAGAATTTATTAATTTAACATCCTTAAGTAGGCAGTAGATGATTGCGCGATATTCTTGAAGGTACTATAATTAACGGTCGACGCTCTTTCGAGGATCAAAATCAGTGTTTGCAAGCATCTCTTATAATTAATTAACCTAAGCTTCTAAGGAAACGCTAACGAAATTGGAAATAACAATAAATACTTTGATTTTAGAGTACCTTGTCGGCAGGATAATCTTAATCGCTGCGTTTAATTAAAACGTTTCTTAATTAAAGTTTCTTTAACCACAAATTCTTTAAAAAATGTGTACAGCTCGTACGACGTTTCAAGCACTAACTATTGCATCAAGCAAGTATGTTGTATGTTTATTGTAGGCTTTTAGATTCCAGGTATAGGTTAAAATCCATGCTTAGATAGACAAATATCGTTACCATGAAAATTGGGCGCCTAAAAATTTCACGACCACCAAATGTTGTCGTTGCACGTTTGTTACCACATATATTACTCAAAAAGACTGCATTGTTGGTTTATAAATCATAATATGTTGGATATCTATACCTCAAATTTATTAAAAAACTTAGAAATTAACAACAAAACCCCTGATTTCCTAGCAGCAACGACATGGTTTCAATTTCGTAAGCGGAATAAATGTGAATTGATTTCAAAGTCTGCCTATGTGGTAAGCGATTAATAACAAGAAGTTATCGATAAAAAATGTCATAAACCTCAATGTTATAACTTTTAATGTAGCGTACTGGACCCCATTAGCAATATTTCATTTAATACCAGTTTCATAGACTATTAAGCTTACAGTCGTACAAAGCATTAATATTGTTATACTATAAATTAATTTTGAAGTATTTTATGACCCATAAATACAGCAATATGCGAGCACTCACGGCAATTCGATTCTGTCGTGATTTCTATACTCTGCAATTAAAAAATATAATAAGCATCTCAGAAACTGGAAATATTATCTTTATTTCTTTTACAATAGGTTCGATTTTAGTTTGAAACAATATTGCGATGCAAAATCTTTCAATATGCATCGTCTTGTAAATAGTGAATTAATGTTTCTATTCCATATTTTAGTAGACGACTGCACAACTGAGTGCATTAAAATCTTATAAAATGTGGTGCAAGTGATCTTATCTTTATTTTTGACTGCATGTTTAATGTTTATTATAATGGCAGATCTGTCAGTCGAGTGTAGGTATGTATTATGAATTTAGAAAAGTGTGCTGTGAAAACCTAGTGAAGATACTTTCAGACTGCCATGTATAAGGGATTCGTATTCAAATCCGTGGCGGGCAGCTCTGACTTTTTGGAGTCGTGTGCGTATAACATTGAAAAATTATCGTCTGCCTAACTAACTACCTCAGGCCGTTAGTTCCGGCTGTCATGAACATTCGGTCGGTATGGGGAGTCGGTACCTTTGTATAAACCGAAACTGGACTTAACCATGGTATATATTATACCTTTGGATTCTGCAGGTCAGCCAGCAGGCGCTCTGTGGGAAAGCTAATATTTAATCTAATCCGGTTAGAGTATTAAGCGGTCCCCACGTCCCCACTTGGAGGAGCATGATATGAAGAGAATATAATTATACGTACATAATTCATACGTAGTAAGTACTTTAGTGTACTACAGGTAAATGTTGCATATATTTCGTTTTGATAGGATTCGCTTATCTTCATCATCAGCCTTTAACAGGCGGCTGCTGGACTAGGTCTCTCCTTTGAAAGGAGGAATCGACCTGTACCACGCTGACTAAATGGGTTGGTATAGGGTTTGTATCAAGTTTTCCGTCTCTTACAGGGCTGTTCTCTGCATAATATGCTCCCGCTGTCAGCTCTTACGACACCCATGGGATGATATAGGGTGGTGACATTCCGAATTCTTACGTCCGTCTCCTCCACCACACGGACGCACGATCTTACTTTGGGAAAATATTGTTTTGATAAAAAAATTATATCTTCTAAGAAATACAAAACCTTTTTGCGTCTGATAACACCTTCTGGCCGCTATCGTTATCGTCAAAGCGTCATCATCATCAGCCTTATATACTGTCCCACTGCTGGGTAAGGGTGTCTTCTCATTTTGCAATAGTAGTGCATAGTCCACCAGGCTGGCCAAGTGCGAGTTGTCAGACTTCACATATCTTTTGAGAACAGTATGGAAAACTCTCAGACATGAAGGTTTCCTCACGTTGTTTTCTTTCACCAATAAGCAAGCGATAATAATTAACGATTTAATACGCACTTAACTTCGGAAAGTCATTGGTTCGTGCCGTGGATTCGAACCCGAGACTCTCTACGAAGCAGTCTGTCGGTCTCTCCACTCCGCTATCACTGCAACGCATAGGAAGACTAAATTAATCTACAGTGTCTTAAATATCTTTGAACAATGTTACCATTTTGTAACTCTTTGTGTCGTGGGCTACGGCGTAGCTTGCTGCTACGAGGGCTACGCCTGCAGCTCACAATAGAATCTAGATCGCATTTAAGTCAATATTTTGTATTATAAAGAAATGGAATACAATTTAAAAAAAAAATTGTTTATTTAAGGCATAATTTAGAATTTATTTTCAATTATTTAACAACTTTATACTTATTTATATTTGCTTAGTGTAAATAAAAAGCTTAAAAAACATATTATATTATTATTTTTTCTTTGCTTGTTACAAGAGCATAAAAGGCAGTACATATCAGCTTACATCTTGAAAATCTTATTTATTATTTTTGATCATTATTTATTATTTTCTCAAAATCTCTAAAGCTCCACTTGCAATAGCAAATTAAGTATAAGTTGAAGGATCATTAATATTTAAATTGGTAGGTATGGTTTAAGCTGAGTGTTAGTAATCAATTATTAAATCGAGGCTAAGCCGTACTCTAAACCATCTTAAATTTTAAGATTTACGTTCAAAGTGCGGTTAACGATTTTAAGATTAAAGACTTTGTTATATTTAGAAGTAAATAAAGAAGATTTCGGTTTTTATTATTTTGATACATTTAGTTTTTAGTATCCAAAATACTTTTATGGTTTTTTAACAAATGAGTACTACAGAGGTAGACGAATAATTTGCTCGTCATATTCTTATACTAGAGGACGCCAGCAGCTACGCCTGCATTTTTTTTTAATTTACTCCTTTTGGCGGATCCCTTGGGAATTTTGGGAAATCCCTTCTTAGTGCACCCTACGGCCCCCAAGGAACATACATGCCAAATTTCAGCTTCCTGCGCCCAATAGTTTCGGCTGTAGCGTGTCTGTCAGTCAGTCAGTAACGCAAGGATTTTATATATTAAGATTAAGATTCGCAATATTCTAAGATATAGGCAACGACCGGTTGGCGCAGCGGGAGCATATGCGACTGCTACGCCGAAGGTCGCGGGTTCGATTCCCGCTCAAGTCAAACATTTATGTGCATGAATATGGATGTTTGTCTTGGTCTGAGTGTTTCTATGTATAATATGTATGTATTTACAAAAAAAAGTATAAAAGTATGTTTATCCATTATCTAGTACCCATAGTACAAGCTCTGCTTAGTTTGGGACTAGATGGTGTTGTGTGAATGTGGTAGAATATTATTATTATTATATATTTAATGCATAAATGACACGGACCTGGTAACAGTTTTGAAATAAAACCACACAAGTATAAGTTGTACAAAAATAGGCTCGTCGCCTTAGCCGTACAGAAAGAAGAAAAACGGAAATACCGAACTTAAACTATAATTATTTCATTTATCTTCACAGCATTCGAGATGTATTTGATAAATTATTGTTTTTACATAAAATATTGTAAATTGCCGTTACATGCGAATTATGATACCAAATATCACCGAAAAACCCACTGGATTGCTATCGCAAAGGAAAAAAATTACGTACACTGTAGTTTCTCCAAATCATGAAGCAAGCAGTTCATAATAAAAGGAAATTGGCAAAATTATACGTTATGACTAGAAATCGACACCAAAATTATTTTTACAATCTAGCTCCTAAATAATGCTGAAAATTTCCTCACTATAGATTTTTAGTAAAGCCCTCATTATCTTTCGTCAATACCTCAAAAATTTTAATGAATGCAGGCTTCAGCAACCTCGCTTCAATCTTGTAATAAATTGCGTCGCAGATATTCCAACTGCAATAATAGTATACACTCAGATCAGGTTGGGAAATGATAAATAAAGCACGCTCTATGTATATACTGCACTTGAAGCGGAAAAGGGATCTCAAGAATATCATTTTTGCAGTAGTTTTAATCATTAGTAACATGTTATCGCTCAAAGAGCTGTCGAAAAGTTGAGTTACGTATTGTTTTATTTTTTTTGACAGGCAGAGGTGTAATATTAGATATTACACCCACATTTCGCCATGAATTTTTAGGGCCTACGTAATAGGTGGAGAGTCTATTGCCGTTAAAGGGCACATAGGGGGAGAGTCTATTGCCGTTAACGGACAAGTCGGAAAAACCCAGTAACACTTTTGCCCGACCCGGGAACTGAACCCGGGACCTCTGATGAGCAGTCGTTATCCGCTGGACCACGGAGGAAGTCCTAGAACATAAATGCCAAATTCTAGCTGCTTGCGTCTAGTCGTTTCGGCTGTGCATTGTTTGTCAGTCAGTAACCTAAGGATTTCATATATACAGATTTATTGTACATATGTGATTGTAAGTTAGTTTTATAGTGTCTGCGTACACATATTTGAAATATTTATGCCAGGATTTTTATATTTTATACAACTCCCGCACTAGGAATAAATCCTGTGTCGCGGGGGACTTTACAAACATACAACCAACGGACACAATAAACACCCAGACTTGAAACAACAATTTATGGATCAAGTATTGTCTCGAGTGGGAATCGAACCCACAACACACGGCGCAGTACCAAGCGGCGAGGTGGCCGTTTAAACCACTACGCCAACCAATTAAAGCTGTGTCTGTGGCTGTGTGTGTGTTAGGGTCGCCGCACACGGGCCACTGGCCACAACCACAAACGTAACCACAAGAAGCTAGACGCAGCTACAATGGTCGCCATTTGCGGTCGGTGGCTGCTACTTTTTTAACCCATGCATTTAATATCATGAACTCGGACGAAGAAGGTTTAATTGCCCTGCTTCTGATAAGAAAACGTTGTAGAAGAAGATGAAACCGTAGTTATTGGAGACATCCAATTTTAACATATGGTCATAAATAATAATGCGCAAGTGGCGTGTAGCAACATTTCGTGTTGGCGTTAAGTGGCCGGTGCGGGCCACAAGAAGCGCGTAGCGACGATTGCAGCGTGTGGCGGCCACCGGCTTCAATTGTATGCGGCGAGTCCATATAAAATGTATGAAAACTACAGAAAATATGCCGGTGGCGGCGTTTTGTGGTTGTGGCCGGTGGCCCGTGTGCGGTGACAGTTAAATTTTTTAAAGTGTCTTCCATAGATGATAACGATGTCAAACTTTATTTAGAAATTCTATTGAGTGGACTTTGAGCATACTTTGTAACCGCAAAAATGTTTTATGTTACAGCTACAAAAAGTCGAGAGCTTCCAATAAAAAAAGGTGAATAACAATCCTTTTATGACTCACTCTTTTAGAAATAATGGTTTAAATAGGCGAAGTACTTCATCGACACCTGAAAACTGCCTTATATTTATGTCTCAAAGGCAATGCATGCAGCATAAATTATAAGTATTTTATTAAAGTTAAAAGTGACAAAATATGTAAAGCCTGAGAAGTCAAGTATTTTGTTCTATTTCAGTTTCCGAAATCTGTCATCAAACATTTCTTAATACATATCTATTTTATTTTTCCTAATACATAAAGAAAAAGAATTTAAATTATTGGTGATCAGAAATTCTGAAAATAAAAGCCTTACAAGATCCAGTTACCAAGTTTTGGTTGCCTGAAGGCTTTTTAACGTGTCCCCCGTGTAGGATCTCCACCTTGTCGTGGTGAGGGGGCTCAGTAACCGTGGTTAGGGCACGCAGGGTGAAGCTAAGCGAGATCCCGAGAGTGGACGCTCCGCGTGGGCTAAATGGAGGTCTGCGCAGGATGCGTCCAAAGGTGCGGGTGCGGAGGACAATTCTTTCTGTCCCTCACAGTCGGGCGCGGTCGCAAAGGAAGAGGCATGTCGGTGTTATGTTGCCACGCGCACTACCTCCTGCGACCAAATGGGGGCGCACCATTTGTTGCGTCGCGGTGGAGCTGCAGAGGAAGAGGAGATTCGGTGTTGTCAGGTTGCCGTCCTCCCTATCCTCTGCGGCCGTTTAATGCCTGCGGATGGCGAGCGCGCTGGGGCTGCTCCCCATCCGCTAAAAGGCAAGAAGGCGGGCCAATCCCGTGCGGAGTTCACGGAAAAGTATGCTATCCGCGAATCGCGTGACCCCGCCACTACACGGGACCCGTAAGAACACCGCGGTGAATTTAGCGGGTATGCCCTGCCTTTAGGGGAGAGCCTCCACAGTCCTCCTCCGCCAGTCCCAAGTCCCGGTCGATCACACTCTAGCCGGGTTGGCGTCAAGTTGAGCTGCTCATAAGGAGAATTTCCACCGTGGTCAACAAAAAAACAATAGGCTTTTAACATGTACCTATAACGATTTTTATTTTGAAACAAACCTGATACTGACGGCTTTGAATGACCTCCATAGTATGTAGCCCATTGATGTTAATGCTACCACCAACAATCTTCCATATTATTTTGTCACTTCCATAAACGTTGCTTAACTTTTCCAACCTGTAACGAATGACACAAATTACGCTATAAGCGCTGCATTCATTCAACTTGAGATGTTAGTCACAGCAATGAATATTAGTTGAGCCCCGTCTAAAATGCCTTCCATTTATCCTCTGTGCATCAAATAATAAGAAGCAATATTAATTATATCTCGGGGATTCCCTGAGCTCCTCATGAATAATTTGAATTTCAAAATGATTGATGTACAATCGATTGTGCAATAAATATGAAAGTTGCGGTGAATCGGCTCAAAACTTCTTAATTGTAGAACAATAATTGAAACTTATATATGCTTTTTTTAATATGTATTTTGTTATTGCTGATCAGATTTTGATTGTAAATAATAATTACATTTAAACTATTTTAAATGCTCCTAGTAGCTTCATCTGAGTAAAATTGAATAACATCTGTATGTCTGCTATTTCACTGCACCCCAAATACATTCTAAAAGTTGTAATCACGACTTTCACTTAAGAGGACCGAAACTTAATTTGTAAGCTATCCCGATTTGACGGTTTCTTAGCTTTGCCACGACGACGGCCAGCTGTTTTCAGAAACCCAAAGAGATATTGATATTTAATGGCTTAGATCAATGTCAGTTTATACAATGGCACTGATTCTCCATAACGACTGACAATGATCTTGGCACAAGGCAAACAATGACACTTAACAAATAAATACGCGCATTTTGAAAAGCCTATAAGACTTTTAGAAGTTATGTGCCTATTTATTGTTTACTTGCCATGAATACAGATTTACATAGAAGCGCAGTTCTTAAGGATTTCTTGTGCCGATTCCAAGTGGGACCATAGAGTACCTTTATATATAGGAGGTGGGGACTGTCTCCAGTTTAGTTCGTAGTTGGCGCCTTTGGCGGCGCTGGCGTCGTTCTCCGTCTCTCTTGCTCTCGTAGTTAAGATACACAGGAGGAACGATCGTCTCTCTTGCTCTCTTAGAGACAGCTGTCACAGCGCGACTGCCACGCCGCCAAGCGGCAATTTGGGTCACAGAAAGTTTGTCTTCAGAGCGCCCCTAGGAAATTCGCCTCTATGTAAATGTCTGAGCTCTTTGCTTTAGGCCACAGACCACCTGTACTATGCTATTAGGATATCGCCTCGACTATCAACGTAATGTCGTATTTTTATTTCGTCCTAGAATGTATCCTAAAACTTTATTCAGACACAAATTAAATTTAAATTTGCTTGAAAATGTTAAGTTTCCTCTTAGGACCAAAGGCCTAAGAGGAAACTTAACGTTCAGTTGTGTATTGAATATGTAACACGCAAGAGTAACTAAACACATCTATACCAAAATAAATTGCTTTTAAGTAAGTATACGTATTGTAGGGTGTTCCTAAATAATTCAAATTTGATCAATATCAAAGTTTGTATGTGTAGATGTTATATCATAATATGGATTATTTGACTGTGATAATACTGAAAATAAATGAAGATTTTTTTATTCATTCAAGTTACACAAAGTTGCTTAACTTAATTTGATGAAATTGGGCACATACATATCTAGTTTATTATCTAGATTACTTTAGGTTTGAGATTTTATCGACTCAAGCTAAAGAAACTCATATTAATTTAAATCTTATGTGTTATATGCTTTTATTTATTTTCGAGCTCGGTCTATGGTGGTACGACTGAGCTCAAAAAAACAAAGGCTCAGTCGTTGCCCATCGCTCCTGAGGATGCCTCGTGCAGAGGCGAAATACGTGTCGAAGAATAGTCGGCGCATACAGCGGGATACTGCAAGTCAGGTATCTTCCTGGAACCCATACCATTCCTATATCCCTTATCCTTTTAGAGGAGTTTGGTATTGTCAACCTTTTTCTATTGCAATAGTTGGGGTAGTCAATCCGAGGGTGCGTGGTGGGTTCCTCTTTCCTTCCATTAGGTTACAATGGAGTTCCGCCAAGTAACGCCTGATTCAATCAACTATATAATTTATTCCTCTAAGTTACTAAGTACATATGTAGTCCTTTGGCTATCAGTGTGTATGATGTGAGTTATTTCAAATCGAAAACCTTTAATATAATCAGAATACTTTTCATGATTCTAAAAAAGTATGTACCTAATGATGCTCGAGAGCATAAAGAAATATGTGTCTTAAATAGCTCAGTTTTAGTAAACGTTTTAAGTCTCCGGAGAACAGTACAAAAAGATCTAGGTACAGCCATTCTGAACTTCTAAAACATAACCATAAATACACAACACATATCTATAGTAGTAGCATTTTACCTGAAATAAAACGCATATTAAATACTTACCTCACTGGAAGCTTTATTATTGAGAGAGCATATCCGTTTACGTCGATTTAATATCTGTTTTTAGTACTTTTTTTGACCTACTCAGTGGCGCCAAATGGTGTTTGCTTGTCATTTTAGTTTCGTAAAATGCCCGAGCTACATTTTGTTCATTGGCTCAATATAACCAGGCAGAAGTAAATATAAAGCTTCCACTGCGGTAAGTATTTAATATGCGTTTTATTTCAGGTAAAACGCTGCTAATAAATCCTTGACCGTCACTTATCTGGAAGCTTTATTATTGAGACCTGTTTGTTATCGCCTGGTGACGCCACTAATGTGCTAACGCCAATGTGATAAGAAAATTTAAGACAAGTTATTAGAAAAATCTATTTACTATTAAACATATGAAAAGGTACATTTTTATTTGTTTAATCTGTTGGTATTCTAATTACAAAATCGAAAATATGATAACAAAAAGTTAATACTTATTTAATTAACTGGATTAAACAATACTGTAACATTTAGTTTTGAATCACCACTTCTTATCACTTCTTTTTTGTAGTAATTCTGGAATGTATTAGCTGATTGCCAATTTCCTCGACATAGAATTTCGTCAAGGGGTTGATTATCTAGCCAACTTTTAGAGGCTACTGCCGATCGTGTACTTCTTGGAGTTGCTGTGATGCCAGCTTCTTTGAAAAGGGTTTTTACCCAGCCTGCGATGACAGTGCGTGAAGCAGGCTTTGGCATGTCTCTGACTGTAATAAACAAATTAAATGATTTTGCAGCATTACGTCTTTCATTTAATAATAAATGTATAGTTTTCTCTATCCAGAATATAGTTTCCAGCCAGACTGTCTGCGAGTGCTACAATCTGTTTTCGAACCAAATTGAGGCCATAATGTAACACCATCATCTGATCTAATGTAAAGATCAGGATCAACTCTAAGCAGCGTATGGATGCGTCTACCTGAACAAAGCAGTAATATGGTCGCAGTGTGGCGTGACATTTGAAAGGGATTGTCCACGTTAACAGTGCAATTGCTTCGATAGGTAATTAACTTACTAAAATCCCAAATTGGTGGTTTAGAACACTTTGGATTTTCCAGAGCAATTGATTTTAAAATATGTTTTACAAGAACATGTAAACTTAATTGACTTGACTTTTCAACATAACATAAGGTGGAAACGACAGACTTTTTAAAATAATTGCATTATATGATAAATTATGAATAAGATGCAAATCAGATAAAATTTGAGCTAATTGAGTATCTGTAGGATTGTTTGTGGCTATGTTTTTAGACATAGACCAGGAAGTCCAACGTTTCCAAGCCACCTGGTATGTTTTCAAGGTATATAACTGTAAGTTGTTCAGAAGTCCATGTTTTTATCGCCTCGGACCACCCCCACATTTCCAAATTTCGAGGATGATTTTTTCGACTTGGAAGCCCCGTCGATGTGTCGATCAGGTGCGTCTGTAAGTTATTTAGAGTTAGCGGTGGAGCTAGTGCTCGGGCTTTGAGGCGTGCAGATGCCAAAATACCTTCTCCCAACGTAGAACTATTATTAGGAATATGCCAGTCGATTGATTGAGATGTGTTAGGACTTTTGGAATTAAGAACGGAGGTGGGAATATCCATGCGAGTGGATAGTTCCATGGGACACTGAATGCATCGTAAAACAGAGCTTCTTGGTCTTTCAGGTCTCGGGATACATAATTGTAAACTACGTGAGCTGTCTCCGAGGCAAACAAATCTATGATTGGGGTTCCCCACTATGCAAACACCCTTTCCGTACACGCTGGCATTAGGTGTCATTCCGGAGGTTGGCGAAAACGTGACAAGTGGTCGGCATGATTGTTGTACTTGCCTGGGAGATGGTGTATGCTGAAGTGTATTTAGAATTGATCCAGCAAATTCAGAATTTGATATGTTAACTCTATTAGGGGGAATGATTTCGTACCTCTTTCATTCCTTAAATAGCTGACAGCAGTCCTGTTGTCGCACTGTATCAGGATGGAGCTGTTGCGTAGTAGGTGAACGTTGCCTCGAAGGGCCCGAAATATAGCTAACATTTCTTTTTGATTGCAGTGCAATGTCTGTTCCTCTTGCGACTATTTGCCCGATACAGTCAGATTGTTCAGTTGCGCTCCCCAACCCTGGTTTGATGCATCTGTTGTCAGGAAGTTTATTGGCGGGGGATAATGTAGAAGTGTTGATGACTGACAATTCAGGGTCCTCCATTCCAGCTCCTTTCGAACATTTTGTGGCAGTGGGTACGATTTCGATAAATGGTCTGGGAGCGAGTTCATAATATATGAACATTAATAGTTGCCGGTGATTGAGTCGGCCTCGAGGAACAACGTAACTGGCAAAGTTCAGGAGTCCTGTTATTTTCTGTAACTCTTTTACAGTTACCATTCCTTGATCGAGAACTGAACTGATTTTATTTTTGATTAGCGAGAAAGTCTTTTCTTGTGGCAGGGATTTTAAGTTGTCCCAGGAACTCCACAATATCCCTAAATATATCATAGTTTTTTGAGGACAAAGAACAGATTTCTCGAAATTTACTTGCCAACCAAGATTTTGTAATGTATCTAATGTGAGCTGCACATGATCCCGAAGAACGTGTACATTTTGATTTACGATCAAACGGTCGTCGAGATACACTATGATTCGAATGTCCCAGCGTTCTCGTAATATTTGGGCAACCCAATTCGTTAGTATTGAGAAGGTTTTGGGTGCAGTGCTTAAACTGAATGGAAGGCAGGTCATTTCCAACAGTTCTTGATTGTAGATAAGGCGAAGGAAGCGCCTGTGTGACTTTGAAATTTTCAAATGGAAATAAGCCTGTGATAGGTCCACTTTGCACATCCAGTCTTGTGGTTGCAGAAAGTCCGGGATGCAATACATGTTTATTAAATGAAATGGTTAGGACTTTACAAATTCGTTTAACGTTTTCAGGCTGAATATGGGTCGGGCTGACCCGTCAGGTTTTGGTACCAAAAATAGAGAGGAGATGAAACTCGGTGTGAGTTGAACATTTTTTAGAAGGCCCTGAGATTTCATTTTGTTTATTATTGCAGTCATTTCTTTTGAAACAGGCGTTTGAAACGGCCCGTTTATAACATTTGAGCATATCAGAGGAGGTTTGTGGATAAATGGTATTCGATACCCTTGAATTAAGTTTAGAACAATTTCTGGCGCCCCCATTTTCTTCCATTTCGAGTGGTAGTGCGCTAACTGACCCGCTCGAAAACGATTCGAGTCATTGTTTGTATCGTTTTTGGTTCCCTCGAGAACTTTTTGAATGGTTTGAACGTCCTTGACTTCGGTTACTTCCACGATCGGGCCGCGAGCCTTGGTTGTGAAATGAACCTCTGTTATTAGTATATTGGTCGGGTTGAAAGGATGTTAGACCCTGACCTTTGTTTGTATGGTTGGTGCGAAAATATCCACCCCGCGAGGGTGAATTATCATAGGTATGCATGTGCATCGATAGGCCTGGTTCATGAAAACAATGTTGAGCTTCACGCGATGAAGCTATTGGTTTGTGTACGCCTAGCCCCCGCGAGGGGCGGCGATTAGATTGATTTGATCTGTTCTGAGACTCAGTTTTTGGCGGCCAAAAAGCTTTACGTACACCGCCAGCTTTTTCTGCTGCTTAATTTAATGCTGTTGTAAAGGGATCAGGACTAAACAAACAAGAAGATGATGGGGGTATTCTGTTTAAAGATGCTTTAACTAATGGATCTTGAATTTGACTAGTAACGCATTCCTATACTTTCAGCTCGACGGCCACAAACTAATTGTAACAGGTCTGAGGAGATTTTATGTAAATCACCTTTTTGAAATAATTGTTCAACCTTCCCACTTAAGTTAACATAATTCACTTCTGTACTTTTAGCCCACAAAAGGAGATTACGAATAGCTTTTTGTAAAGATTATTTTTGTTTAAGGATGCAAAAAGTAATTGCTGCATATGATTTATCGGCATGCGCTAGATGACGTAAGGTATCATACATCTTAATCTCTTCATTTGTGTCCAAGTCTATGAAACCTGGGCTGTGGTTATAGAGCTTTTGAGTATCAGAATACCTTACCTCCGACCAAGCAGTGCTACCTAAGCGCTGGATATCAAGTAGTATTTTCAAATAATTATCAGGAGTTTTCGAAACAGATGGTTCCTTAAGCTTTGTTTCGATATCAAAGGTGAAGTCTAAATTTGAGTTTTGACCTTCAATATCAGGGCATTCAGGGCTTTGTTTGTTTTTCAATATTATGTTGGTTATATAGTTCCCCGCTGACCCCAGAACAAACTGATACGCCATCATAACAAGCATTATGCATACCTATTATTTGCAAGAAATTGTTCGCGTAGCTCGTGAACTTCTTTTATAAGCTTGTCTAATGTCGGATTAGACTGTTGGGCGCGCTTATTCTTTTTGCGGCGAGAGCGGCGAGACCACTTGCTACGTTTTGGAGAAGACGAGCTTGAAGAGCTACTACACGTCTTGCTGCTACTAGAGCTGCTAAAGTTTCTTTTTCGGGGCCTTCCACTCGGGCCGGCCACAACTTGTGGCTCGGTAGCCGAAACACTTCGTTGGCCATCCATTATTACAATAATAACTATCAAATAAAAACAATAAAATGTCAGCACACACAAATATTAAAAATAATTCGCAAATAATAAATTTTAGTAGTGATCCGAACGGAAAATACCGTTTAAAGAAAGTACTTATTGATCGTAAGTACTTTCTTGTTCTTATGATCAATAAGTACAAGAAACCCCTTTTTGAAAAGAAGAGGGAACTTACAGTTTTTCTTCTTCAAAATTAACTCACAATTAAATCAGCACTATAATATATATTTTTTAATGTCATTCAACTGGTATTTTTAAAAGAATAATGTAATTTCTGGCATCGGTCGTGAACCGATGCGCACAAGTTGCTTCGACGGAGAACGAAACGCCAATGTACAAAATGTATAGCTCGGGCATTTTACGAAACTAAAATGACAAACAAACACAAGGTGGCGCCACTGAGTAGGTCAAAAAAAGTACTAAAAACAGATAAGAAATCGACGGAAACAAATCTCTCTCAATAATAAAGCTTCCAGTGACGGTCAAGGATTTAATATTATAGATATGTTATTTATAAGCCAAATTTACCCAATTTATCGGCGTATAGCGCACCATTTATCATAGATTCTCATGAGTACCAATAACTTTAAACATAAAATCTAACCAAACACCTTAAAGTACCACGTTTAGAAAGTTTTACTTTTCAATATGGCACTAGTTTTATATCCCGCATACCGTCATTCTTTACTCGGTATTTCAAGAGATAAGGATGGCAGACGATACATTATGTCCCTACGTACATCGTTTTCAGATCTCCTTAATTTAAAGCTTCGGACTTCATTGTATAGATAGCTCTCGATATTCTTTGAAAGACGACAGAAACATTTTTCAAGATTTAGATATTTTTAATGTCGGTAGTTTTTCGTGTCATGTTGCCTTTTTTATGAAGACCGTTGCCTAATATTCAGCTGAGTTACAATCTGTGATGTAAGGGCCAATATTAGCTTATAAAAGCGCTCTTTTTATTCCGGCCAGACATGGTGCGGTATGATTTACCTTACTTATACGTGAATTGATATGAACTCTGTAGAAACATTTCAGGCTTTTAAAGCAAAAATATGTTGAATTTAAAAATCACATTTCATTGGAAAAATAGTTTTGATTATTTTTAAATAAAGCTAAAGACACTCAGTTATAATTGCGAACCGAAGCAGATTTCTCGGCATCTGCTAGTATATTGTGTTAATATAAAGCATAACATTTGTTGATATTGTACTACGTAAAATCGGAAATGCTTACAGTATCTTTGAAAACTACAAAAATATATCAAGAAGAGAAATCTAACGTACAAGTTCATGTATAACTGAAAAGTTGAGGAACTTCAACTTCGTTCATAAAATCTTCACAAACTCTCCCGCACGTAAAAGTTATCCGAAGTAAGCAGAATACTACTGGGAAAATACATGCGAAGAAATAAAAGTATAGAATCGTAGCATGATCGCGAAGGTTATAGGTGGCATTATGAGGTTACGAATCTTCGTGAAAACGGTACGTATAGTACTAGAATTAGTATACTGGAACAGCGCATGAGTTGATATGAATACATTCTATTCAGTTGGATGCTTTTATTTGTTCTCTTTTGTGGTACGTATTTAAGAGGCTACCTCGAAGGTCAAAAAATCCGTCAGAGGTCATCAGAGTTAAGTGTTAGCTATAATGTTGAATATCGCCAGGGGCGTCGCCAGCCGATTGCCTAGGGGGGGAGGGGGCAAAGTCACCAGCCGATGTCCCAAGAGGGAGGGGGGGCAAGTTGATATGGAAAATGAGAATTTTCGAGACTATAGGGGGTGACAACTGCCCCCCTCTGCCCCCCCTTGGTGACGCCCTTGAATATCGCACGATTTTTGACATTGCGTGCCACCCCGAAATTGTCTGCAATCTTTTTTGTTCATAACTCAAGCAATAATTGTTTTAAAGACAATTCCTGTATGCATTTCCTATTAAACTAGCTCTTCTTTCGGTGAGTAGCATTATTCGGTAAGTAGAATTTTTTAAAATATTCATAGAAATATTTAGAGAAAGCATGTTTTTCGAATTAAAATTGTATCGAGCGAAAATCTTCCAATCATGTATCTGTCTATGGATTTACTAGATAAAGACCTGATCACTAATATACAAAATTTTCACTTTGCTAATGTGTCTCAATGCTTCAAAATCGGTTAGCAAAAAGGGCATACATTTTCGAGGTAGCGCCTTAATGGCTTTTGCGTGGAAGAACATGAATAAACAGATTTGACTTTAAATGGTGAATTACCTGAGTTAACTTAGGTCAAATAAAATTAAAGGCCATAGCCTGTATTTTTACGTACATAATACTTTTAAGATATATGAAATCGTGTGTCATGAAATCGGGGTGCATAGGGTTCCCACCAAGAACTTAGGGTTCCAAGCCAACCTCACCTGCAAGTGGTGCACCTGCCGATCAACGGACGAGGCTCTGGCAAACAAAATATCCCTATAAGCGGCAATAGGCTCGCCACCTATTACGTGGGATGAAAACACTGGCGAAAAGTGGGCGTTTAATATGCCTCTGCCTACCCCTTCGGGGATACAGGCGTGAGTCTATGTATGTATGTATATATGAAATCAGAAAACATTTATTCGCTTAAAACATGGTTGTCAGGTGTTCTTAGTGTCTATGGTACAACATATTTCGCCGTACAAACGGCATGCAAATGTTTAAAATTAAATTACGCATTCATTAACCTAAACTTATCCACTATGCCTGTACGGGTGCTTCTACACGGTGCATGTAGCTGGAGCAAGTAAAGGTGCGGGTTACACGCGTGAGTAATATGCGCAAGCTACTTGTTCAAGTTACTCGCTTGTACTTGTACATGGTGCAAATAACTGGAGCATGTAAAGACGCGGGCTACTTGCGCAAGCTGTGTGAACAAGTTATTTGTTCGTGGTCAAGAGCTAGGTATATGTGCATGCTACTCGCGCGGTAGCTTTATGACTTGAATCGCGTCAAAATATCTCGATTAACGAAAATTCTTTAAAATCATATGTTAAAAATGTAATTTTAACAAGTAACATGCGCGAGTGACCCGCGCGCGCCGCAGAGCACGCGAGTTACTTGCGCGGGTGGCTCGCATCGGTACATGCTCGAGTGGCTGGACCCACACATGTTTTTAAACGATATGTTTACGGTGCATGTAACCCGCGCAAGTGTCTCAACATGCTCAAGCTACATGTGCCGTGTAGAAGCACCCTTTCTAATCATTTATGTAAAACTAAATTGCAATTTGTGATCATGAACACATTACAATTTTTTTTTTTTTAATATATTTTTTTGTTATTATTTGATAGTGATACTATCTGTTATGTAAAATACTGACGTTTTGTTGCGTTTCGTTTATAAAGTTGAACCAATCACTTTTTCCATTTCTTACAGGATTCTGTTTCTACTTTATTTTATATTTTCTTATCAGTCAGCATTCTTTTAGTTCTATTATCAGGAAGAATATATCAAATTAATAGATATAATTAATAGCCTTCAGTAAAATTTATAATAAATAAAGTGTAATGTACTTAAAAATCAATGTAAATAAAAAAATACCATGCAGTACAATTAGTTATTATTACTAGGTAGATAGAGGTGTGATTTTACACCCATATTTCGCCATAAATTTTTAGGTTCCACGTAATAGGGGGCGAGTCACCACGGGCGAGTCTATTGCCGTTACCGGGCACATCACCAGACTCCGTGCTGCTACTGAGAATTCGGAAACATCGAGTAATACTTTTGCCCAACCCAGGAATCGAACCCTGTTTACTGGACCACGGAGGCAGTAATTATTACATCTTAATATTTAAACAATATAAGTTATGATTTGGGAATGTACTGGTTATCTTTTGATCTATAAAGACATAAAGACATATTTATTTCTGCATTTTGGTTGTTTACAACACTTATACATGTCAAAACCCTATTCTAGATGATGCCGGCTTTTCCTAGCTAAATGACTTCTTGAGAAGAAAGGCCGAAAGAAACTCATTGTTTTTTTTTTGTCACTTCGTACTTTTTTTAGTCTTTTCTTCATCTTTTAAAGTCCAGACAAAAAAGGGTTTAGTATGCAAGTACAATGCAGGAAATTATCTGACGCTTTTGACTGACTCGGCCCACTGATGGCCCGCATTCAACAGCAATCGTACGGCTCAACCTTGATTGAGGGAGCCAGCACGATCTACAGATCGTGCTGGCTCCCTCAATCAAGGGTACACCTTCTGATGGCGTGGAGGCATAGTGATACATCACTATGCATAAGCATGTCAGCCTAAGCCATCAGACAGGTTGCCACAACTACTTGTTTATATGTTTAATAATACCCACATCGTACTCACAACTTTACATGCTAATACACAGTAAAATACATGTTGCAAACAATAAGTAAAAATAATAAAATTTAAACAATAAAATGTCATATATTTAAAATGTCACAAAATATTATTGAATGTCAATTTAGGAATAATAATATATTACTTAAGTAATTTTAAAAAATAATAAAAATTTAAACAATAAAATGTCATATATTTAAAATGTCAGAAAATATTATTGAATGTCAATTTGGGAATAATAGTATATTACTTAAGTAATTTTAAATGTCAAAAGAAAATAAATAAAATAACAATGTCAAATCAAACTATGTCAAAACAAAATAAATAAAATTACAAATGTCAAATTAAAAATGTCAAAATGTAAAAATATAAGTATTACAAATTTAAATAAAAATATCATGTCACTAATTTCAAAATGTCAAAGTTCATATTTTTTAAACTCAATTCCAGGCATTTTTGTCTGCTAAATAATCCTTCACTGTGTAATAAGCTTTTGAACACAAGCTCTGTTTGATAAATACTTTGAATTTATTAATACTTAGTTCCTGAATATTGCCTGGAATTTTGTTATAAAAACGTATGCTTTGACACTTGTATGAGTTACTTTTTTTTTTGTAGTCTAGTTGAAGGTAGAACAAGTTTGTTTTTATTTCGTGTATTTAATTTATGAATGTCGCTGAATTTAGAAAACATATTAATATTTTTCCTGACATATAACAAGTTCTCATAAATGTATTGAGATGCGACAGTCATTATCTTAATTTCTTTAAATTTTTCCCTCAGTGAATGCCTTGCACCAAGACTGTAGATTGCACGAATAGCCCGCTTCTGCAGTACAAACACAGTTTGAATGTCAGCTGCGTTGCCCCATAATAAAATGCCATATGACATTATGCTGTGGAAATAACTAAAATATACTAATCTGGCCGTATCTACATCAGTTAACTGACGAATTTTGTAAACCGCGTATGCTGCAGAGCTAAGTCTATTCGACAACTGACCTATATGTGGGCCCCACTGTAGCTTATAATCTAAGGTTATGCCTAAGAATACGGTGTTATCTATAAGATCCAACTCTTCTCCAATCAAACATATGTTAGGTTTAACTTGTTTTACATTCGGTCTTGAAAATCGTATACATTTTGTTTTTCTTTCATTTAACAGTAAATTGTTAGCTGTAAACCATTGAACTACTTTAGAGAGAGCGTTATTTACATCGTCATTATTTGATTGTTGTCGCTCGATTGCTATGTAGCTACTGTTAGATCTACAACAACAAAAGTAACTAATTAAAACTGTTATGGTATAAGCTAAGCAAAGCTTGGATTTGAATGAATAAACTTACTTAAGAGTGATCATACATACATACATACATATCGTCACGCCTTTTATCCCCGAAGGAGTAGGCAGAGGTGTATTTCTACACCTACTTTTCGCCAGGTATACTTTAGTCCCACGTAATAAGGGGCGAGCCTATTGCCGTACCAGGCACATTTCCAGACTCCGTGCTGCTACTGAGAATTTCGTGACAGAAAAATCCAATAACACTGCTCGACCCAGGAATCGAACCCGGGACCTCCTGATCCCACGCGCACATTTATGCCGCGATACCAACGAGGCAGTCGTATAGGGTTTGATGTCGAGTTTTCCGTCTCTACGCAAAGATGGTATTTGCATCGTGTTATCCCTTCGTCGCCTCTTACGACACCCACGGGAAGATAGGTGGTGGTGACACTTGTATTCTATGCCGTCAACCACACATTGTGTGTGGTCAGTGATCAACATTCAATAATCTTTCTTTTGAATTAGTTATATCAATTCAACACGCATCGTATCAAATATACGTCACAAAATGGAATACATCTTTCGTTTTTTGCTGCTATTACATTGAATTTAAGACATCACTCCACAACCGGAACACAAACATTTGTGATCCTTATGTCGCTGATCCTTTGTGTCCCTTGTTTTAAAGTCTCTGTCAACATAGAGATTATCCCTCGTTGAGCGATCTCTTGGCGATGTATCGTTTGTAAGTCTAGCTACGGAATTCAATATTCGAAATATAGATAGATCTGTAGATTTTAGATTCGTTTTTGACAGTTTTTGACATAATCTCCATACAAAATATGTCAAACACGAATCTAAAATCTACAGATCTATCTATATTTCGAATATTGAAAATGGCCGTAAGACATATTGATGGATTTATGTGAGAACTTATATCCTCAGCTTCTTGCTCAAACGATGAAATATTGATATTTTAAGTGCATATTTTAAAAGTATTTCTTCTCTTTCTTAATACAAAACTACATAGCGATTTTTAGTTAAATAGCGTAGATTTTGTATCAAAAATTACGAACACAATGAACACCGATTACAAGAATGTTTGTATTAGAACCATTTTTCTCATTCTTATTCGACAAAAACTTAGCGCGGCGAGTATGGAGAGCATGTAAATGTACATCCATGGCATGGTGTTTGTTTAACATTTTGAATGACCGTAAACGAGACACAATAGAAGCTTTACTTTACTGCCTATAGGTGTTTTAATGTTCTTCAAAGTTATTACTTACGCACTGCATATATCCCAGCCGTCTACTCTGTATAAAAATAATTTTCACATGATTACAAATTGCCTATCATTGAAAAATCACGGTTCTTCCAACTACAGCATTATATATATTCACGTGCCAAACCTAATGTCTACAAACTACATTCAAATCTTTATGGAGTTATGAATAATATAATCGATTTTAAACTTTTGCGATTTGTATACATCATACAATTTTACTAAAACTGGTCTTATTCGCGATATTTAATTAATTTAAGGTATAAATACCTATGTTTTACCGACGTTTCGGCCGTCTTACAACAGCCTTGGTCGCGGCAGGACTGATGTCATCTCAGCATCGTCCTCGTGAAGCGCGGCCTCACTTGTTTTCTATTTTTATTTTTATCCGAACTGTCGGTACGTTGTTGACACACAACACTTATGACGTCTACACACTGATGAGCTGTGTTACTGCGGCGGGGTTTACATTTGTTGATTACCGGATTCCAAGTTGCAGACAGTCTGTATCCATCCTCCCGGTTGAAATTGTTATGCTTTTTGATTTCAACTACTTCACGTACTAAGGTTGATGTAATTCGATCCAGTGGTTTGGTCCAGACTCCAACAAATGCTCAGCTATGGCAGACTTGGTAATTTGCCGGTTTTTTACAGCTGCGATATGTTGACCTTGACCCTTTCAGCGATGGTTTGTTTGGTCTGTCCGATATAGGAACTACCACAACTGCAGTCGACCTTATAGACGCCAGGTGTTTGTAGAGGAATGACATCCTTCGGAGTGCGCAGATTGTGTGCTACCTTGGAGAACGGACTGTATACAGTCTTTATGGAGTATTTCTGTAGTACTGTTCCAACTTTGTCCGTCACTCCCTTTATGTAAGGCATGTAAGCTGGTACTCTGCTTACTTCCGGTTTACGATCCTTCCTCTTCAGACGTGGTATCTTCTTGTTGAATCCGTTGCACCTAAGTACCTCCTGAGCATGTGACAGCTCACTGTTCAAATGTTCAGGGTCACAGAAGTCATACGCTCTATTTACTAATGAAGTCACTACGGATTCCAAGTGTCGCGGGTGATGATGCGAGTATGCGTTGAGATACCTATCTGTGTGTGTCGGTTTTCTATAAACAGTCCCAAGGTACCGTTTTCCCTCACTGTCACGGTAGCGCTCATAGCGAGACTTGGCTTGCCGTTAGTAACAGATCGGCAAAGTGAAGCAACGCTTGCACAGGTCACCACTTGGATGGGCGACCGCGTGTGGCATTTACATCTGAGCGCAATCGTACTTCAGAGGCCACGTAAAGCTGTCTGACTCGGTTCGTGTCTCAGGATAGGAATCGTTAGGCCATTTATTCATTTATTTATTCATTAATTATGCAATACAAGCTTACAGTCGAAACCAAAGCGCTCGTATGCCTAGAAGTTACACTATTCTAAAACTAAATTGCTAAACAAATAAGAACATAAAATAACAGAAAGAAAAGAACCAATGTGAACACTGTCAAAATACTTAGATTAATCATTAATATACAACTAAGTATTACAGAATTATTAAACAATAAATTATTATTACTAAAATATATATACTAATTAATACTAAACTTAGTCATACACATGTTTTATTTAAAAATTTTAGCATGTATGCTCTAATGTTATTGGGCTTGTCCCAAAATATGTCGGTGTCCGGACTGTGTCGCAGGTAATTGTTTATATATGTAATCCCTCTAGCAGTAGGGCTGTTGCGAGCATGAGGTGAACGCCAAGCGGGTGGGCAGGCGAGGAGTTGTCGTTGCCTACGTCCAGCGCCTCGTAGATAGTTGTCGGGTACATACAAATGAATGCACTCCCGTACTGATGGATTATCCACTTTATTGTTTATTAGCAGGTAATAATGAATTAAGTGCATGTATTCCCTTCTGAGTAGCAAGGTATTGAGACCAACCATTCCTGACACAAATGCGGATGGATACAAGAACGGATAGTATCCAAATTGACGTCTATACAAGTAGCGGGCAAATTTTCGCTGTATTTTTTCGATCAAGAGGGTATATAGCTGCTCATTGGGGTTCCATATAATAGCGTTATACTCTAACTTGCTAAGCACGTAGGCATTATAAAGTAGCTTTGCGATATGTGTGCTGCTAAATTGATGTGCTGTTCTCATTATAAAGCCAAGAGATTTATTCGCCTCTTTACAGATCTGCTGAATATGTTCTCGAAAACTCAACTTGCTGTCCATAATTAGCCTCAAATCGCGTATATTTGTTACACGTTCTAGATGTGTACCTATCAACTTATACATCGCTGTGATTGCAGAACGAGATTTAGAAAAAGTTATAACCTTACATTTAGATTCATTGAACGACAGTTTATTTCTTATACTCCACTCCTGAACTGCGTCAATATCTTGCTATAGAGCCACACAATCTGTAACGTTTGCGACCGAGCGAAACAGCTTTAAATCATCAGCAAACATCAGACATTTAGTATTGGTAATAACGCTAGGAAGATCATTTATCATTATTAAGAATAAAGTTGGGCCGAGTGTACTACCCTGGCTAATGCCGGAACGTGTAAAGTATTCTTGGGACCTATAATGACCCAATTTGACGTATTGTTTACGATCTCTTAAATAATCCGCTATCAGATTTAGTAATGGAGATACAAAGCCTAGTGATGAGAGCTTCATTAAAAGGACGTCGTTGTCGACAAGATCGAACGCTTTTCGAAAATCGAAATATGCTGCGTCTACTTGACAACCAGCTGATATGTTTGTGGTCAAGTAATCCACATAGCTAATATGGTTAGTTAATGCTGAGCGGCCGGGGCGAAACCCATGCTGTGAATTGGTCAGATATTTACTTATCTGGTCACATATGGAATTTTTTAAGACAGATTCGAAGATCTTACCAAATACTGACAACACTGCAATAGGCCTATAGTTAGTCATATCGGTGAGAGAGCCGCCTTTAGGCACCGGAGTTACTCTTGTAAGTTTCCATTTATTAGGATAAACACCCTGCTCTAGTGAAAGATTATAAATATGTAAGAGAGGCTTTTCCAAAGCAGATAGACAATCTTTAACTATAAATGACGGTATGTTATCCGGACCATGCGAGGAAGTAGCATTAAGACGGCGAACCGCTCGCTTCAATTCTAAGACGTTGACGCACGGTATAGTGATTGCGGACGCATAACCAGCATCTTTAGCATCACGTTTAGCTGCTTCACAATCGAGTAGGGGAGCATTAGGATGAAACACTGAGCTAAAATGTTGCGCAAATGCATCAGCAGCACCCTGTCCTTCGACAGACGTAGTGTTATAGATATATTCCTTAGTTTGCTGTCTGCTTTTACGTTTATCTTGCACAAATTTCCAAAAATTTGATGGGTTGCGTGTTATGTTGATTTCTACCGTGTTTATATATTTTTTATACGCCTCATTAATTAATTTTTTGACCTTAGTTCTACAATATTTAAAGATCTCATTATTGTAAACTGACCTATTAAGCTTAAACTTTTTTAAATTGAAATATTTAAAGGAGAAAGACCAAATACGGCCTGTAGCGGCCAGAAAGCTGTGAATCGTTGAAATTAAACATATAATTTAAAAAAAAATTACAATGTTTTCGTTTCTTGATAGAGTATCGGTGAAAGAATTTAGTTTTTAAAGATTAATTATTTTGAATAAGCTATGGTAATAGCGGATGAATGTCTTATGTTGCCAGCATTAAAATAAATGAAGTATGGTAGGCAGAAATTGTTTTAAGGAAATAATATTTTTATTACTATTTTAGAAAACAATATATTTTATTTACTTTATAAGTATATTTGTAAAAAGAATCAAGAAATATATAATTTATTATACATTCCATAATTATTAATCGGTAAAAATCGTTTTGTTTTTTAATCGATAGTAGAAATATTTTTTCAAACCATTTGCAACACTTTTTTTATCTGTTATGTCATTCGTGTTGCTACTGTGTATATCGTAAATATTTTGCACTGATTTATTGGTGTTTTTGTACGGTTTTAATGTAATGTAATTGAATATAAATTCAATAATAATTATCAGTACCTTCTACCCATGCTACGAATATGCAGCGGTGTTTGTGATTGTGGTTAGCTTTTTTGGACGAGTATACATAGTACATAGTACGAGGTTCCCTAGTACACAGGTGATTATTCATTATTATTGGCCACTCTTTATGTAGTTTTTGTTCTTTAAGACGCAAAGACATACTTTTATTTACATCTAGGTATTATATTTACGTTAAAATTCAATTATGAGGTATATTTAGTTGCGGAATAATTTCCATTTCAAATATCTCGTATCTTATTTCCACCAAAAGTTATTTAAAAAGAAATTATACAGGTTAATAGAGTAGTCATTTATGTTCAAAACACACATGGTGTTGTGTTTGGCCGTGCCAGGCCCATAATGTATGGCCAAATGGTACATCTCCTTTTATATAATATATTATTTCACTAGTATACCACGAGGGATATCTGTATTTATGACCAGCTACTTTATTTTTGAATGGGACATGTTTGGTAATAGCACTATTTATCTCGCTGTAGAGCGTCCCTACGGCTAGGTTAGTATCCTTTTGCAACAGCAGCTCTGTCCAGTCGATATTAGCAATATCAGAATATAGTCCAAGAAAGTTGGCTTTACGAAAGTTCCACTCGCAGGGTGAAATCTGATTGTCACATGTATTTTGTATTCCTACCCCTACGTTACTTCTGGGAATAGTAAGTATTATCTCCAGCGGGGGGTGATAAGCATCCATCGGTACCAAAGGCTCAACTGCCGCCGTGACAAGGACATTATTAACTTCACCATTAGTCAAGGCCAGATCCAAAATACACCCATTTTTATTAGAAACAGAGTTACATTGCTTTAATCTACAATATTCCAAAAAATATCAAATTGGGTTTTAACATAATTACTACACGAGTTCAAATTAAATTCTCCAACTATTATAAATTGATGCTCAGAATAAGCAGTAATGGCATTTTCTATACAGGTTAGCACATTCAAGTACTGATTATCATTATAGCTGGGTGGTAAATATACAACACACATAAGCAAGCGCACATTTCGCCACGTTATTGAAGCAAATAATAATTCTTTATCATCCGTTAGATCGTTTACTGTCGTAATTCTTTTTACTGTATAACAATCCCTAACTGCTAACAAAACACCACCCCATCCAACATCACCCGCACGATCCTTACGCAGTACTACATAATTAGAGGGAAATATTTCTGCATCATTTACTGAACTATTAAGGAAAGTTTCTGTAAGAGTAATAAAATCACACGTATTTAAGGAAACGTTACTATGAAAAGCATGAGTTTTTGTTCGAAGGCCCCTCACATTTTGATAATATTGTTACGAGCTGGGGTTCGTGATAAATTATATACACTATGCCAGAAAAACTGCACTTTATTCACTAACACAATAACACTAGATACACACACTTAATTTTCCAACACTAATAAAACACACTATTCACACCACTAGAACAACACTAAACACTTTCGACTTATTTCCTTCGCTTCTTGTTGATCGCTTTCCGTATTCAATTGAACTGTCTTGTCTCGCGCGCTCTCGCTCTATTTATACTGGCCGGATAACATCACTAGGCTTTTCGAGACGACTCACGATATTTCTGGAAACGTGTAAGGTGTTTCTAGAATTGCGTAAATGTTCTATTTACACCTACGCCATCTATTAGAGAATAGCTGAATTACCTTCAAACCACCGATACATTCAATCTCATGTAGTTCTCCCATTCACTGATAGATGGCGTTATTTTCAATTCGTAACACGGCCTCCCTCTTAAACGTGTTCGTCTCGAACATCGTTGGACCCATAGTAACGAGCTAACCGGTCCACATGAACTATCTTCGGTGCACCTCGCGACCCCTTCTGGATTCGATAGGTAACGTCGTTCATCCTGGTAATTATGCGATATGGCCCGTCCCATCTGGCTTGTAACTTAGGCGATTTTCCTTTGCTTCGTACTGGGTTATGAAGCCACACCAATGATCCCTCATCGAAGCCTTTGTTATTTGCCTTCCGGTCGTAGCGAGTCTTCATCTTCTCAGACATCTGTTGTCCAGATTCCCTGATGTGCTCGTATACGTCGTTTATCCTGTTGCGTAGCTCGGTTGCGTAATCCGTTATATTGCGTGGAGATTCTGGTGGAATACCGGTGATAAGGTCTGCGGGTAAACGGAGTTCTCTACCGAAATTGGCAAAAGCTGGTGTTACTCCTGTAGTTTCGTGGACCGCACTGCGATATGACAGGAGAAATGGTTGGATGTGCTTGTCCCAATCTCTTTGTTTGTTCTCCACCACCTTCGCCAGGTACCTTTCCAGTGATTGGTTAAACCGTTCAACCATGCCATCTGATTGTGGATGATAAGCCGTGGTCCTGGTTTTATGTGCACCCATTACGCGACAAGTCTCCTTGAACACCTCAGATTCGAAGTTCCGGCCTTGATCGCTGTGGATTTCCAAGGGCACCCCGAACCGATAAAAGACTTCATGCACCAGCTTATCGGCCACTGTGGTAGCTTCTTGATTTGGGATCGCAAACACTTCAGGCCACTTCGTGAAGTAATCCATCACAACCAAGAAGTATTTGTTTCCGTCCTGGCTCTCAGGAAACGGCCCAGCGACATCCAACGCTATGCGCTCCCATGGAGCTCCTACATTGTACACCTTTAATGCACCTCTGCTACGAGTGTGTGGCCCCTTGACAGCCGCACAACTTGTGCATTTGCGGCACCAATCCTCGACGTCATCCCGACAGTGGAGCCAATAAAACCGCTCCCGGATCTTAGTAAGGGTCTTCTTAACTCCCATGTGACCTCCCGAAGCACCATTGTGATAGAGCTGCAAGACTTCCGGCACCTTAGTTTTGGGCACTACCATTTGCAAATGGCACTGGTTACCGCGAGCGTTTGCCCATTTGCGGCACAGAACTCCATCCTGGACGACCAAGCTTTCCCACTGTGCCCAATAACTCTTGGTGTTAGGGCTCATTGCTGCGATATCACTCCATTTGGGCCTAGGAGCGCCTGATTTCTTCCATTCAAGAATCGGCTGTACATCCTTGTCATCTTGCTGAGCACTCTGCAAAGCTTCTCTCCATTCGTCGCTTAGATCCGTCTTTAACATCCTCACTAGCGCTGCCTGCTTTGCTTCCTGTCGGCTACAGTGCTTGCACTGGTCGGGACACGGCCTACGCGATAGGGCATCTGCGTTACCATGGGACTTGCCGCTGCGATGTTGTATTACAAAATCAAACTCTTGCAGTAGTTCAATCCATCTGGCTACTTGTCCTTCTGGGTCCTTAAATTGAAGTAGCCATTTCAGCGCTGCATGGTCGGTTCGCAGGTGGAATTTACGGCCCAACAAGTATTTGTTGAAATGCTGCAATGTCTTTACTACAGCCAAGAGTTCCCGCCTGGTGACGCAGTAGTTTCTTTCGGGTTTGGATAAGGCCTTGCTGAAGTATGCTATAACAACTTCTTGATCACCCTTCTTCTGTGACAGCACGCCGCCAATTCCGGTGTTACTGGCATCTGTGTCAACTATGAATTCATGCTCATTGTCAGGGTAGCCTAGAATAGGTGCAGTACACAGATGTTCCTTGAGCTTCTGGAATGCAACATCACAGCTCTCATTCCAACAGAACTGTACTCTGTCTTCGGTGAGCTTATGAAGAGGTCGAGCAATGTCAGCAAAGTTCTTCACAAACCGTCTATAGTAGGAGCATAATCCGAGGAATGCTCTGACCTGCGTTTTGTTCTCTGGAACTGGCCATTCCTTCACGGCAATGATCTTATCTGGGTCGGTTTGAATACCGTTCTCCGAGACCACATGTCCTAGAAAGTTCACTTGCCGTCTGAATAACGCGCATTTCTTCGGACTCAGCTTCAAATTAGCTCCTCGTATCTTTGACAGCACTTGCTCCAAGTTTCGAAGGTGATCCTGGAAGGTGCGCCCCACGATGATGATGTCATCCAAGTAGACCAGGCAGGCGTCTCCAATCAGTCCCATGAGCACTCGCTCCATCAGTCTCTCAAAAGTAGCCGGAGCGTTGCACAATCCAAAGGGCATGACGTTAAATTGCCATAATCCTTTCCCTGTGGAGAATGCCGTCTTCTCCTTGTCTCGAGGATCTATTTCCACCTGCCAGTAGCCACTTTTTAGGTCTAAGGTAGAAAACCACTTCATCCCCGTCAGCGTATCCAGTGTGTCATCGATCCTTGGCAGCGGGTAGCTGTCCTTCTTTGTGATGTCGTTTAATCGGCGGTAGTCTACACAGAAGCGCATGCTGCCATCTTTCTTCTTAACTAGCACCACCGGCGAACACCACGGGCTGGATGAAGGCTCGATTACGCCTTCCTTCACCATACCGTCGATCATAGCTTCCACTTCACGTTCCCGTGCCACTGGCACACGTCTTGGTCGCTGGCGAATTGGAGCTTCACTTCCCGTGTTTATTTTGTGCTGGACTAGTGCTGTCTTCCCTATGTCGGCATCACTGGTCGAGAAAATATCGGTGAACCGGTTCAACATCTTCTTAGCCTTGGTCTTCTCTTCTTCTGACAGGGTACTTTGGCAGTCCTCCAAAAGTGAAGACACGTCGAATCGTGCAGCCTGAACCTTGGCGCTGGTAGGTTGCTCCTGACATCTACGCATCCAAGCCGCTCCTTCATAGGTGCCCAATTCCGTCCCTTTCTTGAGCAACACTTCCTTGTCACTTGCATTTAGTGTGCGTACTGATGAAACTTTGGTACCCCTTACCAAGGTTCGTGCAATCTTCCACGATGCCTCTTTCTCTAGGCCTTCGATAAGTACGCAGCGGTTCCCTCGACCAGAACTCCCGGGTAAACAAACCGGTACAACCGTTTCCGACCGCGGTTGAAGCGTGACATTCTTCAGGCAGTACACTTTTCCTGAAGTTGCACCTTCCATGAAGACTTCTTCCGAGCCACATTTCAACACTCCCTGGTTAACATCGATCTCGCAGCGATACTCCCGCATGAAGTCTAGGCCCAGGATGCAGTCGTCCACTATATCGGCCACGATGACTTTGTGACGGTAAACTTTGTTGCCTAGCTTCAGATCCACCTCCATTTCACCTCGGACGGTTATGTGCTGACCGGTAGCTGTTCTCAGATTCACACATTCATTGTTTCTGGAGCAGACCCGAAGAACCCGTCTTGCCAGATGGAAACCGACGACTGTCCGAGAAGCACCCGTGTCTAATGTCAGCTTGCATGGTGTTCTGTTAATTTCGCCTTCGATGATCAGGCTGTTCCCGTCACATGATTGCGAGATCGAGATACTTGGGGCTCTTCCATTACCAGCCAGCACCCGTCCCGCAGTCCTGGCCTCTACTCGTTTCCCTGCTCTCGCTGCCTGGAAGGCACATCAGGCGACCCCTTTGGTGGAGACAGGGTGTCACCAGGCTGCCTACGCTTTGGGCAGCTCAAGCGGATATGGCCTCTTTCTCCGCAGTTGTAGCACCGAGGTGACGACACAACTTCCCTGATGCAGTGACCTCGGTCGTCGCGTCGCACTGCTTCCACCTCCAGAGCGTGGGCTAAGGCATCCTTGAGGTCCTTGAAGTGCCCAAGCCTCACTGCTGCTCTTACCTCCAGGTCCCGGATCCCATCCGTAAACGCCTGTACGAGGTTCCCATCAATAAGCGCAGGAGACGACTGGTATGCCTTCCTGACCAGCTTTTCCACCTCTAGAGCCCACTGCTGCAGAGTTTCTCCGGTGCGTTGCGTCCTGTCCTTCAGCTGAGCACGATACACATGTTCGAGGTGCGCGTCTCCGTACCTCGCCTCCAGCGCCTCAAGAAGCTTCTCGTAGGTGACGTCTTGTCCGAGTGCCTCCAACACTGTCAAGGCCCTATCACGAAGGCCCAAGGTTAGGGCGGTTAAGGCCTGTTCTTTGGTCCACCCATTCGATCGCATCACAGCCTCAAACTGGATCTTGTATGCAGACCATGATGACGAGCCATCAAATGGTGGAACCTTAAACCCACGGGGCGAGGGCGCTACAGCCGCTGATGTCACTTCGAGCCCACGCAATTTCTTCTCCACTTCAGCAACACAGGTCTCGTGGTGGTCATGTACGCGCTTCTCAATGTCGCTGATACGGGCCTCGTGCTGCTGGAGTTCCTCCTTGACCGCCTTCAAGTCCTTCCCCACTGTGGCGCTGAGGTCCTTCATGAGCACCACCTGCTCCTCTAGGCGGCGCGCGTGCTCCTCCTTGTCGCGCTGGAGCTGTTCTTCTAGGCGGCGCGCGTGCTCCTCTTGACGGCGAGCCTGCTCCTCCTTGTCGCGCTGTAGCTGTTCCTCCAGGCGGCGCGCGTGCTCCTCTTGACGGCGAGCCTGCTCCTCCTTGTCGCGCTGAAGCTGTTCCTCCAGGCGGCGCGCGTGCTCCTCTTGACGGCGAGCCTGCTCCTGTTGACGGCGAACTTGCTCCTCCTTGTCGCGCTGTAGCTGTTCCTCCAGGCGGCGCGCGTGCTCCTCGTGACGGCGAGCTTGCTCCTCCTGACGGCGGGCCTGCTCCTCCTGACGGCGGGCCTGCTCCTGCATGAACGCCATCAGAGCCGCGATGTCGGGCACCGTCACGGAGTGTGTAGCGCTTGCAGGCTCCACTGCAGCCGCGGAGTCGCCTGGTCCACCAGGCGATGGAGAAGGAACGTCTCCGAAGCGTCTCTGGTCCAGGTCTTGCTGGCGCTGGTTCCTGGTACGCACACCTTCAGTTTCTTCCTTCGGCATAACCGGCATAATTTATCCCTTTCTTCTGACACCAATTTGTTACGAGCTGGGGTTCGTGATAAATTATATACACTATGCCAGAAAAACTGCACTTTATTCACTAACACAATAACACTAGATACACACACTTAATTTTCCAACACTAATAAAACACACTATTCACACCACTAGAACAACACTAAACACGTTCGACTTATTTCCTTCGCTTCTTGTTGATCGCTTTCCGTATTCAATTGAACTGTCTTATCTCGCGCGCTCTCGCTCTATTTATACTGGCCGGATAACATCACTAGGCTTTTCGAGACGACTCACGATATTTCTGGAAACGTGTAAGGTGTTTCTAGAATTGCGTAAATGTTCTATTTACACCTACGCCATCTATTAGAGAATAGCTGAATTACCTTCAAACCACCGATACATTCAATCTCATGTAGTTCTCCCATTCACTGATAGATGGCGTTATTTTCAATTCGTAACAATATATTGATATATTTTTCACAAGTAATTTATTCGTGGACCTTCGATTAGGCTTACTAGATTTTTTAGGATAATTACCACCGCTATTCAAGAAAAAACTTTGTAGATGTGTTATTTGCGGTCAGCAGTTTAGGTGAGATAGATTGGAGCTGGTGACTATGAATAGTAAACATTATATCTTGATATACATTTTTTATACCATTCTTATTCAGTTTTCCTGTTGTGTACGAAAACATGTTCATGGTTAAATTTAGATTCGTGTCAATAAAACCTGTATAGCCATTATCTTGTAGGTCTGTATACAGTAAATTGTTAAATAATTCCACCTTATAATTATACATTGGAGCGCCACATATGTACGTGGCTGCACATAAAATAATATTAGTATGGGTAATGTGTCCCAATGATTTTCTTATTATTTTAACTATCTGACTATAATTGCAAGTATATGCAAAATCGATACCTCCCAAAATGACGACACAATAGTCATTCTTATTGAAATTCAATAATTTACTGGCAATATTTTTAAACATCCTTTCAATATTACAGTTAGGTGTGACATACCGACAGTAGTCGAACTGACTACAAAACAAATCCTCCACAACTTGCAGTGTACCATAGTAGGTGCTATTAGTCATTATACAAAGTTTAGCTTTGTTAGGTTGACACGTTCGAACAGATACTCCGGGGCTGGCATTAGTCGTATTCAATGTAGCTGTTCCTCCACTAGCTGTGACGTTATTGGGCTCGGTGTGTTCTACGTTGCATGTGTGTTGCCGTCGTCCAGGTGCCTCGAATTGTTCTATATCTGCCGTAGATTTATTGGGTATTGTCTTAGTACTGGAATCCATGTGTAATTTAACTTTTTCTGTGATTACTGCGCAGCTATCTGTCTGCGTTGTCTGGCACGATCTGCTTATGACACATTGTTTAGGTGTATTTTGTTCTTTTTGAGGAGTAATAGTCCTTTTTTTAAGAGGACTATTAGTGATTATTTTATATAAGTCGTTCTTTGTTAATAACGCTTCATTTGTGTGTTTCAGTTTTATTATTTCTAGAGACAGCGTTTCTATTTCCTTGTGAGCACTTTTTAGTTTCTTTTTTAAACTCTCTACGTCCTCCTTCAAATCTTTAATTTGCTCACACTCATCTTCCGATATCTCTGGCCAACTTCTTATAGTGTTATCTAGGCAGGTGGAAGTATCATTCATCGTCTCGGATTTAGATCGAGTGCGCCTACGCCTGAATGTAATATTTTCAAATAAGTCCATGGTTTATAAAATAGAGTGTCTCAAAATTATTCAGTTCAATCAATCAGACAAAAACTATGTTTCTTGTATATTGTAAATTTTGTACTAGGTGCGCACTCTAGTGGGTTATCTCCTAACTAATAATGAAAGTATCTATTAATCAAAATTGTGTTATGCAGTGATTGATGAAATTGTTTTTCTGTTTCGTAATAGATGGCGCTAATTTGTTTATCCAATTTATTGATAAGTGTCTTGTTGTATGGAATACTCCTTATTATTATTGTAGTCCTCTTGAAGGCTATTATTTAGCCAAGACAGGAACTGTAGTTAGCGCTGACTGTTCGCTACTAAAGTGTGTTGCGTCTTTCGTCCGTTCAATGGATATCACACTAGATGTCACTGATAAATTTCTCGCTAAGTCGCGATTCAGGAGTATTTGAAATTTGCAGTGAAAAAACGATTTATTTTTAATAAAAATCACTTTATAGCTTAGATATAGCTGTAGTATCTAAAACTAATTGTATTAAGGTGCTAATAAAGTTTTTCTGCCATTATTGTCTAGTTTTACTCACTGTGGTTGAGGTAAAGTCCTTTAAAAACTTTGGTGTTAAAAACTTGAAATTCTCACTACATATTTGCACAAATTGTTCACAAACAATAACACATATAAATTAAAGTCTTAGGACCACACGTAATTGTTCACACTGAAGTTTTATATAGGTTTTGAATTTTAATAACTAAATTGTTACGGAGTCGATATAACCGCGGGTGGTCAACGTCATAGAACTACCAATAAGTCGGAGTCCTTTGGGCGGTTTGAAAACTCCGACACTAGAGTAAGTACTCTTTGTATCAAATAAGTAGACTTTGTCTTAAAATAGAACTTTATAATTTTTTTCTGTGAAAAAAAAAAAAATAATAATAATAATGGAGTGCTTGTGCCCACGTTGATGTACGGTAGTGAGTGTTGGGTGTGGCAGAAAAAGCATGAAAGCAGAATTAACGCAGTTGAGATGCGGTCACTGCGTAGTATGTGTGGGGTAAGCCTGATTGATAGAATTCCGAATGCAGTAATACGAGAGCGATGTGGCCTGAAAGAAGATGTCGTGACAAGGATTGAGAAAGGAATGCTGAAATGGTTTGGGCACGTGGAGCGAATGAGTGAAGAAAGAATGATGCACCAAATATATGAGGCTAACGTGTATGGGCAAGCCGGTCGCGGCCGACCTCGTAGGACATTCGTCGACCAAATTGGTGACGTTCTGAAAAACGGGAAGGTCCTAAGCACCCGGAACCGGCGAGCATGTATGAACAGAGTAATTAATGTAGAGGAAGCGCGTGAGGTTTGTAAGGATAGATGCAAGTGGCGTTCCGTTGTCTCTGCCTACCCCGACGGGAAAAAGTCGTGAGTTTATGTATGTATGTATGTATAATTTTTTTGTTAATTTTATCAAAGAGAACAAGAGAGTAAAAAAGAAGATTTAATTTAGTAGTAGTAGTTGTTGAGTCGTAACAACATAATGTTTATGTATGACTTCAAAATTCGGATAAAACGAACAAATACATGTTACTATAATATTATTCAGGAACCCTCTAATTTAGAAACAGATTATCGACAGTACTGGAAAGACTTTGTATTGTATTAGTAAATAAAATAAGCAGATAAAAGAAGCAGCTGGGCGAGATTCAAGAATTACTTTATTCTCGCAGTATTGCATAGCGCTAGTGTTGACTATTGATGAATGACTTCCTCAAAGTTCAGTGACCTTCCTCATTTCTGGTATACACGCACAACTATACTCACTGAACATTTTCGTCCGGTCGTCTACTCAGTCACTTGAGTGGTTCGCATCGTTTTGTAGCTATAGATGTAACAGGTAATGGGAAAATAATTGAATTAGGGAATGAAGTAATGGTTATCGTTTATTTATTGGTTGGTCCGATGGTTGGGACAGAAATTATAACATAAATGATTTTCGTTCTTTGAGTTATAAAACATGAAGAACGTCGTGAATATGTTTTTAATTACAGCTGTAAATATGTACCAGTGAATTACCGACAGTGTAATAAACGGTTTCTATTAATCATTGCTATCAATGAAAAGAAAATCAGTATCAATATAAATACTTGTAAACTTTCTCGACGAAACATATATATTACTATGTGTACAATATAGTAATATTTATGTAAAAACCCTATTTATATCACTATAATAATTATAATATGAAGAAATCTTGTGGATATTCCTAAGATTAACTAAAATAAACCCAATTATAAAACATAACACCTCGGTATACATATATTAACCTTAATAAATTACCTCCTTGGAGATGGTCTCAGATTGGGGAAGACTGAATTTGGTCCAATTTAACCCCACAAAGACACAAGTTTGCGTGTTCACCCTTAACTGCCTCCGCCAGTATTGGAATACTTGGTATCGACATATCGAGCGAAGTCCAGTTCCGCGTTCACTTAGAGGCTAAGGCTAAGTTAGCCTCGAAGAAGCTTGGCGTGCTCAATAGATCGAGACGGTATTTCACTCCGGCCCACCGCTTACTCCTTTATAAGGCGCAGGTCCGGCCACATATGGAATACTGTTCTCACCATTGGGCAGGGGCACCCCAGTACCAGCTTCTTCCTCTGGACCGCATCCAACGGAGAGCCGCTCGAATTGTCGATTGCCAAAATATTTGCAACCGGTTAGACCCCTTGGCGCTGCGTAGAGATGTAGCCTCGCTATGCATCTTTTATCGCTATTACTATGGGGAGTGCTCCGAAGAGTTGTTCGGATTAATCCCTGCCGCCTCTTTCCGCCATCGTTCTACGCGACAGAATTTCCATCCCCATCATTTAGATGGTTGGCAAGCCACAACGGTGCGCTTGTCTAGAAACTTTCTGCCTCGCACCTGTAAACTGTGAAATGATCTGTCGCCTGCGGTTTTTCCGAACCAATACGACCTTCAAACCTTAAAAAAAAGAGCTTATACCTTTTTAAAAGGCCGGCAACGCACTTGTGACTCCTCTGGTGTTGCGGGTGTCCATGGGCGGCGGTAATCACTTAACATCAGGCTCCTATTCCATAGAAAAAAAAAACTATATACTTTTTATCTTACCACGTGCAGAGTTTACGTCCCGAAATGTGTCCATGTTTGACAATACAAGTCACAGTCTCATAGGGAGTCTAAATAAACAAGATGTTAATCCACAAGTTCTGACAACAGGTGTTTAGGAAATTTATTCGGTAAGAAATTATGTTTCTTACCTTATACTAGTAGATGCTTATGACGCAGGCAAATCGTATAAGATGGTACTATGCAAGCGGCGTTCGTTTGGTTAGAAACTGTCATCGGTTTAAAATTCTACGGCAAATTGTAAAACAGTCATAGGTACAGTAAACATTAAGTAGCTGATGGGAGTAAGAGGTAATGTAAGGTTTTCTTTTAACCTTGTACCCAAGGAGTCTTGCGACACGGACGACGCCCTTTGTAATATGCCGAATTATTCAAATTGTCTGCCGGCAAATATACTTCAAGTCAGTGTATGAAATGTATCCACTGTGTTACTTCAGGCAGTAATTTATGTATGTGTGCCAAACAAAAAAAATAGAAGTTAAAAGTTTTTGATAATTCTTTATATCAACTTCAATCAATCAATCAGCCTATTGCAGTCCACTGCTGGACATAGGCCTCTCCCAACACGCGCCACAGTACACGGTCCTCAGCCTTCCGCATCCAGTCTGTCCCAGCCACCTTTTTCAGGTCGTCGGTCCACCTAGCCGGGGGCCGCCCCACCTTACGCTTGCCGATGCGTGGTTTCCACTCTAGGATACGCTTGCTCCATCGGCCATCAGTCCTTCTACAGATATGGCCAGCCCACTGCCACTTGAGCCTACTGATTCTGTGAGCTATGTCGGTAACTTTGGTTCTTTGGCGGATAACTTCATTTCGGATTTTATCCTTCAAAGAAACGCCAAGCATAGCCCGTTCCATAGCTCGCTGCGTGACTTTTAGTTTGTGGACTAGTCCCACTGTGAGTGTCCACGTCTCGGCACCGTACGTCATAACAGGTGTCCTACCTGTTATGACGTACGGTGGTGGCATTGGTTGAAGATTTTGGTCTTCAGGCATTGCGGTAGGGGCGAAGAGAAAACTCGACGTAGCTTGCCAAACGCTGCCCAACCCAACTGGATCCTGCGGTCGATTTCTTTCTCGAAGTTGTTTCTACCAAGCTGGACTACTTGCCCAAGGTAGACATACTCTTGAACAACTTCGAGCATCGATCCGTCGACATACATCGGTCCCGGCACAATGTGTTCGTTGAACATTATCTTGGTTTTATCCAAGTTCTGTCGAGACCGACCCCTCGAGATGCTCCATTTAGGCTGTGCAGCATCTCGCTCAGCTCTTCCAGGCTCTCTGCCACGATAACGATATCGTCGGTACACCGAAGGTGGGATATGTACTCGCCATTAATGTTTATGCCCCTGTAACGGGTTCTGGTAGTAAAACGCAGTAGAGGTTCTAGATGCGTTTATTGCCGAGTATTGTCTCACTTCCCTTGCCACGAGTATGACCGACCAACAACACGACACTGGCCTGAACACTAAGGGCTGCAGTCTCCCACGCTGTTCCCTCCAGTAGTGTGCAGGGCAGGTTGCTCGTAGGGCTGCGCGTAGCGGGCAGATCCTCGCAGGCCGTTGGTTCAGCTGGCAGGCGTTGGCGGTCTGAGTGCGATGAGCAGGGCAGGCCAGACTCTTCGGCAGAGGTGAAGCCGAAGGCGATGCAGGAAGCGTAGCGGTCTAGGTAGACTAGCCTGGAGCCTTAAGGTGGACCTTGAACCTGAAGGAAAGCAGCATTAGGAGAGCCACAACCAATAGATTCAGGCAGGCGGCGTCAGCCGGCCTCAGCTAGCAGGTAGAGAGATGGGCATTAAGCTAGTGCAGTAAATGTAGTAACTCACCCGTAGCTGGGACCAGGATACACGTATGAAGTAGTAGTAGTGGTACGTAGCTAGGCACGGTAACAATCATTAGCGGTGCCGGTCTCTCTGTCGGCCCCTATATATACTGGGCCTTCCATCAGAGTTCGTGTCGGCGCATAACAAAATATGGAAAAAGCGCGGACGGTGGCCTTCTCTGATTGGCCGAGCGTATGGACGGTATTATGACGTACACTCGGTAGGTACCGGACATACGCTACAAAACCGCCCGCCTTAGGAGAGGATTTTACGTGGCTAACAAGGAAAATCCGACTAGCTGCGTTAGGTCTATGAGTCCGCTACTGTCCAAGCTAAGACGGCATATAGAAAGAAGGAAGGGAAAGTCTTATACGGTTTGTAACAAATAGTTAGGCACCATAGTGTATAAGTTTTAGGTATTTTATGTGCCAAAACCCAATAGAATTTCCAGACGCGTCCGACAACTCGTAAACGAGAGGCGACTTTTTATTAATCACTGTGCACTTCACGAACTTAGGGGCTAGTTTCTTACAGAAGGACTTATCCTTGTCGCTCTGATAAAAAGTTATTTTCCACGCAGTGTCTCCCACATTAAACTCGGCTGGTTTACGGCGTAAATTATAAGTTTGGGAATTCCTAGCATGAGCTTAAATGAGGAGTGCCTGAACTTTGACAAATATGCCTGATAAGTGACCTATGTTTTCTGCGTAATCGTCCCTAGGTATGTATACTATATCATCAGCGTCCGTGTCGACATAGTGTGAGCCGCATGGAACTAATTCACGTCCATAGACTAAAAAACTAGGTGTATAGCCCGTGACTTCATTAACTGCAGTATTTAATGCAAACTGCACCTTAGGTAGGAGAGTGTCCCATAATCTCTGGTCATTTCCTACAAACACCGCTGAGGTAGAACCAATGGTTTTATTATAGCGTTCGACCGTATTCACATGTGGGGAATATTTAGGAGTATAATGAAGATTAGGGATTTTGTACTTGTACAACATAGCTTTTAAAGTAGCACTTACAAACTGTTTACCATTGTCCAATATAATTGTAGATACCATGAACTAAAAATATTTTTTCTTCCAAAATATTAGTTATTATTTCAGCAGTTGCGCGCCTGATAGGAAAAAGTAGACAGTACTTACTAAAACAACAAGTTACTACAAAGATATAGGCGTTTTGTTTTCTTGTGACGGGTAATGGCCCCACCAAATCTACACTAATGGTTTGGAAGGGTCTTGAACACACTTTGGGTCTTCCCATGGTTCCCAATGGTGCATGGTTCTGATGTTTGTGCGCGATACAAGTGTCGCAAGAATTTATGAACTTTACCACGTCATCGTGCATTTTGGGCCAATAGTAACGCAGTGCTAAGCGCTTGTAAGTTTTAAATATACCGAAATGCCCCGAAGTGGGTTCGGCATGGTTCTCTAATATGGCATTATTTCGATCAGAAAAAGGTAGCACTTCTTTCCATTCGAACTCCTTACGTAGCATACACCTAGATTTTATCAAAGGATACAATTTATTATTTTTAATAGAATAGTCTGTATAGTCATTAGGTGAAGATAAACAACCATTGTAGGTGGCTGAATACCATTGATCAGTGTCAACATTATGGCCATTCACGTCATTATTATTCGCGTTAATTATATTTACAGGTAGGGATCGTGATAACACATCGGCTATAATATTATCTGCGCCGCGCCGATGCTTTATTTCGAAGTTAAAGGCTGACAGACGAACCGACCACCGAGCTAATCTACTAGTCGGGTTGCTCAAGTTTAGGAACCATTTCAGCGCAGAATGGTCAGTATGCACCACGAACTTTAACCCATTATCTAAATAACAGCGCCAATATTCGAGGGCTGTTAGAACTGCTAATGTCTCCCGTTCTGTTATACTGTAGTTTTGTTCCTGTGCATTTAGTGACCTTCTCATGAAAGCGATAGGTAGTTCCATGCCATCTATTTCTTGTGTAAGCAACCCACCGATGCCACTCGCACTCGCATCTGTGTGAACTTGAAAAGGTTTCTCGTAATCGGGACACGATAATATTGGTGCGGAGCTTAACAATTGTTTTAGTTTACAAAACGAGTCATCAGCTTCCACCGATCACTGGAATGGTGCAGCTTTCTTACCTGTAGAAGTAAGTTTGTTCAAAGGACCGGCAATAGTACTAAAATTAGGTATAAATCGCCGATACCATGATGCAATGCCTAAGAACCTTTTGACTTCTTTTTTATTCTTAGGCGTAGCATATTGAAGAATGGCTTCCACCTTACATGGGTCTACTTGTAAACCTTTAGAGCTTACTAGCCCAAGTACTTCAATTCATCACGGAAGAATTTAGATTTTCTAAGTTATCCGCTTGACCGCTAGCGCCAATTCGCCGAATTCACTTGACCGCTCACGTTCTAAACAAAATGTCGCGCCGCCGCTCGCCAGTTGGGCGCGCTAACATAAACATTTAAGGTTGATAAGTCGGTAACATAAGTTAAAGTGATGTTTTTCTTCAACCTTATAAATGACTCTTTCAAGTCGTATGAATTCTTTGTTGATATTTATTTTCTAATTTATTATACTTAGCAGCGAACATTGACTATCGTTGAAAAAAAAACACTTTGTGTATTTTAAACAGGATTATTTTAAAAAGTAAATCGATGACATACATATTTTATAAGTTTTAACTGTAGAGGGATTCTATCTACACCGAAATAAATCAAAAAAACATGTGTCATAGGATAAAAAATTTAATTACACGCATACGATAAGCACGTAATTACTTAGCAGCGAACATTTACTATCGTTGAAAAAAACACTTTGTGTATTTTAAACAGGATTATTTTAAAAAGTAAATCGATGACATACATACATATTTTATGAGTTTTAACTGTAGAGGTATTTTTTCTACACCGAATTAAATAAAAAAAACATGTATCATAGTATAAAAATATTTAATTACACGCATACGATAAGCACGTAATTACTTAGCAGCGAACATTGACTATCGTTGAAAAAAACACTTTGTGTATTTTAAACAGGATTATTTTAAAAAGTAAATCGATGACATGCATACTTTATGAGTTTTAACTGTAGAGGGATTCTATCTTCACCGAATCAAATAAAAAAAAACATGTATCATAGTATAAAAATATTTAATTACACGCATACGATAAGCACGTAATCACGGAGAGCGCGAAACAAAGAGTGGCATTTGACATTATTTTTTCGTTCCGGGTTAACGATTTTAAGACTCGCTTCGTATTTTTAGCATCAAGAAATGTTCAATGATTTGAATAGAACAGAGAAAAATTATTTAAAACATTATGTAATAGAACGAAACAGTCAATTCAGACCGAATTTAGCGCTGTAACCAAAAAGGGAAAATAGTCACTTGTGCGCGGTCTACGGCATTTCGAAAAAGGGAGAATAGTCACTTGTGCGCGGTCAAGCGGTTAATGGTAAGGTTGGCCGATTTTAATTTTTCGTATACTTTATTTAATAGTGACACATGAGCATTAAAAGATGGCGATATAAGCACGATATCATCTAAAAAAACGAATACAGAGTTTACGAACTCTGGACTGTTCGTAAACAAGTGATCCACCAAACGCTGTTGTGTCGCAGGCGCATTCGTTAAACCAAACGGCATAGTCACAAATCTAAATGTTCCTCTAGTAGGCACATAGAACGCAGTCTTATCACGATCACATTCGCGAAGAGGCGTCTGCCAAAAGGACTTAGATAAGCCTATACTACTTAGATATCTAGCGTTCCTTAGATTGTCTAAAATTTCAGATACGTAAGGTAGTTTGTACGCGTCTTTTTTAGTAATAGAATTAAGTTTCCGACTATTTAAACAAAATCTTAGTTTACCGTCCTTCTTAGGCGTTAGTAAAATAGGTGACGACCACGGACTTTCGTATTTTTCTACTACGCCCAATGCAAGCATTTCGTCTAATTCGTCAATAATTATTTTTAATTTCGCCGGCGGTAACCTATAATATCTTTGGCGTATCGGCGCAGAATCGAATTGCAATTTCTATTCGAATAAATAAAAAATAGAAATATATATATCGAATTGAAAATTGCATGTTCTATTAGGTGAGTTCATCCTAACCCGGTTTTTTCAGTAGAAATCGACTCGTATTGCTTTATAATTAACTTAGCCGTTCTTTGTTGTGACTCACTCAACTCACTAAAAGATTGCAATACGTTCGTGTTACTTGGCTTATTTTCACCTAACACACTACACGGCAATGTTTTAGACATGCATACGCATGTGATATGGTTAGGCAGTAATTTAAATAATTTCCAGAAATCGATGCCTAAAATTAAATTACTTGTAACTTCTGGAATAATATAAGCTTTCAATAAGTGGGTTTGACTATTAAAAGTAGTGGGTAAGTTAATAAAACCGCGCGGCAACAATATATTTCCACCCGCGGACCGAATGGAATTAGTATTGTGACACTGCTGTATTTCTAACCCGGTTTTAGTAATTACCTCCAGATGGGAGTTGTTACCTAAAATTGTAATGGCTGAACCGGAATCGAGCAATCCACAAATAGGTAAACTGTTAATCGTTACGTTAACATAGGGCCGTAGGTCATTTTTAGGTTTATTATCCAGGATCGAGGCGACGGAATAACTAGAGAAGTACACTTTTAGAGTGTTTAGCCAATTTCTCCAATCATCTTTGTTAAAATTAGTTGCATAGGTTGTAGAACCTAATTTAGGTTTTGACACGCCCCGACCCTGACCAACTAGTTTTTCGGTTTCGTAGATTTACAGTTCGGGCAGTTAGGGAATGTCACATCCCTACGGCCGCACTTGAAGCAAATTGCGAACCGATCACCTTTGCATTCATTCAAACTGTGATCATTAATACGGCAGCGCGGACAGTACTTGGACGTGACTAGAGTGACAGAGCTAGGTTTAGACTTAGGATTCCTAGGTTCGTTGTTCTCAGTATATTTGGGTTTTCCGGGCGTACCCTCTATAGTGGCAACGCAATAATTATTGTAGGAATTTTCGGACAATCGCTTTGACGGTGACAGCTTAGCGAACAGCTGATTCATTATCGAGAGATAAATAATTATAGTTTCTGTAGCACCTTGAGTACGTCGGCGGATTTCATTTAATAACCGGTAGTCATAATCGTACGGTGTGAAATCGTCTATTAATTTAGTGGTGAGTTCTTCCTACATGCGTTGCCGGTGAATATTTCGGCGGCATACGAAAAAATTTTAGTGGAAGGTAGATTACGCGCGGTTTGGAATTCGGTTACGCGTTGTAGGAATGCTCGGACGCATCTCGTACCGTCGTATTTTAGCTTAGACAGTTCGGTAACTCTCAAATGTTCACAATGCAATACTGGGGCTAACCCTGCCTGCGTCGAGGTAGACGACGCAGGTTGGACCTCAGCCACAGCATCAGCTGAGCGAACACCTGATTGATTGCTCAATGGCGGACAGCTCCGCCGAGAGCTTGTCAAACCGGCTGCACAATTCGGTAATACGTTTGCAATACGCCGTAGGACGTTCCATCCTACGGAGTCTGTGGAATAGATGGTTGTGCAGTGCGGTAGACCTCCTAGCTAGGTTCACGTCGTAAGAAGAGGATAATGAATTTAGTCGCTTGGCCAGCTCAGAGATGGCCTCGCTAGCGCCCTCGAAGTCCACCGTGATGACTAGGCCCGACTCCAAAATATCATCATCTGGAATGGCTTCCAGTAATTTAGGGAGCTGCTTCCGCAGACCTAGGGCAGAGGTGGCCGGCTCCTCACCTCTAATCGCATCCTCGTAAGCTAACTCGTTCTTGTTTAGTAGGAAGTATTTTATGGGGTGTGAGCCCATGGTGTATGAATAACCGCGTAAGTATAAACACTACACTTAGTGCGCAAGCGTTCCGCCCTTACAAATGGCCTACTTTACGATTAGGCGTAAAGTTCGACCGCTAGGACTAATTAGAAAAAACGTTAGAATTCAAAATTGCGAACTAGTACGTAGTAGGTAGTTAGACTAAGAGGTAGACAATTAGGACAACAATACGTACCGGTTCACTGTAGCCGCACCTCCTCGCTTACAAGAATGGAGACCTGCTAGAAGAGAACTCGAGCACGGAAAGCGAGACAATAACCCACGTAGGCGCCACTGTAACGGGTTCTGGTAGTAAAACGCAGTAGAGGTTCTAGATGTGTTTATTGCCGAGTATTGTCTCTCTTCCCTTGCCACGAGTATGACCGACCAACAACACGACACTGGCCTGAACACTAAGGGCTGCAGTCTCCCACGCTGTTCCCTCCGGTAGTGTGCAGGGCAGGTTGCTCGTAGGGCTGCGCGTAGCGGGAAGATCCTCGCAGGCCGTTGGTTCAGCTGGCAGGCGTTGGCGGTCTGAGTGCGATGAGCAGGGCAGGCCAGACTCTTCGGCAGAGGTGAAGCCGAAGGCGATGCAGGAAGCGTAGCGGTCTAGGTAGACTAGCCTGGAGCCTTAGGGTGGACCTTGAACCTGAAGGAAAGCAGCATTAGGAGAGCCGCAATTAATAGATTCAGGCAGGCGGCGTCAGCCGGCCTCAGCAAGCAGGTAGAGAGATGGGCAGTACGCTAGTGCAGTAAATGTAGTAACTCACCCGTAGCTGGGACAAGGATACACGTATGAAGTAGTAGTAGTGGTACGTAGTTAGGCACGGTAACAATCATTAGCGGTGCCGGTCTCTCTGTCGGCCCCTATATATACTGAGCCTTCCATCAGAGTTCGTGTCGGCGCATAACCAAATATGGAAAAAGCGCGGACGATGGCCTTCTCTGATTGGTCGAGCGTATGGACGGTATTATGACGTACACTCGGTAGGTACCGGTCATACGTTACACCCCGTCCAGTCCAGTCCAGCGTCTTAAAAACGTCTTCGAGAGCGTTGGTAAAGAGCTTAGGGGATATAACATCCCCCTGCCTCACCCCTCTACGCAACTCAATGGGGCTGGTTTTACTGTCCTGGAGCTGGACGGTCATAGTGGCCGTGTCGTACAAACATCCCAACACCTCGATGTAGAGCCAATCGTATAATATCAACTTACCTATAGTATATTTCCAAAAAATATATAATATATATAAATATTTAATATATATTCCATAATATATTTGATAATAACTGAGAAACTAAAGTGACTAGAAATTTTAGGGTTTTTATCATCTCACTTGTGGAGATTTTTTTAAATATATTTTTTAATATATATTTCTACTTACTTTCGGCTGAGGATCAAAGGCTTCCGACTCCCGTTCTTCCATTTTCTCCGTCGACGGTCATTTGTTTTATGCGACACCTTTACATATGGGCGTAAATTATCGGGTAAGGAGATGATAAGTAAAATAACAGTCATACATTATTTCAATTTTAATTACTCACAGTACAATCAATAATCATAGAAAACAATTACAATTTCCTATTATCAATTTCTATCAAAATCTAACGTTCACTAATCACGTGGCTGCGAGGGCCCGTTGAGCTGTTCCAAGCTTCACTCACATTTAAAAAGTTGCCGCCTCACCAGTGCCCGGTGTTCGCTATGGAATTGACATTCGACTATACGGCCAGTTGCATTCTAAAAGAAGGTTGTAGTATATGACCAGCTGTTGAGGTTGCCACGGAGGTTTGCCTACATATATTTTAGTAAAGTACTTGCTGACCCGGCGAACTGCGTACCGCCATATATGTAATATACATATCAAACTTCGCCTGAAATCCGCGTTATTTAAGGCTACTGCTCCGCTCTCATCGCTCATAGCGCGATGTTATATAACCTATAGCCTTCCTCGATAAATAGGCTATCTAACACTGAAAGTACTTTTCAAATCGGACTTGTTCCTGAGATTAGCGCGTTCAACCAAACAAACAAACTCTTCAACTTTATATATTAATATAGTAGGTATAAGATATTATATTTTATAGTCAGCTGTTTAAGTCATATTTTCAAAATTATTTTTTTATTAATGTTTTTACAAAAAATATGTTCAAATAACTACATGTAATTATTAACAAAGGTGCAAAGGTTAAAAGTAAGTTATTCACAATTTCTTGCAATTCATTACCTAGTAATTTCATCATTTTTAAAATAAGGTTTAGTCGTAGGTAATGTTTTTCTATCTATCTATCTATCTATCTATAACGTCACGCCTGTCTCCCATTGGGGTAGGCAGAGACTATGGAACGCCACATGCTTCGGTTCAAACATACCTCTTTCGCTTCATCTACATTCATTAACCTCGTCATGCATGCGCGTCGGTTATAGGTAGTATAGCTAGCAAGACGAGCCTTACTTGGTATAATTTCGCTACTGATGATGGACCGTAAGGCGCCATTCACACTATTTCCTGTTTTCACTCTCCTTTCAACATCTCCCTCACATTTCCCATCTCTCGTAAACAAAGACCCTAAATACACAAACTCATTCACTTGTTCCACTTTTTGTTTTTACACCCATTATAGTCTTAATGGATTATACAATTCATTATAGCTCTTAAGGGTTAACACATCTCCCATTGCTGGGTACAGGAGAAACATTTATAATTTATCAAAAATCATTATGGACAACTCTTTGAAATGCATTTTGTGTAAGTGATCATTAATTATTGGATACGCTTAACTTCGAAAGATCAGAGTTGCGTACAGAGGATTTGAAAACGAGATCCTTTGCGTGGCAGCCTCTTAGTCTCACCACTGTAATACCACTGCCATCCGCATACATCGCAGTCAAATTGAGATCTTCTTTTCTTAAAGTCGGGTAATAAAACAGTATTTATCTGTGTCCTACCCTATAAGTATAAGCTCCGGTAAACCCAGTTTAATTAAACTATCATAACCTCAGATAAAGACTAGTACTAAAGCATATTTTATTATGCATTGTTTGTTTTCATACGAGTGAACTGCCAACAAGCTACACAACAAAGATTTTGTAGAATTTTACTAGTATTTACACTAAATGTTTTGGAGATATTTTGAAAACTTTGGCGACATTATTTGAACGGAAAATATACTGTGGGAAAAAACAGAGTCCTAATAATAATATCGAAAGACACAAGCATCTTCTCATAACATGGACAAAACCATAGTGGAACAGAGTTTAAAAGGCAAGATCCGACAAGAAAAAACAGGGCTCATAAAGCGTTCAAAACAAGAGGCATCCAAAAATAACTTTTCCAAACTTTTGATTGCAACCTCAATAACATTTCTCATATTCTCTCTCTAAAGTATTACCACCCTCATTTTTCACAAACAATTTATTATGGTGCCATTCCTTACAAAAAATACTTATATCGAATGGGGGAACACGCCATAGTAATTTGTTCGAGACCTTTTCTCCTTTTGATGCTCTCTCTATAAATATACATTTTGTTGTTCAGTGACTTGGCTACTGAAGCGACTATAATTTTCTCTTTAATAGAATGGATGACTTTTTGATTGGATCAATTTAAAGTTTACAAATTAGTAGCTAGCTCGTTAATTGTTTTCGAACGGATTTGCGATTGAATGTGAAGTGGCGAGTTAGCTTCTATTTTGGAGGTAATCACGGGCAAATGGAATTTCTAGAAATATAGATCAAGCCTTAAAGGTCATGAAACTACGCAGGCACGGTAACGACAGCACTCCAATCTAGCTATGAACTTTTCATTTAAACCACTCGTATGCCGTTTTATTTTTGACATTTCGTCAATATTCTACTCTATTCTATCACATTCCCACAACACCTTCTAGTTCCAAACTAAGCAGAGCTTGTGATGTGGCATTATGGGTACTAGAAAATGGATAAATATACATATATACTATTTTCTTTTTTGTAAATACAAACATATCATACATAGTAACAGATATACAGACCAAGTCAAATATCCATGCTCACGCACACCAATGTGTGACTTGAGCAGATATCGAACGTACGCCACCGGGTCGTCTACCAAACAAAACCAAACTTTAAATTCACTTGCCAAAAACATATCGTGCTGCAGTTCTGGTGCGCCGTTACGGTGCCAGTATAGTGTAGGGAACTTTAGGCGCGTAATTAGAATCAAATTAATATAACGAGGCAATAAATAAGCTTATGTTATCAACTTCTCCAAGTAATAATGCAACATAATAAACATGCCTGCCTCGTTGGTCTCGCGGCATAAATGTGCGCGTAGGATTGGGAGGTCTCGTGTTCGATGCCCGGGTCGGGCAAAGTGTTATTAGGATTTTCCGTTAGGAAATTCTCATTAGCAGCACGGAGTCTTATAATGTTCCCGGTACGGCAATAGGCTCGCCCCCTATTACGTGGGACCTAAAAATTCATGGCGAAATGTGGGTGTAATATTACACTTCTGCCTACCGCTTCGGGGATACAGGCGTGAGTCTATAAATAAATTAAAAAAAAAATAATAATTATATTACTATGAAATAAACATATTTTTTAAATTTGATTACATGTACATTGTTTGCTGGAAAAACAATAATGTAAAGCGGCTATTTATGACATTTTAATAATGTTTCCCTCCGTAATCATTAGAATAACAAGCAGCTTATTCCACAAATAGGATTCTGTATTGTAAATACACCCATTTACTTCCAAACACAGCCAAATACTAAACGGATCTAAAAACAAAATTGCGAACGAATCCCAGGCAGAAATAAAATAAATTCGGACAAAAGGCTGTTAACCAATCAAGGGTCTGAATAGGCCGATGATCATTCAAGTTAAAAACAAAAATGCTTTAATCAGCTGCTTCCTTTGCTTTTCACGCTCACTTAAACATCAAAAGTTTTTTGTTCAAGCTCTGTGAAGGTCGATGAAGGCTGCCCAAGGCCAAACGTGCCCATTGACCACAGTTTTTGAGTTTTGAAGAGCGACAACTGACTTAGAATGCAGTTGATAGCCCATGCTTGAGTGCATCGAAGTATTAATGGTCTGTTTTATGCATAAAAGCGTGTGAAAACTGTTCGTACAAAGGGTTCTACAAATTATTAAAATGATTTTCATTTGAATAATTTGTACACAGTTTTAATGAAAACAGTACATAGGTGCATAGGGTTCCCACCAAGAACTTAGGGTCCCCAGCCAACCTCACCTGCAAGTGGTGCACCTGCCGATCAACGGACGAAGCCCTGGCAAACAAAATATCTCGATAAGCGGCAATAGACTCGCCACCTATTACGTGGGATCAAAACACTGGCGAAAAGTGGGCGTTTAATATGCCTCAGCCTACCCCTTCGGGGAAACAGGCTTGAGTCTATGTATGTATGTATGCAGTACATTGAAATGTATTGGAAAACGTTATTATATCACTGCTTGTGGCTTTGCCGAGTGAGTGTGAGGTGACGCTAAGGCGATCGCAACACGTTAGGTGGCAAACATTTTTTTCATTGTCCTAAAATATTCAAGACAGCGATCAGTTCTTTTAAAAATTTTACCTTAGTAGGATTAGAAGCCCATAGCAAGATGGTCGCTGTGGAAGTCTACATAGTATATGCAGCAACATTGAACATATTTAAAAATATATATTTATTCCAATTGGCCTTGTAGGCCTTCAAAATAGCGGACTCAAATACATGATATTTGGTTCACACACATTTGTTATTCGGTTTGACAAACAATATGCTTTTATCTACATATCACGTAACCAGACCGCAAGAGAAAGCTTTTGTAAAAATAAAATAGTAGTTTTGATAATAATCCTCGGCATGTTATTATTTTTATACAATGGTTACAATCTAGTCAATACTATCTGTTTTCAGTGTAGTTATGTAGTTTCATCATTATTTATAATAGTAAAGAAATCTGAAAACCTCTGGGAATATTATATTTTACAAATACTTTTTTTAAACGTTTTATGAGCGATAGTATTTCAATTATTGTAAAACATACTATGAAGTTTATTTGATAATCGAATCTTTAGCATTTTTTTTGTTTGGTGATATTGTTCAATCATCGCAGTTATGCATGGTTCGACTTGTAATTGACGGTTTAGGCGTTATAAGTACGCACTACACCACATAGATACATTATAAAGACATTATTGTAAGTAAAAAAAATTGCTTTGTCATTTTCTTTTGATTAAACATACATTGTGATTGACATTTAACCATACGAAAATTAAATCGTGTCAAATAAAATCCATAGCCATTTATTTCACTGAAGTATTTCTAAAGACACGAAGATTAATACACTGTAATAAAAACGCCCTTTTTGAAACGGTAAAGAATGCCGACAAAAGAATTCTAAAATATACATACATAGACTCACGCCTGTTTCCCCGAAGGGGTAGGCAGAGGCATATTAAACGCCCACTTTTCGCCAGTGTTTTGATCCCACGTAATAGGTGGCGAGCCTATTGCCGCTTATTGGGACATTTTGTTTGTCAGAGCCTCGTCCGTTGATCTGCAGGTGCACCACTTGCAGGTGAGGTTGGCTTGGGACCCTAAGTTCTTGGTGGGAACCCTATGCATATATGTACAGAATTCTAAAACAAATGAAAAGAAACCCGTAAAACATGACACACATCCCAAGTGACACTTCTTGACCGTAATTCAAATAGATGTCACCCTCATCAATAAAACATACCAACATACTTTAAATACACATAGTAAAGTTGCAATACGGGACCAACTCGTCGAGACGAGCCTCAATATCACGACAAATCCTTTTACGTTTTTCCAAACAAGAAAACAATTTTGGACTCTGCCTAAGGTAGACATAAATATGGTAATGTGACATATAAAACCCTTTTGCCAAGGTTTAGTGCTTCAGGAAGAATGTCGTGTAGACGAAATACTGCGAAATTTTTCGGGGCTAGTATTGGCTATATAAGATTCTTTTGTCAAGTGAAGTCTTGAATAGTTTTACTGTTATTATACAACAGGTTTTATACTACGGTAAGACTTTGATAGGGTATTGTATAAATATATTTTTGTACTGCTGTTTTACGCAGCACCTTACCTTGCCTAAGATTTTCAAATCTTTGATTAAGGCAGTGATAGTGTAATGGAGATACCAACAGACTGATCTATAATATCTATAATAATAAAAAAAAAATCGGGCAAGTGCGAGTCTGACCCGCGCACCGAGGGTTGCGTACGCATTGCATCGTTTCGAACGACGAATTTTGCCCGTTTTTTATGTCGAGTGCCGTAATAGAATATTGCTAAAATAAGTATAAGAAAAGTTTTTCTACTGTTAACATGAATGACCTCCATAACTTTAGCAGTAATCGCGAAAATATTTAAGTACATTCCTATCTACAAAACCGTTCTTGTAGTTATTCTTGTTTTCATACTGTAAGACTTGGTATTGGTAAGAAATTATGTATAAATGGCCATATTTTTATTGCACTGTGAAAGATCCTTGGTTTTTCCATGAAACTATGTAACTGTAAATTTAAGTAACTAGTAACTCTCGAGCAACTTTTAAAATGACAGATGGATTCGTTTTTCAACGTGACATCTTCAGTCTATCGCGAACAAATCGTAACGCGCATGCGTGACTTGACTTGTCCGTTTAAGCGACAATTATACATATTATTACTAATGACAGACATTTTGTTTACCATCTCAACTGTATTTTATTCATCTCGCTGATTGCAAATAAATATTTTCTTTCACACAATAGCACAATTTTATTTATTTACTTTATTGGAGGTTGGTGCTAATTACGCTAGTCCTCTAAATCTGTATGAGCGCCCATACAACTTAGAGGACTATCTTAAATGAAGGCTACTATGTATGTATCAGGGGACATCCTTAAATTTTCCACTTTTTTATTTTTTGTAATTTTTCCTTTATTTGTGCTGTAAGACCCTGCTTTTGGCCAAATTTCGTGATTCTAGTTCAACGGGAACTACCATATAGGTTTTCGACCCAAAACCTATAGGGTACTTACGGTTGACCTAGAATTGTGAATTTTGGTTAAAACCGAGGTCTTACAGCACAAGTAAAGGAAAAAATCCGCAAATTAAAAAAGTTGAAAATTAAGGTTAATTTTGGTACTTACAAGTTTTCGCAAAAATCTACTTTTAACCATATCTTTTTATCGGGTTGACCCAGGACGCTGATTTTAATACACCTAATAGGAACCATAGACCTCAGGTATAAATTTGCTAGCTCCACCCGTTCCTGAGAAAATTGGTGGTGACACACGGACAGACAGACAGACGGACGAGAAAGTGATCTTATAAGGGTTTCATTTTTTACCTTGTGAGTTACGGAACCCTAATAGTATCCTTTTAGGGTAGCGGAGATCAGATAGCAGTCACTCTGTGGAAACGAATGTTATGTCGAATCTGATAAGACTAGAAAATGGACCACGGCCAGTTTGATGTAATTGAGATAACGCTTGGACGATGACCATTATGATGTTAAAAACCTATGATGCTTGCATGAACAAGGTTCTTTTCGTTATTTAGATAAATCCATTTGAAAAACTCTGACGAATGGGTTGTAGTGTCAAGTTAGTACTTTAGTATTATTATTATCATTGTAAATGTTATATTAATGAGCAAAATATATATCTGAGCTTCGCACAATAAAAATGTTTTTATAAAATATATTTTCAGCTACCATTCATTACAGGGGCGCGTGTAAGCTCTAACGTATGTTGCTTCACAGTAATGAATTAAAATACCGTGCTAAACACGCATGAAAAATGTTGTGAGCAAAAATTATATATTATTTAACCTAATTACTTGGCGCTAGTCCATGTTGAATAATTATTATTTGAATAGTAAATTATTTATAACTACATACATACATACATTTATGCTCACGCCTTTTTCCCGTCGGGGTAGGCAGAGACAAGAGAACGCCACTTGCTTCTATCCTTGCAAACCTCACGCGCTTTGTTTATAACTACCTTATTCATATTCATACACTTCCATGAATTATCAAACAATTAACTATGCTAGTTAATATAATTGTTTAGTCAGAATGAGATACGGTATACAAGTAAGTTTAAGTTTTAAGTGTTTTTCTACCCAAAACTAGTTGTATATGATTACATAATTAATAAATACAGACAGTGATGGCCTAGTAGAGCAACTAACAGAACAGACTGTTGAGAGCAGGGTCACAGGTTCAGGTCCTTTGCGCACAACACTGTTAAAAATTTTGTGCATATTAAATTGTTAATCATTGCTTGCTTAATGGTGAACGAAAACATTGTGAGGTAACCTGCATATCTGAGAGTTTTGCATCATGTTCTCGAAAGACATATTTATATAGTCTGCTAACCAACAGTGATATGACTTTCATCACCAGCCTTTAACAGTCCACTGCTGGAGCAGGCCTCCTTTGAAAGGAGGAATTAGCCTACTATACCACGCTGGCAAAACGGGTTGGTAGAGGGTTTGTATCAAGTTGTCCTTCTCTTACAGTGCTATTCTCTGCATAATATGCTCCCTCTGTCGGCTCTCACGACACCCATGGGATGATATGGGGTGGTGACATTCCGTATTCTTAATCCGTCACCACACGGACGTATGGCTTTACCATTCTCATAATGTTAAGAGGTCTGTGCCAAGTATTGGTACAGTTTATATACAGAGCTAATCATCATCATTATCAACCTGCAAGAGTCCACTGCTGGATATAGGCCTCTCCAATGGCACGCCACTGAGCCCGATTTTCGGCTTTTCGTGTCCAGCCGCTGCCAGTCACTTTGCGTATATCGTCACTCCATCTAGCCGGAGGGCGTCCTACACTACATTTGCTAAGGCGCGGTTTCTACTATAGAACACAACTACTCCAACGGTTATCGGTTCTTCGACAAATGTGGCCGGCCCACTGCCACTTCAGCTCGCTGATTCCTTGAGCTATGTCGATTACCTTGGTTCTCTGTCGGATCACTTCATTACGAATTTGAACCTTCAGAGAAACTCCGAGCATAGCCCTCTTTATAGCTCGCTGAGCGATCTGAAATTGGTGGACCAGTCGCACCGTCAGTGTCCACGTCTCGGCTCTGTAAGTCATAACGGGTAGGACGCACTCGTTGAAGAACTTTGTCTTTAGGCATTGCGGTAGGGGTGATGAAAAGACTTGACGGAGTTTCCTATATGCTGCCCAGCTGAGACGTATTCTTCTGCCAGCCTCCTTCTCGATCTTGTTTTTACCCAACTGCAAGGTTTGCCCAAGGTAGACGTACTCCTGAACAACTTCGAGAGGGACCCCATTTAGGGTAATCGGTTCCGGAGAGACATGTTCATTGAACATTATCTTGGTTTTTTCCAAGTTCATCCGGAGACCGATGCGAGCAGAAGAATCAGCTAGGCTGCTCAGCATATACTGCAAGTCTTGCACGGTTTCAGCCACGATAACGATATGTAGTCTTGCAGTTTTATTGAATAATTAGTACTCTATCTGATCGCAAAAACACTAGTGCATATTTTACACAAAAGATGTAGATTTTGACATTTCATTAAAAGTGTCTTATTTGACTAGTTGGAATCACCATTATTACTTCCTGCTATGTAACCGAGAGTCTATGTCGTATCGCTCCGTAGTAGTCACGTAGCACGTCTTCATTCTATAATCACACAGTGTAGCCGCGTAGCGTAGACTAAGGTAGCGCTCTGTCTTATTATTTCATCTTGCGGTTTGCTACATTATATTTTTATAATTATTACCATTGAGATAACAAAACAACTAGGGTAACAAACTCCAACACTTTGACGTTCGAAATGGCGTGGCAACCAGGCGAGATAGGCTACGTAGGTTTGAAACCAATATGCACCTTAGAAAAACCTATAATCATCTCTTTCACTTATTAAAAAATGACGTTCAATGTTCAAAAACGTAAATTTGAATGAGACAACAACTCAACGTCAATCGTTAAATGCGGTGTGAGTTGTAAAAATGTTTGCCGCTGAAATCATAAGGGAGAGAAGAAGCAACCATATATACATTCTAATATAAATTAATCAAAAAAATATAACACACCTTTTTGGGCAGTCGTGTAAAACTTGGTATCAAATTGTGAAGAAATAAGAATGTTCTGAATAAAAATATTTTAAGGCATTTTGTTGTTGTTGTTTGTATCTCGTCGATTTCTCTTTAAAACAAAGGAATAAAATCAAAAATCCTAAAAAATGTAAAATAATTATTTACTGATTCCTATTAAAGAAAGAATTAAATAAGTCTGAGTAAGAAACAAGAAATGAGTCCTATAATTCCAGTAGTCAAATGACAACGCTCATAACATTACGATTACGAAACTCACGTAAAAATGGGAATTTCAAAGTTTTATTAATTGACAACATCGTGAAGTTGAATGATTTTTTGCGAGTCTATCGTTATTAACAACATAATGTTGTGATAAACAATAAACTTTAGCGGGAAATAAAATAGCCAACGTGAATTGCGTATCTACTCTTTTTATGATCGTTGTCTTTTCTCATAATAAAATTTGACACATAATGAAAATGTGACAGTAATAGGTCCACGGACCTATAACACATGGCAGCAAATGTATGCTGTCTTTGCTAATCTAGTTGTATACAGATCAATGATTATTACCATCTGAACGTTAAACTGTGTATTAAATAGTTACTCTGATATTAATATAAAAACTGAAGCATAACATATCATCATCATTATCATCAGCCTTTAACAATCCACTGCTGGACTAGGCCTCTCCTTTTAAAGGAGGAATTGGCTTACCATACCACGCTGGCCAAACGGGTTGGTATAGGGTTTGTATCAAGTTTTCCTTTTCTTACAGTGCTGTTCTCTGCATAATATGCTCCCTCTGTCGGCTCTTACAACACCCGTAGGATGATACGGGATGGTGACATTTCGTATTCTTAATCCATCACCACACGAACATACATAGCTACAAAATATTTTACCTTAAATTACTTATTTTTTTATAGACTCACGACTGTATCTCCGAAGAGGTAGGCATAGGTGTAATATTACACCCACATATACAAGCAAATGCACAGTTTTACACATAGGCAAAAACAATCCTCATAAAACATACTATCTTGGTCACAACCAGCTGATTCCGGTAGAAACTCAAAAAGACTTGGGAGTAACCAAAAGTAGGGTCTTAAAATGGGAAACGCACATAATTGTCATTATTAAGAGGGCAAATTCCATGCTGTATCTTATAACTTATAAGAAAAGCATTTAAATGTCTCACAAAAAGAAATCTGTTGAAACTATATAAGACCTATAATATTAGACCAATTTTGGAATATGCCTATGTGATATGGGACCCATATTTTAAGAAAGACATTACACTACTAGAGAACGTACAAAGAAGAGCGACTAAGATGGTAGGAATTTAAAAAAAACAAAACCTATGAGCAAAGACTTAAGGACTTGAGACTCACTACTCTAGAAAAACGGAGACAAAGAGGAAGCCTAATCGAGACTTACAAAATACTTACTGGCCCCTATGATGTTCCTGGAATTAAAAACCTGTACAGTATAAACGAAAATAAACATCTGCGAGGACACTCAAGGAAATTATCACGAACATCCTCTAAAGCAAACCCATTGACACACTTTTTGTCAAACCGCATAGTCCCGGCGTGGAATAAACTACCAGACAGTGTTATAAAGGCAAAGTCACTGAACTCCTTTAAAAACAAACTCGACCAAATCTTCAAATCCGAAGACACACACATATCAGCTTAAAGCTGCTAGTTTGCTATTAATATATAATAATAATAATATCGCCATGAATTTTTTAGGTCCCACGTAATAGGAGGAGCTTATTGCCGTTACCGGGCACATCATCAGGCTCCGTGCTGCTACTGAGAATTCGGAAAAATTCAATAACACTTTTGCCCGACCCGGGAATCGAACCCGAGACCTCCGATCAGTAGACGTATAGCTATGGCTGTCCACTAGACTAAGGAGGCAGTCAGTAACCTTTTCAGGCATAAGAAAAGATACGCAAGCATTAGTGCCAATGTCAAAGTTACCAAAATTCATGACATATTTCATTACCACAGCAGTGTGAAGTTGATTGGCACTGTCATAAGATGGAAAGTCGACGTTAAAAAAAACACCCTGGTGGGGATGCCTCTTCCTACTTGATAAGAAAATGTTATTCACGTTTATTTACCATATGGGCCTTTAAGCAAATATAAAATTCTCATGCCTCTGCCTACCCCTTCCGGGAAACAGGCGTCAGTCTACAACAACGACTAACCTTTTAGTGAAGTCTTGTGAACCTGAGTGCTAAGCCAGCTGCCGTAGGTTCCATTCCCAACTAGATCAGATCTTATCTTATAATAGTATGTTTATCAGTTATCTACTTACTATATCAGGGTTTGCTTAGTTGAGTATCGATTGATATTATTATATACGATTAAGTTACAAGTATCTATCAATATAGTTAAAACTATAAACATTAAGAACACAAATTCACTTCATAATCTTAATATATAAAATCCTTACGTTACTTACTGCCTGACTGACACGCTACAGCTGAAACTATTGGGCAGAGGAAACTGAAATTTGGCATGTCTGGACTAAACTAGGGGACCGTAGGGGTGCACTAAGAAGGGATTTCCCGAAATTCCCACGGGATCGGCCAAAACGGGTAAATTAAAAAAAATTGCAGGCGTGGCTGCTGGCGTCCTCTAGTCCGATATAATATTATGTGGTGGTTTCATCACCAAGGGCTGTCTCTTACAGATAATCTGTTCTGTTTTAATTATTTTGGAAACAATTACAACATGTTATAATAAATTATCAATCGCAATCCAATTAATAACTCTAATATCTCTAATATTTTATTAATATCTCTAATATTGCACCACCTTTCTTCTAGGCTAAGAAATCTGAGCATAGAAGAAAGGTGGTGCAATATTAGAGATATTATAAAAACTAGCGCACAGGAATGTTTAAAGAAGGAAAAAATTGTCCCTAGGAAAAAATGGCTAACTAGTGATATTGAAAATATGATGTTAGAAAGAAGGAAGCTTAGAAATAACAGTGATGTAGATAGTATAAAAGAATATAAAAGACTCACAAATAGAATAACAACGCAATGTAGAGAAGCAAAGAAAAGGGCTATAGAAAAAGATTGCGAGAAAATAGAATATCTCACAAAAAAAGGGAAAATGGATAGTGTATACAACATAGTAAGAAATTTTGACAAAAGACATAAAACCAAGAGTACAGCAGTTTTGGATGAACAAGGAAAAATATTGCTTGATCACGCAGACGTTGTTAAAAGATGGAAGAGGTACATAGAGAGCTTATATGAAGGACCAGGATTAGATATTGGGGATATAGAAGACCAGGCACAAATTGATGCTGATAACTTAGGTCCACCGATAATGAGAGAGGAATTCGAGAAAGCCTTGCGTAACATCCAAAATGGCAAAGCGACAGGGGTAGATGAAATTCACATCGAACTGATTAAGTACGCACACTGTCCTGCTATTATAGAAGAAATATTTTCACTGACTCAGTCCATGTATTTAACCGGTACAATTCCCAAAGACTTTCAAATGAGTAAAATAGTCATGCTACCTAAGAAAATAAATACGCGAAAATGTGAAGAGTACAGAACGCTGTCTCTGATATCTCAAGCATCGAAAATTTTACTGAAAATATTGCAAATGAGAATAAGAAAGAAGTCAGAAGAAAGTATAGGTGAAGATCAATACGGGTTCAGGCAAGGAAAAGGCACCAGAGAGGTCATATTAGCATTGAAATTAGTCATCAATAGAAGAATGGAATTGGGCCTCAGTACACACATTGCGTTTGTGGATCTAGAGAAGGCTTTTGATAGCGTAAATTGGAAGAAATTGATGGAGGTCTTAAAGAATGCTGGCTTGGATTACAGGGACAGGAAGATCATTTTCGAATTATACAGAGGTCAGGAAGCCGTTATAGAAGTGGGGGAGGTAAAGGAAAGAGCAAGGATCAGACAAGGAGTTAGACAAGGATGTCCACTGTCCCCACTAGTCTTTAACATTTTCATTGAATGTGCAATAAAGAAAATTACTGAAGATGAACAGGGGGGTGTAAAGATTAATGGGGAAAATATACATTTCATAAGATATGCTGATGACATAGCTGCTTTGGCAGAAAGTAGACAAAAGTTAGAAATTTTATTAAACATAATGGACGAGGCTTTTATGCACTTTGGCTTAAAAATAAATAGCTCCAAAACTAAAACAATGACAACTTCAAAATTTCCATTTGCTAATATTGAACCAATAAAATTAAATAATACCAGAATAGAAAATGTTCATAAATTTAGATACCTGGGATCCTTAATAACTAGCGACTCTAGATGCACCCCAGATATAATAGCAAGAATAGGTATGGCGAGAGAAGCGTTTAATTCTAAGAAACACCTACTCACAACAAAAAATATCTCCATTAACACCAAGAAACGCTTTATTAAAAGTTATATCTGGAGTATAGCACTTTATGGCTCTGAGACTTGGACAATGACGCAAAGGGACAGAGAGAGATTGGAAGCATTTGAGATGTGGTGTTGGCGTAGGATGGAAAGAATCAGTTGGACAGAAAGGAAAACAAATGATGAGGTCTTAAACATAGTAAAAGAGAAAAGAAATATCTTAAGTACAATAGAAAATAGAAGAGGTAAAATGTTGGGGCACTTGATACGACATGACAATTTCATTAAAAACATCTTGGAAGGGAAAATGGAAGGAAGGCGAGGAAGGGGTAGGCCAAGGAGAACATTCATAGACCAAGTAAAGGAAAAAGTTAACGTTGCGTCGTATCAAGATGTCAAGGCACTGGCTGAGGATAGATTGGCATGGAAGAAGCTCCACCGACAAGAGCCTAGCTCTTAAATAGAAAAAAAAAATCCAATTAAAATTAGAATAACACCGCCATACATATATGTAAAGTAAAACAAGTTGGTAACTGCGTCTTGTCTAGGGCTGAACACTGACCGCCAAAATACAGGCACTCGCCTAATTTGGGGAAACAGTGTCAGTAAGTTTTAGTGCAATACAACAACAATGTTCTATCTGTGATAAAACTGTAATATGTAGGTAACATGATTGTATTAAATGCAAAATTAAAAAAAAAAAGATTATTGACCTTGGCTTCAGTTAGCCATTACTTATAGCCATAGATGATTGATTTAATTGATGGATGATTGATCGCCTGAAGCAAAGATTTTTAACCTAGTTCAGGCAAACATATTTTTATTCCTTTTGACTTATAAATTCTAAATTGTTAATGTATTTGCACTATAATAATAATTGTTCATGTATTTATTATTAAATGAATTCGTATTATATAGAAGGACCAAAAATTAAAAAAATCTTACGTATATTTACAAATTATATACATTTAGATACACTTATAAAACTATATAGCAACAAGACAATTACGTGTATATAAACTAGTTTAGTAGAAGCTTCTTGGGGTTAGCCATTTCTACGACTTTGTAACAAAATGATAGACGGCATATTTTCTTCCATACTGGTATTGGATGAATTTCAGTTTTTGCGACGAGAAAATATATTTTTGTTATCATGAGCCGTCGGTTTTACCTGCAGAATAAAGAAACAATATCATGCTTTTTATTTTTTCAGACGTCTATTGCTTACATGAATTAGCGGGAGTGTAAGCGACTGCTACACCGAAGGTCGCGGGTTCGATTCCCGCTCAAGTCAAACATTTGTGTGCATGAACATGGATGTTTGTCTTGGTCTGGATGTTTCTATGTATAATATGTATGTATTTACACAAATATAAGTATATATGCATGTTTATCCATTATCTAGTACTCCATCCATTATCTAGATCTCCACCTTGTCGTGGTGCTCAGTAACCGCGGGTTTGAGGTACACCCACCCATGCGTCCAACGTGCGGGTGTTGGGGACAGTTCTGTCTGTCCCTCGCAGTCGAGTGCGGTGGCGGGAGGAGAGGCGTGTCGGTGTTGCGTTGCCGCGCGCCTTATCTACCGCGACCAAATGGGGGCGCACCATTGTCGCGTCGCGGTGGGGCCGCAGAGGAAGAGGAGATGGTGTTGCGTTGCCGTCCTCGCTATCGGCCGCCAAGGTGGTTTTATTCGGGGCCCGCCTGACCATCTGGCAGGCCAATACCCGTCGGGGGGTCGCGACGAATGCTTCGGCGATACCCAACCCTCCGACACATGGGTACATGAGAAAGTCGAGGTGGTTTTTAGTGGTAACACCACATACTCCGGCTCTCATTTCCCCAAGAGTCGGAGATCCGAAGGGATTTTCCACCTCGTAAAAAAATGGCTACGTCGCTTCTTCTCAGGTTACAATACACCACTATTTTTTAATTAGTACAAAAACTTTAAGTACATATTAGCGAAGATATTATTATCATATATGTGACATAAGAATTTCATAATATCTATAAATAGCCAAGTTATAATCATTTGTTTTTTGTAGAAAATCTCACCAAAATCATAGACATATTTTACAATCCATTCACTACTTTATTGATAGTATTTACGCACTTATAATGTAGGTAGCCTTAGTCAATAAAATGAAGCAAAATAATCAGTGTAGGTAGATACTTTTTAATTTTCTTAATTCTACCCTCTCATTCATAGTTTATCCATGCTTAGGACCGGCAAAATTTACCGTTTTACAAGTAATTAAATACGAAGGTATGTAATTAGAAAGCAAACGCATATCAAATAAAAGAAGGTATTCTGTAATAAAAGAAAACAGTAATTTTGGCGTATTTATGAAGTTAGAATCATCTGCTATTTACAAATTATTTTATCATCATCATGTCAGCCTAGAGACGACCACTGCTAAACATACTCTTCAAGGTTCTCCACACAGACCGATTTTGAGCCGCCCGCCTCAAATTATTACTTACTTAAGTAGGTATTATTTACTAAACTTACAAGTATTTCTATTGTCCATCAAAATCATACACAGATCACAGTCTTTTCACTTCGTCAAAAGCGTCCAATATGCGCTGTTTTAATATTGTTCGACCGGCTTACTTTTGTACACTCACAAAATGATGTCCATGGGTACACAGATGCACTCGCGATTCCTCCACTCAAAAAGTACGCACGAAGCATAGCTACATACTCCCGTGATATTATGAACTAATAAGCCATCGCGTCGGGAAAACGTAGACAAACAAATTGCAGCGAAAAAATCGATAGGTACGTTCACGTCCGCTAGCAATTTAGCACTGTTTGTAGCATCCGAGCGCGGCGCGCGCGCAGTGGTACAGGGGGGATTTTATCAATGGAATATTTTGCTACTGATAGTACGCGAGTCGGTCATAGTCTTAGTTGTGCATTAACCAATTATTACGTATTTTTGTGGACAGTTTAGAGACAGTTTTGGGACTTAGTGTTTTTATTTTTTAACTACATAAATATGATCAGTTAAATATACTTAGTGCCCCATTAAATTTTTTGTACTAATTAAAAAATAGTGGTGTATATGAGTATATGAGAGAAAAAAACATAAAAATTATAAGTGAACATATGAAATCAAAAAGGAACATAATAACTAAAGTAGTCTAGTCTGACAGATCTAAGCATTATTACAGTTGTAGTGTAGTATATGATTATGTTTTGTGTGTTATGTATTAGTGTGTGTGTGTGTGTGTGTTTGGGTGTGTGTGCGCGTGTGTCTGTGTATATTTATTTACGATACAATATATTGTACATATTTTAAATTTACTATGTTCTAGCTAAGATTTTTTCTGTTTCCTCATTAGAGTTTCAGATTCAGAGTTATTAACTACTCTGTGACGATTATTTTGCAGTCATGGTGTTGCATAGGATATATATTCAATTTTACATTTATTTTATTATAAATAAACGTTGATAATGTGGTATATTGATGACTGGCAAAGACAGTATGAACTCTTGGGGAACAAGCCACATTATGTTTACGAGGTGTAACCTGATTCTGTGGATTGTAAGACACAGTCTTGTGCAGGCATAGACTGATATGTAAAACATAGAGATTTCTTACGAAAATCAGTTCGCTTATCTTGTAAATGTTACCGGTAGAGTACCTAAATGATTTAAAATACATTATTTTAATAATTAGTCTTTGGGCTCTTTCAAGTTCTATAAATTGTGTTTTCGTGGCTCCACCCCATACCGGTATTCAATATGTTATAACCGACTGTGCCAGGGCAATGTAAATTTTATTAAGTAGCTGCGCTGATGTAACGTGACGTAGGCTTTTAAAAATCCAAATTTATTTTCTGACTCTTGTCATGAGAACTTCTATATGAGAATGCCAAGATAATCTTTAGTCTACTGTAACACCCAAATACCTGACAAAACTTACACGTTTGATACTTCGACATCCACAGTCACGACGAAGTGAACTGTCACACCCATGAATCACGACTCCCAAACTAGCATCCGGCTGCAACCTCGAAGTTAGAGAGAAACAAATAAAATTAGTTTAACAAACATTTTGGGTTAATCAATTTGTATTGAGCCAGCCAACTATTACAGCCAGACCTTGTTCAGCGGCCACCTGTACAGCAGGCCATGATCCTCCTGAAAAAACTACTACGGTGTCATCTGCGTAGGAAAAGATCGGTCCGCCACTGCACCCAATATTACAAAATCATTTATATATATCAGGAACAGTGTCGGGCCAAGTACACTTCCCTGTGGGACTCCGTAGACCACATTCTCTTCCTGGCTTGTGAGGTTATCCATTTTAACTTGCTGGTTCTTAGGTAACTGGTAAGTAACTTTTAAAGATAGAAAGTGCCAATTTGTTCAAGTCTGTTTAGAAGGATGGAGACGGATACAATGTCAAAGGCCTTTTTAAAATCTAAAAATACTGTTAAGCACTTATCAGCCTTGTCTACCTTATTAGTTATCTCAGTAGTCAGCGCTGTAACATCATCTTGCGTGGACATACCCCTTCTGAATCCGTGTTGAGAGTTTGATAATATTTCGAATTTTATTAAATATCCTATGAGCCTATTGTCTATAAATTTTTCAAAAATTTTGGAAATACTAGGTAAGATGGGAATTGGTCTGTAGTTATTGACATCGTTCACATCCCCACACTACAGTTATTACGTCTAGACACAGTTGAGCTGTTGAGGCTTTTTAGCATTGCTTGTGGTTAGCGATCCCATGAGCTTCTCTCTGTCTGGCCGTAGGGGCAGCACCATCTCCAGGTGCACACTTGGAGACGGTGCTGCCCTAAAATGTCAAAATAAATGACGCGACGACCCCAACAAACAACGGCATGATCGTGGCAACGGCAAATTATAACCACAATTGAATTATTTAAACTCATTCGGGTGACCAGATACATAGCTATTGGATATAATACAATATAAATAAATATCGGTATATAACAGCACTCCTAGATTTAGTATTTCCGAAGAGTGAACATTTTCGTAAAATAAATCACTTTTTATGGTAATAATAATAAAATGGGGTTTTATCGCATAAGTAAGAACAATAAAAGTGAAACCTTTTATTTACTTACCTCAAAGTTTCTGCACAAATAATACCATCTGTGCGGGATAACAACTTGACGAATTCCGGTGAAAAGTGTGTCAGACACTAACCAAACAACCGATGAAAACATGACTGTTATCACCAAAAGTCCTTGGCAAAATAGCGACAATTTGAAAGTATGTAAATCGCTACTTGAAGAATTAACTTTAAGCTAACTCGACGAAATGTGTGGAATCCGAAGCCGATCTTTCATGATCAACAAGTCTTAGTAGGCCACTGAAGGCGTACAGACTTGACCCCTCTGAACTTCGGATAATCGCCCTGCTGTCTACTGTAATGTCGTTGACAATAATTCTTATCGTGCCTAAAAACATAATAAATGGCTACAAGAAGGTCTTACGATGAAAAATGAAAAATCAGTTCCCCCTCCCCTCCTTGACTCAGAAGCAGGTAGGCAAAATCCTTCTATAGCATTACAAAAGGAGACCTATGTCTAGCCGTGGAGTGTGTACAAAAGTCTGTATAAAGATATCATAAAGCTATGCAATTGTAAGCGGCCATCACCGTTATTCCTATACCACAACACAAAGTTCGGGTCTCTCTTACCATACATAAACCGTGAACGGATCACAACATGAACACAGTTATGCTTTAACGAGTATATCGCGCCTCGGGGTGTTCGTTACCCTAATGTCTTCACGTGAACGGAGCCGAGCGAAACGTAGTGAATACATTAATTAAGATTACAATCAACAGTTCAGATTATTCAGATTTGTTTACAACATCATTAATGTTATTAATTTCCATTTCCTTGTCTCGGGGAGTTCGTATTTTGGGCAATTGGAAAAAAATATTGTTAATTTCCATTAGCGTTAATGAGTGAGACGTTTAGCTCTCAGGTTGCCCGCGATGTTTGTTTATTTCATTTGGAGAAGGTAAGTTTCTTAATTACCTTTTTATTCACATACTGTGGACTAAAATTGTGAACTATTTAAAAGTGTACACATTTTATTTCAAGTTTATATATGGGATACAAGTTTGTCTACGTTAAAAAACGAAAAAGGTAATTTTAGATTCAATCTAAAGTGTAGTTACGAAAATTTGAAATATAGAAAACGACTAAACGGAATGAAATCCGGGATTTCACGATGGCACGCAATCATAGTCATAAACAAGTGCCGTATGCCAAGAAGTCAAGGAAAATTATATCAATACACTGTAGCACAAAGTACTTATGGTAAAGCGTCTAAATAAAAGATTTCAGTTGACGAGATCGGAATAAAAATTGATTAAAAGCATAAATATTTATTCCGATCTCGTCAACTGAACAAGTAAATAAAGTTATAATCCAAATACAGTTTGATGATGCTTTTAGAACAAGTAAATATCATTATAATCCAAAAACAAGTTGTTTCCTAATAAAAAGCTGTAAGGAATATTAACTGAGTATGCTCTGAATTCTGAAAGCAAACTTGGACCCTATTTAAAAGGTTAATATATATTTTTCGTTAACAACAAAAAAATCATAATTAATAAATGTGTGTAAACAACGTAACGGAAAGGTGTTTATTAACATTTATTATATAAATATTTAACATCTTAATTATAGTCGATGATACATTAAGTTTATGAGATTATAACAATAAGGAACCGTCTGCTATGTTTAATATTATAATTGGAAAAAAGGTCTCATAAAATATGTAGGTTACAAGGTGACGCTCATGAACGTTAAATGGACACGAATATAGTTTACCTTTTGTGCCAAAAAAATACTTAAATCAGTTGTTGAACGCCACATTTACAACGGAGAGCTAACATTTTTATGTAACAGGGTTACAAAAAGCGTTTTTAATATTTGGTTTTATAGGTATTGTTACATTTCATCAGCGTACAAAGCCATTGACATAAGCTAATCAATATAATAATATAAATCCTGATCTGGCTATACTTTTGGCTAGGGGAAATTGTTTTACACTCAAATCGTGCTAGCTATTTTAAATCGTACGTAATGGATGGTGAGCCTTACCATCGGGCACGTTTTCAAAGATCCTGCTGCTTTTTCAAGGTAGATTGCAAAAGTCAAGGTAAAAAACTATGTGCTTAACTGAAAAAAACACAAATTATTTCGAAGAAAATAACCAAATGTTTCGTGTTACAAAATATTATTTTCGGCTAGCCATGAATCATGCTTGTAGTAACATTAGCATTAGACTCACATCTGAGGTGTAGTAATGGAATAAGAGTCTGACAATTACCAAGTACTTATGTTTTACAGCCAATAATGTCACTTAAAAGCCACCATCACTATGTTTTAATAACGTGCGTCAATGAATGTTTTGTCTTTGTATTTTAAACATGTTCTCATTTAAGTGACTTTTGTCTTTATGAGAATAAATGTCTTTAAACCTAAACCTAAAAGATTGTACTCACATTTTTGTTACACGATGCTTGCCTACTTAATTAATGCTATTTTTGATATAATCGGAGGAATATAGGCAGACGGATCGCCTGGTGGCAAGCCATTAACATCACCTCCGCCAGGGAAATCATAAATACGTTGCCGGAATTTTCGGAAACAAAAAAAGGAATATGAGCGAAAAGGAAAAAGTGATGGAGCCTCCGACAATAAATATTTTGAATTCTTAGGTTAACTTTAGATACTCACTACGAATCAAGCCTAGTTAACACTAAAGAAAAGCTATTATAGGAAAATTCTAACATCACTTAAGATTATAATTGAATAAATAACAAAATAATTGCCACAGTAGACCTTTTTATGGCTAACGGGAACTATTAAAGCTTAAGAAATAAAGTAGAGAGCCAAAATTTGTCCAGTTTACATATCACTCAATCATATGGCAATGCCAAATCATAGCACCATTATTCAATTAATAATCAAAATAACAGTGAAATAAATACTATGTCAAAGTAATTTGAAAGTAAAAAGGCGAAATCATGTTCCTATTCCTAGAAAAGTACAGATTGGAGTGGCGTTCACTTTTAACAAGTATATTATAATATTATCAGAATATAATAACAATGTTCCTAATATTGAAGATATGTTTCTTTCAAATAAGTCTAATTAGAATCGACATAAATATGAAAGAACTTCAAAATATCTGAAACAGAAATATGTATATCCAGAAGCAGATGGAGTGCTTAATGACATTCCGAGATTAAAGCAAACCGTCAGATGAACAAGAAACACTCGTGACAATCGCTGTTATATTTATACGAAGACGTCCATACCGGAAAATTCATCACGAATTCACTCTGAACCAATTAGTAAAAGGTCGTCCAAAAATCAACCTTATGCAAGAAGTAACAAACATCCAATTATAATATTAAACATAGCAGACGGTTCCTTATTGTTATAATCTCATAAACTTAATGTATCATCGACTATAATTAAAATGTTTATTAATATTTATATAATAAATGTTAATAAACACCTTTCCGTTACGTTGTTTACAAACATTTATTAATTATGATTTTTTTGTTGTTAACGAAAAATATATATTAACCTTTTAAATAGGGTCCAAGTTTGCTTTCAGAATTCAGAGCATACTCAGTTAATATTCCTTACAGCTTTTTAATAGGAAACAACTTGTTTTTGGATTATAATGATATTTACTTGTTCTAAAAGCATCATCAAACTGTATTTGGATTATAACTTTATTTACTTGTTCAGTTGACGAGATTGGAATAAATATTGATGCTTTTAATCAATTTTTATTCCGATCTCGTCAACTGAAATCTTTTATTTAGACGCTTTATCATAAGTACTTTGTGCTACAGTGTATTGATATAATTTTCCTTGACTTCTTGGCTTACGGCACTTGTTTATGACTATGATTGCGTGCCATCGTGAAATCCCGGATTTCATTCCGTTTAGTCGTTTTCTATATTTCAAATTTTCGTAACTACACTTTAGATTGAATCTAAAATTACCTTTTTCGTTTTTTAACGTAGACAAACTTGCATCCCATATATAAACTTGAAATGAAATGTGTACATCTTTAAATAGTTCACAATTTTAGTCCACAGTATGTGAATAAAAAGGTAATTAAGAAACTTACCTTCTCCAAATGAAATAAACAAACATCGCGGGCAACCTGAGAGCTAAACGTCTCACTCATTAACGCTAATGGAAATTAACAATAATTTTTTCCAATTGCCCAAAATACGAACTCCCCGAGACAAGGAAATGGAAATTAATAACATTAATGATGTTGTAAACAAATCTGAAAAATCTGAACTGTTGATTGTAATCTTAATTAATGTATTCACTACGTTTCGCTCGGCTCCGTTCACGTGAAGACATTAGGGTAACGAACACCCCGAGGCGCGATAAACTCGTTAAAGCATAACTGTTTTCATGTTGTGATCCGTTCACGGTTTATGTATGGTAAGAGAGACCCGAACTTTGTGTTGTGGTATAGGAATAACGATGATGGCCGCTTACAATTGCATAGCTTTATGATACGGGACCGCGCGACTTCCACGGGTGGACGTCGCGCGGTCAACCAGCGGAACGCGCGCCGTCAACGAGTGAACGCCGCGCGGTCAACGCGGCGACGAGTAGTCAACGCGCGGCAAGCATGCGAGCAGTGAGTTGTTACCGAGCCGTCCACGCGCGGATGGCGGGTGGAGCACCCGCCGTCCGCGCGTGGACGGCTTAGGACGAGGCGAGGCGGTGCGGAGTGGGTGCCGGGTGGCTCTAACGAGCTGTGACTTTTAGTCTCTCACTCCAAGTTTTTTTAAATTTTTTTTTTATGGTAATAGGCGGCAAACGAGCTGACGGATCGCCTGATGGTAAGCAATTACCGTCGCCCATGGACACAAGCAACACCACAGGAGTCACAAGTGCGTTGCCGCCCCATCGAGTTGGGAAGAGAGATAGGATGAGGAGTGGGATGATGAAGAAGGAATAGGGGATAGGGCCTCCGGCACTCTCACTCACCGAACGAAACGCAACAGTTTAGGTACTGTTACTTTACGTCGATTTTCTATGAGAGGGTAGTACTTCCCCGGTCGAACCGGCCCATTCATGCTGAAATCAGCAAGGCTCTACTACCTTGAAGATTAAAAGAAAATGTGGCATTATCTATTTCGGATATCGTCAATTTGCTATTATATTCTTTATTACTTTCGCATAAAGTTGTAAAATGCTTGTCTGTGGCAGGTTGTGGTATATTTCCGTAGAAAAATGTTTAGGTTCACCGGGCTACAGATTGACGTTGACTGTTTATTTGGGATTAATTTCATTGATTGGGGCATAATACTACTTAAGAAATGAGGGCCTGGCTTTGATTACGAGTTGGGTTCGGTCTTCGTCAATGTAATTAGGCTCGACACCAGATTAATATTCAGGCTTAGGAAAAAATTGCGGCCTATTATCGATAAAGCGTAGGTTTTGCCGGGATTTTGTTTACTTTTACATCAGAAATTAAGTATACCCGTGTTAATTATTCCATTACAAACCATCGGAATATTTCCAAGTCGTAAAGCTTGTAGAACTTAAATATATTAAGAGATTCATTTTGTGCCATAGTTGGGTATAATGGCTACACGAATGTAACTTCCAATTCTTATTGCTTTCAACTAAGTGCTTTACTCAATTAGTGATATATAACGGTAATATAGTTATAAATATTAAACTAGTAATTGTTTTGTAAGTGTAATCTGATGTGAGGAATCTTGTCTTGTCAATGTCGGCCATTCGATTCTCAATTAGTTGTATAACTAAGGGACAGAATAGCGCTCCTGTGCCCGGAAATCTTCGTATACGAAGACGGCGGCTCGACAATATTGTCTTGTTAGAATTACGGTGCTTTGAAAGGAACGTAACATGAGTTTACGTTATTGGTAACTGAAGGATGACTCACTCAAGAATTAGTGAAACATTGATGATAAAATGTTATTATGTTCTGTGACCATATAAATCATTAATGCTCGGCAATAATTGAAAAATAACTTTCAGTCTTTCGTGGACATTTTAAACGTGAAGTTAATTTTGGTACCCTCGTCTCATTTCAGTGACTTATGACAATATTGATATTGACGTGTTTTGTACCTTTGCATTCATTAAGCAACTTTGGTACTGGCTTCAACGACTGTTCAAAGAATAATCTGGATTACATAATTTTATTCCTGACCTAATATTCAAAAGAAGGTAGAATTTTATCTAAATGGTATCTTCGTTTTAAGTTGAGGCATGTTTTCACAAAAAAATAGTACGGTACATTTAATCAAAGAAAAACCAACGGCGTTGTCCAACATTATAAATAACATCAGTGTGTTACCAAATCTTGACTAAGGTAACGTGCCGTGACATGTGCAAACATACGGCATTTAAGGTCCCTTCACGTACATCCGTGCAGTGACACAGACGTGATGTGGTAGCAATCGTGCCCAGACTGAAAATAGCTGCGGACGCAATGTTTCGTTTATACTTCTAGAGACATGGTGCGAGGTACAATATTTGTACTCTTTGAGATTTTATAAACATATTTTGATGAATATATTTATGCAATCTCAAAATGTCAAAATTATATAATCTTGATTATTTATCGATAAATGTTTTTGCGTAAACAAAACTCTATTCATTTACATAGTTCGATATATAAAGTAGATCATATTTTTAATTTCTGGATTAATTCATGGATAAGTTAAATACTGAAAATTAAGTACTGGCCGATAAATTTGTTAGAAAATGCATGAGAATTAAAATAATATGAGCACTATTTCTAGGAACTAAAATAGATGTTTTATAAATACTCAAATAAATAAGGTCTACAACTTAGTATATTTTATAACTATGTGTTGCTTTGAATGAAACTTTTCATGCTTGAAGAAGCCTTTTTTCTTATAGTTTTTAGGTATACACAATACGTAAGCAAGTTTAATAGAACAAACTATTTTAAACACTCTATTCGGATTTTACGGTCCTAATCCTAACAGAACTGACTTTGCACATCCGGGTACCATAAAGCAATAAAAAAAATAAAGACATGCAGAGCAAATCCCAACAAATCCTATAATATCATGGAGCCCAACGAAATTGTGAAAGATACCGTCCTTGAAACGCCCTAATTATGAAATGTCACACCTTTTCGTCAATTACGCTTGGTAACTTTAGATGATGTTAGCTAATTCAAGTTACTTACGCATATTTGCTGAAGGCCTTTTTGTAGTTTTGGTCTAAGTAGTTGGAAAATAAATTGAATTGTCTTACAGAAATTTCTTAGCCTTGCGTAGTTGTAGGTGTCTGTTTATTGTTTTTTGTTTAACTGCTGTATTACTGCTTGCATGGATTTTGACATTATTTGTTCACATGAATTGACATTCTGATCGATTTTATCATAGGTTTATTTTTTCTACGTATGCCAATAATTTACATACATCCTATGAAATTGATTGCGAGGATAGCTCAACTTACTCCAGGAAGTGATCATTGACAAAACAAGATGTCTTCTATGGTCCCTGACGCTGAATGTATTTGCTAAGGGAATCTGGAAAAGAAAAAGGATATAAAAAATATCTGCATAGGCAATGGGGTAATCCTGATGTATGTCCATGGACTCTTAGAAATATCCAATATCAAAACATCTTCTTGGGATTAGTAATAGTTCACTTTTTATGAAAGGGTATTAAGATTTATTATACCAGCATGGTACGCAAATGAGCCAAGTCATCACAAGAAGTCGCTCCTTAGCATAACTCATATACTTCCGGCATCAATCAACATATACTGCCAACCAACGTCAACAACACCGTGACCATAAAACACAGTTACAAAACTGCACATATTGGTTTCCAGACTTCGTAACACGTGGTGCAGTACTTATTACCAGCATAATCTGACCTATCACTAAATAAATTTATTGCGCAAACACAGATCAGCTTACATTAGAACATTTCAAGCTTGTGTAGTACGTACAAAGACAATTTTGTACGAATTTGCAGAAGATTTATGACGCTGTAACAAAATACGTGAAAACACCTCGTGCTTTTCCTTCACTTTACGACCTCTCAAAATACCTTCGATATTTTAGTAGCTTTTGAAATCGAACTACTTTTATAGAAACTTATATTATAAGCGCTGTAAAACATACTGTTACGCGTTGCAGCAACGTGTTATATCTAAAAGCTATTTGGAAGCATTTTTGAGACAAACTATGTGAAAGTTTGCGCTATAAAAATCTTCATCTTCCTCGTTCTAGTCAGCGATACTGCGTTCTAGGAGCAGTAGCTTGTCTGTTGCAGCTATAACTTTTTGATTGCAGGACTTTGCACAGTTTTCCGATACACTAATTTCGATACACGGCCTGCTACACTCGCATTAAATCCAACGAAAACAACTGAAAAATTGCAATCGATCATACTTATGACCTCAAAAAAGTCTTGAAAGCATCCTGCTTTAAAGACTTTCTTTTGGTCATAAGTATGATCGATTGTATTTTTTTTTGTACATACAATATACAAGATAGCGAGCTAAATCGGCAAGAAACTATAGTTTATAATCATTATTTTTTATAAATTAATATAAAAAAATAAAGTCATGTGAGCTACAACCACTTGATCCCATGTGGCAAACCGTAGACTTTTGGACGCCAGTGATGTCAACGAGGCATCACTTGAGCGATGTCAACTTTACAGAGTGTACAGATGTCCACACTCAAACCTCCATCCCCCTTTCTTTCTTTCTCTCTATCTCTCTTTCTCTGCCTGTCGCCCATTAAGGAAAGGGTGGAAAGAGGAGCTCAATAATTGTAATATAATATTTTACTCGTTTGTTGCCATTTTAGTTTAAATAATTTCCGTGAAAACTGATTTCTCGCCATTTATTTCTACATTAAAGATTCTAGCTACAGACATTGAAAGGTGTCATGTTTAACAAAAAATCCAAGAATAACCTTTGCTGTAGCTGCTAAATAAAGTCCAGTTTCCTGGTAATACAGGAACCGAATTTTCATAACAATTAAATTTTCTTCTTTCAAGAATAGTCGACAGTCTTTTATCTGATATAATAAAACACGTATCAATGTCAACAAACGCTCAGATTTATAAAAAATATAAGAATTATAATATTTTTAAAATAACTTAATTTCATATAATTCATCTCATTATATTATTCTCTCGAAATGAAGTCTTTCTTGGTAAGTTGAACGTAAGATTCCTGTATTCAAGAGCTTATAAATTACTTCTGACGTCGAGTATAATATATCATTGTAGGTTGTACTGAAATTTCCTTCCGTCTATTCAGAAGTTCTTCTATACATATAACTAGAGGTGTCATTCTATATGTATATATTGTATACATCAGAAACGAAAATAATTAAGGCCGGATTATGGTGCTTATTAAACTCATATTATTAAATAACAAATCTTATTTTCTAACGGAGGGTGACAGATTTCATTGTTAAGAGTATTTTGAATTGATGATTCACTGAGAGGAATTGGATGTTCAAGTAAATAATAGAATGAAAGAAAGTAAAGGAGATAGACTGCTAAGTCAGCACAAAGATGAAATTGCCTGCTCGATCTCAGCAAAATACACCTCAATAGAAAAGCTGGGGGACGTCTAAATGTTTCTTTAAACTCTGTGTACGAAAAACTTATTGATTACTTTATTAGTTCCATTGGAATTATATAAGCAGTAAATGTTAGACGTATTTATAATTATTCTACTGGCGGTTACCTGCGCTTCTTTGCCTAACTTTAATTAATAGTCTAAGATCCGTAGAAGAGCGACCTTCACCGATCTGTTTCTTAGATGAAAAGTATTTTATATCAAATTTTGCATGTTACATAATATATCGCGAATGGGTTTTTTCTATAAAAATAACTGATAAATATAAGTAATATCAACTTAATAGTCGAAATGTTTATACCTGGCAACCCTACCAAATACGCCAGGAAAAATTGACAACCGTATGTTAACGCACACTTTAGAGTTCATACATTCGGTTACTACTAAATTTATTAATTAAACGCGTAAATGCAATGTCAAATGAAAAGTCAAATATATTTTTTTTCTACTTTTCCTAGTTTGGACCGGCTTTTTTTTGCTAACCCATTCGCGATAAATATTTTGACATGTAAAATTTGATATAAAATACTTTTCATCCAATAACCAGATCGGTGAAGGTCGTTCTCCTACGGATTTTGGACTATAAAGTGTGCAGAACTTTCAACCCGCTAGGAGTTAATTAGCTAAAACAAAAGGGAATTTGTATTTTCTAAATACAAGTTTAATAATGCAGACTTGTAAATCAGCAGGTTTTCATGCAATTTTCCTACGCTATTTTTCTTGTGGAAGAATATTAGTAGATGCATCTTAATTAGGTCTAAGCCTACGTCATACGAGAAACACAATATCAAAATTTATAATTTAGGCTCTGGCCTAGGCGACCAACAGATAACCTCGCGGCGTGATACTCGGGTTCAGTATCAATTTCACCCGAAGCAAAATCTTCTGGAAAATCTGAAAAATTAAAATAATACTATTCCAAAACAAACCTCACTTTCGAAACCTCATTTCTAGGGAAATCATTACTGAATTCAAATCGTCGATATTTCGGCGGCAGAACTATTTCAATACGTCACGGCGGATCGAAGGCATTAATACCTTTTATGTCTGCGTACACTCGTGAAGTTATGTGATGTCTCGTGTAAATTCTGTGGAAATTTCTCCGTTTTATGGCAACAAGAAAGGTCGTTTATTAAAGATTTGTTTTCATAATGCTTTTTAAGAGAATTGTGGAACCTTTTAAAATGTTCAAAAATAGGTCTTGGATGGATCAGTAAGCAATAAGTGACTGTTAAGTCAAAGACCTTAGTTTCGATTCCTAAATTAAGTAAATATCTATGTGACGAGCACATGACTATAATCGCAATATATAAATAAATATATCTTAAATACTATATTGAATGGTTAATTATCGCTTGTCCCGTGCCTCGGAGAGCACGTTAAGCCGTCGGTCCCGGTTGTCATGAAGATCTTTGACAGTCGTTACAGGTCGTCAGTACCTTCTAAATAAACTGACACTAGTCTAAACCATGGAATATCGCTATCCCTTCGGGTTGCGGAGGTCAGACAGGCAGTCGCTCTGTGGAAAAGCTAATATTCAGCCAAATCCGGTTAGACTAGAAAGCGGACCCCAGATTGAAACTGGGATAACGCTTAGATGATGAGATGAGATCTTAAATACTATACCATAGAATAAACGAGAATTAATTCAGACAATACCAACACATTAACAATAATCAATGTTCGAGTAAAAAGGCCAATAATCTTTTTACCTATCGATGGAATCGTAAGTTACCTTTGTTTAAAGTAGGTGTACCAAGGACATCAATCAACTAATTGCTTACTATTATTGTACTGGTTCACTCAACAAAATATGAATAAATGAGTACTACCATTAATTAGTTGAAATAATTCCATTGTGATTGTCATTGTAAAATAATTTAGAAATAAATTCAACTCTAATAAATATTTAAGAATAAATTATAGAATATAATATTTCCGAAACGATTGTTATTTATAACATTGAGTACCTATTTAATTTCTAAACAATACTAGGAACTTGAGTATCATTGTTGGATTCGGAAATTCAAGGAAATAAGCTTATTAATGCCATTTATTTTGGGATCAAAAATTCTTTTGACGTTTGTTTTGATCAATTTCCTTTCTTGATTATGTTAGATATGGATAGCTTCTTAAATGGGTTGGACAGCACACTAGCATCACTGTCCAGTTATAAGAACATAGTTTTGATAGGTGACTTTAACATAAACATTTTACCATCACAATTGGATCACCAGGCAAATGAATATCTTGATTTTACTGCTTTACATGGCCTCCTACCAACCCACACTTTTCCTACTCGGGTTCAAAGCTGTCTGGATCATGTTTTGATAAAATCAGATCTTAAAAATATCACCCTAATTCTCGAATCGACTATAACGGATCATGCACCTGTCCTTCTCAATATTGAAACCAGATTAAAAGTATCCAAAAGACAAGGTAATTTCACAAAAGTTGACTATCCCTCAGTGTTTTCAGAGATCATGAATACAGAATTCTCTACATTACTAAATATCTTCGATCCTAATCTTGCAGCTGACATCCTGACAACACAGATTAGATCTATAATCCAGAGATATACCAAAATAATCCAGATTCCATCAAAGCAAAGAATTATGAAGCCATGGGTTACCAAGGGTTTGTTGCGGTGTATTCGCAATCGTGATTCTATGTGCAAACAACTTAAGATAGAACCTAATAACTACACACTTAAGATCACATATTTAAGTTAAAGGAACTTTTGTAATAAGTTACTCAAACGCCTAAAATCCTGTTACGAGAAGAACGAACTTAGTAAAGCACGGAACAACATGCGTCCTACCTGGCAAGTTGTCAAAAATATTGTTTATAGTGGTTGTAAGAAAGACTCACCTGATGACCTCTTGAAAATAGGATCGGACGAAATCAGTTCGGTTAACCGAGTCAATGACTATTTTTCTCGGTCGTAATTCTATGTCTGACAACCTTAAACAAAAAGGCGAAGACGAAGAGTTAACTCACTTGTTCTCCTTCCTACGGATAAGACTGAGGTTGAGCACGTACTATTTGGCTTACGGAAAGACGCTGCTGTTGGGTGGGATGCTATTCCAGCACATTTATGACGGACATGCTCTAAAAACTAAGTTCCAGTTATTACGCATATATGTAATATCTCGATTGCGAATGGTATCTTCCCAAAAGCCTACAAAAAAGCAGTTGTCCATCCAATTTTTAAGAATGGGAACAGAAACAGTGTCAACCATTACAGACTCTCAGATCAGATCTGTGCTGCCCGCTTTGTCCAAAATTCTTGAAAAGATTCTGAACAAACGCCTTATGAATTTCTTAGATAAAAATAATATATTAGCTGCCAATCAATATGGTTTCCGAAACATGAAATCTACAGACGGCGCTGTATCTTCTCTTATTGATCAGATTGTAGAGAATCTTGATAAAAAACAGAAGTGTTTGGGTGTATTTCTGGACCTTAAAAAGCGTTTGACACTGTCTCTGTTCCACATCTTGTGAAGAAAATGGAAAAAGCGAGCGCATAGCCACGTATCAGGTAAACGTGGCTATGCGCTCAGGATTTTTAAGGATTATCTCTCTGACAGAACCCAAACTGTAAAAATTGGCAGCTATGTCAGCAGCAGCCTTCCTCTCCACTTTGGTGTCCCACAGGGCTCAGTTTTAGGACCCACCCTCTTTCTTCTATACATTAATTCACTGTGCACGCTCTCCCTCCCAAATTGTTCCATTTTCGCTTACGCCGATGATGCTGCATTACTCTTTCGGGGTAAAAACTGGCACGAAGTTTACCACTGTGCAGAGCAGGGCCTCCGTCGAGTGCTGTGGTGGTTATCGGCTAACCTTTTAACCTTGAACTTTAGTAAAACAACCTAGTTGACCTTCTCCATGACATCAGCTACCCAACCGTCTCCTGATATCTTCACCCTGCGTGCTCACACTTGCACAGAAAACAAGGCGGTAACCAGTACATTGCTATATCCTGAGTCGGTCTACTGAAATAAAGTATCTTGGTGTGTATATTGATAATCGACTGAATTGGAAATACCATTTGACAACTTTAACCGCACATCTACGTAAGATGATATACATATTCAAAAAATTACGTCACGCAGCAGATTTCAAAACTCAGAAATTAATTTATTTTTCTTTATGTCAAACAAGCTTAACGTACTGCATATCAGTCTGGGGTGGAGCTTGTGACGTCACATCGCGCCCCTGCGCCGCGAGCCTCGCTACGAGTGACGCACAGCAGTGGGCCGTTCCCTCGCGCCCCTTCACGCCGGCCCTATAAATACAGGGGACACACGAGGCTTCGGCCCTTTTTCCTCCGGCCAGCACCACCGAGTTGAGTACAAGACCATCTGAAGACCTGTGAAGTGCCAACGTCGACCACGCCCTGGATAATTGTCTCTTCGGTTAACCTTAATCGTCAGTTCTTTTTTGTATCGAATAACTGGAATTATAACGCGAGTTTAAACTTTCCTGGTGATATTTTTTATTTATTTCCCGTAAGTCAACCTAATTATCTCTCTTTAATTGCTCGGCGAGTGATCGATCCCGGCTACCCCGTGGAAATCAATCACTCGTGCGACATTGGCGCCCAATAGAATTTTTAATTATATAATATATATAATTTTTAAAACGTAAGTTGGCACTTTACAGGTGAGTGAAATAATTTCTTTTTCTCTTGTATATTTTTCTCCTGTGTGTGCATATATTCTGGTGTGGTGAATTGCATACAGGTACAGTTTCTATCTATTTTGGTTGGCCATAAGCAATTTAACTGTGTAAATAACATAACGGTGATCTAATTAACGTCGGTCTAAAATCACGTTCCACCGCGGGCAGCGTGTCGAGCCGCCAACCGGTTCTAACCGCTTAGCCGTTGAACTAACGAGCCACGGGTTCGCGAAAGAATATTGTGATTCAACCTATGAGTGACCTTTAAGAAATTTTTTCTTCCTTGACCAATCATCACACCATTGTATAATTTAGTGTACTTCAGCTTTTTTTAGCACGGTATTCGATTTTCTGGCGATATTTAATTTTTTTTCTAGTGCCGGCGTAAATACTTAGATTTTTTATTATTGTTTTGTAATAATGGCTTACATTATAAATTTCTCATTATTAACTAAAGCGGAATTAGAATATGAGACCACAATACGTGGCGTTTCAAAGCCTGACGATCCCCGCAAACAAATCGCTAAATTTTCAGTTAAAACTCCCTCAGAGGATATATTATCTTCACCCTTCCCACCAGAGGAGGATGTGGCAGAAGTGGAAAAGTCGCTATTAAGATCAACTAAACACTTATCTATGTTGGAAGCAAACTATACTTCCGAGCTTCAACAGAAGGTCGAAACCGTGCTGCACCATTGTTTTCATCGACTGAATAGGGTGGATACCGGCAGTCTTGATACTAAAAAAATTGAGTCTGTGTGGAATAAATTTAATGGCTTATATGCGAAATTACAATTAATCACGAGACGTAATTCGCGGTCGGATTGCTCAGTGGCAGAGGGAAACACTTCCTATAATTACGACCGTAAGCTTTTTTCGGAATTAGGTAAATTCAAATTTAACGGCAAATCATGTGTAAGATCCTTTATTGAAAAAATTGATGAATTTATGTCCTGTAGATCTATTCCTCACGACAAGATGTTGTCTTTCGCTTTTGAAATATTTTCGGGTGACGCATTAGTTTGGTATCGTTCTGTTAAAAATAATGTAAAGACTTGGTTAGAACTTTGCGAACTTTTGAAACGAGATTTTAGTCCGCATAACTACGATTATCGGCTTATGACGGAGATTCGTCAGCGCTCACAGGGCGAAAACGAATCAATAACTATTTACGTGGCAAAAATGCACGGTCTGTTTTCGCGACTTAGTTCTCCTATCGCTGATTCGGAGAAGCTAGAAATTTTGCTAAATAATATTAGACCTTGTTACACTAATTGTCTGCTCACGGCAAAGGTTGTTGATGTTGATAGTCTGGTCGAAGTTTGTCGTCTTTTCGAAAATTACCAAAGTCGCAGTAAGCAATTTTCTGAACCCCCTAAAGTTTCAAAGAATACTGTAGCACATGATCTAGCGTATAATTATCCGTTTTCTAATTTTTCTTCAAACAAAAATGTTTACAATCATAATCACTTCAATAAATATAACTCTCTCGCTGATACATCGAGATACAAGCCTGTACCACAAGTTAACGCCGTATCGAGAACTTCTAATATAAATAAAAATTTTTGCGTGTGTTGTAGATGCAATTCGCACTCATTACGTAATTGCCGGCAACCGCACTACCTAATCTGTTTTAAGTGCGGTACAAAGGGTTTCAAGGTGTCAGACTGCCCTAATTGTAAATCTAAGTCGACCCCTATAGTTTCAAAAAACTAGTTAACAAGGATTGTGGAAAATCAAATTATACAACTAATTGTAATAATAATAATAATAATAATAATGTTTATTTGACAAGTAACAGAGACTCAATATGTTAGTAAAACCTTATGAACTATGTTAGTTTTTCTTTTTAATTTTACATTTTATTTATATAATCCCATGTGAGATGGCATTGCAGTGGTTCACATACGTGCAATCCAGCCTGCTAGCTATCATTTTCAGGATACTGTCGGAGCTGGCCCGCACCCTGCGCACCAAAGAAGCACATCTCGTTCGCATTGTAGCGTAAAAGCAGTTTATATGTGCATCCGCGAACATCCCCGATGCGCTACAAAAACGAGGCAGCCCCACCAATACCCTGAAAGCGTTGTTGTATTGGACACGGAGGGCGTTGTACGATCGTTGGGTATATCTAGCCCACAGGCTGCACGTATAAAATGACGTACAATATGCTCGAAATAACGTAATTTTCACTTTAAGTGAGCAGCGTGCAAACCTGCGAGCTAGCATGTTCGCCCTTACCGACAAAGCCCTCCGCTCACGCTCAATATCAAGACCGTCACTGAGGTCTGGGGTCAATATATGACCAAGATATTTAAATTTAAACACTCTTTGTAGTGGAGTCCCATTGAGTAACACTGGTGGTACATATCCCAGACTACTCCCAGCCTCAAAGACCATGATCTCCGACTTATTGGAGTTGTACCTTAAGCCATGCGATTTGGCATACTCCTCACATTTGGCGACCAACTTTCTGAGACCACAGATTGACGTAATAAAACAGAGTGGAATAATTGGTTGGACTTTTAAAAAAAATTCTTTAGTAGCTATCATATATCCTCAATCCGTAATTCTAAAGTAGAATATTTACCTTACGTTACCCTAAAATTAAACGGAATACCTACCACTGGTCTTTTAGATTCTGGATCTTGCGTTACAATTTTAGGTAATAATTTGCATAACTTATTTTTGAAAGACGATGTTTTGGATAAATCGAAAGCTTTAAGGTTAATAACAGCTGGCGGCGAACGATTTGAGTCTTTGGGATCGGTGTTTCTACCCTTTGAGTTTCAGGATAAATTGATTAACTTAGAAGTTCATGTTGTACCTGGGATTCAAAATTCCCTTATCCTTGGCATGGATTTTTGGCGAAGCTTTGGCCTATTTCCTAACAAATTAGAGTCTGTTTTGATTGTGAACAAGTCTGACGCTCAAGTAATGGAGTTGCAGGCAGTTCCCCCTACACATCTTGTTTCTTATGATCATCTTACAGTCGACCAGAGAGCTACCGCTGACAACATTATTTCTAAATTTACCGATATTTCATACGAGAAGCGGGGTCTCGGTTGCACAAATTTTATTTCTCATTCAATTGATACAGGTGATTGTCCCCCTATTCGGCAAAGATTTTATCGCATGTCTCCCGATAAACAAAGAATTTTAATAAAGCATCTTGACGACATGCTCTCAGCGGATGTTGTTGAACGATCTGAAAGCCCGTGGTCAAACCCAGTCATTTTGACCCCTAAGAAGAATGGTGAACTGCGTTTCTGTTTGGACAGTCGTAAATTAAATTCCGTTACAAAAAAAGATGCTTATAGCTTGCCTTATATTTCGGAAATTTTAGATAATCTGAGAGATGCTAAATACTTGTCTAGTTTAGATTTGTCTAAATCTTTTTGGCAAACATTAATTAAAGAAGAGGACCGTTGCAAAACAACCTTTTATATTCCTACGCGTGGCACATTTCAATTCAAAAGAATGCCCTTCGGTCTTACGAATGCGCCAGCTACTCAACAACGATTAGTTGATATTTTATTTTATAGTCCAGAATTTGAAAATAAGGTTTTCTGTTTTATCGATGACATAATCTGTATCACGTTCAGCTTCAACGAGCATATTACTCTTTTATTACGCATTCTTGATAAACTAAAAAGCGCTAATTTAACAATTAATCTCGAAAAATGTCAATTTTTTAGAGATAAACTAAAATATTTAGGCTATGTTGTCGACTCTAGTGGATTGCATCCCTATCCGGATAAAGTAAATTCAATGAAAAATTATCCCACCCCTTCTAATAGAAAATAAGTACGTCGTTTTTTAGGCGCAGTCTCGTGGTACAGGCGTTTTATACCGAATTTTAGCTCTATTGCTGCACCCTTAAATAAGTTAAAATCTCAAAGTAAAAACGCACCTCCATTCTGTTGGACGACAGAGGCTAATGAGGCGTTTAATAACCTAAAGAATTGTTTGATTTCCTCCTCAGTGTTGGCTTGTCCTGACTACTCGCAACCTTTTGAAATACACTCAGATGCTAGCGATTTTGGACTTGGCGCGATCCTCTGTCATAGGTTAAATGGTGAGGAAAGAGTCATAGCGTACTATAGCAAATCACTTACTAAGCAAGAAAAAAAATACAGTGCCACAGAGCGCGAAGCCCTGGCTGTTCTATCTGCTATAGAACACTGGCGTTGTTATGTTGAAAATGGTAAAAAGTTTATTGTTTACACAGATCACGCTGCTTTGAAATGGTTCTTGACCTTAAATAACCCTACTGGCCGGTTAGCCAGATGGGGAGTTCGCTTATCTTCCTATAATTTCGAAATACGTCATCGTAGGGGTTCCGATAATGTTTTACCTGATTTTCTGTCTCGCTCTTTACCCGTTTCTGCTATTGCTAATGATATAAATATAGATATTAATTCTTATCAAAATTTACCAGTTTCTACTAATGATCCTTGGTATTTAAATATCTATAAAGGCTGTTTAAGTTCTCCGACTTCCTTTGTTAACTATCAAGTAATAAACAATAAATTATATTGTTTTAAAAAAACATTAAACCCTCTCACTAGAGAATTTCAATGGAAAGAGGTTATTCCATCTGACCAAAGAAATGACATTCTAAGGGAGAATCATTCTTCGCCCACTGCTGGACATCTGGGTATTTTTAAGACATACAAACGTCTCGCACTTAATTACTTTTGGCCTGGTATGTACACCGATGTTGTCAAGTTCGTCAGTTCATGTGAACCTTGTATCACCCATAAACACCAAAATCACCCAAATTTAGGTCTAATGGGAAAACCCAAATCATGTCAAAAGCCCTTTCAGACGATTAGTATTGATTTGATTGGTCTATTGCCTCCCAGCAGGAAACAAAACACTTTTATATTTGTGGTCAGTTGATGTTTCTCTAAATATTGTTTACTTTTCCCCATTAAACGGGCAACTGCAGAAGTGATAACAAAAATTCTTGAGGAAAATGTATTTTTGGTGCATGGAATTCTATCTACTATTGTTTTGGATAACGGAAAACAATTTATTAGCGCAACCTTTAAAAGTATGTTGTCAAAATATAAAATTCCAAATTTGCATTTTACACCGTTGTATACTCCCCACGTTAACTCAGTTGAACGTTACAACAAAACCATTATGACAGCTATTTCAACTTTCATAGAATCTGATCATCGAATCTGGGACACTCTAATCACTAAAGTTCAATTCGCCCTTAACTGCGCAGTTAGTGAGGTTACTGGTTATTCTCCTAATTTCCTTGTTTTTGGTAGGATGGTCATAACATGTGGTTCTCAGTATATTGATAAGGAATTTAATTCCGATATGGTGTTTGAACCACGGGACGACTATGCCGAAACTTTAGGCTATTTATCTTCTATTTTCGAGAAGGTACATTCAGCTCTGTTGTCGGCCCACCAACGAAATTGTTCATCTTATAATCTTCGCCGTAAACAGGCAGAATTCAATGTCGGTGATATAGTTTGGCGCAGAACGTTTCATCTTAGTGATAAGGATAAATACTTTAGCAAGAAATGGCGCCTAAATTTATTAAATGTAAGATTGCCTCAAAATAATCACCTCTAGTATACAAACTTAACGACATGGCTGGAAAACCTTTAGGCGATTGGCACATCAAGGATTTAAAGTTGATTAATTACAAAGAATAATAAAAGTATAAAAACAACAATAAGAATACCTTCTACCTTTTGATTGTTTAATTTTTTCAAACGAACGTTTCTAATTTATATTACCGTTTGTAGTAGTGCCTACTATAAATTGATATTTTCTGTGGTGGGTAGCAAATATTTTTTTTCTGGTAAACAATACTATTTTTCAAATTGCTGCGCAATTGTGTACTCAAATGTTATGTTGAACATTGTTTTAAAAAATACTAACCATAAACTATATATATTGTTTTTTTTACCCTGTGATCAGTGGTTAAAAGGTCGCTATTAGCTGAGCATACAAGTTCGATTCTCGCATGTGTATTTTCTTTCCGAAAATCTATTTGTTGAAATGCATCTTGATTGGCGTATTGTTTTTCGCTGTGCCTTGTTCTGAAGTTCTGTTGTTATTCTTAATTCTGTATAAATTCCATAATCAAATTGTTATTATAGGTACTTTATAAACGATCATGGTGATTAACCGTGCGTCGCGAGCTCGGAACAGTCGAATAGTACCTACCATTTAGATCGTACCTAGTTGTCGTTATGACGCACGCGCGTTCACTCAGCGACGCGCCGATAAATAAATGCCTAACTAATGACTCACCATTGTTTACATTCAAAAGGTGGTTACTGGTCGTGTTCTAGTTATTAATTAGAGCAAAATATTTATTAATTTCTTTCCTTTGACATTGAGCGGTCCGGTCGTGTCTGCGGCTTGTATTATTTTTGTTCATCTTTACGAAAAATCTGTTGTTATACCTAACTATATTCAAAAAGTTTACTTATCTAGTGGCAAAGGCCGAACCCAAGATTTATAAGTCGTAGGGCTAGATCAAGTTTCTTATATCTACAAATCATTATTACCTAATAATTACCCTAAGCGCTTCTCCATAGATTGTTATCTTCAATATTAGGCTATTACACTGGCCTCGGCATTTACATGTAGGTATGTGTGATGAATTATGAATGATAAATGTTTATGTTCAAATTCAGACTGCCGTTGTACGCGTGAAGAATGCAAGCGTGGGTCATTATTATTTAGGTATCCTAATTAGCGTATAGGGTTGTCACTTGTTCAAGGTACTCATGCCCTTGTTTTCTCTAATTTCAGGGAGTATCTCCGGGGGGGGTGTGACGTCACATCGCGCCCCTCCGCGCCGGCCCTATAAATACAGCGGACACGAGGCTTCTTTTTTTTTCCACCGGCCAGCACCGCCAGTTGAGTACAAGACCATCTGAAGACCTGTGAAGTGCTAACGTCGACCACGCCCTGGATAATTGTCTCTTCTGTTAACCTTAATCGTCAGTTCTTTTTTGTATCGAATAACTGGAATTATAACGCGAGTTTAAACTTTCCTGGTGATATTTTTTATTTATTTCCCGTAAGTCAACCTAATTATCTCTCTTTAATTGCTCGGCGAGTGATCGATCCCGGCTACCCCGTGGAAATCAATCACTCGTGCGACAAGCTGCAAAGTCACACCTATTACCGTTGGAGCGGGCACTGAGAGCTGTACTAACGTTTATGACTTTTAAAACCTACAGGTATCCAACAAATAAAGTTTTTACAGAATGCCAGGTACTTTCTGTGAGACAGCTTTTTGTGCTTGAGATGGTCTGTAAAAAGCACCTTAGTTTAAAATATAGTACCATTTCAACAAAACGCCGCTCGTATAAGATCTGTCCGACTCAAGCATTTAGAACTGTCCTAGCCGCAAATCACTTCAGGTTACTGGGATGTCACCTTTATAATAAAATTAACAAAGTAACATCTATCCAATGACTAGGTATCAGTGTAAAAAGAAAGTTACCAATTGGCTTATGGTAAAAATCTTATGACGACACGGAAAGTTTATTAAAAATAAGTATATTATAGGTAAAATGGGATATCTATCTATCTATTTTAAAAGCGGCCTATAATCTATGTATACATATATAAGTAATAAGTTATTTTTTAGTTCCCTATAACGTTATTGTTTTCTATATACATTTAATATATCTTATAGCTCTATATCTATCTGTGTAAACACACACACGCACACCCACACCCACACACACACATACACACAAACACACACCACACACACACACACACAAACGCACGCGCACACATACAGACCGTAAAATATAGCATAATTATTTAGAAATCCAAACAAACACTGATTGATTGTTGATTGTTGTTTTTTCATGAAGTTAATAAATGTACGAGGACCCTGGTACCCATAACACAAGTTCAATCTTAGCTTGGGTACCAGTGGACAACTAAATTAATGTAAACTTTAACATATGTTTGTACCGACAATATAGATTTTCAAAGTTATTGTATTCTTGTGTGTACTTATAAATAAATTAAAAAGCCTGAAGACGTCATTCTATATGAATATATTGTATATGTCTTGGACACATGATTAAATTGGTCATTTCATTATATCTAAATTGAAACCAATATTCGTAAACAGTAACTTTATTTCAACGTAGTTGAAATAAAGTTACTGTTTACGAATAGCTATTTATACACAAATATACCTAATAAAGTATGACACCATTTGAACCTAGTAGATTGAAAAAAGAAAACAAAATTATAGCATACTCAGCCTTTCGTACCCACTTCTACCACTGCACATAACTTTCTCCTAATTGGTCAGCTTACAATTTTGTCTATTCAAGATTTGAAAAAAAAAAAAATCTCTCCATAAGTGGGATTTGGCCCTCGGCGATCATTATTCCTGAAGGCATTTTCTTTTCCTTCTCTCCTTGTTGTCGTGTTTTTCCTATTATACACAAATTTAAAATGCCTGCGATGTCCAGTGGATAGCATAATTATGAGCCTGCTGGTGCCGGTTTCGATTCCTGTCGGGCAAAAGTGATACTGAGATACTATTTCCATGTAACTGCAATATGCTTGGTCCCTATAACTTGGAACCTAAAAATCATAAAATGGCGAACTGTGGGCGTCATGTTACACCTGTGCCTATTATGCCTTATGTCCTTCGGCGATACAGTTGTGACATTGTGAGTCTATAAAAATAAATATAGAAATACTTTAAGTCATCAAAGTGTCGTATTCTATTTCTACGTAACTTGGGCTCGCTCACAGATCAGAGGTAGTCTCAGAACAGAAGTTGCACTGGAAAGACTAGAACTGGCATCCTCTTAAGTCATCATATATTGAAAAGATTTTGGGTACAATATGTATTGTCTCTTGTAACTCTCAAGACTAGAATATGTTCTCTACTAACACACAGTGCATGAAAATGCAAAGTGATGTTGTAGAGCTGTCAGAATTGATTTTGTTCTAATTATGTCGGTGGCGGCGCACCCTAGTCGACACAGTTGGACATTTGACCTACCTAAAACTGCGCAGTAAATATAGTGGGACTACATTTCACAGGTCTTATTTGTTTTTGCATTTTCTTGTGAAAGTGATCGAATTCACTTCATTCATATGCGACAGAGTCACCAAAATTAACTTGATTGATATGCATGACCTGCTTCTGCTTAATATAATAGGCTGTCAATTATAATCGTGGATTATTTTATAGCAAAATCTCTACGACTTAAGTGGTATTTAGAAGTTCCCATTTATTCAACGATCCGACGGTTCATTTCAAAGTAGTGACCACACGAATTGAACACGTAAAGTCACCTCGCCAACTCTGTCATAAAGATCTCCGACAATCGCTTTGGATTCTCTCAAAAATGTTGATACTACTGCGCTGAAAGCTAAACCTATTGTGATTTTTATTTGCCCTTTGCTTTATAAACCCTAAAACTGTCTGTTTCACGCGTGTATGAATATTCTTTTATCACTTTCTTACAACGGTATCTTGTATCGATGTAGATATGCTAATGCCCTTTCAAGTTGATTTTGATGTACACATTCAAAATATCTATACAATATATATTCAAAGAATATATCGCATATTTATCTTCGACCTAACCCTCAGGCGTCAATATCCGCGTACATTTTGCGAGACATTAATATTTTACTATGGCCTCGTAAACCACGATTCAATACATATAAATATATTTTGTCTTTGTACACTCGCCGGCTTTGTGGCCCGATTTAATTATCTGCACGCCTGTTTCAAATAATTGTGTAGGCAGATATTTAAGTTATAGCCATCCGGTATTTTGCTTCAGATAAAGACACACATTATACACAGATACATTTTCATAAGTTGTATTGATTCAGAGAAACTAAAATACTTTTGATGAGACGTTTACATACCTTAGGTGGTGAAAAATAGGGATATAAATTTTAATATACATAGGTAACATACACGCGTCACTGAAACTAAATAATGATAAATTTATGAATAGGCCTATAGCCCTCCGGCTAAGTGGATTGCCGATATACGCAAAATGGCTGGCAGCGGCTGGACACGAAAAGCCGAAAATTGGGCTCCATGACGTTCCATTGAGAGGCCTATATCCAGCAGTGAACAATATGGCAAGCGGATGATGATGATGATGATGATGAGGCGAATATGCCTAGTTAATGTTGTTTATTTAAGTTACGATTAATTTTACGCTTTGGTCGCCCGTATTTATCATTGTTTCGACTGGTCAACTAGACCAGTAAAATTGCCATCCAGTTTCTCTGTGAGATATTTCAAGCAGAAAAACGAAATAACTCAGTTCGGCTCTGTATCCCATAATCCTGTAACTGAGTTCTCGTTAGTTGTTTTATAGGGAAGACTTTGGCCAGAATATATAATATTATATACTACTTTCTCAGCTTTGCGTTATTCATTCTTATACTGTTCAAACTTTATAAGGTAGTAGAGCCTTGCTGATTTCAGTATGAATGGGCCGGCTCGACCGGGGAAGTACTACCCTTTCACAGAAAATCGACGTATTGTAACAGAACCTACTTCAACTGTTGCGTATCGGTCGGTGAGTGAGGGTGCCGGAGGCCCTATCCCCTATTCCTTCTCCCTAATCCCACTTCTCATCCTATCCCTTTTCCCAACCCCAAGGGGCCGCAACGCACTTGAGACTCCTGTGGTGTTGCTTGTGTCCATGGGCGGCGGTAATTGCTCGCTATCAGGCAATCCGTCCGCTCGTTTGGCGCCTATTACTATAACAATATAAAACTCACAGGTTTCGCACATATTGGGGCTTATTAAAAATATTAAATATTGTTCCAAGTTTAGGTAGGAGTGATACAACCAATTTATAATAATATGAAATTAAAGTAATTTTTTTTAATTTTATTTTCTAAGAACTCATTAGAATAAAAGTCTAATTTTATGCTAGGCCTAAATCTCAATGTATATTTTTTCCATGTTTTATAATAAGACGAAATATGGCTTATAAGCTAAACTATGCTTATATTCAAATAAGTCACCATTGCATTGGCGGTTCAACATTTAGATAATGAATTTCATACATAAATGTAAGTTAACAGTAAAATTACCAATTTAGTTTACAAGAAATAAAAATAACTTATCCAATAATATGTTACAATGATCTGTTGGTATCATTAAATGTGCAATGGGTGCTATACACACACATATACTACACACAGTATTTATTCCATGTAAAAATAAAAATAAACCTTTTTTTATGGCAAGGAGTCATGGAGTTATCCGTATATATAAAATTCTTGCGTTACTGACTGACTGACAGACAAGTACATACATACATACATAGACTCACGCCTGTTTCCCGGAGGGGTAGGCAGAGACTACGGAACGCCATTTGCAACGATCCTGACATACCTCACTTGCTTCACTCACTCCCATCAAGTTTCTCATGCATGCTCTTCTGTTAAGGGTACTTCTGACTTGTCCTTTTTTCAGGATGTCTCCAATCTGGTCAGAGAACGTTCGCCTAGGTCTTCCCCTTTGTCCTGTCCCATTCACACTTGCCTTATATATCTTCTTTGTCAGTCTATCGTCATCCATCCTCTCCATGTGCCCAAACCATCTTAACATGCCTTTCTCAATGCTTGTCACTACATCTTCTTTTACCCCACACCAATCTCGTATCACACAATTCTTTACTCTGTCGGTCAAAGACACACCACACATACTTCTCAGTGCTCTCATTTCTACAGCATTTATTCTACTTTCAAATCTCTTCTGCCATACCCAACTTTCACTACCATACATAAGGATAGGCACTAACACACCTCTATGTACAGCCAAACGTGCCTTTTTGGACACGTTTTGACTGTTCATAAACGCCTTCAGAGCTCCATTCACACTATTACCTGCATTAATTCACCTTTCAATATCTGCTTCATTCTTACCATCTCTTGTAAACAACGTACCTAAGTAAACAAACTCATTCACTTGTTCCACTCGCTGTTCATCGATCAAAACATTACAAGCCGTAACGGATTCCTCCTTTTCAAAAACCATAACTTTCGTTTTACTTACATTCACTTTCATTCCTTTCCTCTCTAACGCACGATGCATGATTGTTACCATCTCCTGCAATTCCTCCGTTGAAGATGCAAGTATAACCTGATCATCAGCATAAAGGAGGCATTTGACGAGTAACCCATTCATCCTTAATCCGAAGTCACTATGTTTTAAATCTTGCAAACAACTGTCCATGAAGTGGTTAAACAGCCACGGCGACGCTACACATCCCTGTCTAACACCTTTCTCGATGGTAAACCAGTCAGTGTATGCCCCGTTTATCCTCACACAAGCTCTAGAATCCTCATAAAGGGATTTCAGAGCTCGAATGAGGCTGCTGTCCACCCCGTTCATTGCCAGCACCGACCACATTTAATTCCTCACCACTTTATCGTAAGCCTTTTCCAAATCCACGAATGCGCAATAGACCTTTTGGCCTTTGGCCAATAATTTTTCGGCTATGCTTCGCAAGGAAAAAACCTGATCCGTGCATCCCATACCCTTTCGGAATCCCGCTTGTACATCCCATATTTTTTTGTCGTTTACTTCCATAACTCTTTCAATGAGTACCTTTGCATACAATTTGCCAACAATGCTGAGAAGGCTAATGCCTCTATAGTTTTTGCAGTCTTGTTGCGAGCCTTTTCCTTTATAAAGAGGCACAACTACAGCTGTGGTCCAGTCATTAGGTACTCGGCAGACAGTTACAGCCAAGACAAGTTACAGCCAAAATAATAATATAAGGCGTAGAAAGCTGAAATTTGACAGGCATATTACTTGGGGATCATAGGGGTGCACTGATAAAGGATTGCCCAAAATTCCCACGGGCTGGGCGAAACAGTTAAATTAAAAGAAATGTGCGGGCCTTATCCGAAAGCTCAGCGTCACTCAGAGGGCGATAGAGAGAGCTTTGCTTGGAATTTCCCTGCGAGTTCGAATCAGAAATGAAGAGATCCGCTGGAGAACCTAAGTCACCAACATAGCTCGCCGAATAGCCAGGCTGAAGTGGCAATGGGCAGGGCACATAGCGCGAAGAACCGATGGCCGTTGGGGCAGGCGGGTTCTGGAGTGGCGACCACGTACCTACTGGACGACGCAGCAGGGGTAGACCTCCCGCAAGTTGGACCGACGATCTGGTTAAGATCACGGGAAGCGGTTTGATGCGGGCGGCTCAAAATCGGTCTGCGTGGAGAACCTTCGGGGAGGCCTATGTCCAGCAGTGGACGTCTCTAGGCTGACATGATGTGCGGGCACAGCTGCAGGCATGCTCTAGTAACTGATCAAATCTAAAGAAAAAATGTAATTCATATTAAAGATAATGTTTTCCGTCAAGAATATAATTATAATAATATCAGACTGAGGCGATTGCTTCATGTATGTTTACTGTATCGACAATCCTCCAAATACTTGCAGACGTGGCGATAATATTACCTATTTACTTAGGATCTCGTTCATTTAGCTCTTCCTCAATTCACACATGTATGCCACATCCATACATCATTCCGTGTACTTACGTAAGGCAGTATAGGAGCTGAATAAGAACACATATGTATGTACCTTTCAGTAAATAAGGCTAAAAAACATTTATTCTTACAATTGAGAACAACTAAGAGTGATTCTGTGATATTTTTGGTATGGGAAATTGGAGAAATCGCGAAAGGAAATTAACAGTTCTGTATTAAGTTAAATTTCGACAAATTTTTGAAATGTTTATGGAGCTCTTTGGCTTACAACAAATAGTAAAACTTATATAAACATCTAAGATATCCTTCTTTTTCGTGAAATCTTTTGTTCAAAGATGTGTTCCAAATCGTTATGGCTGTAAGCAGTTTTTCTGGGAACGTTTTAAATAAATGTTAAACTAAGGCAGCGTAAAACGGTCTTAACTTTGAGAATTCTAAGAAAGTTCACTGATCAATAGCAGAATCCCTTTGTGAAGATAAATAACGAGTATTTGGATTAAATAATAGCCTGGTATAAATGGAGTCTGGAAGGACATTCAGAAAGTTTTTGTGCCTATCAATAGAACAGCGATTTTCATCAATGTCCGCACTAGCATTCCTTATATCGCGTGGGAGTTCACAAATATTCAAGGAATGTTTATGGCATAGGTTCTACCGAAACGTCGGAACAAATATAAGGTATTTATTCTCAAATAATAATGCGATAAATACCTGTTATATAAATATTTGTAAAAGACTTGAAAGTTTAAAAGTATTATTTCAAGCAATGGACACAAATAATGCCAAGACTCAAAGCAACGATATGTAATCTGCATAAAACTCGCAACTCTCGACGCGGTTATAAACGGTGACGCATCCGCTTAAAACACTACGCTATTCGTGCAGTCTAAGTCGAATCACCAAATTGCACCATGAAAATGCAACGACGCTCTAAACCATACCATTCACCGCGCTATCAATGGACATTTCAATACAATAAAAGTACCTACAAACATGTTTCGAATTGACATGGAGACTATGACACAAAATACTTACACCAGACAATTCCTAATATTTTTTGTATAGATCGTAGTCTGTTTGTTTATATAGGTATTTATACGAATGAATTTTTGAGAAATTTTAGCAGATAATAAGATAAATAGCTAAGAGTATATTTTGTTGCGAAAGTAAATCTAGAAAGGTTAAGGAGTTAAAGTTATTACGGTAGATCCCCGTATATAAACTATTATTTCTTAAGTTAATATAGTAGGGATACATAAATACTTTATTTTATAAGAATAACTATCATCTGTGTGTCATAATGAGTGCCACACTTAGTAAAATTCTCTTGTAATATTAGTCTTGTAATATTAATCTGTTTCAATTTCCGCATCGCAGCTCCTTTAACCCGGGGCAGATGAATGATCGCTCCCTGGTTATCATAACTCGTTTTTGCGACCAGCCTATCTCGTAAATTGAATGATTTGGCAAGTCTAGGATAAAGAAGTTGCTTTTTTTGTTGTCGCTATCAAGTTTTGTTAGGAAAATTCGTACTTTTACTGTAAGCTTGTAGATTTTTCTATGTAGATATTGAGTACGATATTTTTCTATGTCTTCCTTCTAATTGTGTGACTTTGTGTGTATTGCTAAATCACTAGTGATATTAATAAGGCTTTATTTAGCTTGAGAACAAACGTAATTTTCCACGTTCATATGAACATACATTTTCCATATGAGCAACAGATATAATCCTTTGTATAGTCTACTCCAACACTAGTGTTAAGTCAACAAGACGAGGAACTTTACTATAATAAAGACCCAAATAGAAAATTAATTCATAGATGACACAATTTTATGTCTTTTGCCCACAACACGCGACGGTTTAAGCCACTAGATCAAACGAATGCTAAAAGTCTCACTTTTTATTGCCTTATTAAATAAATAGAGTTTTTATAAATAGCAGGTGTTTTAAAATCGTGAATACTGGGCAAGTGTATGCGATTGATACCTACAGAAAGTTATTTATTAATAATGACAGGTGTTGGAGGTTTTTGAAATACCTTGACATGTTTATAATAGATCATTATTACGTTATGCATTACTTCTATATGTTAATATTATTATCGCTTGTTAGCAGATAATATAACTTACTATAAGAGCACTGGTCCACATGTTGTAAAAGTTACGGCAGATGCCACCTGAAATCTACACAATCGACCCTTAGAAAAATCTATAATCGATCCAGGAGAACAAAATACCGTAATGTAGGATATCTACTTACGGAGCCATTCAGGAGGGCAGCGCAACGCGTCACAGCTCATACGCAGGAACTTTCCAGCAGCCGCCCGCGTCCCTCAGACCCTCTGTTGGAATTGCCGCGCGTGCTCGCGTAACCGCTAGCATGCTCCTAGTGACTATGATTTCATTTCGGTGGTCGAGTAGACCTGGCCAGACGCAGCGGCAGCTGACCGCCGCTGAACACATATTACGCCAGGTGAAGACCGGCTTCTGCAGCCGATAAAATGATTGTATAGAATCCTAAATTTACTTTATCACAATGTGAGCTCTAGCATGGCCTACTTGGTAAAGATTGTAGGTGCTTATAAGTTTGTAAGACACGGTATACTTAATGGTAAATTACGACACGCGTAACTGAACTGTGTGTGACGCTTTTGAGTTCTTGAGTATTAAAGTCTTTGAAAGCTTGTTTTCGAAAAGGCTCAGAAACTCTGATATGGTATTAAATTGAGGCAAATTGTTACTTACATTATTTCAAGTTCAAACAAATTCAGTCAAGCCGTTTTCAATTAATACAACCTTGAATTTTCGGACATTTGCTTCATGTTAATCGTGATGTAGACAAATCTTATATAGAATCACGCCTGTGTCCCCGAAGCGGTATGCAGAGGTGTAATATAACACCCACATTTCGTGCATAAAATTTTAGATCCCACCTATTTGCAAGCCTATTGCCGTTAACGGGCACATTACCAGACTCCGTGTTGCTACTAAGAATTCAGAAAAACTCAGTAACACTTTTGCCCGAACTAGTAATCGAACCCGGGACCTCCCGATCCACAGACGTATACGCTATCCACTGGACCACGGAGGCATGTAGAAAACGTCACAAGTTATTATTGCGCACGGTTTATGCTGTGGAAAGGAGATAAGTATAACTAGATACGTCACTTCTTGCTAATTCTCTGACACACAGCGGTAGGTACATCAAGATGCATTATCGCATTTACTCTGACAAATGGAAGCCAACCTTATTAAGGCGCTGTGACACAACAATTATTGCGACACATGGCATGCCTTGATGGATGTAATTATAGTCAGGTGACACAAGAGTTACTGGAACACACTGTTAAGTACTTTAGTGGCGTGTGGAAAATCAAGTGTGCAAGAAAAATATAAAAGCAAAGAACATTTATTACTACTTGGTGGTTGTAACAAAATACGCAAACTATTAGCGTATTTTATTACAAAATTGAAACTAACCGATAACAATAGATTCAGTTGAAATTATTTTGTCACTTTCTTTTCACTCATGTCTTTATGTAAAACTACACTCAAACATCGATCACGGTAATATTTCAAAGAAAAAGGTTAAACATCTTCCTGTTCCTGTCTTGGTTTTGAGCCGACATTTTGCATGGGTTACATCAATCGTAATCTCGGGTAATATTGGGAAAAATATTCCTATTTTGCTCAATTTTACCGGAGAGCCTTGCCCAAAGATTTTTTGATACATATTTGCGCAATTGTTCTTCTTACATAAACATATGAATTTAATAAACTTACATAATGTGTACAATCGCAGACACTTTGATGATTTCTAATGTTAATACGAGTACTTTCTATCGTTCGAGCAATAAGATTGAAATGCACATATCTAATATCTGTTTGTTTCTTTTCAGGTACGTTACAACTGCTGATCACGTTTTAAGTTGTATCGCATAGAGGTGAATTAGTTGTCATTTTAAAGTTATTTAATTTCACAACAGACATCATTGTGTTGAGATTTTAATATTAATAGCTAACTGTTGGTCACCTACGTAAGCGAAGACGCGGACAAAAGCTAGTATGAAATCATTTAGAAACAAAACGGCTCTTTCCGGATACAACTCTTAGTATTAAGTGATAAAAGATGAAAATAAAGACTTATTTAGAATAATAACACAACTCATAAGACTTAAGTTCATATTTTAACTCCAGAAAATTGCCATTACAACTTTTATGCGCAAATGTGGCCTTTTTACGACACAAATTAAATTGATATGGTAGACTGAATTCAGAATTAGTGTCGTTTATGTAAAAGGCTCTTTAGAATTTTTATTTTAAGGCTTATCTTGTCATAAATAATGAGTGCCTTTGGCTTACATAGGCAGCAAATGGCTCAGAGTAGGTTAATGTTTACGGTTTAAAAAAGGCAAAGGGTCAGAGAGAAATATATTGCTCCCCTTTTTGGTTTTTGTTTTATTGTTATTGTGTTTATTACTTTTTTGCGGTTATTTGTTTTTTATACACGATTTGGGTATAATGTCCCAGGTTTTAATGGACTTTAGATGATGAGATTGCAGTATATTAAGTTACATTACATAATATTGTAGGCGAATAATTTAAAGAGATCTTTAGCCGATCTTATTTTCATTTGATTGCCATTGATGTGGTTCCGTGGAGCAGTCTGGTTGACGGCATAGAATACAAGTGTCACCACCACCTATCTTCCCGTGGGTGTCGTAAGAGACGACTAAGGGATAACACGATGCAAAACCATCTTTGCGTAGAGACGGAAAACTCGACATTAAACCCTATACGACTGCCTCGTTGGTCTCGCGGCAATGTGCGCGTGGGATCGGGATGTCGCGGGTTCGATTACTGGGTCGGGCAGTGTTATTGGGTTTTTCTGTCACGAAATTCTCAGTAGCAGCACGGAGTCTGGAAATGTGCCCGGTACGGCAATATGCTCGCCCCTTATTACGTGGACTAAAGTATATCTGGCGAAAAGTGGGTGTAGAAATACACCTCTGCCTACCTCTTCAGGGTTATAGGCGTGAGACTATGTATGTATGTATGATGTGGTTCCAGGCAGTTTGATAGAAGTTTTAAGAGTCATTTTACGTTGTGAATAGCAATGTTGCAAATTAATGTCAAATCTAGTGTACATACTTATATAATTATATATATAGTATTATATAGTGTAAATACTTAATTAGATATTTGCAAATTTAATAAGTAGGTAGCTGTTAAATGTATATTTGCAAGAATTTAAATGATTTGTGAAACTACTGCCTGGACACTACTTGTACAAATGTGTAAACATGTAAACGAATATTTATAACCAAAAACTAATGAAACTTACCTGTATATAATTATAAAATTCTTGCATAAATGACTGATTGACCGGATCAGGAAGAAAACATTAAGTATAAAAAAAAAATGTGCGGGCGTACCTGCGGGCATCCTCTATTATGACCATATTAGTATACATGTTTATGCAAGGGTGTCTGATTAGGCATAGACTAGATCCCCCTCGTAGGATCTCCACCTTGTCGTGGTGGGGGGGCTCAGTAACCGTGGATTGGACACCCGCGGGGAAGCTAAGAGGGATCCCAGAGTGGACACTCCGCGTGGGCTTAGAGAGGCCTGGGCAGAATGCGTCCAACGGTGCGGGTGCGGGGACAGTTCTGTCTGTCCCTCGTAGTCGGGCGCGGTCGCGGGAGGAGAGGCGTGTCGGTATTGCGTTGCTGCGAGCTCTATCTCCCGCGACCAAATGTGGGCGCACCATGCGATGCGTCGCTGTGGGGTCGCTGAGGAAGAGGAGATGCGGTGTTGCGTTGCCGTCCTCCCTATCCTCTGCGGTCGCTGGGTGTTTTGGCGGCGGAGCCCAACACCTTATTCCGCCGCCAAGGGATTTTTCTTCGGGGCCCGCCTGACGATCTGTCGGGCCAATACCCGTCGGGGAGTAGCAACGAATGCTTATGCGATTCCCTACCCTCCAACACACGGGTACATGAGAATGTCGAGGTGTTTTTTAGTGGTAACACCACACACTCCACCTTTCATTTCCCCCAAGAGTTGGAGATCCGAAGGGATTTTCCACCTAGTAAAACAAAAAAAATAGCCCCAATATGTCCCCTCCGTGTTGTCGTGGAGGGGGGGCTTAGTAACCGTGGCTTGAACACCCGCGGTGAAGCTAAAAGAGATCCCGGGAGTGGACGCTCCGCGTGGGCTTGGAGGGGCCTGCGCCGGATGCGTCCAAAGGTGCGGGGTACGGGGGACAGTTTTGTCTGTCCCTTGAAGTCGGGCGCGGTCGCGGGAGGAGAGGCGTGTCGGTGTTGCGTTGGCCCATACTCCGGATCTCATTTCCCCAAGAGTCGGAGATCCGAAGGGATTTTCCACCGCGTAAAACAAAAAAAAGGCATAGATTAGATGCATCATGCATTGCACGCCCTCTATATTGGCTAGTCCAAGCAAGGTAATGGCGAGGCAGTCACTAAACTACAGGTCTCCCAAAGTGATAATGCGCATAGAAATCTTCGTCACTGTTCGGCAACGGTCGTATTCCCCGAGCGTCGGAAGACGATATGTATATAGAGTTGTTAAGTGCATAATTTAGTAAAATTGTGTTTTTTGTGCTAAAAAAATAAATATTGATTTATCAGTAAAGAAATTTGATTCGATAGTTTCATATAAGTAAATAGTGAAGAAAACCACACGATAGCGAATATGCTACAATTTTTGTTGAATTGATTTACTTCGATTATAATACTTTTTAAGTGTCCTGCTGTAGCTGGTGTAATGATGGAAGAAAAGAAGGTTTAAGTAATACAAGGTTTATATAAGAAGAAGAAAAATGGTTTTAAAAACACAGGTTACATTAAAATCTTAGAAATCTAATCATAACATCTAAGTTCAAAAGTATTTACAGCAGTGATCATTCCAGAATAATATTACAATTACAAAAAAAATAATCAGAATCAGGGAGGATCTCTGAATGAAGGTGATAGCAGTGAGGAAAGTGTCAATGAACAAGAACTATCATTATGCTCTTGTTCATTGACACTTTCCTCACTGCTATCACCTGTGTAAATAATCATTTCATCAGAAAAACTATCGATTCTTGGGCCAAATTTTCTATATTCATCTTCGCATTTAACAGCATGATCATAAACTTTTTTCCATTCTTCTGGTCCTATATAATTGTTTTTTTCTAATATAGCATCTTTAACTGACGTGACAGTTATTGCAATATTTTTTTTGGCTACGTCTTGCTTTATTTGGGACCAAATATTTTCAATGGGGTTAAAATCGGGATGATATGGTGGCAATCGTATAATTTGATGCCAACGTTCCTCCATTATACGGTCAATGACAAATTCTGTGTATTTCTCTTTATGTCTTTTTATAATTTCATACAAATCGGGTTTCAGTTTCCTTAGGTCATGCGGAATGTTGTGTTGTTGTAACCAAGCTATCGTTTGTGGTTTAGGTGTGTTTGAGTTTGTTGGTTTCACAGACAGCTTATTATGATATGGGGCGTTGTCAATTACCAACACACTATTAGTGTATGGATAATAATGGATGGTGGAAAACTCACGCTGTTGTCCTTGCTTGATTTTAGCAACGCATTTAACACTGTGGATTTCCACATCCTGCTTGCCATCCTCCGCTCTATTAACATATGTATCTCCAACGGTAATTGACTGGTTTCATAGTTATTTGTCTGGACGCCGACAGCGTATACGTGTCGATGAGTCGTACTCCTCGTGGTGTAATACATATGTCGGGGTACCGCAGGGTGGCGTGCTATCTCCGTTACTTTTCGCAATTTTCATAAATTCTATCTCCAAACAGTTACTTTCATCTTACCACCTTTATGCAGATGATTTGCAGATATATTCACAAGCACCACTAGAGTCAATTTCAACGGCGTTTTCTAATATTAACATAGATTTGGCGCGTATCTGTACGTGGAGTAAAAATTATGGCCTCAAGGTGAATCCGACAAAAACACAGGTCATTCTAATTGGCAGTTCTAAGATGATTTCCAAGGTAAATTGGCCACAGCTGCCGCAGATTGAGTTCGATGGTAACATCTTACCAATCTCAGATAACGTGAAAAACCTCGGTATTTATCTGGACAAAACTTTTTCATGGGGAAGTTAATTACAGGAGACCAGCTGTAAATTGTTTGTTTCAGCTGGGTCATTGACTGTCATATACTGAGCGTAGGCTGAGGAACTTTCTTCCCACCAACACCAAGATTGCGCTTGCACAATCCTTGCTTCTTCCAATACTCGATTATGCCGATGTCAGTTAGATTGATCTTAATGAGGACCAACTTGATAAACTTGAGCGTCTCCAAAACTTCTGTATTAGATTCATTTTTGGTTTACGCAAATATGATCATGTATCTGAATTTCGATCCAGGCTCAAGTGGCTCCCAATTCGACTTCGCCGGAATACTCATATTCTTATGTTACTGTACAACGTGTTGTTTAATCCTAATAACCCCACGTATCTCAAAGAACGTTTTAAGTTCCTTCATGACACACATTTAAAGACCTTGAGGTCGTCGGTGGATCTGAGACTGCAGATGCCAACACATTCCACAAACTTCTACGATAAATCCTTCACTGTTCAAGCTGTCCGTTTGTGGAATGCGCTGCCAGTCGAAATTAGGCAAGCTAAATCATTGAACATTTTCAAAAATGCACTAAAGAAACACTATTTGTCATTGTAAACTAATTTTGTCACTGTATTTTGTGTTCATATTATTATATGTATGTATATGTATTATATTTATGTATATGTATTATATTTATGTATAATATTATATATTTGTTTATATATGTATGTATCATATTATGGATTTATTTATTTACAATATATTTAGCACCTATCATATCTATTGTATATATGCCTGCGTATGTATGTACAAAAAATAAAAACAATTTATAGTACCTAATCAGATACTTACTGTGACTACACATCAAAGCTTTTTGTCTTTTCAGTCCATCATGTCCATCCTAAGGTTGCCTGGAAAAGATCGCACTTTGCGATAAGGCCGCCCTTGTGCATTTGATATGTATGTAGTACGCTTGTCATTTACACCGAATTTGTATTAACATTTGCACAATAAAGAATTATCTATCTATCTATCTATTCGGAGGCAAGTAAGGAATCAATTGATTGCGTAGCCAAGCTTGATAACGTTCCGCGTTTATTTCTTTATGATAATCACCTTCTGAGTCGACACATTTATGTAACATTAGAGCCCCTGGGACGAAGCCTTTTTCATTGCCTGCGTGTACAATAATTATTCTCTCTCCTTTGGAAATGGGTTGTTTGATACCTTTTTTGCTGCTATCTTGCCAAGTTTTACCCTTAGTATATGATGTATGCACGTATGACTCGTCCATAAACACTATATTTCTACCAGAATTCCTCAGCTGTTGTATTTCTCTGAGATATTTGATCCTTTTTAAACGTATATAATGCTTTTTCATAAGTAACCGTCTGTTATTATCAGTTTTCAGAAACCTAAACCCCATTTCTTTCAAGATCAGCCTTCAAGTCTCTGCACAGCCTTTGAAATTAATAGCTTCGATCAACTTTTTTCTCAAATTATTTACAGTTGGGAGTTCTTTGAGCGTCAAGTGAAAATTGTATATCATATTACGAATAACACAGTAGTCGAAATCATCAAGTCCCAGCCGAAATCTACTTTTAGGTTTTCCTTTTTTCGGTGTGGAAAATTTCATTGATTGATTCTGTTTTTTTTCGTTTAAAATATTAGTCAAAGTCGTCGTGAAATTCCTGTAGCTTTTGTAACACGGTCCTGAATTTTTTTAAAATAACCATCATGGTCTTTTTTGAAAACATTGGCTTCATTTAAGAAATAAAGGTACACATTAAATACCATTTGCCGTGCTTGTGACTTAAGTGGCTTTCCACGTTTAAATTTATCCATTCTGGAAGAATACGTCTGAAAGAAAATGGTATGGGCAGAGTTAGACATATTTTTATTTATTTGTTCTATAATTGCATTATGTACTAATATACTTTATAATATTATTTATTCCTATATCTATTTGTTTATTGTGTGTATCTTTTTAAAATGTTTTTTCTAGTACTTAATATGTATTTAAAGTAGTTTTTTAATATAAAAAAAATTTTTTAATGTAAATTTTTAATTTTTTAATATTAGCAAGCCGTGAAAAATGTTAGTATATTTACCTATTTTACAAAATAAAGTATTTAAATTTGAATAACATAATTAAATTCACCATTGAAAACAAAACCAAGAAGGGTGTGTAATAGCAGCTCTATATAATTCCACACAGAGAGAACACGTGCAGTCACCACCATTATATAAAGACGACTGACGGACCTTTGACGGACCGGCGACCGCCGCCTACCGCCCGAATTGTTTTCGATTGTGTACACATAATATTCACTCCTATTTCTTTCGAACAAGGTGCAAAATGCAAGTGCATTGTTTAGGGCTCTTACAATTCAATGATTCGGGTGTTTCCGGGAATACGACAATTAACGAAGATCTGCATGCGCATTATTAATTTGGGAGTACTGTACGCTTGAACCAATGTGGTGCTTACCCAGTAGTTTAGTTACAACCGCATATGATTTTGAAATGTAACTAGTCTGCTCCATTGGATTCAACCTGGCCACCGGTGCGTAGCATTTATCTCCAATAGGTTATCGCTGCTGAGGACACATTATCATTTCGCTTTCTATAGCGTCCATAGCGAAATCCATATAGCCGTTTTTTCTTTATATATCACAACTCAACAACACATAAGCGTTTGACATGGTTTAAGACAAAACATAATATTATAAGGTCACTTATATTGAGAAATATGGGTTATTATGTTAAACAAATATATAATTATTTGTTAATTATAGCAAGCGATAATTAAACATTAAATATAATTATATACTTGTAATATCGGTGAAGGAAAACATCGTGAGGAAACCTGTATGTTTAAGAGTTCTCCATAATGTTCTAGAAAGACATGTGAAGTCTGCCAACCCGCACTTGGACAGGGTGGTGGAATATAGCCTTACCCTTCTCATAGTGAGAAGAGGCCCGTGCTCAGTAGTGAGACAGTATATATAGGGCTGATGTTGATGTCAAACAAACTACTTACATTTTATCTCCTGAGCAGTAAACACAAAAGATACAAATTCGCTACCATTAAAAAATAAGTAGGTAACCGAAACTAAATAACCAAAGTGCATTAACCATATGATGGTATAATGAATAAAAATGGTGCAAAACATTTCCAGGAAATGACTCCATACATTTTCGTGACAGCGACCCATGGGAACGTCCGTATACTTATGAATAATAGTGCTGCTTTGATTTATGGATTAGAGTATATACTTTAATTGTTTGTATTAATTAGAAAACGAAGTTTGCCACGCGAACCAAGATTGATGAAAGATGGATTGGGTATTTTATCGATTGGACTTACCTTTATACCGTCTTGGGCGTGACAACTGAGTGTTTATTTTACTATATTTGTTTTATAGATTAAGTAATAACCTTTTCTGTATGTTATAAGCGCCTATCGCCTCTTATTTCAAATATAATATAAGTCGTTTAGGAACATACCTAATAATACTTCATCGCTTAAGCGATTTAAATATCACAATTAGTTTACATAATGTGATCAACTCAATATAATATAATTTTATACAAACTTATCTATAACATATTTAAAAATAAAAGTGGTTAAGCTGTTCAAAAGTTATCCTGCAAACAGTAAAACAGAGAGTCAATCAATTTAAGATTGACCCCTATATCAAAGGTAAGAAATTGACATTGACACATTTGAGATTTGATTGCATATACTCACGCCGGTTTCCCGAAGGGGTAGACAGAGACGGGCCGCCACTTGCAACGATCCTGACATAAAACTCTCTTGCTTTATCGACTCTCGTCAATTTTTTTAAGCATGCTCTAGTTAAGGCATAGTGACCTTTTTTCGGGTGATGTGATTGAATTCGTTATTTTTATGAAATTATCTAAGTTAAAGAATATGATATTCTTTGAAGTATTTCAGAACCGTACTGATAATTAATTAATACCGTACAGTAGTATCAAAATACAACCTTCATTATTATGCTAAATGTATAGCGACCGGTTTCAGTATTCGACCTATCCATATATTTGACTACTAGATACATACCTATTTGACATAATTTGCATACAAAATATGTTAAATATGTATCTCTAGTAGCTAAATCTATGGATAGATCGAATATTGAAATCGGCCGTTAGTGAAGCTACAGTGCTAGTTTAAACATTCGAATGCAAACACCGCGGCCAATTCGTGTGGAACGTGTTTACGTAACTTATTTGATATTTGGTTCTACATACTGGGACATACTAGCAAACAACAAGCGCGGTTGCTGTCAGTCTATCAACGCCAATTGACTAGAAAAGAAATAAGAAAATTTCCGTCCAGCACGACAGGAACTTATTTTTTTAAAACGAAAATTAAAAAGAAATGTTTTACGCTGCGCTGATTTTGCGGTACCATCACATAACAAGTATGTACTTTGATATGAATGCACATATTATGTGGCGTCAACGTACCTGTTTGACGGTCTGCACGTATAGCGTATTAGTTTAAGTGCTTTCCTCACAGTATAATGGGTTCGATTCTCACGTGTCAACACTTTGCGTGATCTCGCAACGATGTCTTGAAATTCTTTTATCTGTCTCATGGTAATTGCTAAAGTCATCGCCATCTTCTTTTATAACAAACAAAACAAACGTACCTAGATGATTTCGACAGCATTTTAAATGCGTTGCCAACGTGATACTCAATAAAAGATTTAATATTTCGATTTTTATTTGTGATTTTGAACATCGCTCTGATGATACATACATTTAAAAAAAAAATATCGGAAAAGAACTTTACTCATCAATACGTAGATATTTATACCGACCAGACAATGCGATAAATAATCAAGAATATTGACTCATTATAAGATTGCCCAATGCGAATCGTCATTATTTACATTTCGCGCTCTGGGCTTACTGATTAAGCACGTAGCTCAAAACATATACACGAGGAAAATACCGTTCCTTCGTGGGAAGCATGAAGATTGCATTTATTTTTTATAAGTACAGCCAACCAATTCTCACTGGTTTTGACGTCCGCGTCAACCAAGGAATCAGTATATTAAAACCAATGACGGGCACATGTGTCCGGAAATATGCTGCACTGGCCTCCTATTTGTATACAGGCGAGAGGCGTGTTTCGATTTATACCTAATTGTAGTCTCCTTTTCTCATTGCTTATTTCATGCCCTTAGGTCTGTTATGGACAAAAAGGTTTTTCTTCCTTTCTTTCAACCAAGACCTTGCTAATCAAAAAACAAACAACCATAAATACTCACTTTGAATATCATAATATGTACAGTCGCGGTCTGAAAGTGTTTACCACCTTAAGACTTATAATTGCATGAACACATCAATGACACAAGGACGACGATATTGTACTAGGCAACCAATCTATGAAAACATGCGTTGCGTAGCAACTGGTGTCAATAACGATTTATTATCCCACATTTATAATATACGTTCATTTAATTACAAGCGTGATATTTACACTGAAACTAAAATATTTGTAGTCTTCAAATAATGTAATTTTAAACTTGCTATTTACGATTTTGGTATTTGTAATTAATAAGTTTATCAAATGACTTTTACATTGACAGATTACAATGAAAGGGATGGCGAAAATACGACATCCTGAATATAAAACCTTTTTGAAAAAAATACAATATATATTTCGTCTAGCGTAAGGCTGCCTCGTTGATCTAGCGGTAGTGCATAGTGCATACGACAGCTGATCATGAGGTCTCGGGTTCGATTCGCGGGCCGGGCTCGGAAAATGTTGCTAAGGTTTTCTGTGAAGAATTTCTTAGTGACAAATTCCTAATAATTCTTAATAATTAGCCCGAAGTGGGGTGAAACACCGGCAGGTGTTCCACCCCCGTGCATCAGAAAGCACGTTAAGCAGTCCCGGCTGTCATGATCTACGGCAGTCATTAGTGGGAAGTCAGTGCCCTCAAATAGGTATACCTACTGACTACTGGTCTAACCTTAGAATGATGTAAGGTAAGATGGCAGTCGCTCCGAGTAAAAACTGATATTCAGTCAAATCTCGGTAGACCAGTAATAGCAGGTGCCTGGGCTCCGAAGCGCAAGCTTGGGATGCAACTAAGAAAATGCTAGGATGATGATGATGATGATATCGTCTAGCGAAAATCAGGGCGCGGTCAGACTGTGAGCTAAACGATTTTAAACTTTCGCGATTAGTATACATTATACAAGGTTATATAGCAGCAAGGAACATATCACAGCTGCGAAAAATCGACAAGTATATAAGTCCGCTATAGCTGAACATTTATTGGAGTCTGTACCAAACCACTGGATAGAACTACATCAACCACAGGTCTTGTCCACCGAACGTCACTATTACTCCAGGATAGTGCGTGAAGCGGTTGAAATAAAAAAAAACACAAGAATTTCAACCGGGAGGATGGATTTAGATTATCAACAACTTGGAATCCAGTCATCAATAAGTGTAAACACCGCCGTAATGATACAGCTCAACAGTGTGTAGACGTCATTAGTATAGTGTGTCGAGGTACCGTGCCGACAGTGCGGTTAAAAACAAAAATAAAAATCCAGTGAGGGTAGGTGCCAAAACCCGCACAACACAAGGACGGCGCTGAGCTCACCAGTCCCGCCGCGACCACGACTGAAGCAAGTCAGCCGAAACGTTGGCAAAATACCGACGTATTTATGCCTTATATATAAGATTTATCGCGAGTAAGACCCGCTATATAACCTTGTATAATGTAAGACTGTGACACAGTAATAATATCTAACAGTATAGTAACTCCATACAAACGCACGAAACTCGAGTTATACCTACGCGCCGCGAGCAGAGTACCCATTAGACTGGGCGGACTGTACCTACAGTACCCGCAGCCGCTATCGTGCCGCAGCTCGCATGCGGCGCGTCTGGTAGGTATATAACTCACGAAGACGGCCGAGTTACAATACTGTTAGATTATATTACCGTGACTGTGAGCTATAATAATAGTGGATGATATTGCTAGTCACGTTAAAGCGCATGCTGATCACATAAGTGAGCTTTTGTTTAGATAGTACCATTTTATTACAACAAGTTAGTGTTTTATAATAATATTTAAAATACAGAACTTTTACAGCAAAATAAATGCAATTCTGTCATTATGTCAGATTACTTCATCAACCTTAAAATATTCATACTCTTTTTGTTGGAATTTGGTTGGAATCGATGACATACCAATGATTGAAAAGTAATAAGTCCTCAGATGTAGCGTTTTAGGCCTAGCTGAACCCAGCGTGACAAAGAATGTAATTTGAAAAGTGGTAAACATTTTTAGACCGCTACCGTATATTGATTATGTACGATAAGGGAAAATTACGACTTTCCCAACGTTTTTCAGATACCCTCATAATTTTACAAGGCAATACGAATCTAAGCCTAATACGCTAGTCTTCGATCGGTAAAGTAACTTTGTGCATCATTAAAGAGATCTCGCATCCTTTCAATGCTCAATGAGCGACTCCAAATCCTTTGGAGAATGTTAAATTGTCATCGGAGACGTAACTGGGTCTTATAAGAAAATGAGGATAGTTGGGTTCCAAGGACCTCTCCTAAGTAGGGGCTTTTGTAGCTCCGTGGCCAAAGAATCGTATGCCTTTCATATATTTTTCCTATTATTCGTGATTGTAATTCGACGTACTCCTGACCCATTCCTTGAAGAATGGTACATTTGAAACATTTGCACCAAATTCATCTTCGTCATCTAAGGGTCCAGAGTTACCAGTTTGAGAGATATCGCGCTTGTTTTGTTTTTTTTTTATCTTTTCATAAAAATAATAAAAAGACTAGATACCAAATTCTGGGTACTTTATTGACACTCTTCCATTTCCTTTCTCCTTCCTTTACCATGATACTTTTGATATTAAGAGGGTATGTGTATAAGATTGTCGTGATAGTTACCGAATATTCTAAACAATACTTGTGTGGTCAAGTAAGTATCGTGTAGATGGAACAATTGGGTTTCATGAGTACCCTGCCAAGATCTTTACTGCTTTATTCTGTGTTTAAGAAGTTGGATACGAATATGTGTGAATGCTTCGTTAGTTCTTACCGTAAAAACAAATGGGGTCTCAGAAAGTTAATGAGGTTTGATAGTAATTTGCCTGTTAGGAAAATCTTAGTATTACTAAATTTTTATCCAGACCTGAGTGTGGAGTAAGTGGCTGATAATATTTTGGTCAGCTTTTAACTAGAACAGTTCAGTCCTTGCTGAGTAGATGTTATATACTGCTATATACCTTTTCAACATCATCAGCATCACCTACAGTCTAACTTCGTCTTTTATTTAATGTAGACCTCTCCTTTATCTTGCCATTTACTTCACGCTCGGCTCTGCTCGCAATAGTCCATTCATCTTGCTGCTGTGTGGTTGATACATCTTCTGCTTCACTTTCAGCACCACTCCACTATTTATTACGCCTAGCTAGGTATTCTACCCAAGAGATTTTCAATGCCCTTGTGAAACACAAACATTCATGGCATTACTTAATCATCAGAGGAATCTTGGACTTGATTTCTGTACTAGAAATACACAATAAAATAATATAGAAAAGCTAATCTGTGTTAACTGGAAAATGGACTCTGGCTGCGACGTAAAAGGCAAAGGCAAAAAATTAATGATGATAAATCATTTTAAATTGTATAATTGAACCGAGTTGTGCCAAAATGTTCCACCCCACAATGAACACATTTTGAGTTATTTCAATTTAAACATTCAGGCGAAGTTTTTTCATTTAAGTATTCTGATTTTGTTACATAATTATGAAGGTATCAATATTTGGAATATTGAATATGGTTTCTAATCGTATGTTTTACAATATACAAGTGCTGCTATTTTTTATGATATTGAGAGAAATATCGTCTGGATCATTTCAGCAAAAAATAAATTTGTATGACACTGTGTCAAAATTAATTTTGGAATAATGATCCAAAGAAAGCACTTCCATAAACAGTATAAGATCCATGCAAGTTTTTTAGACATAGATACCTCTTTTTTTACTTCCTCACGTACCCGTGTGTCGGAGGGTCGGGTATCGCTGAAGCATGCCTCGCTACCCCCCGACGGGTATTGGCCCGCCAGATGGTCAGGCGGGCCCCGAACAAAACCCCCTTGGCGGCGGATGAAGGTGTTGGGCTCCGCCGCCAAAACACTCAGCGGCCGCAGAGGATAGGGAGGACGGCAACGCAACACCGCATCTCCTCTTCCTCTGCGGCCCCACCGCGACGCAACGATGGTGCGCCCCCATTTGATCGCGGGAGATAGGGCGCGCGGCAACGCAACACCGACACGCCTCTCCTCCCGCGACCACACCCGACTGCGAGGGACAGAAGAACTGTCCCTCGCACCCGCCCCTTTGGACGCATCCTGCGCGGGCCTCCGTCAAGCCCACGCGGAGCGTCCCCTCCTGGATCCCTCTTAGCTTCACCGCGGGTGACCAATCCACGGTTACTAAGCCCCCCCACCACGACAAGGTGGAGATCCCACGGGGGGGGAGACATAGATCTATAATATAAAAATGAATCGCAAAATGTGTTAGTAAGCGCAAAACTCAACAACGCCTGGACCAATTTGGCCAATTCTTTTTTTTAATTGTTCGTTGAAGTTCAAAGATGGTTTTTAAGGCGAGAAAAATTCTAATAATTGCCGGGAAAACCCTAAAAACAGCCTTTTTCTTTTCCCATACAAACGTTTTCTAACTAAAACGTAGATTCAATTTGTAATTTATTACCGCTACATAAAGTTCAAATTCGCGTGCGTGTTGATATACTTCTTTGATGGCAGTTTTGACAGGTTTCCGAACCTGAAGTCTCAGTGCTGCCGCCCGCTTTATGTCAGAAGAAACCCATTGATAATCCCTACTTAATATTATAAATTCTAAATTGTGTGTGTATGATTGTATGTTCCGTTTTCACGCTAAAACGCCTGAACCAATTTTGTTGAATTTTAATATAGAGATACATGTATCTAATAATATATGTATATATTGGACCATGGAGACGGATATATGCTACCATAAGTTGTAAAAATTAAACTGGGAGGGATTGTAGGGAGGGTAGAGCCTCTTGAGCCGTATACAGACTTTGCGAGGCATGCGCTGCGCACGGCGCACAGCGCATGCCTCGCAAGGTGTGTACCTTTATATTCGTGGCGAGGCATGTGCTACGCACGTGCGAGGGCGAGCCAACGAACGTCGGCAAATGCTACAAGATCAAAGTGCCTCAGTGCGAGCATTACATTAGTTGTGGACGGTGCCGCGCATGCTCGTTCGAGGTGTGCACCGCGTACAATAACCACGCATGCCTCGACTGCGAAAATGAAACTGCGTTTGTTCGGGCCAAACAGCGCACAGCGCATGCTCGGGCTTTGCATCGCGTGCGCGTATCCGCTGCTGCTTTTATAATTATTAATTCAATTATTGAAAAAAAAGGGAGAGAAAAAAGTCGTCGTCGTTGGTGGGTTAAAAAGTTCTTCCGCCTGCGTTATGAATACGGAAATAAGCTGTAATAACATTTCTTTGTCGTCCATAATGCGTGCGAACATCACAGCGACGCGGACACAACCGTCCAAACGCAATGCACTGCTCGCAATGAGCCGGCGCACACGCGCGGCTCGCACGCGCGCGTCTGTGCGTAGCACATGCCTCGCAACGAACATGAAGACAGACAAACGAGGCGTTTGCTTCGTACGCGATGGCTCGACCCGAGCATATGATGGTATAGTTATTCAACACGCACGCCTCAAACAGAGGCATTCGTTGTGCGCCGTTCGTAGCGCATGCCTCGCAAAGTCTGTATCCACCTTTAGAAGTACGAACGCATGAGACCTGCGCATGTGCTATCGCATATCTGTCAGTACTGTCACGTCATATATTATGTCATACTGTGCACGTTGATTAAATTGTTCGACTATCTTTATCTATACTAATATAATAAAGCGGAAGAGTTTGTTTGTTTGTTTGCAAACTCGCGCTAATCTCAGGAACTACCAGTCGGATCTGAAAAATTCTTTTTGTATACGATAGCCCAGTTATTCCGGAAGGCTAAAGGCTATATAACATAACGCTTCGACCCTTTGGGGCCGGGCAAAAGGCTAAAAGATAATGTCGGCTAATCTCAGGAACCAGCAGTCGGATTTTAAAAATTGTTATTGTCTATGATAGCCCAATTATTCCGAAAGGCTATATATAGGCTATATAAAATTACGCCACAACTTTAAGGGGCCAGACAAAAATAATTAATTGGTCAAACGAGAAGGGAGGGGATTGGGGCAAAAAAAAGGCTAAGGGATGGTGAATCCAAATACAACATCTATTTCGTGATCAAAGATGGCGGATAGGAAATCAAAGATGGCGGACGGGATTTCTTTTTAAAGTCGATATGGGTATCGTCTCCGATATTTTAGGGAATGGGGAATTCAAAAACACCATCTGTTTCGTGATCAAAGATGGCGGATGGGATTCTTTTTTTAAATCAATATGGGTATCGTCTCCAATATTTAAAGAATGGGGAATCCAAATCCAACATCTATTTCGTGATCAAAGACGGCGGATGGGAAATCAAAGATTGCGGATGGGAAAGTTTTAAAAAATCAATATGGTTATCGTCTCCAATGTTTTAAGGGATGGCGAATCCAAATACACCATCTATTTCGTGATCAAAGATGGCGGATGAAAAAATATTTAAAGTTAATATGGGTATCCTCTCCGATGTTTTAAGCTATGAGGAATGCAAATACAACATATATTTCGTGATCAAAGATGGCAAATGGGCAATCGAAGATGGCGGATGGAAAATCTAAGGTGGCGGATGGGAAAATTCTATTAAATCTATATGGGTATCGGCTCCGCCGTTATGACGGATGTGGCATTCGTATATAACGGCATCTGTTTATCTGTTTCGTGATCAAATATGGCAGATGGAAAATCAATATATTATTTTATTGAAATTTCCCATCCGCCATCTTTGATTACCCATCCGCCGTCTTAAGAAAGGTACTTTAAAAAGGCGATACGGAGTTCGCCGGGTCAGCTAGTACCTAATAAATATCTGCCCTTTGACAAAGGTGAATTTAGTTCATGCAATTGATTTTTAATTCCGTGGTTTTATTTATAATTTTTTGTTATAATAATTACGTTCCAATAAATACTGTTATTCGGGGAGATGGGCCTCGTTAGTTTTGGTCGGCAACCCGTCTAGGAGAAGGAACACTCCGAAATTAAACCAATATTCAGGGAGCATACCCGAAAACAAACCCCAATCCAAGGTGTCAAATTGTTTAAAGGAAAAAAGAGGAAAAGAAAGATGAGTTGGATAGCAGATTATCTGAAGATTTCCAGAGAAACAAAGTTTTTCTGGAAATCCGTTTGTGGAGTTTGAGGAAGAACTCAATCCTCAGAATACACGTCAATCATCAGGGATAAGAATGGAAAGATACTGAATAGTGAATCGTTTGTGCTGAAGAGATGAAAGGAGTACTTTGAAGGTTTATTTGAAAGAACGGCGATAGAGACATCGATCGCCGGAATTAATGGTAATAACAGCAATGATGAAAGCGATATTGGGGTGGATGAGATTGTGAAGGCGCTGGGAAGTATGAAATTAGGTAGGGCTGCAAGATATGATAGGATTACAGTTGAAATGCTGAATGCTGGACAGGGCATCATAGTTGGCCAGCTGCAGTGCTTATTTAACTTGTGCTGGAGCACCGGCCGAGTGCCTGACGACTGGGCCACAGCAGTGGTTGTGCCTCTTTATAAAGGAAAAGGCTCGCAACAAGACTGCAAGAACTAGAGAGGCATTAGCCTTCTCAGCATTGTTGGCAAATTGTATGCAAAGGTACTGATTGAAAGAGTTATGGAAGTAACCGACAAAAAAATATGGGATGTGCAAGCGGAATTCCGAAAGGGTATGGGGTGCACGGATCAAAAATTTTCTTTGCGGTGCATAGCCGAGAAATTCTTGGCTAAAGGTCAAAAGGTCTATTGCGCATTCGTGGATTTGGAAAAGGCTTACGATAAAGTGGTGAGGAATGAAATGTGGTCGGTACTGTCGATGTATGGGGTGAAAAGCAGCAGCTCTGAAATCCCTTTATGAAGATTCTAAAGCTGGTGTGAGGACAAATGGCTCGTACACTGATTGGTTTACCATCGAGACAGGTGTTAGACAGGGATGTGTAGCGTCGCCGTGGCTGTTCAACGTCTTTATGGACAGTTGTTTGCAAGATTTGAAACATAGTGACTGTGGATTAAGGATGGTTGAGTTACTTGCTAATGCCTCCTTTATGCTGATGATCAGGTAATACTTACGTCTGCAGCGGAAGAGTTGCAGGAGATGGTATCAATCATGTAAGGTGCTTTAGGGAGGAAAAGAATGAAAGTGAATGTGAGCAAGACGACAGTTATGGTTTTTGAAAAGGAGGAATGTGTTACGGCTTGTAATGTTATAATCGATCGACAACGAGTGGAGTTTGTTTACTTAGGTACGTTGTTTACAAGATATGGTAAGAATGAAGAAAATATTGAAAGATAAGTTACTGCAGGTAATAGAGTGAATGGAGCTCTGAAGGCATTTATGAACAGCCAAAACGTGTCCAAAAAGGCACATTTGGCTGTGCATAGCGGGTTGTTAGTGCCTACCCTTATGGATGGTAGTGAATGTTGGGTATGGCAGAAGAGACTTGAAAGTAGAATAAATGCTGTAGAAATGAGAGCACTGAGAAGTATGTGTGAAGTGTCTTTGAACGATAGAGTATAGAATTGTGTGATAAGATTGATTGAGAAAGGTATGCTAAGATGGTGTGGTCACAGGGAGAGGATGGATGTTGAAAGACTGACCAAGAAGTTTTATAAGGCAAGTGTGAATGGGACTGGAGGAAGGGGAAGACCTAGACGGACGTTCTCTGACCAGATTGGAGACATCCTAAAAGAAGGACAGGTAAGACGTATCCTTAACCGAAGAGCATGCATGAGAAATTTGATGGGAGTGAATGAAGCAAGAGAGATATGTCAGGATCGCTACAAATGGCGTTCTATGGTATCTGCGTACCCCTCCGGGAAACAGACGTGAGTCTGTGTATGTATGTATGGTTCAAACTTCAAGCCTCATAGAAAATAATTTTGATATGTTATTGAAAGCCTACACATTTCAAATTACATAGAACATTTCTGAAGTTATTGCTATTAGCACAAAAAAACGTCAACGTTGTGCTATGAAAAAATAACTGCGGCGTAAAAAAATCGAAAAAAAAAACGTAAAATAAATGTTATAAATGGCTTCTATATAATGGGCTGTGTACACACTTTTCGGGAAATCACTGACTTAAAATACATGGTGTATACATATGTATATGTTTATGCCTATAGATGTCAAGCAGTGCTGCTGACGGGAGTAGATTGTGGATCAAATCGACTTCAGCCTGGCTCAACCATTCTCAATCAGTTGAGTGTGACAACTTTGATAACGTACTGCGATTAAGTGTATATGCATCAAAAGTTTTAAATTCCTTTATTATTGTTTCTTTATACTTACACTTCGTGATTTTATTCGTTTTATGCTTACAAAAATTTAGTTTGAATTACTAAGCAATTACGTAGCAGATAAAAGTAAAACTATGCAAATATTCAGTACATTCCCTATGAATTAGAGTTTTCAGACATTACTTTAAATTCTTCATATTGTATTTCTTATTGTTGAACAAATACATACCACAAAGGCTCTGTGGAGACCTTTATAAGCGGTTCTTAACCTCCCATCTAGAAGTCGAATTACTTTTTCGTCGTTTTGGTCCAATGGTCGATTATATTAGGTACCTGGGTGCTTGTACCGTCATAAAATTTGAAAGCAGACGTATTTTGGTACAAATTGGATATTTTTAGTTGAAAATAGCACTAAAGCGGGTTCAACGACGAAATTACGTGACTGTGCGTGTTAATAGGTTTACTTACATGTAATTTTTGGTACAAAATTTCGATTTACATTGATTTTATTTTAGGTAACTTGGATGTGTTATATACATAATAAGTAATTTGAGTAAATGTGATTAAAATAACTTGTATCTGTAATGTATTGTGTGAATCGGTTTGATCTTCTTACTAGTTGTGTTCTGTTGTTAATCATTAATAAGTTGGATTCGTTTCTAAAGAGAAATGCAAATTCGTGTCTAATTATTCCACTATTGTGAAAATACTTACTAAGGTTATTTTAAAACTACATCTTTACTATCATGAAATCTAATATAACGTAAGTTTATCTATCCTTTAATGACTGGAAAATATCGAAAGCTTAAAAACTGCGCTAAGTTCAAACACAAATAATAATTGCTTTTCCAAGACTTGATCCATCCAATCTGAATTCTAATCATAAACTAAACTCAAGAACTTCTATCTTACCCTAGCTTAGATACTGTAGTAGCGGATAGGCAGCCATCCTTGCTATGTATTTAGTAATCCTACCAAAGTGCCAGCACCGGTATGAGGCAGATACGTACCGTAGAAAACGGGCCATTCAGCATAAACGATATGACGCCCACAGCCTACAAGATAACAGCTAAGATTATTACGTCACCTTTTCTTAATATTCCACTTATGCGAAGAGGTTGCCTTGTAAAATATCATATTACAGCAACGACATACACGCGTATCATAAGAATAAGAATACTGAACTTTTGATGTAATAATATAAAGTGTATGAAATACCAAGAATTTATATTTAATATTTCCTTATATTATGTATATAGATAATTACTAGCGTATTTAAGCTGCGTTATTTTCCAATATACTTACTAAGTGTAGATAATTACAGAACACACATTTTCAGACTTCAGAAATGAAGCGTGTGTTATATTTAACAACAAAATATCATGTTAATAAAATGTTCTAGTTATATCAAATTCAATCTCATTTATTCATATAGGTTACAAAAGCAACGCTTATGAACGTCAACTTTTTTTACAACCAGTTTTGGGATGGTATGACTATTAAAAACAGAATCTTAATTTTACAATTTGTGTACCATGATTGCTGACACAGCCAAAACACTTGGCGTCACTGATTAGAAATAAATGAAAGAAAAATAATAAAGCAAATCATGCGAATACTACAATAATAAAACACTATAGCTCAGTAGTATAAATGTATCAGCAACCAATAGGTGAGAGAATTTTGTGATCAATTTTGTATCAATATTTTAAAGAGTCCGTCATATCCCGAAGGCGTAACTTTATATAACCTAACACTACAGTGTTCAAAATGGTAAGACAAAAAAAAATGTGTTTTATTCACGTATCTTAATAAATAAGCTTCCTTGTATTGGTAAAATATTATGTTATTAATAATGATATTATTCTGTCTGGCGGCGTATATTTTCATTTCACCGTCACCAGCGAGGGGTAGGTTCGAATCTCGTTCTATTTCTATGCTAATGTGGATCTTCTTACAGTGCCTATCGATATTCTAACTTAGTTGGATTGCATCAGATTCTAATATTTTATCGTTGTGGATATATATCGTAGCCTCGGAGCTTCATTGATCACAATTATCTGGCATATTTTTATTTCGGAATGATACGCATAAGCAATCACTTGAGGATGCTATTTGTTTGTGCGTGTTGTTTATATTTACTTTTTTATATTCAATAATGCTCATACATACACATCGCATTGATATGATGAAGTTCTTAAAAACTAAACCTCAGCAGTCTTCTGAATCAGAAATACATACGTAGTTTGGTATGTAGATAATTAATTTATAGACAGGCGTCTTCAGCAATTATCAAATATTGTGATCAAGTCCTGGTAGGTGGCGCTGTTGTCGAAGCTCAGAAAAAACCGCGGGTAACGTCTTCTATAATCAGATCTACGATATACGAAATAAACATATTTCTTATATCTGAGTGAAATACTGTAGCCTAAGGCATTATACCATTTACAATCATACCCGAAATTTGAGGAAAATTAATTGCGTATAATATGAAATATTTCCTTTTACTCGCTGAAATTGCTTTAATTAAACATCGGCATATGTGTTAAAAAAAGACAACTTCCGCATTAGGACTAAATCCTGTGTCGCGGGAGACTTTACAAACATACAACTAACGAGGACAGTGAACACCCAGACTCGAAACAACAATTTATGAATCACACAAAGTGTTGTCTCGTGTGGGGATCGACTGAACTTCGGCGCAGTGTCAAGCAGTGAGGCGGCCGCTTAAACCACTACGCCAACCGTGCAGTCAATGGTTTAATCTTTCGTTGTTATTTTGCTTATACAACATGACTTTAAAATTATAAAAAATAGCCTTGCCTTGACATATATTACAAAATCCTGTTTCGTGATTTGATTTTTTAATGATATTTGAACATGTTGAAAATCAAACTTAATTATGGTTTTACCTAAGATACGATACTGTGGAGGAAGAAAGGTGTGGTGTTCCTCCAACTAGAGGGAGGATCCTCTAACCAGTCTGGGTGATCGTGCCTGGTGGACTGTCAGTCCAACGGACATATTTGAGAAGTTGTATAATATATGCGTCGTAGCGCGCGAAAGTTGATAGTGCGGTTCAGGATTTTCGAATTAGGTGGGTCGTCTTCGATAGGTGCGGTCGTGTCGTAGTAGTTCCGTCGTCATTGGTTAGAGATGGCGCTGTGATATGTGCTATGTAGCTGATCGCTACATCACTCCCCCCAAGACCGGAGGTCGATCTTGAAGGTGATGGGTCAGTTGTCGATGCTTCTGAGGAGCGTGCCAGTGCCAGTGTAGAGTAGATACCGCTAGTTTCAGTGAGTCGGAACTGTGTGCGGTGCGCGGTGAGCTATCCTAGTGAGTCGGGATAGTGGCTTCGCAGTGGTCCGACGGTGAATCGGGGAGAGGTTGCGAAGGTGCTGCGCAGTGAGTGTCCCACGGTGAGTCGGGGAGATGCTGCGAGGTTGCGGCGTAGTGGCTGCGTAGTTGCGGCGTAGTTGCTGCGTAGTTGCTGCCAAGTGGTTGCGTAGTGGCACTGCTGCGTGGACGGGAGTGATGTGCGCTGCTTACGAGGACTGTGTGTGCAGTGTGGTGTGCCTAGACGCTGGAGTGGCTGCAGGGAAGACCAGGCATGCAAGCCTGCATGGCCTACATGGTAAAGGCCCTACTATATCGAGGTGGATATGAGAAAACCTCGAGGAGGGGGAAGGAAAAGAGGAAAGGGGAGAGAAGGTGTGGCGGGAAACTTTAGATGACTGGCATTTTAAACATTGCCTGGACCACTCTCTACAGTCCTTGCGAATCCCTGGCCAAACAAATCTTTGTGTTACCAGTCGCACTGTAGCTGAAGCTCCTGGATGATGTAGGTTGTGCAGCGTTTCAAAGATTTGCTTGCGTAATTCGGGTGTAACGTACGGACGAAGTGTGTGTAAAGAGGTGTCGCAGTAGACCGGAGTGGTACTTACGTCCGTCCGGATCTTTTTCAGCTTCAAGGAGGAGCCACGACGCAGTAATTCTTGCAGCTCCGGATTACTCTCCTGAGACCGTGCAAGAGCTTCGTAGTCAATCGCTGTCACTTCTTCGACCCGTGAGAGGGCATCGGCGACAATATTGTCTCGGCCAGGGATGTACCTGATGTCTGTCGTGAATTGTGCCACAAAATCTAGGTACCGGTACTGCCTCGGTGAACATTTCTCGCGATTAAGCGAGAAGGCAAATGTGAGGGGCTTGTGATCCGTAAATACTGTAAAGTTCCTAGCTTCGACCATGTATTGGAAGTACTTTACCGCTTCATATACAGCAAGGAGCTCTCGATCGTAGGGGCTGTACTTTTTCTGGGCCGCACTCAGCTTTTGAGAGTAAAAAGCAAGTGGTTGCCAGTCTCCATTCTTCTTCTGCCGCAGAGCGGCTCCAATCGCTATGTCCGAAGCGTCGGTCACTATAGCGAGTTCAGCGTTGGTATCCGGATGAGCTAGCAAGGTGCCCTGAACCAGGGATAACTTACAGTCTTCAACTGCCTTCAGTATTTCTGGAGTAATCTCGATGGGCTGTGACCCTTTGATGCAAGGACCAGCAAGCAGGTTGGTAAGTGGTGCTTGGATCTGCGCTGCATTTGGAATAAAACGCCGATAAAAGTTAATCATACCCAGAAAACGTTGGAGTCCCTTTACCGTCTTTGGTACTTCAAACTTCTGGATGGCCTCCACCTTGGATTCCAGAGGCCGGGTACCCGCTGCTGATACTTGATAGTCTAGGAAGGTTAACCCTTATTCAAACAAAGGTATATATTACCACTTCGACTTTTTTCAAATAAAGCATCCTAATATTTCCTATGGTAACATGAAAGGAATCGATGTTACATTTTTTTTATCTTTATTGTTTTTTTTACATATTATATGTCATCTTACAACTCATCAACGTCATTTGTCACTATAAGGTGATGTCAAAGTTGACCAAACGGTTTTCGGGTGAAAAAAATCGAGTTTTTAAGAATGTGTTCAATAAATTTGACTTTTTGTAAAAAAAAAAATGTGGTATTTGCTTTTTCGATTCAAATATCAAAACTATAACATTTTGTCTGTAATCTCACTTTTTAGCAGTATGCGCAATTGACTTATTCATATAATTTAGACGTTTTAAAAAAGTGGTAAATAATTTACCACTGTCCGATCTCGCTTTGATAAAAATCAGTTTATTATATACAAAAATACGTTATCTGTCTGTATAATTACGAAATGCTAAATATAATATTATAATATTTTGAAACGTGCTTCCTATGTAAAGCGTAAATCGTTTGTTAACGTTAAACTCAAGACATCAGAATCTACTTATTTTTTATGTTTATACGTTCAATAGGTATTTTGTTTATTTCAGAAATACAATATGTCTGAAAGAATATTATTACTTTTATTACATGCATTTTTTGTGTTTTACTATCTACTTTGATAAAACAAGTACACACAAGTAGAACCAAGAGGAAGTCACTAGTCTAGATACAAAAATTAAGATACGAAACGGACAATGGTAACTATTTTACCACCAAATTGAAAAATTTGAGAGTCATGAACGGACAATGGTAAATTATTTACCACCACAAAAACTACCCCATCCCCTACTTTTTTTATATTTTTGATGCCAAATATAGAATCTGCAAGTGTTCTTTACCCTAAAACCACCCTAACTTTTTTAATAACTTGTACAGGAGCTCGCGTTTGTTTAAGGGTTAACTCAGGCTGCCCGAATTTATACTTAGCAGTGTTGATAAGTATGCCGTACTGTTCCAGCCGTTGAAATAGCAGTCGCAGATGCTCCAGGTGTTCACCAGGGGATCTAGAATAGACGCAAATGTCATCTATATAGCTATAGCAGAAATCTAGGCCTGCGATGACTTCATCCATGAACCTCTGGAAGGTTTGGGCACTGTTCCGCATTCCATAGCTCATGAAGGGGAATTCAAATAGCCCGAACGGTGTAGTGATGGCGATTTTGGGAATATCCGCAGGGTTTACAGCTATCTGATTGTAGGCCTTTACTAGGTCTATAGAAGAGAAGATAGTACACCCTGACAGCTGGATGGAGAAATCATGAATATGGCGTATCGGGTACCGGTCTGGAATGGTCCTGGCGTTGAGCGCGCGGTAGTCGCCGCACGGTCTCCATTCGTCATTCTTCTTCTTGACCAGGTGTAGGGCAGAAGACCAGGGGCTCTCAGATCGCTGTTCCACTGGCAAGCATGTCCTCGAACACTTTCTTCGCAGCTTGCTCACGAACTGGGTCGAGGCGGCGAGGTCTGCAGGAAACTGGCGGGCCAGGAGTCGTCCTGATGTGGTGTTGAGTATTATGCTTCGGCGGAGTATGTACACCTGCAGGTCTCGTGATACCTGGGAACTCACGCAATAAGGTATGGAACTCGCTCTCACCCGTTACCGCTTTCACGGATGCGATGTCAGCATTCTCTGAGCGGTTACCTGCCACAGATAGGGTCGTTACACCATCCACCAGGCGCTGATTCCTGCAGTCTACAAGTAAATTGTGGTGGCATAAAAAATCTACGCCAATTATTGGCTTCGACACGTCCGCGATGGTGAAATTCCAAGTAAAATCACGTCAAAGGCCTAAATTGAGGTGCAGTAATACTGGGCCGTAAGTGTGAATAATAGTATTGTTCGCTGCGACGAGAGTGTACTTAGATTTAGTACAGGGCGTCCTTATCGCCGATCGCGGAAATACGCACAAGTCCGACCCAGTGTCCAAGAGGAACTGCATTTTTCTTGTGCGATCGGATATAAATAGACGGCCTGATGCAGTGGGGCAGTCGTTGGCCGTTACTTCCGACCGCCCTTGAAGTTTCCCGACTTAGAGGAATTATTATTGTCATTATTATTAAATGTTCACGGCTGCTTACATTTGTGAGCCGTCTCGCCGTAAGTAAAATGGTAAAAGCAGTGTGGGTGATCCAGCGGTGGCTGTACGGGTCTAGAGCGGCTGCGGGAGCGATTTGGTCGTCCGGATCGAGATCGGGAGCGCGGCTTTTGTGCACAACTTATTCTATTTGTGAGAAGCGCTACTTGCCTTGTCAACTCTGCGATTTGCTGTGCCATCTCGTCTCGGTGGGTAGTCTGTGCTGCAGCAGTACTTGCTACTTGTGGCGATGGAGGTGCGATCTCGTAGACCTTGTCTGCCAATTCCCCTAACTTATCAGGGTCGAGGTCCATCTGCGTGGCAATCACTGTCTGAATATTTTGAGGCAACCTGCTAGACCACAACGTTAATAAAAAATCTGACGGTACACAAGGGCCAGCTAAATCCGATAAATGACGCAAAAATTGCGAGGGCTTTCTATCGCCAAGCTCCTCGTGCATCAGAAGCTGCTTGACACGCTTTTGGTGTGAAGCTGACAAACGCTTGATTAGCTCGGTCTTGAGCTTAAGATATTTGTCGGTTGCAGGTGTTGACCTCAAGGGTATATTGGTGATCCAGATGTGCTACTACGTATCCAAATTTAGTTTCGTCTGTGGTTATCCGGGATAGAATAAACTGGTTTTCCACCTGGGCAAACCATAGCAAAGGTTCCTCTGGCCAAAAAGGGGGTACACGTACGCTCACTCGTAGAACTTCCTCTTTAACTGGATCCATACTTGTCAGCACTGTTCACCAAATAGAAAATTAAATCGCTCACCGCTTAGGCCTTGATTACCGTGTCCAGGTTTTCTCGATCTTCGATGGTCGTCTGTGTTCTTCGTCGGGGTCACCAGTGTGGAGGAAGAAAGGTGTGGTGTTCCTCCAACTAGAGGGAGGATCCTCTGATCCAGTCTGGGTGATCGTGCCAGGTAGACTGTCAGTCCAACGGACATATTTGAGAAGTTGTATATATGCGTCGTAGCGCGCGATTCAGGATTTTCGAATTTGGCAGGTCGTCTTCGATAGGTGCGGTCGTGTCGTAGTAGTTCCGTCGTCATTGGTTAGAGATGGCGCTATGATATGTGCTATGTAGCTGATCGCTACAATACTATATAATATTTCTGTATTCTTTTCTTCCCGATCTTTTTTTCATAATAGTTTAGAGATGAATTCGATAATATTAGAAGCGCTGGGTGCGTCTATGTTTCTATAAGTAGGGGAGCTCACGATGCTACATTGGGATTTATTCGAGCGTCATGGAGACCTATTGGGTTGCAAAGCTTAGATCTATGATAAAAATGTAAATAATGTATAATTTTTCATCTGTTCGGTTATAGACCTTCAAAATTTTTAAAAAGATCTTTTGTTTTAATCCCTCCAGATAATGTTCAGATTAAGAGACGGCACGTCTAGGACGTTAGGATAAAGCATATATATAATTATCTTAATCTGACGGGCTTGAGTATTTCAAAACGGTGAATTCACTCATTCAAATTTGCAACTTTCTAATAATGGCCACGAGTTTGCGTGACACCTAAATCGTTAGATTATTCAGAAAATCTGACATGTACGATTATATGTTTTTTTTTAATATTGAAATCTTACCTCTACTACGCAAATAATCAGATTAACATTCCTACTTTATTAACAATAAGGTAGGACATCGATGCTATCAATATGTAACGCGCTCGAGTAAATCCCGAAATCCCGTCGTGGGCTCCCCTACTATATGGTGATCTATACAGTATGGACAATCGAGTATATTCAGGACATATTAACAGTAAGTATCTAATCCTTGGTAAGATTATTGACTTACTTAACTCCGAATACTAAAATAACCCTATATGTAGGTAATTAAATAATTTATACGTTACAGCACCTCAATCAAGTTAAATTTAGTTTGTGGCATTAATAATTGGTACCGGATGGTAAATGTAACTACAACAGCCTAACTCATTTTAGTTGAAACATTGAGTTAAATTGGTAACTGTCTAACACATCCATAAGTAATAGGCTTCTCGGGGAAATGTGATTGAATTTACGTAAGTAATAACAGACTCAATTAAGAACTTAGCAATAATTCTATTAAAGCCCAATCGAATAGAATATAATATAATAAATAGCTTTGATATTGAAATCCGTGAATTCTACACAGCTGAAATATATTTAAAATAACCGTGTTTACATGTATTTGAACAAACGTCTTCTTGGGTTTACGCGAATGTAATTAAACTACTGTTTACGAATTTTATCGCGTTGGTTTCCCTTAGTTATTACATTTAACCGAATGATTTAAACACTATTTTTTTAATTTTATTACTAGGTGACGTGTCGAATTCTTTACAGGATTCATGGTCACAGCAGATTGAGGTGATATTTGTCTTATACTTGGATGCATAAATTATCTCAAAGCACCCGGATATTTTTCAACTATTGGTGTTTTTTTTTTCACTTGGCGCACTAACGAGTACGTTGGACCTACTTCGATGAAATATTTCCTAGAATAAAAGTTCACGTCAAAACTTCTATTCACTTTGTTACTATTTTGTTCAGAGTTAAATTTTAAATCCCGCTCCAAATATTTACCTATCCGTAGAATAGAGTTCCATGTGACCATAGACCAAAATCGCGTTAAGTAGCTAAATGGTATAAGGAATACAAACTCTAGAAAACTGTGTTTTTAGAATTTTCGTATCTTATTTACTTTCGGAGATATAAAATCGAATAACGTTTCATCTGATATTTTTTCCGCGCAACAACGCACGATGTATACAAGGGACGGCGCACGGGGAGTACGGGTGGCGCGAGCTCAGTGATCGATCATCAGTCCAGCCGTTATTCATTGGAAGAAGAAGAAAATTGGGGTGTTTTCGTGTTCTATGCTTAATTTATATGATACTTAAGAAAATTCAATATATCCATAAAAAATAATACTTTTAAAGATATCAGGATAACACAAAATACTAAATATGATTCAAGTAGATGCAGAAGAGCCTGATCTTAGTTCGGCGTTTTCAAAATTACATACCGCGTTTGCAAATCAATATTTCAATTCTGGTAAGTGACGATGTTTTACAAGTATTACTTCACTATATACAAATTTAAGTTCCTAAATTAACACAGATTATTGTATTTATTACTTTTTAACTCAGTTCATAGTTAATAGGCGGGTCCACACAGACCGAGCAGCCTCGCGAGGAAAATGCTTCGCGAGGCTGCTCGGTCTGTGTGGACGTGGCTCGGTCGAGGAAAACGCATATGCCGCCGCGGCCGAGCTTAGCGTGCGCCCGAGCTACCGAATTAGACACGTCCACACAGAGCGCGCAGCCTCGCGAGGAATTGGCGCGCGAGGCTGCGCGCTCTGTGTGGACGTGCCGCGGCCGAGGCAAGCGCGTGTGCCGCCGCGGGCGAGCGACCGAGCGGCCGAGCCATCGAGTTTGGTTTTTTGTTTTGCCGCGGTCTGTACGCTGTTTCGTGCCTCGCTCGAACATAATAATCCTTACCAATAATATAAATTCGCAAGTGTGTTTGTATGTTGGACATTTTTTTATAGACTCACGTCTGTATCCGCGTAAGGATAGGCAGAGTTATAATATTATTACATCCACATGTCACCATGAAATGTTTAGGTCCCACGTAATAGGGGACGAGCCTATTGCCGTTAACGGGCACATCAGCAGACTCCATGCTGCTTCTGAGAATTCGGGAAAACCCAGTAACACTTTTGCCTGACCCGGGAATCGAACCCGGGACCTACGCTCAGCAGTCGCATACCCTATCCACTGGTCACTGAATGACGGAGGATACATTCATCATAACATTCTCATCTTTAACGCTATTTATTGTACGAATAATAATCCTTCAGTCTGTGCTTCGGTTACAGTATCCTTGCCTACAGATATTCATTTCCTATAATTCATTCTATATTTTTTTCCATGTCTTCCTATTCCATCCTTTAGGTATAACAATAATCGACGACCGATTGGCAAAGCGGGAGTGTAAGCGACTACAACGCCGAAGGTCGCGGGTTCGATTCCCGCTCATGTCAAACATTTGTGTGCATGAACATGAATGTTTGTCTTGGTCTGGGTGTTTCTATGTATATATTTACAAAAAAAGTAAGTATAAGTAAATATGTATGTTATGGCCCATTATTACCATTGTCTAGTACAAAAAGTAGGTACAGCAATTGGCGTCAGTCATGCAGCCGGCTAGTAAAAACATATGCCACAACCCTATTGCAGTATGACCATTTCCAAGTACTATATTTATAAACAAAATTAAAAAATAAGAGAGATGAGAGACCAACAATCTCACATTGATACGTAGACCGATAGATGGCAAATGTAGGCCCTTCTCTCACGAAGCGACTTTCAAAAGATTTGTGTTTTGTACCCGTATCCTACGCGTCGCTTGTGAGTAGCCGCCATACATATTCAGCTTATTTCGCACACGACGAGACGCTATGACGACGCGTTTGATGTCAGTCGCACGCTACCGTCTTGCTGGTCGCACGCTACCTGAGTAGTATATGCGTCGCATTACAAAATGGCGGCGGAACAAACTTTTAATATTATTTTTGTGCAGGAGGTAGAAAATTATCCATGTTTGTATAATTATAAGCTGCCAGAGTACAAAAGAAAAGATGTTACTTAAAAGGCGTGGATTGAAATTTAGAAAAAATATATATAACAGGTCATTTATGGGTAGGTATACATTAAATTTATACACAATAATTATATTGCCATGGGAGCGAAGCATGTGGGGTTATTAGATAGTTGGCAAGATAATTTCTCAGATTAAGATACAAATAATAATATGACTCTATTGACATTCTGTAAAAATGACGACTCGTCCCTCGACAAATGCCCTACAATTCATATTTTTTTCGATGTGCGGATGCACCGAGAATCTTCTTTTATATTTTTGTTTATTCTTGTAATATAAATACAGATTAAAATTGTCTTCATCGCTAGAGTCACTAGACATACGAATGTGGTTCTTCAAATGATAAAATATAGTCTCATTAGCGTAGCACCGTGTGCGGTAAAGAGTAGCATACCAGTATTCGATCATGGTTTGCATCTCAGTCCCGTAGCATTTGAATAGCTTCGTGAGAGAAGGGCCGTACTATTTCACACTAATTCACAAGTTGACAATTTGATACATGCGCAATAATACATAATAGATTTTCAAATATATTTTCATGTTCTGAATTCAAACTTTATGACAACTACAATTTTGTTTTTCCTTACGGTGCCGAGGCTGCCGCGCTCTAGGCCGCGTTCACATTTATCTGATGTAATCTGTCGTGACGGCGTCTGTCGTGTCGCGACAGACAATATCCCGGTCTACGACAGAGAGAGGGGGGGAGGTGTAGGGACGGTACAGCGCGAATTAAGAAATTGGACTCCGATTAATTGTAAAAAAAATACTTTATTTAATTATAACAGCTTAACAGTATATTTAAAATATAAAATAGTAATCGCTAATGTTGGATCTACAAAGGTATTTATAATAAATTAATGCTAAGATGACAATAAGATTATCTAGCTAATTTGGTGGGGAGAGATGTGCTGACGAAGCTAACATTGTTGGGTTCCGTACAGTTAACTCGCGCGACACAACTCGTCAGACTAATGTGGACGCGCCACTGTTTGTCGTAAAGCGTCAGACGCGCGTATGCAATAGGGTATTTGACTAAAAAAATCGAATTAGTCCGTCAGATAGATTTCCAAAAAATATTGGACACGTATATTTTCTTTAGTCACGTAAACAAAAAATGAAGACGTCAAACTTCGCTGAAAACTCGTGTGACGTCACTTGCCAGTACACTTTTTACTGGCGAGTGACGTTACAAGCCCCCACTCTTAGGCGTTTCTCCATCTTTGATGCGTTTTATCTTTGTAATCATTTACTGATTTGATAAAACAAAAAATACGTATCCAATATTTCTCGATAATCTAACTGACGGACTAATTCGATTTTTTTTAGTCAAATACCCTATTGTGCGCAATGGACGACGAACTAATTGAATTCATTTTTATAATATTATTCTTATACAGTACCTATAGATGAGCTAATTGAATACGAAATAATATAATCCTATGTAAATAATTTATGGATATGATTGGATATCTACTTAATCTGAATCGGATAATTCATCAAAAACATTGCGAAAGTGTGAACTCCACCAGAGTCAAGACAGAACTGATTTAAAATTGCATCAGATCGCGACAGACGGCGACAGACAAATGTGAACGGTAAGTAATTACGACAGAAACCGTCACGAGAGATCACGTCAGATAAATGTGAACGCAGCTTTATTCTATGGCCTCGCTCGTTCGGGGACCGTTTCCTCGCGCGGCAAATGCCTCGCGAGGCTGCTCGCTCTGTGTGGACCCACCTAATAGCGATCGATGATTATTTAGAATGTCTTTCGATGGAGTTGTTCAGAAACGCAACTCTGGCGCAAAAAGACGATTACCGTAATTAGTATTCACAGAGTAATCGATTTTTATGCAATATTGAGCAACAAAAAGTAGAGGTCTTATGGAATATTAAGACGTTTTTTTACGAACAATAATTATTGAAGTTCAGACGCTTAACGTCTGAAGTTAAAAAAAAGGACGGTTTTCGCCGTACTCTGAAACAATTTGTGGGTAGTACAGCCTTGCTGATTTCAGCATGAAGCCGGCCCACGGCTCGACCGGGGAAGTACTACCCTCTCACAGAAAATCAACGTAAAATAACAGTACCTAAACTGTTGCGTTTCGTGCGGTGAGTGAGAGTGCCGGAGGCCCTATCCCCTATTCCTTCTCCCTCATCCCACTCCTTATCCTATCCCTTTTCCCAACACCAAGGGGCGGCAACGCACTTGTGACTCTTGTGGTATTGCTTGTGTCCATGGGCGGCGGTAATTGCTTACCATCGGGCGATCCGTCTGCTCGTTTGCCGCCTGATACTAAAACTACACAAAAAAAAGGATGGGACGTAGTTACTCAAAATGTTGAATCAGTTAGGACGTTGTTTAAGTAAAAAAATCTTTATTTATTAAGATTTTTTATTAGAAATAAGTGAAATTTATTGCAAAATTTATTGTTTCAAAGAACGTCTTAAAATAGTTTATTAAAATTATTTGTGCAAAAGAATTTTTATATTTTAGTAACGAATGAAGGATAAACGGGCTTGAATCGTCTTTGCCTCCTGGTACAAAAGAACCAGTCGTGAATTTGACATATAATGGGCAGAAATTCTATACAAACGTGATGGGACAAAGAAAAGAAAGGAATCTGTAATAGCTCAATACCGGATAGTATGTCTATTTAGTCTACCGAAGGTGTCTACAGTAATCAACCAAGTTAATTTTCTTTGGAAATCCATTAAGTGTTTCAAATTCATCGTTAATACAGCTCAAATAGTAAGAAGTGAAACCACGGGTCTACCTCAGTTAGTTTAAGTACTAACTCCCATGCTGTTTCCTACTAATAAATAATGATAAAAATACTCTACCACATACACACAACATCATCTAATTCCAAAATAAGCAGAATTTGTATTATGGTTACTGGAAAAAATGTAGTATTTTTGAACATACATGCTCATTCGACATGCGATATTATATTATGCCCTAATAATACCAAATATTAAGACAAACTTTTAAGTAGTCTGCCATTTACTACAGCTCCCAGCGACAGTCACTGCGAGAAAATTGAATTATGCCAAACTATGTTCCTGCTAATGCTGTTTTAACTTATTTTGGGTTATATTATTATGTTGTTGTTAGACTGCATGGATGAGATATGTATGTATGTATGGTGAGACAGGATAAAAGTATAATTCTAAAGGGCAGGCGGATCCGGCTTGACAGGCACAAGATCGTTATAGATGATGCAATGAAAAGTGTGTTTCAAATATAGTAAGACCTAATGGTCATATGCTGCTTAAGTTATTTATGTAGAGTAAGTACTGAAATGTGTCATTATAACGTCTCAACGTTACCCGGGTGGCAGCCACGACTTTATGCCTTAGAAGCCAGGCTCTGCTTAGTAGACTAATAAGATTCGATAGGATAGTTAAGCTAAGTACTAAAATGAGTATGAGTACTCGATTTTCAATTTTGTTAATGTTTAGTTGTATTTTACTATCATTTAGTTAATATTGTGCACCACGTCTTGGTAAAAACGATGTAAGATTGTTGTTATTCTTATACGAGGTGTAAAAAGACCCTTAACGAAAATTCTTTACTTCGGCACCATAACTTGGAAATTACTGCTTCAAGAGATATTGAGGCTCAAAGTTACCATACAATTTTTAATTAGGTACAAAATCAATGCATTTCACGCGCCAATTTGTTCTTTATGGGATACCTTTCCGTGTATAGGTAAGTATCTCGAGAATTGCAAGCGCGTACTTTACATAGCAGCTTATAAAATGTGTCTACTAAAAAAATCGTTTTCGAGGTATTGTTTTGCTAACTATGACTTAGCAAGATGTGTAAAACGAGTAGTCTTCGGCTTGGTAATGGGTCTTTTTCCACCGTGTATTATATTATAAATAAGAAGACATTGGGTTAAGATCGCAGGAAGCGGTGGAATTCAGGCGGCACATGATTGGAGTTGTGTGGACAGCCTTTGGGGAAGCCATGTCCAGCAGTGGATGTCTTTAGGTTTACATACATACATACATATCATCACGCCTTTTATCCCCGAAGGGGTAGGCAGAGGTGTATTTCTACACCCAATTTTTGCCAGATATACTTTAGTCCCACGTAATAAGGGGCGAGCCTATTGCCGTACCGGGCACATTTCCAGACCCCGTGCTGCTACTGAGAATGTCGTGACAGAAAAACCCAATAACACTGCCCGACCCAGGAATCGAACCCGGGACCTCCCGATCCCACGCGCACATTTATGCCGCGAGATCAATGAGGCAGTCGTATAGGTACATACGTACAAAAATAACCCGCTCGGCGAACGGTCGTTGCAGGTGTGTGCAATAAATATTTAATTTATTTCTTACGATAATAAAGCCGATCGCTTTTAACAATGGTGCAGTGTAAGAAATGTAAACTGTTTGTGTCTATTAGTAAGGATGAAATTGTGAAATGTAGAGGCGAGTGTGATGGAGTATTCCACAAAAAATGCGTGCGTAATAATAAAATTTTGCGATGAAGGAATTGTGTGAGGAATGTCTCAAATGTGCAAACAACGCAACGCCAAGTTTCTCTACCCCGAAAATAGCTGTAAACCCAGGTGCATCTTCGGGTGACGAAGTCCTAGCGGAGGTTAATAAAAAGCTTGAAGTTATTTTATAGTATGGAAAAGAAACTAGCCGAGCTCACAGAGACCGTCGACTTCTATGCAGAAATGTACCAGAGCATGGTAGAATTTAAAGAAGTAACAGAAAAGAAGATTAAATCTCTCGAACAAAAAAATGTTTTCTTGGAAAAATGTAACAAAGCTCTTGAAGAGAGGGTTGAGGAGTTGGAATTGAAGGAAAAAGAAAAATCGTTAGAAATATGTGGATTAGAGAATAGAACCAATGAAAATACAAAGCAAGTGGTACAAGAAGTTGCAAAATTATTAAACCTTAACCCAGAAGATATTGAGGAGGCAGAGAGGATAGGCAAAGAAAAAAGTGACGATCCGAGACCGAGAATAATTAAAGTCAAACTACGTACAAAGAGCGCTCGTGTTAAATGGATGGCAGCCAAAAAGGAGCATATTATCACCAATCGTAAACTACACCCGAATGGCAATGACAAGAGAATTTACATAAACGAAGACATTCCAAAGAAAAAGCGACAATTACTATGGCTAACCCGCAATACATTGAAAGACAAAGGATTTCAATACATCTGGGTCCAAAACTGCAATATATTGGCAAAGAAAAATAATGAAGAAAACAAAATTTATAACATTAGGACGGAGAGCGATTTGGATAGCATCAAATAATAATAATTGTGGGGCACCCGCGCTGGTTAGCATGCAGGTGTTCTAAGGGCATATACACACCTGACAGTTTTATTATAAAATTCAATCCTTTAACAAACTTGTCATATGACACTGAAACAACGTATAATAGGTTTTATCATATTGAAGAACTAAATAAATACTCAGTGGCACATACTGGAATTCACATAATTCATCTCAATATTCGATCTCTCCGAAAGCATTTTAGCGAATTACTAGTATTATTAGATGCTAATAAATATAGAATAGATATCATTATACTGAGTGAAATAAATATAAAATTAGAAGAACTACCCCTGTATAAAATAACAGGATACGAAGCATACATAGTGACCAGAGAAAATAAAAGAGGCGGAGGAATTTTGATATATGCGAAAGATGTCCTTGATTTCAGTGCAGTGAAAGTAAACACGTCAGCTGTGGAAACTTTACATGGAAAGCTAAGACAAGGTAATCGAACTCTGCACATAATAGCCCTATACAGACCACCGAACAAAAACAAAACTCACTTCATCGAACAAATTGAAAACCTGCTTGGAAAAATACCACCCACGGAAAACCTAATTGTGATTGGAGATACAAATATTGACCTACTGAACAATCAAATGACTTCAGTTATATCAAGATACAAAAACGCCTTGTCTGCATACGGCCTAAGCTGTGCAATTCCTAGAACCGAAGTAACGCGCGAGGCGATCGTCAACGGACAGAGCGAGACGTCATGTCTTGACCACGCGTGGGTGCGAGAGGGACGGAACGCGACTGCCGCGGCCTACGTGCTCGAGTCGTATATATCGGATCATCATGTGGTTGGCGTGTTGGTGGATTTGCATAAGGGCATAAATGTAAACAAACAAAACAGAAACAATATGGTGCGGGAAGTGATAAGTGATAAAATTGTTAGACAAAAACTTGACGAGTACGATTGGTCACAACTGTTGTCAATTACGTGTCCTTTGGTAATTTATGAAACTATAGTTACGATTTTTAATGCAATATATAATGAGAGTACTATTATAATGCCGCTGTGTAATAAGCGTCAAACGCAGCCATGGGTAGATAGGTATTTATTTAATATGTTAAGCCAAAGAGATAATTTATTTAGAACGTGGAAACAGTCACCTAAAGATATGAATAAGCGTCTCGAGTACACAAGATTTAGAAACAAAGTTAACAAATTAGTGATAGAAGCTAAGCGTAAATATAGGCAGTCGGAAATTCAAAAGTGTAACGGTGATTACAGAAAAATATGGGCAAAAATAAATTTGTGGTTGGGACGGGAAAAACCAAACTTAGACAACGTAATATTAAGATATATGGGTAAGCACGACAATATACCTACTATTTGTACTAATTTCGCTAGAACATTTACAAATGAAATAAAAACATTAAGAACTACTGTAACACAACATTTTTGGATAGGAATGAATATATTAAACCGAGTTTGGTCAGTTTTAGATTTTAAAAAGTTAGTTCATTAGATATCGAAAAAATTATAAATACTTTATCTTTTGGAAAATCTGCTGGAATAGACAAAATAAGAGTGCAAGATATAAAGTATTTCTGTAAAACATTAAGCCCGATCTTGGCAAATTTTATCAATATGTGTATATGTCAGAATGCCTATCCCGAGCAATTAAAATATGCCATTATCCGACCCATTTATAAGTCTGGGAACCATCTAGATTATGTAAATTATAGACCTATCGCTATATTGCCTATGTTGGACAAAATTGTTGAAAAAGTAATAGTCGGTCAGGTAAACAAATTCTTGGAGAATCATAACCTGTTATCAGACGCGCAGCACGGCTTCAGGAAGGGACGCAGCACGGCGACAGCACTGAGCCGGTTTGGGGACCATGTCAACGAGAGTCTCAACTCAGGTAAACAGCTTATTGCACTCTTTATAGACTTTAAAAAAGCCTTCGATACCTTGGACCATAATGTGCTATTGCAGGCAATGGACGAGTGCGGAATCCGAGGGCCAACCAATGATTGGTTTACGAACTATCTCTCCAATAGAAGGATCCGTACAGTAGTCAATGGAGTCGCGGGAGATGAGGCGCTCGTTGATGTGGGTGTGCCGACCGGCTCAGTGTTTGGTCACGTAGGCTATATAATGCATGTGAACAGCGTATCTAATGTAGTTAAGGGGTGCCAGGTGTATATGTACGCTGACGACATGTGCTTACTGTGTGCATCTAAAGATCTGCCTGAGACTCAAAAGAATATCCAAAGTGACTTTGAACGCATTACACAGTGGGCACATGACAACGGTATTATACTCAATATAAATAAAACAAAGTTAATGCATATACACTCACCGTACAATCAGCGTACCAAGTCCATTAAGATGGAAGATATAACAATAATAGGTCACACATATGAATGTTTACATATAAATAAAATAAATTGCAACTGTACACGCATAGAATTAGTTAATACATTTAGATATCTGGGACTAACTGTGGATAGAAATTTCAACTGGAAACCGCATGTGGATGAGGTAAGTAATAGGCTTAGATCTGTGCTAGGCAAACTGTTCCAACTTAACAATGTCATCAACAAGCGTACAATGTTAATTATTTATTATGCCCTTGCTGACTCAGTACTGAGTTACGGTCTTAGTGTGTATGGACGCACATTCTTAACATATATCAAGCAAATTTAATGTATACAAACAAGACTAATTAAATACTTAGTAAGTAAAAAAGTAAAAACAATGTGTAACAAAGACTATGAAAAATTGTACCCAATATGTAAAATATTGCCAGTTGATGTAAAAGTAGATTTCTTAATAGTCACAGAATATTATTATACAGACAAGTATAAAAGTAAAACTGATAATCCACACCATACAAGAAATGTAACTAAAGGAAAGCTGTTTCAGCCAAGGGCTAATAATTATTACGGAGCGAGAATGAATAAGTATCTGGTGCCAAAAATATTTAATGAAATAGAACTGTTAAGAACACAACCTAACTTATGTAAAACCCGATTAAAACTAAAGCTGAAGGCTATGATGCTCGGTGAATGTGACAATACTATTAGCGAGGTCCATTCCCGAGATACAATAGATTATGTAAGTAGGGTTTAGTATAATAACTAACGAAACACTAAGTGCATATGTTAATTTAATTAATTAATTTTAAGGTGTTGTACTTTTTATATTTTAATTTAGTTTTATTTAAATTCATATGTCAACCAGCGTATCTCGCCAACAAGCTGTTGTAGCTTGGCGAGAGTAATGTCATTTTATATTTTTTACTATTAAAAAGAAAAAAAAAAAAAAAAAAAAAAAAAAAGGGTTTGATGTCGAGTTTTCCGTCTCTACGCAAAGATGGTATTTGCATCGTGTTATCCCTTAGTCGCCTCTTACGACCCCCACGGGAAGATGGGGGTGGTGACACTTGTATTCTATGCCGTCAACCACACGGGTACCACACGGGTAGTCTTTAGGTTTAGGTGATGATAAAGATGTTTGTAGTCATAATTTTATTTTATATTAAGTAGCTCCTTATAAAATAACTATGTGACTACTCGTGAAGCCTGAGTTTCAGTGTAGATAGGTACGTAGTTGCAATTTTGTAATACAATTTGTCATTTATTGGCTATTAATTGTTCTATAATATACATACAAACTGGTGACTTTTAAATAAGTATATACGATTATAGGTAAAGTTAAATAAATATAAGTACGTAAGTACACAGTTTGTTTATTATTAAATTAGTAAATATAATTATTACTCCGACTATTACACGACGTGTCTAGTAAGTAAAATCATAATTACTCATGCATGCAAGAAGTCTTATCTTTGTCACCTAAAGTTCTGTCAACTATTTGACATTGGATTTAATTTTATGTTTTATATTAGTCACAAAGGACGGATCACAAAGGAAAGCGGGATGAAAAATTCCAATAAAAATCAACCCTTGTTGACATAGAACGTCTTTTAAATCGAACGTTTCCGCAAAACAACGGAGGATGTTCACCACGGACGTGACTCTCGCTTTTCCGCCATAAAACATCCTAGGTCGATATGTAACCCACTATCTCGTACAATAAAAGGACTAGAAACATACACTATAGAGCATTTAATTAGGCTATGCTGTTATAGTAATATACCAAAAAATCTTAATTTTAAGTCTCTCGTTATAAGATTTATAAAGAGTTACACAAGTCAAAACCTTCTACAGCTTCTACTGAAAACTGCGATCCATGCAGATCGGACTTTTTTCTACGGATGAGTCGATATTTTGTCCCAAATATAAAGAATATTGGAAGTGTATTTCCTTTTCGAGGTTAACTTGAAGAAATTGATTTCATTTGAAGAAAATATTCGATTTATTTAGCTCAGTAAACACTTCGTAGCTACGTGTATGTTCAGTACACATGACATGTAATGGATTCATATTATTGATATAGAATTTTCATCGCATTGCTAACTGGATTTTATAAAGAGTTACTGCCGACTTATTGCACTGCTCAACCTAGGTGTTACTTTTCTGTGCTACTAAATTTGAATTAAGTATATAGGTAATTTAACATAGTTTTCCTACTATAAAATATAATGCAGGAACCCAAAATAAATACTAATATTGTAAAAAAATTGTACCAAAATGAGTGCCAGAAAAACAAAAAATACGTCTGAAATCTTAATAAATATTTCCATTAGCCCCTTTATAGTTAAAATCAGTTTACTCATCTTAAAGTTTTAAAAGCTGCCTTCTATTAGCAGTAACATTCAGTGCTCTACACCATAAATTCTCATCAAAACAGTGCTTAAAATAAATTACACTACAACACTAGGTACTAAGTTGGTTCGGAATTAAAAGCAGTAATCAGAACTAAATTGTTACTCCTTAGCTAAAATTTGCTTGAATATATGCCTAAAAAATATGTCCGTCAAACAATCCACACGTTCTACATCCAAAACAAATTGGTGGGCACTAATTTGTATGAAAATTAATAGTTCTGTTCACATGGACTACATTTTGCAGTCATAATCATAATCGACATCGCAGCCACGTCGCAACCAGAAAGCCAATTCTCGTATTTTATCTGAAATTGAAAAAGTATTTAGAATTAAATGCGATTAGATTTTGAGTTTACAAACAATCGATATTCTGCTAACTTAGGGCGGTTTCAGATTAGCGTTTTATACGCACGTATGAGCTCGTTTTTGGAAGCTCATGTAGGCGCGTGTAGGCGCGTCTTTTGGCATACGTGCTACTCGTACGACCTTTGACGGGCTGCTAAGCTGGTATAAGCGCGAGCAGCCAGAATCCATGTTGACACTGACACGGTGTCACTACCGTTTTGAGAGAACACGCCGAATTATGCCCGTTTACGCGAGCCGAGAATGTAGCACGCGCTTAAGTGCGTATGCTGGAACGACCATATACGCGCAGAAAAATACGCTAATCTGAAACCGCCCTTAATGTCATTATCGTCTAATTTGACATAAAAAGTTTTTCGCTGACACATAGTCTTACACTTTGTTTAATTAACGATCTACTCACGATAGCATTTAATTATCAGTCAATAGAGAATGCCACTTGTGACATAAGTATGACACTTAGATGATAATTGAGCCTCTGAACGTATCCACCATCCACATCACGAACTAGAGGCCGACCACATTGCAAACTTCGGTTTGGGTTTCATGAGTTCCTTCAGTCAAAATGTGTATCCTGTATAAAATCTGATGATGATGATATTTATTTCACATAAAATAGAGTACAATGGATGGTCACAATGATACATAAGTTCTTATATTTGCCACAGACGGCATATGAAATTTGAATGATTAATAATTCATGCAATCTAAGACATTTTTAATTTAAAAATAATTCAATATGATATTATTGTCTTACAAAATATAAAGTCATGAAGAAGAATTAATTCAAAAAATGTTATAAAAAGTGATAATAAAGTCATAGATAAATAATATATGTCAGAAATTCAAATTAAATTAGATGAAGTAGTGTCAATCATAAAAAATAATTTATAATGTACAGTGTCATAACAATAAAAAAAAAATTACATTGCAAATATATCATTTGTTTTATAATAGCATTTGTCCAGCAGCCAATATTTGAGATGATATTTGAACCTTGTTAATGGGAGCTGTTTAATATACTCAGGTATTCTATTATAGATGCGTACACACATTGCATAACAATTCTTTTGGAACATTGTAGTTTTTGGCTTGGACTCCAAAACCAGTCTGTTAGGATGCCTTGTATTTCTGGGAAATTTTTCCTTAGCCGTTACAAATAGGTTAAGATTAGAATGAACAAACGTGGCAATTTCGTGTATGTACATACATGGTAGCGTTAGGACTTTTAACTTTTTAAAATGTGGCTTGCATGATTCATCGGGCGGAATTCCCACAATGGCTGTGATGCAGCGTTTTTGAGCTATGAAGACCCTATCGGGTTCAGTAGAGTTTCCCCACAATATCAGGCCATATCTGAGTACAGAGCTTACGAAGCCATGATAAGCCAGCAAAGTCGTTGCCAAAGACGATGTTTTTCTTAACCTACTTAACACATAGACAAATTTATTTATTTTATTACAAGTTACCGTCACATGATGTTTCCAGTCAATGTGTTTGTCTAAATTAATACCTAAAGATGTTGTAGTATCCAATTCATTGATTTTAGTATTATTATAAACTATATTTCTATTGCCATGTTTTAACCAATTGTTTAGAAATTGAATATAATTTGTTTTATTTAAATTGGCGTTTAAATTATTATATTCCAACCATTGCATCATCGATTGAATTGTTTTATTTATTTCATAGTCAAAATTAGTCAAGTTATTACATGTCAATATAATAGAAATTTCATCTGCAAATAAAATACATTTATAATCAGTTATGTCAGGGAGATCGTTTATATAATATAACAAAAATAATAAAGGTCCAAGTACGCTGCCCTGTGGCACTCCGCAGCAATTTATTTTATATGGCGATCTAAAATGTGTTTAATGTTGAATATTTTTTTTTGACTGCACGGTTGGCGTAGTGGTTTAAGCGGCCGCCTCGCCGCTTGACACTGCGCCGATTGTTGTGGGTTCGATCCCCACACGAGGCAACACTTCGTGTGATTCATAAATTGTTGTCTCGAGTCTGGGTGTTAATTGTGTTCGTTAGTTGTAAGGTCCCCCGTGACACAGGATTTAGTCCTAGTGCGGGCGTAGTCTTTAAAAAAAAAATGTCCTAACCTAGAAATTTCTACATACTGGACTCTATTTGATATATACGATTTCAACCAATCTAAAGCAGGTCCCCTAATTCCATAATCCTGTTATTTCTGTAGTAATTGTTTATGGGACACAAAGTCAAATGCCTTAGACATATCAAAGAAGAGAACTAATGTAGGTATATTGTTGTCAACATTTGATATAACATTGCGGACTAAGCAGCTAGCGTTGTTGATTTTCCTTTTTGGAAACCATTTTGATCAGGTTTTATCACATTATATTTATTTAGGTAGCTGGTAATTCTGACATGCATTGCTTTTTCAAAAACTTTTGAAAAAATGGGGATCAATGTTAATGGTCGATCATTTGACATATCAGTCTTTTCACCCTTTTTATGAATGGGTTTGACTAGAGACTTTTTTAAACGTTCCGGAAATATGCCTTGCTCAAAAGAACCATTTATTAAGTGTGATATTACAGGGGCTATAATAATAATAATAATAATTTTTTATTAGTTTTTTCATAAATTACGAAATATTTCATACACTGAGGCAGCCCCAGTAAGTAATTTAAAATACTTGTGTCGGGGCCAACTCGCAACTTCCCTTATTTTACAGTAACAATGATAAGACAATTTTATGGGTGATTAATTGACAAAGAACACAATATATGATTGAAAAAGGCCATGCAAATTCTTAAAGCTAATAATTAATAATAAGGATAGTATGTATGTGAGTGTGTGTGTGTGTTTGTGTGTGTGTGTATGTGTGTGTGTGTGTGTGTGTGTGTGTGTGTGTGTGTGTGTGTGTGTTTGTGTGTGTGTGTGTTTGTGCTTGTGTGTACGCGCGTGAGTAATTATATGTATTTAGCACACTCGTGGTTAAAATAAACTCAGTTTCCTCATATGATAGAGGTTTCAGCCAATCGGTTATATCTTTTTTGCATACATATCGGACTTTAGAGTGAAATTTTAGTATTGCATTTATTTTATTGTAAATATAAATCGATTGACTTCTGTATTGTCGTCTCGCGAATTCAGAACGAATCCTTGGAGAGTGAGCCACAATATCTCTACGTCTTCTGCCTTGACTATTAGGATTAAAAGGTATAGATTTATGTAGGGTTAGTATTATGTTTATTATATACAATTTCCTTATTGTTAGTAATCCGCTTATTTTATATAAATCATCTGTAGGGTATCTATATGGTTTTAAATACATTACTTTTATAAGCAAACGCTGTGCTCTCTCTAGTTCTAGCAGTTTTATTTTGTTTGCGCCACCCTAGACGGGTATGCAGTATGTGATTACAGACTGTGCTAAAGCCGTGTACACAGTATTGATTAGTTCTGAGGACATGACATACCGCAGAGTTTTAAAGGTCCATATTAATTTTCTTACGCGGTTGACAACAGATTCGATATGAGAATGCCACGATAGACGATCGTCAATAATAATACCTAAGTATTTTGTGGAAGTTACCTGATGTATAGCCTGACAATCACAGGTTTTATCACCGTGGTTAAGATCAAAATTATTTGCACACTCATGTATTCTAATCATGAAATGAGCATCAGGCTTCGATCGCTGACTAGGTGAAAACCAAATATAGTTTGTTTCGTGAAAATTAATAGTAAGAAGGTTAGCCTTTAACCAGTTAACTATAACAGCCAGACCATGCTCCGCTTTACGGCAAACGGTTTCCCAAGTTTCACCAAAGTAAACCACAGCTGTGTCATCCGCGTAGGAAAAAAATTTTCCACCATCATTTTGAAGGTTACACAGCTCGTTGATATAAATAAGGAAGAGTGTTGGGCCAATCACACTTCCTTGGGGGATACCAACGGTGATATTTTCTTCTTCATTGTAAGTTTTTTCTATTTTTACTTGTTGTCTTCTTCTTTGCAAGTAACTTTCGAAAAGGGATAGAGCTGTGCCCCTTATGCCAATTGCCTCCAATCTCCGGACAAGGATGGGAACCGAAACGGTGTCGAAAGCTTCTTTTAGATCCAAGAATACTGTAACGCATTTCAAACCACGGTCTACCTTTTCTGCTATTTCAGTCGTCAATGCTGTGACGGCATCCTGTGTCGAAAACCCTTGCCTAAAACCAAATTGAGAATTAGATAAAATGTTGTGTTTATTTAAGTAGCCAATAAGTCTCTTGTTTAAGATTTTCTCTAGGATTTTTGAAATTGCAGGTAAGACGGATATAGGGCGATAATTATTGACATCCTTTCGGTCCCCTCCCTTGTGCACTGGTGTAATAATGGAACGCTTTAAGGCACTCGGAAAAATTCCCGTTTTAAAACACACATTTATTAACCGGCATATAAGAGGAACTATGTATATAGTCCCTAGATAATTTAAGAAAATGGATTGGTATACCGTCCCACCCAGTAGAGCTACCCGAATTGAGAGCCATTAGAATACCATCCACTTCTGCTCTATCAGTGTCCAGTAATACAAACGAGTTTACTTGTGAATGTGAATTTGAAATTAATACGGTCCTTGATTCCAACTTGGAACACGATTTCCTCCGCCAAATATTTACCAATTGTAACAAAATAGCTGTTTACTCGGTTCAAGGAGTCATGAGGGTGTGGTGTAATTTGCAGAAGATGAATATTAGTAGTTTTGGGCTTTTCAAAATGGGTAATGTTGTTTATATTCCGCCATAGCTCTTTAGGATTTTTTATAGACGATTCAATTGTTTTTTTGTGATATTCTCTTTTTAATTTTCTGATTAAATTTGAGCAGAAAGTGCGATAACGTTTGTATGTAATTGTGACTATAACATTATAAGGATCTTCTTTTGGCTTTTATCTGCATCTTATTTCTAAGCCTAATACATCTCAAAACTTCTGCCGATATCCAGGGCTTTAAAGTACGTTTGGAACTGGGAACTATGCTTGTGATAGTATTTATAAGGAGTGATGTCCTTATCACATCTATTAACGCATCAGCAAAGATATTAGGGTCGTTATATGTGTCGAAAAGTGATTTGTCCGTTTTTACTAAGCATTTATAAGCGTTTTCATAGTTAACTATAGATTTATTTTCTTCTACTGAAATTTAGTATGATATGTGTGTGATAAGTTAAGCAATACTGTTGAATGATCTGTAATGGATGTCCTCAATACGGCCACAAATGCTGAGTTTTTGGACATATCTAGCTTCATAAGCATGTGGTCAAGACAGTTCTCTTTCCTAGTAGGTAGACGGTGTCCTGGGTGCAGACCGTGCGTAGATGACATGTTTAGATAGTTTAGCCTATTTGTTCTTATCATGATTGTATCAGACTCTCTCGCTATCAGGTTAATGTTTATATCCCCCGTGAGTATGATATTTTTTTGGGATTTTATATGTTCGAGATATTGATCCAAGGAATTAATAAAATTGTCGGCAGAGAGATTAGACGGGGATCGGTAAATTCCGAGGATAGTGAAGTTACTTAATGTAATTTGTAAAGCGGAAGCATGCATTAGTTTTATTTCGGTTACATCAAAAAAATGACAGCTTCTTATATATGCCACCACACCATCATTTTGGTTTAAATATCTATACGTGGAAAATGAAGAATAATTATTCAAGACTGGTAATGGTTTATCTTTGCTAAGTCTGCATTCAGTAAGGATTATAACATCAACATCAACCGGTATTTCAGATAAAGTTATTTGGAGGTCATCAATATTACTATAAACGCTCCTTATATTCTGAGTCAAAATATTTAATTGTTATTATCGAATTGCAAGCGATTGGATAACTGTTCAACATCAATAACGGCACACTGAGCAATATCTATACTGTCTATTTCTCGTACAATATATAAGGTACTATCCATTAGTAAAAATAGATAAGTAATAGTGCTCCACAAATTTAAAACACAACGTTACTACCACGTACTTCAACGTAATTATAGTAATTGTTATTCTATAATTGTAACATTTTATTATTCGTATGTTAACCTTTTTATATAATATATTAGAAACCGAATAATTCGCGCGAGTGTGCATGTGAAGAATGTATTGTGTAAGATAGATTGTGTATATTGTGTGTATAAGTAAATTAGCGTATTTGTTCCAATAACATAACAAAGTAATGCTAAAGCTCGGTTGTTTCACTTCAGAGTAGAAAATACAAATTTTAAACCGCAACAATATAAATGCTATGAAAATAATTATAATTATATGGCGTACTAGTCATGTAGCTTGTAACAATTGTTGTACCTGCGCCTCACTTTTAATGACAATAACACGTGAATTCTCATCTTTTCGTAGATACACACGACCATATGATGTCCAACAAAATTTATATAGTTTAGTCTTCGACAGATCTCGGGCTAAGAAGAATAAGCGAGCGTTTTTAGGGGTCAATTGTTCTGATATAAATACAGGAATCTCTGTACCCCGCGTAAGTCCAAGGTGCTTTGCTTGAATTTTGGTTTTATTTTAATATTGTAAGCTTTCACCTTTTTCAGCAGGTTTGTTTTTTGCACAGTTGAGCCCATTTCCACAACAATTGGGGTGTTTATAATCCCCTCCCTTTTAACAGGCATTCTATAGATGTCTTTTATGTCGCGTGAATCTATCTCGAGGCAAATATGCTTAGATAAAGTTAACACCATGTTTATTAAGTCCTCTCACTGCTCTCTTTGGGCATCTTTGGCACGTTTTTTAGCTCAATACAGGTTTTTCTTAAACTTCTTTGCTGATCCTCATGCTTATCTTCTAGTATGGCTATATACTCACGATCCTTCTTCCCCTGAAATTCTAATAGATCTATTTTCTTGCGTAGCTCCTCTTTATGACTCGATAAATTGGCAATAGCGCTCTCTATACTGTTGTTTGTTAGTTGTATTTCTTTGAGATTAGAAGTAATCGTTTTCCATTCACTTTGCTGGGTTTTCGTGAAAGAAGAAAATAAATGTTTTATTTCGTCTCTGAATTTACAAAACTCACTAGGTAGATCGTCCTCTCTCATTCTCTTGCTACGCGTAGAAATGAAATTAGGCGGGGTGCTGTTTATTACTGAACTTATGTTTGTGTCTGAGAACTCCATTGCAGCAAATCAGGAGTACCAGGATGTTATTACAACCGAAGAGTAATTAATGATATTCTAGGCCAACGAAAATGTCTTCACGCCGTAGTTGATCAATCACAGGTGGCCGAGGGCGTGTGCGCAGGTCGTACGGTCAATTATGTTGAAGATGGGGGGCGATTGTCTTCGTGGTGGGCGGTGATTGTCCTCGAGGTGGGCGGCGCTTGGCCTTGAATGGCTGGTGTCCTTGCGCACGCGACCAACTATCCTTCGTTGGCGTGACCTCACTAATGACACCAGATAGCGCTTGCGCTGATTCGTTGTCACAATGTGAGGATACCAGGAGCGCAGTGTTAATGAGTAGTGTATAATTAGTACTCACTCGTGTCGTGCTGCACGTCAGTCCACCTCCTTATATTTATGCAGTACTATTATTTCACTGTATTTTATTTGAATATTTTTAATTTTAAATATAAATAAAAACTTTGTAGCAGGTCTGAATATACGTCTACACCGTGTGGCGATCCGAGGGGAAGGGGATACATGAGCACTTTTTAATAAAAGATGTATTAATGCCATCATAACCCACTGAATTATTGTTATTTAAAGACATTATTAATTTATGGGTTTCTGCAGCACTTAGTGGTTGAAGGAATATACTGTTTTGTAAGCATGTTCTGTTTGTATTTTTGACATCTTTATTACTCTTGGTTAAATCAATATAATAATGATTGAACATGGCAGCAATCTGATTCGGATCATCTACGGACTGATTCCCAATTTTAATCTTATTTATGCAGTGTATGTTTGTTCTGTAGAACAAACATACACTGCATAGATAAGATTATAAGTGATAATTGTAAACTATCACTTATAATCCTCCAAGCTGCACTACATCTATTTTGAGAGGTCGATATAAATCTGTGATTACACAACTTTTGTGATTGAGACATGCAGCGTCTCAAGAGATTTGTGTATTTTTTGTATAGATGTTCGCTTGTCTTTGTCTTATCTTTATAGAATTTGTAGCGTAGTATTCTTTTTGTATTACAACTACGCCTTAGCCCTTTTGTTATCCATTTAAGGTCACAGCTTTTAATATTTATTCTTTGTCTTAAGACTGGAAAGCACAAGTTATAGAATAACAGACAATCATCGTGGAACATATTAAATGCTGTATTTTGTGCTCAGCAAATACCTCACTGAAGGAAGTTGAAGAGCACAAAATAATTGAATCGCATGGGTTCGTGTCCTCGTGTTTCGTTTAGCTTAGTTGATCAATTTTGTAAAATTATTGCAATCAATTAGACGTGTGTTATGATTGTAACAGCCGGATTTTAATTTTCGATCTAACCATGAAATTGAAGTCCTCTTCCCGATTAAATTTTTTTATGTTTTCTGATTTCGATCACTTCACGCACAACTCTTGGGTAGTAAAAGTGGCGTTCCGTGGAGAGGATTTGGGGACGATGAAATTCAATGCAGTGATTGGTGTCCGATTGAAGTAAATGCTCCGCAATCGCCGATTTATTCGTTTGACGGTTCTTTACAGCTGCGATGTGCTCCTTTATACGTTCAGCGATAGTCCGCTTTGTTTGCCCTATGTAAGAGCTTCCGCAGCTGCAGTTGATTTTATAGACACCTGGGATTTGTAGCGGTAGAACATCCTTTGGTGTGCCCACCATGTTGTATACTTTGGCCCCTGGTGTAAATACGGTCGGAATGGAGTAGTTTTTTAACTTGGCTCCTATTTTATCCGTAACACCTCTAATGTAGGGCATGTAGGTCGGTTGTCTATGTACCGCCGGATGTTTTTCTCGCTTGGTAGGCCGCGTCGTTCGTCGTTGTACCTGGTATCCGTTTTTCCTGGGTACCTCCTGAACGTGGTCTCGCTCTGGCTTCAAATGCTCAGGGTCACAGAGGTCGTGTGCTCTGTTTTTTAGTGACGTCACAACGGATTGCAGGTGTAGAGGGTGGTGGTGCGACGTGGCGTGCAGGTATCTATCTGTGTGTGTAGGCTTCCGGTATACGCAGTGTGTTAAGGACCCATCTGGTCACTTTGACATCCAAGAATGACAACGATCTGTCAGTTTCCATTTCGTAGGTGAACCTCATTTTTGGATGAATGGAGTTAAGGTGTTGTACATATTGATCTACTTCCTGCTTACCTTCTTTTACGATACTAAAGATGTCGTCTAAGTATCTTTTCCAAAGCCTGATGGTCTTAGGTCCGATGCTAAAAGCGCCTTTTCCTCAAAATGTTCCATCCAGATATTAGCCAGTGGTTCGGCGATACACCGAAACCGTAGGTTCTAGGCGACTTGGAGAAGGAAATGGACGGTATGCAAAGGATAGCGGGTTTTAGCCGCCTAGGATTGGATACGGGAAGAGGATGTATGAGTGGGTATAGGATATTCCAAGGACGGAGGGCACTTACCTTATACGGCGATCTTCTTCGTCTCAGAAGGGCAGTCTCCTGGTGGTTTCGGGATGAAGCTGCTGGATTCACTTCATTACACAGTCACTTCCACTTGCGAGCGGTTTATATAAGCGGTAATAACTATAGCGGGAGCGGCGCGGTGATACGGTATAGCGGACGCGTATTTAGCGAATCGAATGTTCTGGACTGTCACTCGCGTCGACGATTGCGGCGACCAATCCGCGAAAGGCAGTGCCCCTTCCAGGGAGTGGGATAGAGAGGTACGGAAATATGGTCTCGCTCGCACTAGACAAGCGTGGAACGATTGACGTTGATGCGATTAGTTATAGATAGGAAGGTAGATGGCGCTACCATATCCCCCCGGCCCTAAAGGGTTGCCTTAAAAAAAAATAGAATTGAACTTAGCTATGTTGGGTGTACTATCGCATAACCCATCAATAGGCTAAGACAGCGATATGACAATTAAATTAATCTAAATTAACTTTAGCGAAAACTGCAAACGCAATAATAGCGAAAACTACTAACTAAATACTTAAACTAAGAGGTAGGTCCAACTTCAGGCTAGATCTCACTGAGTTGGAAGCGGACAGAGACGTACAACAGGGCGCACGTAACTCCCTTTAGCGATTTTCACGGTAACAACGCGGGTTGATCAGTGCCTTGACTTGTGCAAGGACAGTTAAAAGCTCTTCGTAAGAGAGGATCTGTTGACCTATAACCTTGAAGAGATGCGTTTTAATTACTTTGACCATGCTTTCCCAACATCCACCGAAATGTGGTGATGCTGGTGGAATAAACTTCCAGTCAATATGATCTATGGAACGTTCTTCCTGAAGACGAGTACGATAACCCGCGACGTGATTGAAACAAGTAGCGGGAACAAGTTCAATCAATTTACTAACGCGGTTGGCGACAAAAGTCTGCCAGCGGTGAGGAGGAGAATGAATCCAAGCGAGCACTACTTTGGAGTCGGAAAATGCGTATATTTTATTAATAGGGTAGTGCGGCAAAACTGTGTCTTGAACCTTGCGGAGCAACTGAGACAGCAAAATGGCCGCGCACAACTCCAGTCTCGCAACCGAAATGGTTTAACAGGCGAGACCTTAGACTTGGCACAAACTAACTGCACCGAGTAGTTAGAACCAATGCGGACTTGCAGATATACAACTCCGCCGTAAGCACGCTCGCTGGCGTCAGCGGAACCTATTAAGTTGATGGCACATCCATCTACCAACCCAAGATGACGCGGAATAGTAATTTGATTGAGCGCGGTAAGCTCAATACAAAACTGGCCCAAGCGGCGACAATATGGTCAGAGGGTGTTTCATCCCACTCACACTTTGATAGCCAAAATTCCTTTGTCAAGAGCTTGGCGTACAAAATTGTGGGAGCCACAAAACCCATTATGTCCCATAGTCGAGCCACTGTGGACAGCATAGTGCGTTTGGTGCACTTATCATCTGGTGGTGAGACGTCAAACCGAAAACTATCGCAGGATTTGTCCCAGCGTAAACCGAGAACCTTATGCGGTACAGACTTCTCAAACTCATGTCTGGAGAAGCTTTATGAGAATCTGGTATGCGTGCGAGAACCTCCTTAGAGTTGCTTGTCCATTTGACAAGATCAAACTGGCCTCGCTTGAAAAGCTGAATGAGCTCTTCACAAACCGAAATTGCTAGAGGAGCGGGTATGACATTACAGGCAATGTCATTCATATACAAAGCGGATGTGTAGTATAGTGTAGCGTAGCGTAGCTTAGCATAGCATAGCGTAGCATAGCATAGCATAGCATAGCATAGCATAGCATAGCTAATTAGTGCTTTATTTTACACACCGTTTTAGCACCCACCTCTTGAAGAGCAGAACAACAACAAGACGTAATACAATGAGAAGTATGTAACGTAGGTACGGTACCCATAATCACATACCCAAGTACCGTCTCAATAGCGGGCGGTAAAATATATCGCTCACTACGTACTATTTTAGTTAGTAGCAAGTGCGGAAATATTGAAGCTCCGATCAAAAGATCAATGCCTGCCGGATTCGCAAACTCCGCATCTGCTAGCGGCAATGACTCGAGGTGAGTGAGTGATGCTACGTCTACATTAGCGTTCGGCAATGCGTCCGTAATACGCTCCACGATAAGCGAAGAAATGTTAAAATTAATGTCCCTATCAAAACGCGAATGTATTTTAATATCTACGGAACACTTGCTTTTTTTGTCTGATCCGCCTATCCCTTTGACGGTCGAGTTAGTATTTTTAAAGTTATTCCATAATCCGAGGCGTTTGAATAACTCAAACGTTATTAAATTGGTCTGAGATGCGCTATCTAGCAGACAACGTACCATGTGCGGCGACCCATTGACATCATATACGATAACTTGCGCTGTCGCTAACAGAACAGTCTTAGACGTCATACACTGCGTTTTGGCCCTGCGCAGATCATTATAGATGCGCGAGTTCCGTCCTCGCGTGCGCGTCGCCCGCGCAATGGACGTCGTACACAACGATACTTCGCCCTGAGGCGTGCAGGGGGAAGGCACCGTGGCCTGCACCTGTGACGTAAGTGTGTCAAGGTTAGCGGCTTGGCTTGACAACGGGTTATCTTTATCGAAATGTAGCAATGAATGATGTTTTTTATATAAGACAAAGTGTCGCTTATGCAAAGCGACACTTTGTCTTTCTAAAACAATTACTTGTTTTATGTTTTATGCTTAAGCAATCAATGCAAGCTTTGTTATCTTTTACGCATTTAAAACGAGTGGTTGCATTCAAATTATCGAAGGTGGGACACTTATATAAATGGTCGTGCACTATACTACTGCACAGATACTTCTGTGAATTATTACTATTAGATTCTGAGCATGTTACGTAAGATTGTGGATTAGGGACCGAGTTATTATTACTATTTCGCGATTTATTCAACCTTTGTTTGTTGCTGTTAGTTTTAGACGGGCCAGGTGAACCAGACTGCGTATTATGAAATATTCGACACTGATCTTTGATGAACGAAATAAAACTATCTAGGGTAGGTATTTTATTATTGCGTTCCGTCATCTCGAATGCGCGAATTGTATCAGTGTCAAACTTTTTTAAAGCGAGTTGAAGCAACATAAAGTCGGAAAGATCTTCTTATTTTAAATTCCTAAGAGAATTAACCGCGGTTACGAAGTTATCAATAAACAGCTGGAAATTCGAGACAGATGCGGCACTGGACAGTTTAAGATTTAAAGCTTGGTCAAAGTAGGTAGACGCTAGGACGTGCGTGTCCTGATATCTATCAAGTAGTGACTGAAATATGACCTGATAATTCTCAGCACTGGGTGTGACACCTGCAAATACAGACTGGGCCTTCGGTGACAGTATACCTATTAAATAGTACAACCTGTCAACATCTGTCAGAGAACCATTATCGTGCACTGTAGACTTAAAGCTCGCATAGAATAACGGCCAATTTCGTATATCTCCGTCAAACGACATAATCTCGATTGGCGGTAATCTCGGTTTGCGGGCAACGGGCTCTGCTGAACATTTACCCTCCAATTGCGATTGTATACGCTTAATAATACAATAAAGATCTTCGAATGAGGTGTACGCCTGATAGTTCGGTTTTTCATCAGGATTGATAGAAAGTAATCTTGCGTTATAATCGTCTAACAACTTATGAAAATCTGTTCGAATACTATCTACTGTCATACAATAACTGAAAAATGCTTCGCTATTACTGTCAGATATAGATGCGGTTTTTGAGCGTTCATAGATGTTTTGAATGCGCTCAAATAAAATATTGCGTTTTGCTTCTAAGATTGTCATCTCTTTGTCTTCCGACACGCGTGACTACTTTTGTTGTGACATGCTTACGTAAGTATAAGCTAATGAGACCGAAACAAAATAAGAATATCTAATGTACCTATTATTTTACCTAGTAGGCTAAGTAGGCAACACTTTAGAGCTGTGGAATTAAAAGTTGCTCGAAATATGAGATTTACAAGACAACTATGATAGTTGCAGAAATAATAATTGAGTAAGTAGGTAGCTACATAAAATTTACCTACTGATGCGGGCGGAAACAACCATGTGACGGTTATGTGAATATATTAGGAGTATAGCTAGGTGCTATAACTGCCTAGGTATAGTGGTATAACGTATAAAAACGTAAATGAATCCGACTCGTATGGATCAAAAAATGGTTCGGCGATACACCGAAACCGTAGGTTCTAGGAGACTTGGAGAAGGAAATGGACTGTATGCAAAGGATAGTGGGTTTTAGCCGCCTAGGATTGGATACGGGAAGAGGATGTAGGAGTGGGTATAGGATATTCCAAGGACGGAGGGCACTTACCTTATACGGCGATCTTCTTCGTCTCAGAAGGGCAGTCTCCTGGTGGTTTCGGGATGAAGCTGCTGGATTCACTTCACTACACAGTCACTTCCACTTGCAAGCGGTTTATATAAGCGGTAATAACTATAGCGGGAGCGGCGCGGTGATACGGTATAGCGGACGCGTATTTAGCTAATCGAATGTTCTGGACTGTCACTCGCGTCAACGATCGCGGCGACCAATCCGCGAAAGGCAGTGCCCCTTCCAGGGAGTGGGATAGAGAGGGACGGAAATATGGTCTCGCTCGCCTTAGACAAGCGTGGAACGATTGACGTTGATGCGATTAGTTATAGATAGGAAGATAGATGGCTCTACCAGCCAGTACTGGGGCTACTGGATTCCCCATTGCGACACCATCAATCTGGAGGTAATATTGGCCTTGGAAGAGGAAGTAGTTCCCATCTAAGCAGTGTTTTAATAGATCAATATAGTTGTGAGGCATATCATTGTCACTTAGTTTGTCCCTCACTACGTCCAGGCATTCCGTTATTGGAACATTGGTAAAGAGCGACTCAACGTCAAAGCTTACCATTACATCTTCCGGTTCCAATCGGATGCTTTGTATCTGGACGAAATGACGCGAGTTCTTCACGAAAGACGGTGGCATACTGACTAATGGCTGCAATACCGATGCAACGTGCTTCGCAAGGTCGTAAGTAGACGAGGAAATCTGACTTACGATAGGCCGCAGTGGCACGTTGGGCTTATGTACCTTAGGCAGACCATATAGCGTAGGTGGTTGGTATGGCTTGGGACCATATAACTTGCTATACTCATCTTCTGTGAACAGGTTCTGGTGGTCTTGTAACAGTGCACGTATTCTGCGCGTTACTCTGGTCGTGGGGTTATATGAGACCGGTTTATACACCTTGTTATCACATAACAACTCTCGTACCTTGTCCGTATAATCAGCTGTATTCATCACTAGAGTGGCGTTTCCCTTGTCGGCCTTAAGCACTAAAATATCCTGGTTGTCCCGAATCCTTTTCAGTGCTTGACGCTCTTCCATAGTGACATTGCTGGTGGGTATCTTCGTCTTCCGTAATATCACCGCGACATCCTGTCATAGGGTATCGGCATCACCGAGTGGTACTTTATTACGGATAATCGTCTCCTCAACACTGCTGATTATATTTTCGTACGGTATTCGCTTAGGTGTTAATGCGAAGTTTAAACCTTTGGTCAACATGTTAATCACAGGTTCATCTGAACTCGCGTTGGATAGATTAATTACGGTGTCACTGGTTTGTACCGATTCCGTAGGTAACGTTTTATTCACATACCGTCGGTTTAATAACTTTGAGAACTTTCGCTCGTGAGTAGCACTACATAGTTCGAATGTCCGCCTTTCTTGTAAAACCGTTATCCGATCACACAAATCATAATCAACGCGAGATAGGAACTCACTACACTTCGCATGCACGGCATATAACTCACACTGTACACCATTGAGTTTACTATGTTTGTTGCGTATAAACTGTCTCAGGAGACGTACACTCGCGTTATATAGAATTTTACGGAAAAATGCGATATCACTACGTGGTTTTATACGCACACACGTAGGTAATAAGTCCCAATCGCGACATTTTGTTAGAAATATCAAAGATGTTTCCACTCGCGCCCGTTTCCTCCGTAATAATTCTAGGTGACGCACTAATTTCGCAAAAAAATAATTTAATATTTATTATTAATAAATTAATATTAATATATTATTAATAATATATGTCCAAAAAACGAATAGATCAAATATTGAGTACAGAGATAAATTGTCTGATATGCTTTATGGCAATGCAGCGACTAGGATAAAGAATGCGGACGGCATTTTTTATGTATACAAAAGCGCATTGTTTTAAGCATTGACTTCGCATTGAGCGGCTGCGTTACTTAGAGTTCCAGCGTTCATTCTGTAGCACAAAGTTAACGCCGCGCCGGGCGCACGCCAAAAGAACGCTGCCGGTCGTTCGCGGAGCGTACACTCACCAAATATGAGAGACGCCTTAGTAAAATATAATTCGCGTCGTGTATGACGTAGTCTAATATTCCTTAAAACATAAGTCATAATAATGCTTAAGTTCAAGACAGTGCTTCCAAACGCCATTTATTATTTAACGCAAGACAATGAGTGAAACGGAATTATGTATAAGCCTGTCTGTAAATCTTGAAGGCGCTGCCTGCTAAGCCTAATATCTTAATACCAAGACATTTCAGTTGAGACTTTGAAGATATTAGAATAATTATTTAGCTTCCATTAGCCTCAGCAAATGGATTCAGTAGTGACTTTAGTACATATTATATCGATGTCTAGAAATATATGAAAACAAACTGACAATCTTAGTTTTACTAAAATTATAGATACATACGAAGCCTTTCAATCACCGAAAAATATGTACGATACTTACATACTTCACGTAACTTTTACAGCACCTTGCATTTCTGATAATGTGAATTCATAAGACAATTAGGGTCATACATTGGAGCTCCTTAGAGAAACACATGTGCTGTTAGCTCAAATATTTAACTACAATATTGGTAACTGGTGAGTTATAGTTTTAAATACAAAAATTATTGTATGAAGTTACAACAACTATTCACAAAACATGGTCACTGTTTTTATCAGACTAACTACATACAAGGTACTAAGAGCCAACACCAAATGAAAAAATGGAAATTATCCTTACTTGTTATTCATACAACATCAGTACTTTCTTAATAACTCATGGTTCTCCACAGCTTGCTACGACGCGTAAACGTGATTTATGCGAGTTTGTAACGCTTCTCTACGTTGACATGATGATTATAAAATAGAAGAGACTGTATTATGTAAAACATTTGACTGTATTAAAGAATGAGAACAACAGGAATACAAAATTACACACAAATAAAGCTTTAGGTCTTGTTCAACGGATTCACCAAATGGTGAATCCGTTGAACAAGACCAGACAAGCTCCAGGTACAAAATCTTTTAAGCTGAATCTAAATGTGTTACTATTTAGGTTCCTTACGGTTTCACATTTGCGGTGTGAATCTGTTAGGCTTGATCAAAAGACCTTAGAACTGTGGTTACATGTGCACGTTTTTAGCCCTTATTCATTAATATATTAAATTTAGCCTTTGTTTTGTCTCTAGCTATGTTTCCGGGCACTGCAGCGCTTTGAAATTTATATTAATTGTCTAGTATACGATGGAGCAAGAAGGTTCCGGCATGGCAGCTACGTACTGGACCATACACAAGGTGGTCCGATAATTTGGTTAAGATCGCGGGAAGCGCGGCGGTTGGATTCGGGCGGCTCAATATCAGGTTGTGTGGAGAACCTTGGAGGAGGCCTACGTCTTACAGTGGGCGTATCTAGGCTGAAATGATGTTAGGGGTAGAACCTGTAAATATGACTATAAAAATAGCTGTTATTTTAATCCCTCATTAAAAGTTCTTAGTCATATTTAAAATATATCACTTGAAAAATATCTACAAACATTATCTGCCTTTTTAGAAATCAACAAACATAAAGATCTGAAGGAAAATTAAATTCGTTTGATATTTCAAAAGACAAGTTCAACTTTATAGAAATCTATTAAAAACTTTGAAGAAAATAAACATTCACTATCTGCGTGAGAAAATTAATAGCAGATAGCGTCGTTTCGGTTCCAAGGACATTGGGCCATAAAGTACCTACGTCACTTATAAACTCGGCGTGGGTGTTAGTCGAGATCTTGTTACACAGTGATGGATACCCCTCGAAATGTATCTCCTACTCGTTGAAGAAGGAGATACATTTTTAGGGGTATCCATCACATACTACTTACTACATTCTACATACTACATTGAATTCACGTGTCTTCATGAAGTTTTTTAATGTAATTAATAACTTAATGCTCACGTATCACGGTACCTATTTGTGACATGAACGGAATATATACTTTTTTGAACTGTACAGGCAAGTACACTATTATATAAAATATCTACTAGCAGTAGGTGCCATATTATGTAAAAGATTATGAACGTAAAAACGTCTTATCTAAAGTGTGTCTGTTATAAAAACGCAATCTCATTATAATATGCAAAGTACTTATACGCTCACATAATATTGTATTAGAAATTTTACGTCATATTACTATACTAATAAAGTAACGTAGTAAGAAACGAGTTTTATGCTCTTATAGTGTTTTTACTGATAGACAATGGTACACTCATAGATTTACTTTTTATATTATTTACTGAACAAGAACTTGTCTATTTGCTACCATCAACAGATAGATACATACATTGCAAAAAGGCAAGGTGATTTTCTTCGAAATCTGTTGTCTCTAATTAAGGCGTAGCATACACATATAACTATGATGTAAATTTAAATGAACTACCTTGTACAGATTTCATCTCTTTTTACATTTGACAAGCAGAGTTAACCAATATCCTCAATATTGTTTAGTTTTCAAACCAAAATCACCACCTAAACCAACGTCCGACGGTATTATTAAAACCTCCAAGAGGTACCTAGTCTATTTCATTATATTTCGACGTCAAATTGGATAACAATCAATGTCCCATAAGCCGCCGAATAAAATAATCAGCTTTGTAGAGACGTTCAAACGAATATTGTGGACGTGACACACTTAAAAATATGAAAAATATTATGCTCTTGTCAGCCATTCCCTTTGTTCAAACAACACTTATTGACAGATGCACTCAGCCAATAGACGATGTCGTAATTAAAATGGATAAAAACAATAGAATCGAATTGCATGCAGATTCAATACTGACAGAATCTGACGGAATGTTTTTTGTTTGGCGAGAGGAGGGTAGAAAGGAAATGAGTGGGTATTGCGAGTGGCAGCTCATTCATTTACATTCAGCGACCCATCTGCACATGTCGAACGTTTGAACTATAAAGCATTTGAGTTTGAGGAGACGTCAAATGGAATTGGCATGAATTTAATTTTAGACTTTTGTTGAATGAGAATGGGACTTCTGGTAGTAGATTTTTGATAGTGCCTGTTTATTTTTAGAGTTACATTGGCAATAAAAGAGTTCTAATTAAGACTTCTCTTGTAAGATGTTAATATTGGTAGATATTTCAGAAATCTTAGATCGCAATAAGTATATTATTATATTAAAGAACTTCTTCTCTAATCAAGCGTCATTAAACTTCGGTTTCATACAAACTGTAGCGGTAGCTACATACAACTGAGGCCATCTAGCGAGCGACGACGAAGTCTCAACAACAACACGGCGACATTTATCGGACACAATGCGACGTAAAACAAGGTGCTCAAGCGCACATGCAGAGTTCGCGCGCCGAGTTGTGTATATACAACATCTGAAATACGTCCGTCGGACTGACAGTCCATCAGGCACGATCACCCAGCCTGGTTAAAGGATCCTCCCTCTAGTTGGAGGAATACCACACCTTTATCCTCCACAAAACCATAAATCTTCAACATATAAATTCTTGTGATAAGATTTCTAACGGCAGAAATATCAGACCTGTTAGTTTTAATATTTTTGTGATTATGCTACCAATAACACAAGTTCAAAAGGTATGTACTTATATGATAATATTTCTATTGGTTTTTTCGTTACGAAGTCAAAAATTTGGTCTTCTAGTTAATACATTAAATATAATCCGTTTCTTTTTTAAAACAATCTGGCTTTACGGGAATCTTGAGCTTTATTTCAACATAATCTTCAATTAATTCAAGCTTATATTATTTATTTTGAGCAATTTTCATAAACATTACAGATGATTAATTATAACTATATACATTACTATCTTAAATAATCATAATTTCTAAGAATATATTATATGTACGTAAATCTAAAAATAAAAAGTGAAGCTTTGTTTTGATGAGAGAAACAAATAGGTATTTATACCTTAAATAATGTAATTGTACGCGATTAAGACCCGCTAATTTAAATCGTATGATGTATACAAATCGCAATAGTTTAAAATCGATTAAGGACAAGACATTATAATCGTATAAATGAATATTAATTATCGCCAAAGGAAGTCGTTATTCCTTCAGAGTATTTAACATAAAAATAATACTTTACTGTTTAATTTTAGTTATAAGTAGTGTCTAGAATTACCGCAGCCAGGTAGGGATTTTCAGAACAGATGGAAGGTGCAGTGGAAGGTGTAATACATCTACCTGACCACGATAGACAATATATCTAAACACTTTCACTGCGTTGCACAGCGAGTCACAACCAATACTAATAAAATGTTTCAACTCACCCGATATCTTCACTGGTGATATTCTTGAAGTGGACCTATAGGATTAACTCACAATTTTGGCCAAAATAACAAGAGAATCGAATAGATACCAGTCTCCAGTTCAGCGTAGTCCTCCTCGGGCACCAATCAGGAATTCACACACGTGTTTTACAAAGTTCAATGTTCAATATATCACCAATTTACCACAAACTTTGCCGGAAGTCAAAAGCGGCAATTGTTAGTAATTACAAGTTAATTCAATTCGCGTTAATTCAAAAGGCGATCAATGTATATCAATTTATATCAATTATTACAAACGGAGACAGCCCAAAACCGGCGTGTTAATTTTTCAAGGCGGCAACGGAAGTGACAGTTCAGTGTGACCATTGTCAGAAATTTTCAATAGACTAAACAAAATGTTACTTAATCGATATAATCGATTTGACTTATAATAAAAACTAATTATATTTCAAACAAGTAGTTATAATTGTTTTATTCTTTAATTAATTTAATCCTATATACTTATTTGAAATAAATAAAACCAATTTATTAAAAATAAAAAAAAATACTAACCTAAAACATTGAAATCAGAAATCTTTTATGGTCCTAGAATTTTAAAATTCTTGCCATGCTTGGCTTATCTATTTACTTAAATTATTATGGGTAAGACTTTTAAAATAGAATAAAAAGACAAAGTTTACAATAAAAAACACAATAACCAATAAAGCAAGGCAATTTAATTAAAAAGAGCTGTATTTACGTTAAACTGAGTCAGTAAATCCACCTAATATTTTCGACATTGGTCCCTGATGCCCTTTTCAGGGAAGTTGAAGAGCACAAAATAATTGAATTGTATGAGTTCGTGTCCTCGTTTATTATATAGCTTGGATGATGAATTTTGTAAAATTATGGCAATCAATTAGACGTGTTTTATGTTTGTAACCGCTGGTTTTAATATTCGATCTAACCATGGATTTAGAGATTCGAGATACATGTTGTGTAGAGCTTATGTCGAATAGGTATATCAAATGTTCATAAAACGGACAGATGAAATATTGAATACAGAAGTAAATTGTCTCATATGCTTTATGGCAAATTAAAAGTCTAGCAGCGCTACATATACTTTTTAAATAAGGAATGCGGACGGCATTTTTTTCTGTATACAAATGCGCATTGTTTTAAGCATTGACTTCGCATTGAGCGTGCGCGTTCCTTTACGAGCGCCCAGCGTGCGCTCAGCGTTCATTCTGTAGCACAATGTGAACGCCAGGCGCACGCCGAACGAACGCCGGTCGTTCGCCGAGCGCACACCCACCAAATATGAGAGACGCCTTAGTAAAATATAATTCGCGTCGTGTAAGATGTAGTCTAATATTGCTTAAGCACAAGTCATCATAATGCTTAAGTTCAAGACAGTGCTTTCAAATTCCATTTATTATTTAACGCAAGACAATGAGTGAAACGGTATTATGTATAAGCCTGTCTGTAAATCTTGAAGGCGCTGCCTGCTAAGCTTAATATCTTAATACCAAGACATTTCAGTTGTGACATTAAAGATAGTAGGGTAATTATTTAGCTTCCATTAGTCTCAGCAAATGGATTCAGTAGTGAAATATTTTAATGAGAATTAAGATCTTGGCACATTATGCAGGCACGTTTATTGAGCGGCAATTTTGTATTTCTTTAACCATTAAATTGTATGGCGTATAATATATTGTTTGATTGTTTTCAATTTTGAATACGTAATATCTAAAAATATATGAAAACAAACTGACAATCTTAGTTTTACTTAAGTAATAGATACATACGAAGTGCCTCAATCACTGAAAAATAAGTACGATACTTACATACTTTAAGTAACTATTACAGCATCTTGCATTTTCTCATATTGTGAATTCACAAAGGACAGTATACATAAAACTTAGTTTTATAAGTTTTGCAAAACACATGTGCTGTTAGCTCAAATATTTAATGACAAAATAGGTAAGAGGTGAATTATGGTTTTTAATGTTTAAAATTACAACAACTATTTACAAAACAGGGTCAATGTTCAATCAGACGAACCACAGAGAAGTTACTCAGAGCCAACACGGACAGAAAATAAGCAAATTATCCTTACTTTTTATTCAAACTACAACACCACTTTTTTAATAACTAATGGTTCACTACAGCTTTCTATGACGTGTAAACGTGATTTATGTGAGTTTATAACGCTTCCTAATAAAATAAAACCAGGAGAGACTTTGTAAATATTTTTACCCTACTTTTGTAGTGTAATTGGTTTTGCGAAACGTTACTTTGCATTTATACTCTGTGGTAATACTATGTGACAGAATATTATGTATTATATTATGTTCATAAAAAAAATCGTCATCTTCTGCCCTGCATATAAACTATCGATTACCAGCTCGGGCCTCTGCTACTATAGTAAGAAAGCTAAGGATATAGTCCATACTGGCCAAGCGTGGGTTGGCATGCTTCGCATATCTTTCGAGACCATTATGGAAAACTTTCAGACAAGTAGGTTTACTTACGATTTTTGCCTTCTCCGCTTGGCAAGTGACTATAAACAATTGAATGCGCACTTTACTTTAAAAATTCAGTGGTGTGCGACGTGCCGCGAGTTTGAAGTCGATCCATACACGGAACTGTCTTTACCACTTCACCGTACACTCGAAATATACACAAAAATAAAACAATGTACATTCATACTGTTACAATGAAACGGCTTTATAAGGTATTACCATCTGGCACGCGTTTTATAAGTGCCTTCATAAATTATGTGTACGTGCGAATAAACATCGTATGGAAATCACCGCGCGAAAGAGACAATAGTCTTTTGTATAGCTGTGTCTCTTTCAACAGCTAAGTACGCAAGCTTTCTGCATAGCGATAAACTTTGTTAATTTTAATTACAGTCGTCGAAGTAGACCTGTAGAAAAAGGTTGTACATTAAAAAGAATAATAATGGAACTGGGGTGTGGTCCAAAACACTAATTACATTTAAAAAGGTCGTATTGTTGATACATGTAGTGCAATATTGGTGATAGTAAGCAGTGGGATAGTACTGTTTCCACTTTATAGGCACTACGGGTGAAAAAAACACGAATAGTTGCGTTATGAGAATTTAGTAGCGGATATATCTTTCGCAACACTAAATGTGGATTATATATTTGCTCAGAATATATTTTTTATATGATACGTCTTAGCTTCTTATTACAAAAATTGTATTGAAAGAAATAAGTAAGATAAATTAGGTGTATAGTGTGCAAACTGGGTGTAAGGAACCGCGTACCGAAAACTGATACCAGTGATTTAGTACACGATACTGATGCCTTTGTCGGTCGAACTTTCCACAAGAACATCATAAACATGACTGATTTTTATTCAGACTGTTACAACATAGTAAATTAGCAGAACTGAGTAGAATAAGCTTAAAAAATTAACCTATAATAAATAAATATTCTACCACATTCACACAACACCATCTAGTCCCAAACTAAGCAGAGCTTGTACTATGGGTACTAGACAATGGATAAACATACATATATACTTTTTTTTGGAAAAACATATATATTATACATAGGAACACCCAGACCAAGACAAACATCCATGTTCATACACACAAATGTTTGACTAGAGCGGGAATCGAACCCGCGAACTTCGGCGTAGCAGTCGCTTACACTCCCGCGGCGTTAACCGGTCGTCGTCGGTAATAAGATTCACTAATAAGTGTTGTCTTCAAAAAACCCATTTTACAACGTAGGTATAGCGCAAACTTCCGCCAAGATAACCAAGAGTACTCTAGCTAAACATACAACTAATTTGCTGTCCTAATTGAATATATTAATATCTATCATAAGAGGTAGCGGAAACATGACTCTCTATGTCGAGTGACCGTAGGGTATATATAACCTGTGGACGTCGAGCTAATGGGGCATTCGTTGTCCGACGAGTAACAGGCAGTGTTTCCACTAGCGTAATCCCGGTACAACTTTACGTCCCAAAGCCACGCATACCAGAATCTACCACACTATCAGTAAATTAATGTGACCTACTTCTAAGGGAAGTTACACAGTGGTGGTTTTTAGTCTGTAGGCAGAACATCTTTTAGGAGATGCACATTTTCTCTCCAAGCCTAATTGAAGGAGTCCTGCAATGAGGGTTTTCCACCGTTACACAGAAAAAAAAGTCGGTCACTGCAGCTGAACCTACAGGTTATAATCAGTCAGAATGTGGGTGGAGTTAGTACTTTAGAAAAAACATTGGCATTTTGGCAACCAGCCAGATGTCACCTTAATGGGTTAAGTGGTTTACCTCACGTAGCAATTATTATGTATTTAAACTTTTAGCCGCAACGTCCAAAAATAAAATGTATTTGCTTTTAGCGTGACACTATGAATTAATTCCTTAATACTAACAGACATAATTGCTCAAATAAATACAAAGCTATGATTTTTGATGAAGCTTCATTAGTGTTGGATAGCTTAGCAGCTATTAGCGTGCTGAACGCAATTTAGATTGCTGTCTGAAGGTGGCTATGGTGATCAAAGGGTTAAAAGAAGTAATGATTATGACTATTTTCAAACTTTCACACTTTGTAAAGTAAGTCCATTTATGAAACGGATGTCTGATTAAAAATAAAAGGCAACTTTCTGACTATGGCTGGTGAATTTTACCTTTATTTTCAAACAATACCACAATATAGACCTATGACATAAATATTAGTTATATTACGTCAATTTTTATTGAAGTTTATCTATTTTTTACGGGGTACCAAAAATGTTTTTATGTTTTCTTTTTATATGAAAACATTGAAATTCTCTCCGTGACACTGTAATTACTTGTAGTTAAACTACAAGTATCCAACTTGGTTGGGCAGCGTTTGGAAGCTTTGGCATATCTTCTCGTCCGACATCCTGCAGTGTCTCAAGACGAAAGTCTTTGATCAGTGTGTGTTTCGAGTGTTGTCATATGGAATGGAGCCTTGCCCGCTCACTATGGGCCTCATTAGAATGCTCAAAGCCGTTCTAAGGGCAATGGGGTGCTATGTCGGCGTTTCTGAAGTGGAAGTGGGCAGAGTACATTGCCAGAAGAACCGATGGGCGTTGGAGCAGAAAGTTTTTTGGGGTGGCGGCCATGCACCGGACGTCACAGCAGAGGTAGGCCTTCCGCAAGGTGGACTGACGATCTTGTTGGGATAGCTCAGGATCGGGCCATGTGGAGAGTTTTGGGGAAGGCCCAAGTCCAGCAGTGGACGTTTTTTGACTGATATAAAACTCCACAAATGCAAATGCAAAAATGAAATTTGCAATAAATATTTTGCGTGCTTATTGAAGTTATACATTTATACTCCTTATAAATTTTTATAAAAGAATCCAGTCTTATTAGGTGTATAGATTAAAACAGAATGACAAAACACCAAAGACAAAATTTTAAGATGTTCGACTCGTGACTTCGTGGTAGTTAGTTATCGCGGTAAAATGTAGGCCATGTTTCTAGGCTGATAACATCATACACAAAAATCGAAACGCTCCGTTGCGATGGCGAAAAATTACAAACATACTGTCAGATTCATAATCTCATTATGGATTTATATCTTGCCAGCATCTCATCTAAAACATTCTTGCTACCGTTGTTACAGCTCTACTTTCCAGAGTTCTATTGCACACAATGATAACAGAAATAAATTTCTTCTTACTACGACCTCAATACCCCGTTAGAAAATATCAGTACTTACACGTACTGCCAGTATCGACATTCAATTCACTTTGAGAAGCTGAATGTCAATTTCAAAACGTACTACAGACGTTACAGCGTTGATATTATGTTAGTGACACAATTTGCATGCAGCTATCGTATACAGACGTTCTCTGATCCCGAGGAGTATCAGTGTGGTTACAAAACGCTAGGTTATTTTCTGTTTTGTAAAAGTGAATTGTATATGAAAGGAATAGTATTTGTGAGATGCAACCTTACCTTTATTGTATTCGTATACGATAAAATACATGTTGACTGCGGATGCATAGATGTAGTATACTAGAGGATACTCGCAGGTTTTTTTCACGTTCCCGTGCGAATCGCGAGGAATACCTTCTTAGTGCCCTACCTACTCCCTAAGCTCTTCAATTTGGGATAAGAACGCCTTTGAATCACAACGATGTAGTTTTACTACTTTACAGTAAAAAAATCTAAATATGTACCTAGCAAAAAGGCCAGTAGCACGAAAACCCTAAAGGAACAAATAACCCTGCGAATATTAGCAGTATTTAGTGTCATTCCACCAAACACATTATTTCCTTGCCTTAGCTATACAAAAATTGCGATAAAGAAGCACAAAGCAGAATATGTTTTTTAAACAAAATACAGCTCCCTGAGGGAATGATATTATCGTGTATTGTTGCAATTTAATGTGACAAATAATGCAACAGTGTAGTTTTAGACTAATGGCACGTGCCTAAACGCGATTTGTGGTAAATAGGTGATGAGAGCAAATATTCAGCAAATAACGATGGCTGTATTGGCAATTCAACTAAAATGAAAATTATAGATGTAGCGCGCAAGTAATGAGGATCATGTGTGAATATTGATCTCGTTAGCATAAATCATATTCGGATGATCACGATTTAAATAATTGGTAGCTGCTGGTAAAACAGACACGATTTATTCGGACACACTATCTGATCTGATACGTTTTAAATGGCATATTTGCTGATGATTCGGACTGCAGTAAAAATTGTTCTGTTCAACCAGAAAAAAATCTACACTATAATAATTTGAATATCCGCTTACGGTCTTCATGCAGCTTACCAGTTAGGCTCACCACAAGATGGCATCCACGGAGAAGCTAAGCGAGAGCCCGGGAGTGGATGCTCCGCGTGGGCTTGATGGAGGCCTGCGCAGGATGCGTCCTAAGGCCCGCACCTTTGGACGCATGCGAGGGACAGTTCTTGACTGGACTTGGACTCTTCTTCTGTCCCTCGCAGTCGGGCGCGGTCCCGGGAGGAGAGGCTTGTCGGTGTTGCGTTGCCGCGCGCCCTATCACCCGCGAGTTAAATGGGGGCGCACCATTTGATGCGTCGCGGTGAAACCACAGACCAAATGGCCAGTAATAAATGTGACTGTGATTTAACGCCATAAATATTCTTGTAAGACTTATAAAAGCTACGAAAGTTGACAACCGTTAATCATTATTGTAAACGGTTTTTTTAATCACTTCCATATATGAATCAATCGCAACAATAATGGTCAGGATTAGTCAATACATTTAATATAGTATTCGGACTAAAAAGCCGATATTGCTGATCGCATTTAAGTACTTATCGATTGCAATCAGGTTACGCTTTAGCTGAAACGATCCAAGCTACGACACTTGTGACGTCACATCGCGCTCCTGCGCCGCGAGCCTCGCTACGATGACGCACAGCAATGGGCCGTTCCCTCGCGCCCCTCCGCGCCGGCCCTATAAATACAGCGGTCACGAGGCTTCGTCCCTTTCCTCCGGCCAGCACCACCGAGTTGAGTACTACCATCATCCGAAGACCTGTGAAGTGCCAACGTCGCCCACGCCCTGGATAATTGTCTCTTCTGTTAATCTTAATCGTCAGTTCTTTTTTGTATAATTAAAGCCATCGAATAACTGGAATTATAACGCGAGTTTAAACTTTCCTGGTGATATTTTTTATTTATTTCCCGTAAGTCAACCTAATTATCTCTCTTTAATTGCTCGGCGAGTGATCGATCCCGGCTACCCCGTGGAAATCAATCACTCGTGCGACATTGGCGCCCAATATAATTTTTAATTATATTATATATAAAATTTTAAAACGTAAGTTGGCACTTTATAGGTGAGTGAAATAATTTCTTTTTCTCTTGTATATTTTTCTCCTGTGTGTGCATATATTTAGTGTGGTGAATTGCGTACAGGTACAGTTTCTATCTATTTTTGTTGGCCATAAGCAATTTAACTGTGTCAAAACATAACGGTGATTTAATTAACGTCTGTCTAAAATCACGTTTCCACCGCGGGCAGCGTGTTGAGCCGCCAACCGGTTCTAACCGCTTAGCCGTTGAACTAACGAGCCACGTGTTCGCGAAAAAATATTGTGATTCAACCTTTGAGTGACCTTTAAGAAATTTTTTCTTCCTTGACCAATGATCACACCATTGTATAATTTAGTGTATTTCAGCTTTTTTAGCACGGTATTTGATTTTCTGGTGACATTTATTTTTTTTTCTAGTGCCGGCGTAAATACTTAGATATTTTATTATTGTTTTGTAATAATGGCTTACATTATAAATTTCTCATTATTAACTAAAGCGGAATTAGAATATGAGACCACAATACGTGGCGTTTCAAAGCCTGACGATCCCCGCAAACAAATCGCTAAACTTTCAGTTAAAACTCCCTCAGAGGATATATTATCTTCACCCTTCCCACCAGAGGAGGATGTGGCAGAAGTGGAAAAGTCGCTATTAAGATCAACTAAACACTTATCTATGTTGGAAGCAAACTATACTTCCGAGCTTCAACAGAAGGTCGAAACCGTGCTGCACCATTGTTTTCATCGACTGAATAGGGTGGATACCGGCAGTCTTGATACTAAAAAAATTGAGTCTGTGTGGAATAAATTTAATGGCTTATATGCGAAATTACAATTAATCACAAGACGTAATTCGCGGTCGGATTGCTCAGTGGCAGAGGGAAACACTTCCTATAATTACGACCGTAAGCTTTTTTCGGAATTAGGTAAATTCAAATTTAACGGTAAATCATGTGTAAGATCCTTTATTGAAAAAATTGATGAATTTATGTCCTGTAGATCTATTCCTCACGACAAGATGTTGTCTTTCGCTTTTGAAATATTTTCGGGTGATGCATTAGTTTGGTATCGTTCTGTTAAAAATAATGTAAAGACTTGGTTAGAACTTTGCGAACTTTTGAAACGAGATTTTAGTCCGCATAACTACGATTATCGGCTTATGACAGAGATTCGTCGGCGCTCACAGGGCGAAAACGAATCAATAACTATTTACGTGGCAAAAATGCACGGTCTGTTTTCGCGACTTAGTTCTCCTATCGTTGATTCGGAGAAGCTAGAAATTTTGCTAAATAATATTAGACCTTGTTACACTAATTGTCTGCTCACTGCAAAGGTTGTTGATGTTGATAGTCTGAGCGAAGTTTGTCGTCTTTTCGAAAATAACCAAAGTCGCAGTAAGCAATTATCTGAACCCCCTTAAGTTTCAAAGAATACTGTAGCACCTGATCTAGCGTATAATTATCCGTTTTCTAATTTTTCTTCAAACAAAAATGCTTACAATCATAATCACTTCAATAAATATAACTCTGTCGCTGATACATCGAGATACAAGTCTGTACCACAGATTAACGCCGTATCGAGTACTTCTAATATAAATAATTTTTTTTGCGTGCGTTGTAGATGCAATTCGCACTCATTACGTAATTGCCGGCAACCACACTACCTAATCTGTTTTAAGTGCGGTACAAAGGGTTTCAAGGTGTCAGACTGCCCTAATTGTAAATTAGGGCAGTCTGACACCTCGACCCCTACAGTTTCAAAAAACTTGTTAACAAGGATTGTGGAAAATCAAATTATACAACTAATTGTAATAAAACAGAGTGGAATAATTGGTTGGACTTTTTAAAAAAATTCTTTAGTAGCTATCATATATCCTCAATCCGTAATTTTAAAGTAGAATATTTACCTTACATTACCCTAAAATTAAACGGAATACCTACCACTGATCTTTTAGATTCTGGATCTTACGTTACAATTTTAGGTAATAATTTGCATAACTTATTTTTGAAAGACGATATTTTGGATAAATCGAAATGTTTAAGGTTAATAACAGCTGGCGGCGAACGATTTGAGTCTTTGGGATCGGTGTTTCTACCCTTTGGGTTTCAGGATAAATTGATTAACTTAGAAGTTCATGTTGTACCTGGGATTCAAAATTCCCTTATCCTTGGCATGGATTTTTGGCGAAGCTTTGGCCTATTTCCTAACAAATTAGAGTCTGTTTTGATTGTGAACAAGTCTGACGCTCAAGTAATGGAGTTGAAGGCAGTTCCCCCTACACATCTTGTTTCTTATGATCATCTTACAGTCGACCAGAGAGCTACCGCTGACAACATTATTTCAAATTTACCGATATTTCATACGAGAAGCGGGGTCTCGGTTGCACAAATATTATTTCTCATTCAATTGATACAGGTGATTGTCCCCCTATTCGGCAAAGATTTTATCGCATGTCTCCCGATAAACAAAGAATTTTAATAAAGCATCTTGACGACATGCTCTCAGCGGATGTTGTTGAACGATCTAAAAGCCCGTGGTCAAACCCAGTCATTTTAACCCAAAGAAGAATGGTGAACTGCGTTTCTGTTTGGACAGTCGTAAATTAAATTCCGTTACAAAAAAAGATGCTTATAGCTTGCCTTATATTTCGGAAATTTTAGATAGTCTGAGAGATGCTAAATACTTGTCTAGTTTAGATTTGTCTAAATCTTTTTGGCAAACATTAATTAAAGAAGAGGACCGTTGCAAAACAGCCTTTTATATTCCTATGCGTGGCACATTTCAATTCAAAAGAATGCCCTTCGGTCTTACGAATGCGCCAGCTACTCAACAACGATTAGTTGATATTTTATTTTATGGTCCAGAATTTGAAAATAAGGTTTTCTGTTTTATCGATGACATAATCTGTATAACGTCCAGCTTCAACGAGCATATTACTCTTTTATTACGCATTCTTAATAAACTAAAAAGCGCTAATTTAACAACTAATCTCAAAAAATGTCAATTTTTTAGAGATAAACTAAAATATTTAGGCTATGTTGTCGACTCTAGTGGATTGCATCCCGATCCGGATACAGTAAATTCAATGAACAATTATCCCACTCCTTCTAATAGAAAAGAAGTACGTCGATTTTTAGGCGCAGCCTCGTGGTACAGGCGTTTTATACCGAATTTTAGCTCTATTGCTGCACCCTTAAATAAGTTAACATCTCAAAGTAAAAACGCACCTCCATTCTGTTGGACGACAGAGGCTAATGAGGCGTTTAATAACCTAAAGAATCGTTTGATTTCCTCCTCGGTGTTGGCTTGTCCTGATTACTCGCAACCTTTTAAAATACACTCAGATGCTAGCGATTTTGGACTTGGCGCGATCCTCTGTCAAAGGTTAAATGGTGAGGAAAGAGTCATAGCGTACTATAGCAAATCACTCACTAAGCAAGAAAAAAATTACAGTGCCACAGAGCGCGAAGCCCTGGCTGTTCTATCTGCTATAGAACACTGGCGTTGTTATGTTGAAAATGGTAAAAAGTTTATTGTTTACACAGATCACGCCGCTTTGAAATGGTTCTCGACCTTAAATAACCCTACTGGCCGGTTAGCCAGATGGGGAGTTCGCTTATCTTCCTATAATTTCAAAATACGTCATCGTCGGGGTTCCGATAACGTTTTACCTGATTTTCTGTCTCGCTCTTTACCCGTTTCTGCTATTGCTAATGATATAAATATAGATATTAATTCTAATCAGAATTTACCAGTTTCTACTAATGATCCTTGGTATTTAAATATCTATAAAGGCTGTTTAAGTTCTCCGACTTCCTTTGTTAACTATCAAGTAATAAACAATAAATTGTATTGTTTTAAAAAAACATTAAACCCTCTCACTAGAGAATTTCAATGGAAAGAGGTTATTCCGTCTGACCAAAGAAATGACATTCTAAGGGAGAATCATTCTTCGCTCACTGCTGGACATCTGGGTATTTTTAAGACATACAAACGTCTCGCACTTAATTACTTTTGGCCTGGTATGTACACTGATGTTGTCAAGTTCGTCAGTTCATGTGAACCTTGTATCACCCATAAACACCAAAATCACCCAAATTTAGGTCTAATGGGAAAACCCAAATCATGTCAAAAGCCCTTTCAGACGATTAGTATTGATTTGATTGGTCCATTGCCTCCCAGCAGGAAACAAAACACTTTTATATTTGTGGTCAGTTGTTGTTTCTCTAAATATTGTTTACTTTTCCCCATTAAACGGGCAACTGCAGAAGTGATAACAAAAATTCTTGAGGAAAATGTATTTTTGGTGCATGGAATTCCATCTACTATTGTTTTGGATAACGGCAAACAATTTACTAGCGCAACCTTTAAAAGTATGTTGTCTAAATATAAAATTCCAAATTTGCATTTTACACCGTTGTATACTCCCCACGTTAACTCAGTTGAACGTTACAACAAAACCATTCAAAAGGTGGTTACTGGTCGTGTTCTAGTTATTAATTAGAGCAAAATATTTATTAATTTCTTTCCTTTGACATTGAGCGGTCCGGTCGTGTCTGCGGCTTGTATTATTTTTGTTCATCTTTACGAAAAATCTGTTGTTATACCTAACTATATTTTAAAAGTTTACTTATCTAGTGGCAAAGGCCGAACCCAAGATTTATAAGTCGTAGGGCTAGATCAAGTTTCTTATATCTACAAATCATTATTACCTAATAATTACCCTAAGCGCTTCTCCATAGATTGTTATCTTTAATATTAGGCTATTACACTGGCCTCGGCATTTACATGTAGATATGTGTGATGAATTATGAATGATAAATGTTTATGTTCAAATTCAGACTGCCGTTGTACGCGTGAAGAATGCAAGCGTGGGTCATTATTATTTAGGTATCCTAATTAGCGTATAGGGTTGTCACTTGTTCAAGGTACTCTTGCCCTTGTTTTCTCTAATTTCAGGGAGTATCTTCAGGGCTGCTACGCCCGTTGGGCTAGGGAATTTTCCTTAGCGAAAATCCCGGCCTAACGGAGGGGGTGTGTGACGTCACATCGCGCTCCTGCGCCGCGAGCCTCGCTACGAGTGACGCACAGCAATGGGCCGTTCCCTCGCGCCCCTCCGCGCCGGCCCTATAAATACAGCGGTCACGAGGCTTCGTCCCTTTCCTCCAGCCAGCACCACCGAGTTGAGTACTACCATCATCCGAAGACCTGTGAAGTGCCAACGTCGCCCACGCCCTGGATAATTGTCTCTTCTGTTAATCTTAATCGTCAGTTCTTTTTTGTATAATTAAAGCCATCGAATAACTGGAATTATAACGCGAGTTTAAACTTTCCTGGTGATATTTTTTATTTATTTCCCGTAAGTCAACCTAATTATCTCTCTTTAATTGCTCGGCGAGTGATCGATCCCGGCTACCCCGTGGAAATCAATCACTCGTGCGACACACTTAAATCCCTACATCGTCATCGACATAAGCCGATTCCGCGTCTAATATCGCAAGGCTTTGCCAATTCTTAGACATGCCTATAGCCTTAGTCCCTCTGCACTAATCCTAGATAAGATCTAATACAGCTTCTCGGCAATTTAATATTAGTGATCATTTGTACCTACAATATTGGTTTGATATTAATTGGCTATTGTTCGTGGTGTTAGATTTTAAGGAGGCATGACGTACGTAAATCAACTATTTTGGTATAGATAAAATACATAATCATAAAATTATTATTCTTTACTTTTAATCGCACATTTATGTTTGAAGATAATTTAAATTTTATTAGTTTAATAATTTTAATTTTAAAATTCAATCTATACTATTGGAAAATGTCTTTCCTTATTTAGTTCCATTTTAAATAAAAAAAATAATGTAAAAGAAGGTATACGAGTATATTTGGCATCCAGTTGTGACACTAAAACTCGATGCATCTTACTTTTCTTGAAAGTGTGGTCAACTTTGTTGTTGGAGTTTATAGACTGCCCCAAACTTTATGTTAATCTAAAAATAATAATTGTATGTGTATCTTATACATACTGAACATGCACATAACACATTGGTAGTTTAATGTTGATACGAAAGTTTTGACAATTAATTTTATTATTATTAATAATGAACTCGTTTTTCCTAAATCCAAATATATAAAATAACTGTTATCTTCCCTTTCCCTTGGTTTTCGGGTTTTGTAATTTTGCCTTTATTTGTGCTATAAGACGTTGCTTCGTACCAAATTTCAAGATTCTAAGTTCACGGGAAATACCCTGTAGGTTTTGATTCCCTTGTGAGTTTCGAAAATTTGCGGCATAAACAGTTGTATCTTTTTGATTGCGTTGGCTTAGAAGTTTGATTTTCTTACAGCTAAAAGATATTACAGACTTGAAAATTTCAATTTAATACCTCGACGCGTTCATAAGGAAAGGGCTAGTAACTTAAAAATTATTATTTTTTATTTTATTATATTGTTACGAATGGCGATATTTTGAAAATAAAGCCATCTATCGGTAAATGAGAGAACTAGAAGAGAATGAATATATCAGTAGTTTAAAAGTGTTTCATCTATTCTCTACTAGATGGCGCTGCTATTCCTTGTCGGGACGTCCCGCAATGGTTTGGATAGATCGGGAATGTTCCGGAATACGCTAGAATGGAGTAGAGACGTTATCCGGCCGGTATAAATACCGCGTAGACACGCGAATCGACACAGTACAATTGAATAAGCGGAGCGACCAAGATCAGCAAAGGATCTGAAGAGTCGGAAATGTTTAGTGGTGTGAAATAGAGTTTTAATTAGCGTGTAATTAAGTGATTTTGTTTGTTAAATAAAGTGCAGTTTTAGTGGCATAGGAGTTTAATTTATCGCGTAACCCCAGCTTGTAACAAATTGGTGTCAGACGAAAGGGATAAATTATGCCGGATATGCCAAAGGAAGAAATTGAGGGAGTGCGTACCAGGAACCAGCGCCAGCAAGACCTGGACCAGAGACGCTTCGGAGACGTTCCTTCTCTATCGTCTGGTGGAGCAGGTGACACCGCGGCTGTAGTAGAGCCTGCAAGCCTAACACACTCCGCGTCGATCCCCGACATTGCGGCTCTGATGGCGTTCATGCAGGAGCAGGCTCGACGTCAATAGGAGCACGCGCACCACCTAGAGGAATAGCTCCAGCGCTACAAGGAGAAGCACGCCCGCCACCAACAGAAATAGGATCGCCGTCAAGAGGAGCACGCGCGCCGCCTAGAGGAACAGCTTCAGTTCGACAAGGAGGAGCAGACTCGCCGTCAAGAGGAGCATGCCCGCCACCTAGAGGATCAAGTGACAAGGAAGAGCACGCCCGCCGTCTGGAGGAACAGCTGGTGCTCATGAAGGACTTGAGCGCCGCAGTGGGGAAGGACTTGAAGGCGGTCAAGGAGGAACTCCAGCAGCACGAAGCCTGTATCAGCGACATAGAGAAGCGTGTACATGACCACCACGAGACCTGTGTTGCTGAAATGAAGAAGAAATTGCTTGGGCTCTAAGTGACATCAGCGGCTGTAGCGCCCTCACCTCGTGGGTTTAAGGTTCCACCATTTGATGGCTCGTCATCATGGTCAGCATACAAGGTCCAGTTTGAGGCTGTGATGCGATTGAATGAGTGGACGAAAAAGTGTTGCAGGCACTCGGGCAAGATGTCTCCTACAAAAACCTCTTGGAAGCGCTGGAGGCGAGATACGGTGACGCGCACCTAGAACACGTTTATCGCGCTCAGCTGAAGGACATGACACAACGCACCGGAGAAACGCTGCAGCAGTGGGCTCTGGAGGTGGAATAGCTGGTCAGTAAGGAATACCAGTCGTCACCTGCGCTGCTAGATGGGAACTTCGTACAGGCATTTACGGATGGAATCCACGACCTGGAGGTTAGAGCAGTGGTAAGACTTGGGCATTTCAAGGACCTCAAGGAGGCCTAAGCCCACGCTCTGGAGGTGGAAGCAGTGCGACGCGACGATCGAGGTCCCCGCATCAGGGAAGTTGTGTCCTCACCTCGGTGCTACAACTGCGGGGAAAGAGGCCATATCCGCTTGAGCTGCCCAAAGCGTAGACAGCCTGGTGACACCCTGTCTCCACCAAAGGGGTCGCCTGATGTGCCTGCCAGGCAGCGAGAGCAGGGAAACGAGTAGAAGCCAGGACTGCGGGGCGGGTGCTGGCTGGTAATGGAAGAGCGCCAAGTATCTCGATCTCGCAATCATGTGACGGGAACAGCCTGATCATCGAAGGCTAACTTAACAGAACACCATGCAAGCTGACATTGGACACAGGTGCTTCTCGGACAGTCGTCGGTTTCCATCCGGCAAGACGGGTTCTTAGTGGCTGCTTCAGGAACAATGAATGTGTGAATCTGAGAACAGCTACCGGTCAGCACATAACCGTCCGAGGTGAAAAGGAGGTGGATCTGAAGTTAGACAACAAAGTTTACCGTCACAAAGACATCGTGGCCGATATAGTGGACGACTGTGTCTTTGGCCTAGACTTCATGCGGAAGCATCGCTGCGCGATCGATGATAACCAGGGAGTGTTGAAGTGTGGCTCAGAAGACGTCTTCATGGAAGGTGCAACTTCAGGAAAAGTATACTGCCTGAAGAATGTCATTCTTAACCCGCGATCGGAAACGGTTGTACCAGTTTGTCTACCAGGGAATTCGGGTCAGGGGAACCGTTGCGTACTTATAAAAGGCCTAGAGAAAGATGCCTCATCGAAGATAGCTCGAACCGTGGTAAGGGATACCAAAGCTTCATCAGTACGCGCACTAAATGCAAGTGACAAAGAAGTGTTGCTCAAGAAAGGGATGGAATCGACAAGACGTAGATGTCAAGAGCAACCTACCAGCGCCAAGGTTCAGGGTGCACGATTCGACATGTCTTCACTTTTAGAAGACTGCCAAAGCACCCTGTCGGAAGAAGAGAAGACCAAGGCTGAGAGGATGTTAAACCAGTTCGCCGATATTTTTTCGACCAGTGATGCCGACATAGGGAAGACAGCACTAGTCCAGCACAAAATAAACACGGGAAGTGAAGCACCGATTCACCAGGGGCCAAGACGTGTGCCAGTGGCACCAGAACGAGAAGTGGAAGCTATGATCGAAGGTATGGTGAAGGAAGGCGTAATCGAGCCTTCGTCCAGCCCGTGGTGCTCTCCGGTTGTGCTAGTTAAGAAGAAGGATGGCAGCATACGCTTCAGTGTAGACTACCGCCGATTAAACGACATCACGAAGAAGGACAGCTACCCCTGCCAAGGATCGATGACACACTGAATACACTGACGGGGATGAATTGGTATTCTATCTTAGATCTAAAAAATTTATAGTGGCAGGTGGAAATAGACCCACGCGACAAGGAGAAGTCAGCATTCTCCACAGGAAAAGGATTATGGCAATTTTACGTCATGCCCTTTGGATTGTGCAACGCTCCGGCTACATTTCAGAGATTGATGAAGCGAGTGCTTATGGAATTGATTGGAGACGCCTGCCTGGTCTACTTAGATGACATCGTGGGGCGCATCTTCCAGGACCACCTTCGAAACTTGGAGCAGGTGCTGTCAAAGATACGAGGAGCTAATTTAAAGCTGAGTCCGAAGAAATCCGCGCTATTCAGACGGCAAGGGAACTTTGGATGTGTGTTTCTGTCTCGGAGAAAGGTATCCAAACCGACCCGGATAAGATTATTGCCGTGAAGGAATGGCCAGTTCCAGAGAACAAAACGCAGGTCAGTACATTCCTCGGATTATGCTCCTACCATCGACGGTTTGTGAAGAACTTTGCTGACATTGCTCGACCTCTTCATAAGCTCACCGAAGACAGAGTACAGTTCTGTTGGAATGAGAGCTGTGACGTTGTATTCCAGAAGCTCAAGGAACATCTGTGTACTGCACCTATTCTAGGCTACCCTGACAATGACCATGAATTCATAGTTGACACAGATGCCAGTAACACTGGAATTGGCGTGCTGTGACAAAAGAAAGGTGATCAAGAAGTTGTTATAGCAGAAACACACTACTGCGTCCCGAAAGAACCCGAAAGAAACTACTGCGTCACCCGGCGGGAACTCTTGGCTGTAGTAAAGACATTGCAGCATTTCAACAAATATTTTTGGTGCGTAAATTCACCTGCAAATCGACCACGCTGCGCTGAAATGGCTACGTCAATTTTATAACCGAGAAGGACAAATATCCAGATAGATTGAACTGCTGCAAGAGTTTGATTTTGAAATTCTTCGCTGGCAACACTAGCGAGCAGTTGTCAATTCAATACGTGTATATAATTTAAGTGATAAAAATACTTTAATGTTATTTTAAGTAATAATTCCCTGTGGAAAGTGAAGTACATACCCATAAACCTGACCTCAAATATATCAAACTTATTATGTTCATTACTTTTCTATGAATAGAATATCAAATTCCCCAATACTAAGTACCTATTTAAAATAAGCTGTTCCTAAATTTATTCAATTTTAGTCTCTTTTCTTTTTTATGATCTACCTACAATATTTCCTTCTCAACTTTCTATCCACCTATTTCATAGTTGCCCTCAGCTGACTTCACTCACTCTTCCTTATATTTCAGGTGCCTACGGGGTAGGTCTGTGGAAATGATGCAGGATGGCAGTTCTGGAGGACAAACTACAGACCACTCTTAAGGAATTGGAATGCTCTAAAATCCTGTGTAACCAGCTGCTACAGGAAAGGGAGGACAGCGAAGAAGAAGTAGAGAAAATAGTAAACAAGAATACTGAACTCAAGGCACAGTTGGCTGAAATGCACACACACCATCTCGAAATACTTGAGCAACATGAACATTTTCGATTGACAGTGTCCAACTTTCAACAGTGTATGGACACTCATGAAGAAGCTCTGAGACGTGTTGCTGAACTAGAACGAGAATTGAGTGAAGCTCATAGCACCATCTCTAACTTTGAAACTCTTAAACGCAGTGAACAGATAGCGAATACCTGCAGTCTATATCATGAGTTGGTTAGTAGTGAGCCTGATCATGTGTGTATTAGGGAGCCTGTTGTGACAATAGACCTGACCAGGGACGATACCATTACTATGACACCCAGCTTTTCAAGTCACAAAAAACTTAAACGCTATATTAAAGTTAATAAACTAATTAAAAAATGTCATAAATCTATGAAGAAATATAAAGTGCATAGAGTTAATTTAAATCTCAGAAAGGAGCGCATTTATTTACTTGATCAACTGTCTAAGTACTCTAGATGTTTAGAACATAGTAGGGTAGTGTATGATACTGACACTCATCGCTTGAGGGAAGAGCTAGTACTTAGGGACAGCACCTTAAATGAAATATTTAACAAATATCAAGCTTCTCAACAAGAGCTGAGCAAGCGGATAGTAGAGGCAGGTGAGCTAGTAGACTTGGTGAGATGTAATGCAGAAATGTATGAGTCTCTGACCAATAAGCTCTCATGTCCTTGTGCTCACATTCACACTCCAACCCCAGCAGAGCCATTGAGTACCATACTACCTGAGAACATTTCTGATAATTCACAAAACCAATCCTCTTCACAATCAAATATGATTAAATCTAGGTTTTCACCATCAACTAACAAAACCTACATTTTTTCTGATAGGCTAGGTCATAATTTTTGTAGTCTTCTCAGTGAGAATACAAACCAGTGTGTTATAAATTACTGTAGGCCAGGGGATAGTTACAGTAGTTTAGTTAATCAGATTAAGTTGCACCCCTTAGATGAGAGTAGTACGGCCATATTGTTGTTTGGTAACAGTTTAACGGTAAAAAGACAGCATATCATAGAATGTGTTGAAATGTTTGTAACGTAATACTACACGTATTGCGTTATAATATCTCGCAGGCGCTTAACGCCAGCTTAGCCGTTCGCAATATTATCAAATATGGTCATGTTCACTAGCCAAAGGCAGTTGTGAGTCATAGGCCTATATCTATATAAGATGGGTGCGCGATCTAAGTCGATCACTTGCCCTACACACCGTCTCGCTGATGGTTGTAGTGACTATTACTACCTACTATTATTACTATCCTACTTCTACTGTCCCGCTGGGGGTAAGCATATTCTAGTTGTCTGTGTGCCTATACGTTCTGTCTGTAGTATCTGTGTCTCCTAAGCATAACAGCCGATCTAGGGACCGCCTGTTCCTGACCGGTTGTTGTGTATTCTCTATGCTGTTTCCAGTTCTTCCTACGGGCTGACGTTCTTCCTACGGGCTTACTGCACCTGACGTTCTTCCTACGGGCTCACTGCACCTGTCTTCTCTCTACGGGCTACAAGCCACGAGCTGCTGGCGCCGTGGCGCTACTAGCCAGCTGCCACCCAAGCCTCCGTTCCTGCCTACCACGGACGGCCACGGACGCCTGAGCCTGACCGCTTGGCCCACATCGGCTGCACCGCCTGAGACCCCGCTCAGCCTGAACCTCGACCACAGAGCTGCCTGCGCAGCGCACCTTGGCCAGCTCATCGGCGACCCTACGAGCAGCTACCCTGCGAGCGTCGGAGAGCAGCAGAAGTCTACGCTCCAGCCCTCAGGCCAGTGCTTATCTAGTTCGGTCATACTGTATGTAAGCGGTAGTGAGACATAATAAAGAACCTGTTCAGCCTAGCAGTGTTTCTCTCGAACCCCGACATTCTACCTGAGATCCTCCGTCTCAGTGGCACCCAACTCTATTTGTCTCACTTCCAATTACTGCAGTTGTTCTTGTTTAGGAGGTCGGTCTTTGTAAACGAGGAGGTGCAGACATCAGCGAACCGGTACGTACTATTTAACTTGTGTATATCTGTGTTTTGCTGTCTATCTTTAATTTCTATTCTTGTATAACTATTATGTGTTATCTTACTATTGCCTAATTCAAACAACTACCGATTCCCTACGTAACTGTTCGCAATTTGAAATAACCGTTTTTTGTTTTTGCAAGTCACTTATCTATGTCTACATTTTTACACCGAATCGTCGTAGTTTCTTTGTAAAGCAGAACGACTGCACACGGAGGGCTGTAATATACTTACGTTCTTTTCCTATCATACACTTCATTTCATCATGAGCACTAACCCCATTAAGTCATTATCATCAGCCCCTTACAGTCCACTGCTGGACTGGGCCTCTCTTTTGAAAGGAGGAATTGGCTTACTATAACACGCTGGCCTAACGGGTTAGTATAGGGTTTGTTTCAAGTTTTCCTTCTCTTACAGTGCTGTTCTCTGCATAATATGCTCCCTCTGTCGGCTCTTACGACACTCATGGGATGATATGGGGTGGTGACATTCCGTATTCTTAATCCGTCACCACACGGAGAAACCCCATTAAGTACTTCCTACTTAATAAAAATGAATTGGCCTACGAGGTGGCTATTCGCGGAGAGGAGCCGGCTACCTCTGTTTTAGGTTTACGGAAGCAGCTACTTAAACTACTCGAGCTGATTCCGAATGACGAAATCCTAGAGTCAGGTCTAGACATAGCAAACGACTTCAAGGGAGCTAGCCTGTCAGTTGCCGATTTAGATTCGCGAATCTCTTCCCTTAAGGAACTATACGACCACAACTTGGCAAAGCGAACTACGGCTTTGCACAACCAGGTCTACCACAGATTGGGCAGATTAGACAAATCCGAACCTAGTTAGTTAGTTAGTTGGACAGGTGTTTTTCGCACTTAGCCACTTGATTGGGCCATTGTGCGTTAGCAGTGACGCGGTAGTCGCCTGCTACTCATACCATGCAAGCTCCTTCCAGAAGGCCATGAGTTGACCAGTATTGCGTATGGCTTCGCTCATGGTTCTGGGGTTGTTCAGGAACTTCGTCCGTTGGTCGCTCACGCTGGTACAATGTAGGATTATATGAGCGGGTGTTTCTTCGGTCCCCATGCAGCCCCTACATAGTGGGCTGTCCGTGACGCCGATGTTGTAGAGATGCTTGTTTAGTGGACAGTGGCCGGTTATTATGCCAGCCAGATGCTTGAGTGTTTTCCTGTTGGAGTGCAACAGTTTTTGCGAGAGTCGTTTATCTTATTGGGGAAAGGCATCTTTAGATTGCCTACACTCTTTTAACTCTGCCCACTCTTTTAACTCTGCCCACTCTTTTTCGTGTTGTTGTAGGGTTCTCTCGCGTAACCATGTTCTTAGTTGGTTGAACGGTATCGGAACAATTGGTTCGGGTCCTAGAGTTGTCGTGTCCGATCCTTTCCTTGCCAGTTGGTCTGCTGCGTCATTGCCCGTGGAGTCACTGTGTCCTCGTATCCACTGGAGCGTGACCCGATTTCTCGTTGCAGTTTTCTGCAGCTCTTGGTGGCACTCCATAATCAGGCCGCTATTAAAGCAGTTGCCATCGAGAGCTTGTAGTACTGAGGCGCTGTCGGTGATGATGCGTATTGACAGGTTGCTCACATTTCTGGCCGCGATCGCCGTCGCCGCCTTTGTTATCCCAACGCATTCAGCTTAGAAGATGGTGTTGAGTTTACCAAGCGATGTTGAGAGATTGATATTCAAGTCATGGGAGAACACTCCGGCACCCGTCCCATACTTTGTTTTTGAGCCGTCTGTGTATACTCTAACTTCGTGTATACCAGAACTATCCTTGTGCTCTTCTTGCAGTTGTATGCGGTATTTTTTGTCAAAGACAAAGGTTTTAGGTATGAGATCACACGTTGCATCTAGCATCGGGATCTCGTTAGTTAACGTCCTTTTCAGGCGTGCGTGGGTTATACGGTCATCTCTCCTCCAGAGCCCGAACTTATCGAGCCGGATCGCAGCGGCACCTGCTTCTTGCTGGATGATGAGGTGCAGTGGTCGCAAGTCGAGAAGCACCTTCAGTGCCGCCGTTGGAGTTGTTTTCATGCAGCCTGTTGTGGCCAGACCGGCGAGGCGTTGTATGCTCTGCAGTTTGCTCTTGACTGTGCTTAGTTGAGTGCGTGGCCACCACACTACTGCACCGTATGTGAGCATGAGGCGTATTATGGCAGTGTAGATCCATAGGGTGATGAATGGTTTTAGCCCCCTTTTCTTGCCTATTATTCTCCTGCACTGCCAGAAGGTTGTACTTGCTTTTGTGGTTTTAGTGGTGATGTGTTTATTCCAGTTGAGCTTGTGGTCGAGTGTTACGCCCAGGTACTTGACTTCACTCGATAAGTTAAGCTCCGTGCCAAAAAGTTTTGGTTTTCTGGTCATACGGGTGTTCTTTTTGTTGGTGAAAAGTACTAGCTCCGTTTTATTTGGGTTGACCGTCAGTTCATGGTGGTTGCACCATTGTTCCATGATCCTGATCGCTGCTTGCATCCGATAATGGATCATGTCTTCTGAGTTTCCTTTGATTAGGATGGTTACATCATCTGCGTAGTCGACCGTGAAGAAGCATTTGTCATTCAGATTTCTCAACAGATCGTCTACCACTATGTTCCAAAGCAGGGGTGATAGGACACCTCCCTGTGGGCAGCCTTTTGCTACTATCCCCCTTGTGGTGGTATTAACCGTGAACTGAATAGCCCTTTGTTTCAGGAGTTGATCAATCCATCCACTGACGGTTTGTTCAACTCCGAACTTGTTAAGGGCCCAGCTAATGCTGGTGAATTTAGTCTTGTCGAAGGCGCCCTCTATGTCAATGAAGGCGCCTAAGATCATTAGTTTGTCAGATAGCGCTGTCTCTATGGTCCCCACTACGGAGTGAAGCGCTGATTCCGTTGATGTACCACTTCTGTAGGCGTGTTGATGCGGGTGTAGTGGTCTGCGTAGCAGTGCGCCTTCCCGCAGGTATCTGTCAGCGAGCCTTTCCAGCGTTTTTAGCAAGAAGGAGGTCAAACTGATAGGTCTAAACGATTTTGCTTGCGTATAATCCGTTTTGCCCGGTTTTGGGAGAAATATGAGTTTTACTTCCCTCCACCTTCGTGGTATGTAATTGTGCGCTATAGATGCTCTATATATGCTGAGTAGCTGTGGCACAATCGTTGTGCAGCCCCATTGTAGAAGTGCTGGTGTTATTTCGTCCAGGCCTGCAGATTTGTACGGCTGGAAGCTGTTAATTGCCCATTTCAGCCGGTCCCCGGTAACCATGTTGTTGGCTATCGTCCAGTCTGTCTGGGTCGGTGGTCTGTGTTCTGATTCTTCCCAATCACAGTCTTCGGTCACTGTGCAACCCGGGAAGTGCGTTTCGATTAGTATTTGGCTTATTTCCATGTCTGTGGTTGCGTAGGTGCCATCAGGCTTTCTTATGGAGCCTAGGGTCTTGTTGCTGTCCTGGGATAGGATCTTTTTTACCCTGGCTGCCTCGCATGTGGAATTAATGTTGGTGCAGAAATTTCACCAGGATTCTCCCCTGCGGAATCGTATGCGTTTCTTGTAGTGCGACTGGGCTTCTTTGTATTTGTCCCAGTCCGTGTCTTTCCTTGTGTTTTTGGCCCGGTTGAAGAGTTGTCTCAGATTGCGCCTGAGTTTCTCCAGTTCCGATCCCCACCATAAGGTTTTACTACTCGTTTTCGGTAGTGTGGTGGGGCAGTCTTGTTGGTAGCTGCGTTGTATGCATTTTGTTAGTAAATTAGTATTGTGTTCTATGTGTGTAGTGCTTGTGTTCATGTCGTTGAAATTTGACATGGCTATTTCTTGTTCGAGCAGGGTCTTGTATCTCGCAATGTCGGTATTACGTGGGTTGCGTTTTGGTTGTATGACCCTCTCTTGCACTCGTATGTCATAGCAGATACGTCTGTGGTTGGCAAAGGATGGTTCGGCAGACACATGCCAGTTCGTGACAAGTTCCGCGGCCCCATCCGATGCCAGTGTAATGTCTACTATGGTTTGATATCTGGAGCTAACAAATGTGGGCTCTGAGCCTTTGTTGATTACCGTTAGTGTTGTTGTGTAGATGTATTCAGTTAGGATCTCACCTCGTCTATTTGCCTCGGGGCTCCCCCACAGTGGATGGTGGGCGTTAGCATCTGCCGAGAGTATTATTGGCCAGCCATGGTCCTCACAGTGCTGCACCAGCTCGGCCAGCTCCTTCGATGGGATCTCCTCATCACCGGGCATGTAGACCGAAGCTAGTACAAGCATCTGATCATTGGGCCCTGTTCGTATTCCCACGGCTGTGAGATCTCTAGAACAAAAGTTAGTCAGCAGCAATGCTGGTATTGTTCGGGGAATGTATATGCATGTTCTCGGCTTAGAAGCCGAGCTCCAGTGCAATATCTTACCTCCGATGTTGTTGAGTCCACATATGGTGTCGCCTCTAATCCACGGCTCCTGGATTAGGGCTATTGTGTGGTGGTTAACCTCCAGCAGCCTGCGTAGGGTAGCCGTTGCAATTTGCTTGTGCTGGAGGTTGGTTTGTACGACTCTAGTCTGACGAAGATCCGAGAACATTGCTGTCCACGGACTCCCCGTCAGACGAGTCGTGCTCGTCGTCAACTGCCGTCACAGCGCTCTTTGTCACTGCGGGCGTTGTGTGTGCGCGGGCTGTGCCCGACGTGCTGGGAACGGCTGATGTTGTCTCTCGTCCCTGTGTATGCCCGCTGGCGGGCGGCATTTCCCTGGGCGCGGCAACCGTCCTGCCAGCCCCTGCCCTGGCAGCGTGGAACAGTACGTACACGCTGCCGGTGAAGAAGGAGACTCGGCGGTCGCGCGCCTCGATTCTCGGGACCTCCGATTCGGGGATGCCCAGGGACAAGTATAGGCCGTGCTCTTGCATGGTAGCGCTGTACAGTTGCCATTCTGGACAGCGTACCATGGGTTTTGGGCAGCTAAGAGTTGGTGGATCTTCGGGAGTTCCAGGTTGGTCGACCTCGGCAGCCAGAGCGATGCGCGTACGCGCTTCGCGAGGTCCGTCTGCCCGATGACAGTCAGCCTGGTTCCTTCGATCGGTGACTGCAGTCACGCTACCGTTCGTTTGAGCCACGCCAGCGATTTCTCGTCCTCGCACCATAGCTTCAGGACTCCTCCTGCTGCAAGCGGTTTGCCTCTAAAGGATGGTGCGAGTGCGGGCTCGTTGTTTGACGGTGGTGCAAAGGCTGCTTCCATGATGCGCTCCTCTATGGAGAGCTCGAGCTGCCGTGCTTGCTCCACCGTCAGGTCTGTGGGTGGAGTGGCAACGACGGCCACCATCAGATGCGAGTTAGTCGCATCGGCGTAGCTCATCAGTGCCCTCTTCGGTGTTGCGTCCACTCTCGCACACTTCGTTGTGGTGCTTGGTGGTGTGTCGTCGTGACGGTTCCTCTTCGACGGTGTCGCCGAAGTGGGCCGTCCCGAGAGCGCCGGATTGGTCGGTGCGTGCCTGGGTCCGCCTTTTCTGGGGCCGCGTTTGCGGCGTGGCCCGGTTGTGCCCCATGGGGCTGTTGGTTCCGCACCTCCGACTGCCGTCGAGGGGGCGCGACGGGGGGTGCCCGGCGCTGCACCGGCCGGAGCGGCGCGTGCAGACGGCGGGAGCGAGCCCGAAGGCTCACTCTTCGCCGTCCGCGTGGTTTCCGCTTGCAAGCCTGAGCTGCTGCGTCCACCAATCGCGCCGCGTCCTGCCGATTGCTTCGTCCTGGGCGGTTCCCTCATCGCGCTGGCTGAGGGCGCATCCACGCTGGTGCGTTGCACCAGCTGTTGGTTGTCTCGCGGGGGGTGCGTTCGCCGATGTAGTCGGTTCGCTACCTACCGCGAGGGGTGCGTTCGCCGACGTTGTCGGTTCGCTACCTCCCGCGGGGGGTGCGTTCGCCGACGTTGTCGGTTCACTACGCGTGCGCTGCATACTCACGCTGACGTCTATGATGACGGGGGCGCTTTCCGCGGTGTTTACCTCTACCGGTTACGGTTGCAGCGGAGCTGACGTTTGCCTTGCGGCGTTCGTCTGCTCGACGCGGTACAACCGTCCAGGAGGTGTTGGTTATGTGTTCTGCACGAGGCATGGTATTTGCCAGGTCGTGCAGGTCTAAACTACTTTCACGTGGTGAAACATTGCCCGCCCCAGAATACGTGGGGCAGCCTGGACCCGAGGGTGCAGGGAGGGATTCTCCAGCGTCACGGACGCTGGTACCCTCCTGGGGTTTATTGTTTTGTTTCACATCCATATTTTTTTTTTGTTTTGGCTCCGTATGAGCGTGTGCGTGGGCGTATGTGTATGTGTTTCTATGTAGGTGTGGTGTGTGTATGTGTGTGTGTGCGCGTCCGTATGAATGATTGGGTTAGTGTAGTGAATGTATGTGTGTACGTGCTTGTGCATGTGTGCGGGTGAGGGCGGCTGGAGGTTTTCGTTACGTCTGTTTCATAGGGAACCAGACCAAGAACGGGCGGCAACCTCGGGAAGGATAGTCCACCAGCCTTGCCTTAGGGATCTACACGACTTGCGCTCTCCCCTAAGGCCATTCGCCAAACTCTGCAACGGACGCGAATGCAAGGAGAGTGGAAGTCAGTGCAGTTCAATGGAGTTGAAATGAAATGAGGTGCACGGGCTTCCGCCCGACGGAAATCCGAACCTAAATTCGGCAAGAAAATATCCGACCTGACTGAACGCTTTCGGATGCTGTCGGCAGAGCTATCTAAGATAGAACACTCGAATGTTCCGTCGGCGGAAGTCGGAGTCACGATGACTTGCACGGATTCAACCCCTGCACAGGCAGCGTCGACTCCGGTAACTGTCCACTGTGAGCATTTGAGGGTTGGCGAACTATCGAAACTCAAATTCGACGGAACAGGCTGCGTTCGCGAATTTCTACTACGCGTGACGGAATTTAGGACGGTTAGAAATCTACCTGCCAATAGATTATTCGATTACACGTCCGAAATTTTTTACGGGTAATGCGTTACACTGGTTTCGCGGTGTTAAATATTCCATTTCTACATGGGACGAACTAGCTAGTAAACTCACAGCTGATTTTACACCGTACGACTATGATTATAAACCCCGATAAGCCGAGATTCGTAATCGTACTCAAGGGCAAACTGAGGGTATAATCATCTATTTATCAATTACGTTCCAACTTTTTGCGCGATTGTCACCGAACACGGTACTAAACGAACATGAAAAATTAAATATATTGCTTCACAATATTAGACCATGTTATTCTACAGTACTAGCTTCATGTACTACGGCTATAGACACTATAGACACTCTAAAAACACTATGTCTAAACTATGAGAGGTTCCAGTGTTAAAGTGCACAATTTCACGAACCTACTTACCCTACGTCTAACACAGTAGCACCTGATTTAGCTTACATAAATTAAAAGGACACGCACGGTCACTACAATAATTCACAGTACTATAAACCGTCTAAACTAAAAAACTACGCTTCTGTCGCATCTATAAAAGTCGAACCGAACGATACACCTGTGCCTAACCTACAACACTATAATGTCAACATGATATCTAAATCAGCTGTTCCTACAAAAATAAATAATAAGAGGTGTGTGTTTTGCCCGCGATGTCGTTCAACTGATCACTCACTAGGGACGTGCAAGCGAGAACGTTATCCGATATGTTTTAAGTGTGGCCTTAGGGATGTCACGTTCGTAAATTGTCCTAACTGTAAAAATAAATCTTTTTCAAAAAACTAATTTACTCGGATCGTAGTTCGTCAAATAAGATGACAAACCCTACCGTTTGTACATCTTCTAAACCTAAATATTTTGACATAGAAGACTGGAAAAATTGGCTGAACACTCTAAAAGTGTATTTTTCCAGTTATTCTGTGGCTGCGATCCGTGATCAAAAACCTATTACTGATTTTCGACCCTATGTTAATGTAACCATTAAGAATCTACCCCTTACTGGGTTACTTGACTCAGGTTCTGCCGTGACTATATTGGGCAATAATTCTCATGAAGAAATTATTTCTAAAAAGAATCTCCCTTTGAATAAGTGTGACAACCCTACTATATTTTTACGATCGGCGGGTGGTGATCGTTTGACACTGATCGGCTATATCAACCTACCCACCACTTTTGAAAATAAAACTTATAACTTAAAAGCGTACGTAATTCCAGAAGTCACTAGTTCGTTAATTTTAGGTATTGACTTCTGGAAAAGATTTAAATTGTTACCAAATTATATTTTCTCTGTCTCTTTAGCTAATAATGATCCTTGTAGTAATTCCTTACCTAATAAACCTAATGCTGCCTTACAATCCTACAATGAGCTTAATTACTACCAAAAACGTTTAGCGGATAAGATGATTAAGCAATTCGAATGTATATCTTCCGAGAAGAAAGGCCTTGGACGTACCCATTTAGTCGAGCATCGTATTGATACAGGTGACTCACCGCCAATACGTCAGTGATACTATCGTCTGCCGCCAGAAAAATTGCGTGTTATTATTGAGGAACTAGACGAGATGCTTAAACTTGGAGTCGTAGAACCGTCTGAAAGCCCACGGTCTTCGCCTATCCTATTAACGCCTAAGAAAGATGGTAAATTAAGGTTTTGTTTAGACAGCCGAAAACTAAACTCGGTTACACGTAAGGATGCGTACAAACTACCGTATGTTTCCGAAATCCTAGATAACCTAAAAAATGCTAGATTCCTAAGTAGTATTGATCTATCTAAATCTTTTTGGCAGACGCCTATTCGGAGTAGCGATCGGGACAAGACCGCGTTCTACGTACCTACCCGCGGAACATTCCGATTTGTTACTATGCCGTTCGGCTTAACTAATGCGCCGGCTACGCAACAAAGATTGGTCGATCAATTATTTACAAATAGTCCAGAGTTCGAAAACGCGGTGTTCGTATTCTTAGACGATATTTGTATTATAGGAAAAGATTTTGATCATGACATTCAGCTGTTATCTAAAGTATACGCGAAACTAAAATCAGCTAACTTAACTATTAATTTAGAAAAGTCACATTTCTTTAGAAACGAATTAAAATACTTGGGTTAGTCAATTCTAAAGGACTTCACGTAGATCCTAGTAAGGTGGAAGCAATAATGAACTATCCTGTACCTACAAATAAAAAGGAGGTAAAACGGTTTTTGGGTACCGCGTCTTGGTACCGTAGATTTATACCTAATTTTAGTTCAATTGCAGGGCCTCTAAATAAACTTACTTCTACCAGCAAAAAGGCTGCTCCTTTTGTGTGGTCGGAGGAAGCTAACAACTCATTTATTAAACTCAAACACCTGTTATCTACCGTGCCTATTCTATCTTGTCCGGACTATAACAAACCGTTCGAAGTGCACACGGATGCTAGCGACTATGGCGTAGGGGCTTTACTCACACAAACTACTGACGGTGTGGAGTATCCTATAGCTTATATGAGCAAATCCTTGTCTACACAGGAACGTAACTATAGTATTACGGAACGGGAGGCGCTAGCTGTTTTAGTCGCGGTAGAACATTGGCGATGTTACTTAGATAACGGTTTGAAATTTACTGTCTACACAGATCACTCAGCCTAAAAATGGTTTTTAAATTTATGTAACCCTACGGGTCGCTTAGCGAGATGGGGGGTGCGCCTGTCTTCTTTTATCTTTTAGCCGCGGCGCGGATAACGTCATACCCGACGCACTATCGCGGGCGAGTGCCTTGTCGGCTATTGATACTAACACTGATAATGATACTACCGTAACCTCGGATCAGTAGTATACTACTATCTACAATGGCTGTAAAAACTCATCTACATCTTTTCCTAACTATTCCATCAAAAATGATAAGTTATATCGATATATGGTATCGAAATGTGCACTGCGGAAAGAATTCGAATGGAAAGAGGTTCTACCTACCTCGGATAGATCTACAGCTATTAAAGAAAACCATTCGGAACTCGCTGCGGGTCATTTAGGTATTTTTAAAACGTATAAACGTTTAGCACAGCGTTATTATTGGCCCGGTATGCACGCCGACGTTGTTAAATTTATATCTTCGTGTGATACTTGTGTCGCACATAAACACCAAAACCATGCTACTTTAGGTGTAATGGGACGACCAAAGGTGTGCTCTCGTCCCTTTCAAACAATTAGTATCGACCTTGTTGGACCCCTTTCCTCAACTAGAAAACAAAATAGCTACATTTTTGTTGTTACTTGTTCCTTCAGTAAATATTGTCTTCTCTTTCCCATCAAGCGGGCTACCGCCGAGATTATAACTAACATTCTCGAGGAAAAAGTTTTCTTAATACATGGCATACCTTCAACCGTTATTCTAGACAATGGTAAACAATTTGTAAGTGCAACTCTAAAGTCTATGATTAGTAAATATAAAATACGTAACTTGCACTTTACACCGAAATACACTCCGCACGTAAATTCTGTTGAGAGATACAACAAAACCATCGTGACTACTATATCTTCGTTTATCGAAAACGACCATAGAATATGGGATACTTTAATTCCCAAAATTCAATTCGCGCTAAATACTGCGGTTAATGAGGTAACTGGTTATACTCCGAGTTTTTTAGTGTACGGCAGAGAACTAGTAACTTGCGGTTCACACTATATTGATGCCGAGTCAGATGATGTTATTTATATACCTAGGCATTCTTATGCTGAAAATAAAGGCTGTCTATCAAGTATTTTCGATAAGGTCCAGTCTCTTTTAATCCAAGCTCACGCTAGTAACTCACACACATACAACTTAAGTCGTAAACCGGCTGAGTTTAACATAGGTGATACCGTATGGAATAGAACCTTCTATCTAAGTGATAAGGACAAATCATTTAGCAAAAAACTGGCTCCTAAGTTTACCAAGTGTACTATTATTGCTAAAAAGTCACCACTAGTATACAAATTAGCGGATTCGTCGGTTAAATCTATTGACAGTTGGCACATTAAAGATTTAAAACTAATTAACTACACTGATTCCTAACCTAACTAGATTCTTTCATTGTACCTGCCTGCAGTTTGAGTTTCATAGTCACTATCTACTTAGCAACGTCTACAGAAGTTCGGAGGACTTAGTTAGACGGATTTTTCTTGTCTAGACACGAAAAATCCTGCTGTACAGAGCGGGGTATTGTAACGTAATACTACACGTATTGCGTTATAATATCTCGCAGGCGCTTAACGCCAGCTTAGCCGTTCGCAATATTACCAAATATGGTCATGTTCACTAGCCAAAGGCAGTTGTGAGTCATAGGCCTATATCTATATAAGATGGGTGCGCGATCTAAGTCGATCACTTGCCCTACACACCGTCTCGCTGATGGTTGTAGTGACTATTACTACCTACTATTATTACTATCCTACTTCTACTGTCCCGCTGGGGGTAAGCATATTCTAGTTGTCTGTGTGCCTATACGTTCTGTCTGTAGTATCTGTGTCTCCTAAGCAGAACAGCCGATCTAGGGACCGCCTGTTCCCGACCGGTTGTTGTGTATTCTCTATGCTGTTTCCAGTACTTCCTACGGGCTGACGTTCTTCCTACGGGCTCACTGCACCTGACGTTCTTCCTACGGGCTCACTGCACCTGTCTTCTCTCTACGGGCTATAAGCCACGAGCCGCTGGCGCCGTGCCGCTACTAGCCAGCTGCCACCCAAGCCTCCGTTCCTGCCTACGAGCTCCTACAGCCAGGCCACGGACGCCTGAGCCTGACCGCTCGGCCCACATCGTTTGCACCGCCTGAGACCCCGCTCAGCCTGAACCTCGACCACAGAGCTGCCTGCACAGCGCACCTTGGCCAGCTCATCGGCGACCCTACGAGCAGCTACCCTGCGAGCGTCGGAGAGCAGTGCAGGAGTCTACGCTCCAGCCCTCAGGCCAGTGCTTACCTAGTTCAGTCATACTGTATGTAAGCGGTAGTGAGACATAATAAAGAACCTGTTCAGCCTAGCAGTGTTTCTCTCGAACCCCGACATCCTACCTGAGATCCTCCGTCTCATGTTATTAGACCTTAATTCCAAGTTTAGTTGTAAATTTATTTTATGTGCTTCGCCTTACTCAAATGACTTACCACATACACAAAACATGCACATACACACATTAAATATGTTATTATATAATAAAACTTGTTGTCATAGTGACGCAATATTGTTTTTTGACAAAATGTATTATGGCAAAATCTAAATTTATTAGTAGTAAAATTAAGCATTCAACAAATTTAATTAAAGAAACTTGGAAAATTATAAATAATGAAACAAAAAGAGCACGACCACGGGAAAACCAATTTGAACTTAAAGAAAACAATTTATTAGTCACCAATAAAACTCAAGTAGCACATATGTTCAATAGTTTCTTTGCGAGCATACCTTTAACAACTACTAGCTGTTTACAATCATCATCTTTAGACGCTGGAATTTTTTTGCTTAGCAGTGTACCTGAATGCAAGAGCGTGTTTAGATTCGAGCACGTTACGCCGCGAGATATATTGATCGCATATAATTCAATTAATATTAAAAATACCGGTGACTTTTGGGGCATTTCAATTAAAATTTTAGGCACTATAGTTGAGACTATTGCGCCTTACCTATCTATAATTTTTAATCAATGCTTTGACCTAGGCGTATTTCTTGATTTGATGAAATTAAGTAAAATTATACCCTTATTCAAATCTGGCAGTAAAAATGAAATTAATAATTTTAGGCCCATATCTATCTTGCCGGCATTTAGTAAAATATTTGTAAAGATTCTTTTAAAGCAGCTACTAAACAACTTTAATTTAAATAGTCTGCTTCACAGAGATCAATACGGATTTACTAAAGGTAGATCCACCACTGATCCCCCTGTGAGATCTCCACCTTGTCGTGGTGGGGGGGCTTAGTAACCGTGGATTGGTCACCCGCGGTGAAGCTAAGAGGGATCCAGGAGGGGACGCTCCGCGTGGGCTTGACGGAGGCCTGCGGAGGATGCGTCCAAAGGGACGGGTGCGAGGGACAGTTCTTCTGTCCCTCGCAGTCAGGTGCGGTCGCGGGAGGAGAGGCGTGTCGGTGTTGCGTTGCCGCACGCCCTATCTCCCGCGACCAAATGGGGACGCACCATCGTTGCATCGCGGTGGGGCCGCAGAGGAAGAGGAGATGCGGTGTTGCGTTGCCGTCCTCCCTATCCTCTGCGGCCGCTGGGTGTTTTGGCGGCGGAGCCCAACACCTTCATCCGCCGCCAAGGGGGTTTTGTTCGGGGCCCGCCTGACCATCTGGCGGGCCAATACCCGTCGAGGGGTAGCGAGGAATGCTTCAGCGATACCCGACCCTCCAACACACGGGTACGTGAGGAACACGGGTTGGTTTTTAGTCAGTAAGAGTCTGACAGTCCCCTTCGCTCTTCCCCCAGGTGGCAGGGACTCCATGAGGATTTTCCAACCCGACACCAAAAAAAAAAAAAAAGATCCACTACTGATGCAGGTGTTGCTCTCATAAAACACGTTTATAGTGCTTGGGAGTCATCAAAGAATGCTATTGGCGTAAGCTCCGCCACTATGGCGTAGAGAAAACCGCACTTAGTGTTGTCGATTCGTACCTGCGGCAGAGATTTCAGTGTATCGATGTAAATGGGACTACATCCTCTAAATTACCTATACAGCTAGGCGTACCACAAGGCTCAGTTTTAGGTCCTTTTCTATTTCTTGTATATATTAATGACTTACCTTTTTATTTAAAAAACATCTGTGATGTTGAACTTTTTGCAGATGATACATCACTTATTTTTAAAGTAGATAGGAATAGAAATCAATTTGATGATATAAATAATGCACTATTACAAGTTACACAATGGTTTACAGCAAATAACCTAGTACTTAATTCTAGGAAAACTAAATGCGTTAAATTTGCTTTACCTAATGTAAGACAACTGGGACCTAATATTATGCTAGATAGGGAGGAACTTGACACAGTAGACTCTACAGTGTTCCTAGGTATTACATTAGATAATAAGTTACAACGGGGTGTACATATAGCATGTCTTGCAGGAAAGCTAAGCTCTGCTGCGTATGCCGTCAGAAAAGTTAGGCAACTTACTGACATAGACACGGCTCGTTTAGTTTATTTTAGCTATTTTCACAGTGTTATGTCCTGCGGCATTTTGTTATGGGGCAAAGCTGCGGATATTCAGAATATCTTCGTTCTACGAAAACGAGCGGTAAGAGCAATATACATGTTAGGTGCAAAAGATACTCTTAGGGAACGCTTTAAGTCTATAGGAATTCTTACAGTAGCCTCGCAATTTTTATTTGCTAATATTTTGTACATTAGGCAAAATATAGGTTTATTTACCACAAAAAGCGATATACATAACATAAATACTCGAAACAGGCATAGGTTATATGCCCTTTATCATAGTTTACATAAAGTTAATAATTCTTTTGTAGGGCTAGGTATTCGTTTATACAATAAAATACCAATAAGTCTTTTAGAATTACCCTTTAGTACATTTAAAACTAAAATAAAAGACTGCCTTATTAAGAAAGGTTATTATACTATTAATGATTATTTCAGTGATAAGGATAGCTGGTCACTTACGCTAGACAATTCATGATCTTTATACCTAATTATAATTATATAGATACTGTGCATTTTTCAGTTAATCTTTATATAATGTTTCTAGTTCTTTTAAATTACTGTTCATGTATTATTAGGTCATTCAACTTAGGTACTACATTTACATTTGCATTGTTGTTCCACTAATTTTATTAAAATTTTACTGCACTGTAAGATGAAGATACCTCGTGATTATGGGCTGTAAACTAATGTTTTAGTAATTTTGTATTCATAAACAGTCACTTCTGTAACATATATTTCCACCATAGTTATGAACATGGTCGCGAGTTGCCTACATTATAAGACGTAAGTGGATGCTCCTGTTACACAATATTCACACTGGAAGGCTACTACAGCAGTTAAATTGGTAACTGCATTAATTATTTAAGTATTATGTATGTTCCTAATTACTATTTACAAGTAATTTATTACAATGTGAAACAGTTGCAGCTCCTTACAAAAGCAAATTATGTAACATAACCCTGGCGATTAAAAAGAGTGGCCACGAGTTTTATTGCCCGTTCTTTCTCGTGGTTCTACCTTTTGCTTTGCGAACGGGCAGTAAATGTAAATGTAGAAGCATTAAGTAATGTACATTAAAATTTGACGTTCATAAGCGTCACCTTGTGACCTAGATGAATAAATGATTTTGACTCTTGACTTTTGAAATACAACATCGCAGCGGCAAGTCTCGTGGTAACGCAGATGCTCTATGGCGTAGGCCGTGTCCCGACCAGTGCAAGCACTGTGCCCGACAGGAAGTGAAGCAGGCAGTATTAGTAAGGATGTTGAAGACGCATCTGACCGACGAATGGAAAAAAGCTATGCAGAGTGCTCAGCAAGACGACAAGGACGTACTGCCGATTCTCGAATGGAAGAAATCAGGCGCTCCTAGGCCAAAATAGAGTGATATCGCAGCAATGAGCCCTATCACCAAAGGTTATTGGGCACAGTGGGAAAGCTTGGTTGTCCAGGATGAAGTTCTGTGCCGCAAATGGAAAAACGCTCGAGTTATCTAAGCTGCTATAAGACATTGCTTCGTATTAAATTTCAAGACTCTGAGTTCACGGAAAGTACCCTTTAGGTTTCAATTTCCTTGCGAGTTTCGAAAATGTGAGGAAATTTGTAGCATAAACGGCTGTATCTTTTGATTGCGTTGGCTTAGAAGTTTGATTTTTTCACAGCTTCAAGGAGCAGTAGATTTAACTATTTGATGTAAATTTTAGTTTGATACTTTCACGCGTTTCTGAGAAAAAGGGTCTTGACCGACGGATGGACAACAAAGGGATCCTATAAGGGTTTAGTTTTTTCATTTCGAAGTACGGAACCCTAAAAATCAATACATTTTTGCATACAGTTTTTAAATTAAAAGTAATGTTAGTAATGCGATGTAACTCGAAGGAACAGATCTATTTGACGTTTTTTTTTTTTCTTTTATTAAAAAGAACCTATCAAAATGACTTCACGCTGCCTGACGGTAAGCTGACAGTGAAGTCCTATTGGGAAGGCCATCATCCCCAATTGCTGGTTAGGCAAAGTGACATGACGGCCCTCACTTTGACGGCCTTGAGAGATGCTTTTTCACGCCCCGCTTAAAGGACCCAGGATCAAGGGAGGAAGGAAACACGTGAGCTGGCAGTGAGTTCCACATCTTTATGGTACGGCAAAGATAAGATGTACCGAACCTTTTCGTACGTGACGGTATCTGCTCAACTGTGTAAGCGTGGCACTTTAACCCGGCACGTGTTGTTCGGGATAGGAAAGGAGAGGGTGGGATGAGTTGAAAGAGTTCTTCTGAACACTCACCGTGATACAAACGGTAAAAGACAGCCATTGACGCTACGTCCCTGCGTAATTGCAGAGATTCAAGGATCTTAGTAGCCTCAAGGTCACCTATGATACGGACAGCACGCCGCTGCAACCTATCAAGGGCATCTAGCAGGTACTGAGCGGAGCCGTTCCAGAGATGAGAGCAGTATTCCACGCAGGAGCGAACCTGAGTCTTGTATAATAGACACAGCTGCTTCGGCGTGAAAAGCCTCCTCACTCTGTTCAGGACTCCGAGTTTTCGAGGTGCCAATTTAATGACACTCTCGATGTAGTTTCTCTGGTTGAGATTGCGGCGTATGTCCATACCAAGTATATTTAGACTGTCCTGTATCGGTAGTGGAGTGTCCAGAAGAGAAGGTTGGGGAAGGAATGGAGATAACTTTGCTGAAAATGCGCACACCTGTGTCTTCTTGGCGTTGAACTTGACCATGTTTTCAGCACCCCAATTCGAGATGCTTTTCAAAACCTGGTCAAGCTCAGCGACAAGGTTTCGTCTATTTTCCTCAATGTCGGCCTGCTTAGCCGCAGGATGGCCGAGATACCGCCCATGCACGGTACTGTCATCTGCATAGCAATGTATGCTCCCAAAAGTGAGCATATCATTGATATGCAGAAGAAAAAGTGTGGGCGATAAGACGGATCCCTGGGGCACACCAGCATTTACCTGCATAAACTTTGAATTTTGGCCTTCGCAAATAACTCGAATACGTCGTTCATGCAGGAAGCTAGCAACCCAGTTGCACAATCGAGGAGGCAAGCCGTAAGCCGGAAGCTTGAAAAGAAGCGCACGATGCCAGACTCTATCGAAGGCTTTGGAGATGTCGAGGCTGATAGCCAACGACTTCCCGTGCCTGTTCATAGCCTCACCCCAAAGGATAGTGACATACGCTAGAAGATCGCCCGTTGATCGTTTCGGTCTGAAGCCATATTGACGATCATTGATGAGAGAGCGATCTTTTAGGTTGCGAACGAGTTGGGTGTTGATAACCCGTTCGAATACCTTGCAGAGAATAGGGGTGATGGCTATGGGTCGATAGTTAGCTGGATCAGAACGATCCCCTTTTTGGGAATCGGTTGTACGTTCGCCTCCTTCCAAGCCTGCGGCACGACGCCAGAGGAATAAGACAGGCGTTACAGGCGTGTGAGCGTTGGAGACAACTCGGCTGTACATTTCTTAAGAACAACCGCTGGGATACCGTTGAGACCACTGGCTTTCCGGACATCGAGAGACCGCAGTATCGCACGAACATCGCATTGCCTGATGCTAACATCAGGTATGGAGTGGCCACAGTGGTTTATAGATGGCGGCTGCGAACCACGGTCATCGATTCGGGAGTTGGCCGCAAAGAGATTGACAAGCAAGTCAGCTTTCTCTTGCGGCCCATGAGCCAGTGATTCATCAGAGCATCGCAACCGTGGCAGCAAAGACTAGCAGAAATTGGATTGCACGGCTTTGGTCAGCCGCCAATATCCACGGCTTCCCGTAGGGTGCGACAGAAGTTCTTGGCCAAACTGTGCAACGCGTTGTGCATCCGCTCTGGTGTATCTTGCAGACCTTAGTGGCTCTGTTATAGGCCGTCTTGATGAGATGGACGATGGATCCAAGCACGGTACGCCGACTGTTTTTGTTTAACAGCATCGGCGCACTCGCGATCGAACCAGGGCCGAAGTCTGCTGTTGCTGGTGACAAAAGTGGATGGAATATAATATTCCATACCTAACAAAATTTCCCCAGCAACAGCAGACGCACTCTCCGAAGGATCCCTCCCACCAAAGCAACGCTGAGACCACAGAATGGACGCGTAATAACTGCGCAGGCCATCCCAATCTGCTGACGAGTAGTGCCATAAGCTTCACTTTACGTCCACATGTTGTGAAGGCGCAGCGGTTGGCACTGATGTGCAGACCAAACAGTGGTCGGAGGAGCCCAATGGGGCTTGAACCGACACACTGTACTGGTCTGGATGACTCGTCAGCAGAAGGTCCAGCAAAGAGGGCGCTTGACCCTGTATATCTGGTATCCTGGTGGGCTGGAGTACCAGCTGGGTCAGGTCATACGTGAGAGCGAATGCGTGAGCAGCCCTTCCCGCGTGGTCTGTTTTGGGAGAGCCCAACCAGGTCTCATGGTGAGCATTAAAATCTCCCAAAAAGACCAACTCAGCGGTCGGAAACTGTTCCTGCGCATCATCTGCCGCCTGACTCAGGTAGTCAAAAAGTCGAGTTGCCTCGGCATCTCCAGTATGGGAACGGTATAGACACACGTAAATCCGGGCTAATGAACCCAGATTTACGTGTATCCACGGGACGGAAAAGGCGGGGTCCTCTAGGCAGCGTAGACGACGACAGCAAATAACTGCCCTGACGAACAAGCATACTCCGGCTTTTTCGTAGAAGTTCTCTTCAAGGGCATAGCCGGGATAGTGCAGATAAGTCGTGTCGGCAGGGCGGCTTATTTGAGTCTCCGTCAGAAAAAGCATGGCCGGCCTTGCCGTCTCGAGATGGTGGTGGACGGCGTTGAGGTTTGAATGGAGTCCGCGGATGTTGGCGAACTCCACCTCAACTAGCGTCTGGGTGGGAAAGGTTGACGCCGCTGTGTGACCGTTACCGTTACGCATTGCTTGCTGCCATAGTGGAGTGGATAAAGAAAGGAGGGGCGTGAAAAGAGGTGGCTGTCACCGCCGCAGCGCATGACAAAGCGTGGAGTATTGTTTCGTCATTGGACTGTGTGGAATAGCAGTGGCCGATCCGCTGGACGGAAGGGCCCCCGTACCCTCCCGGAAGTGGTCATCGGGTCCCACCATCCGGTCACCAATCGGCACGACGAGCTACTCCGAGATTATGCGCGGCCTGGTGGGGCAGCCTCCCGAGATGGTTAGTCTCAGTTGGGCCCCTATACTATACCGCGGGCGGCCAGCGGCACCATCGTTTCTACGGGTCTCCCTGGCCGGCGGGTTGACCCCCACTACCCACACAATGATTCCACTAAGATTTCACTGGTCCAACGCATGCTGCGGTAACCGCCCCCTCACCGAAACCTTCATACTCTCTCTGCCATCCCCAAAGGAAAGGAAGAGAGAATGGGAAGGAGGGACTGGGCCTCCGGCGCTCTCACTCACCAAGCGAAACGCAGCAGAAAAGTACTGCTACTTTACGTTAATCTTCTGTGAGAGGGTAATACCGCCCCGGTCGAGCCGACCCATTCGTGCTAAAATCAGCATGGCCCTACTACCTATAAAATGACATGATGTGACGATTGTATGATATGCTGCCATTTAATATTTTTTAAGGTAATCATACTCTATTCGCCGATTTCGAAGAAAACTTATTTTCGTGATACTAAAATACATATTTTATTTTAGTTACACATTTAAATTAATACAATTGAAATATTTTGCTAAACCAAAAATTTTACTTTACCAAAAATGGTAGTTGTAGAGGTTTCAATTTAAATAAGTACATACGAACTATCTATGTTAAAATTTTAAAATTAATTTAAACGTGACTTCCCAATTTCCATAAATTGTTGTGATAATCAAACGCCCCACAGTGGAGAAGCGACATTGTAATAATAATCCGTATTCCCAGAATGTAACACGATTCTGAACACACATCTCCATGCAGATGGTTATCGAGAACCATTTCATGAAAGTGCTATATTTTCAAATTCATTGTGAGCTTGCTCTCAGAATTTTAGCATAAAAGGAGTTCCATAGTAAATGCTGTATTTTTGAAAGGCTCCTACCTATTAATCAACCATAAAAAAGTATCAATCGCCCGTAACTTTCAACACCTATTTAACTCTCACAGAGGTGGAATATTAAAAAAATCTTCCTTAGTGGGTGCCTATTTGTACATCAGAAAAGGAACCCACTGTCCACATTTCTTGCTTTTGCTTCAGCAGTTTGTGCTCTGCGATGACATGTTTACCTACTAGCGGGTGGAGCCGCGATCAAAGACCAGTAATAATATACTAATGGAAAGAAAGAGTAATCCACCACACACCCTCAGATAGACCACCCTACCTTTTCCTATTACAATAGAAAAAAATTGACAACACTGAAATCCTCTGACGAAAAAGGTTTAGAGATATATAGAAATAATATGGGTTCCACGGAAATACCAGATTTGCAGTATCCTGCTGTATGCGACATGCTTCGACTCGTGTTTCGCCTCTGCATGACGAATCCTCAGGTGCGATGTGCGACAACTGAGTAGGTAATAATATTTGTTGTCTTCACTTCACATTAGAAGCATTACAAGCGCCGCCCGCTATATATTTGATACATGAGAACGCTGAATGCTAACGATGAACTAGGAATGCATCGCCAGAACTTTGTTTCCCGCTGATTTATTGTAACGATCGGATAATACGCGATATTTGCATTTTTGACGTCTTTCAGCTATAAAGCATGTACGTGCAGTGTCTGCATGAGCATTGAACTTGAAATGCTATAGAACACGTTATAATGACGTATGTGGGTAACAAGGCCTAAAACAAAAAGCAAGATTTATTTATATTTTGATTGGGGTCTGAGAGTAATTAGTACCACTGAGTAAACTGAAACTGACTAGTCTAATTAATAATCTTCATCTTAAATAATGGAACATTCCTAACCCTTTGGGCTTCTATTTGATTTGTGGAAAGCTATTATTCAGACAAGTGCGGTTAGACTAGTAAGTGAACCTCGAGAAGCAACTGTAATTAAGCTAGGTGGATGATGATGGCTATCACAATAATTTTTTAAACAGTATTCAAGGAAATTACGCAGTATAGAAAGCTAGAAGTATAGATACGTGACATAATCAGTGCTTATAGTTTAGCATCCTGGTCGCATACATCATTGTAACGGTGCCATGCTAACGCCACGCCACCGACATACGACATGACAACCTATACGTCACCTATCCAGCAGACCGCCTATCATATCATCACATTAACAGGCGATAAAGACATAAAAATACTATTTTCCTTTGAATTTATCTGTGTTAAATTGGCGCTCGGAGCAAACGAGTAATTTTTTATGATAATAATATTCTACCACATTCACACAACACCATATAGAAACTAAGCAGAGCTTTTACTATGGGTACTAGATAATGGATAAACATACATATTGTGTACTTTTTTTTTGTAAATACATCCATATTTTATAAGTAAACTAGAGGATGCCAGCAGCTACGCCTGCATTTTTTTTAATTTACCCGTTTTTGCCTATCCCGTGGGAATTTCGGGAAATCCCTTGTTAGTGCACCCCTACGGTCCCCAAGGAACATACATGCCTAATTTCAGCTTCCTGCGCCCAATAGTTTCGGCTGTAGCGTGTCTGTCAGTCAGTCAGTAACGCAAGGATTTTATATATTAAGATGATGTAGCACAATTTATAAATGTAATAAAATAATGGAAAGACTAGATGGAATATTTTATATCTAAATAAAATAATTATACAGTTTCGTACATTTCCACTCTAAACAGAAAGCTTTTTGGACAATAGGTATCTCTAGTTACCTCAACTAATGACCTCTCTGGCATTACAGAGACTACAAAGCCATCACTATTATTTTACGCAGACTTAGTTACGTTGTGACGAGTTAAAAAACTTTGGTTTTTGTACGTAAATACTTTAAGTTACATGCGAGCAACTAAAGAGAAATAGGTACATACATAAATAAATAAATATTACGCATACATTTTACTTACATAGTTTATTAACATGGTTCCTGTACATTTTAATAACATAATAATTATATTAACTTCGTTCCTAATATTTTCTTGGGTTTACGCGAATGTTACACATTGAAATTAAACTACAGTTTACGGATTTTATCGCGTTATATTGGTTTCACTGGTTACTAAGTTATTACATTTAAACCGAATGATCTAGAAACTACATTTTTATTACTAGCCGACGTTTCGAATTCTTTACAGGATTCATGTTCACGGCAGACTGAGGTGGTATTTGTCTTTGTCTTGAATTTAAAAGTTATCTCAAAGTACCCGAACATTTTTCAACTATTGGTGTTACTATCTACGCAGAATGTGCTCACTGTGTCTTGATGTCTTCTGGTGACTTTGTCCTTCTTGGGTTTCATTAGCCTGATAACAGGGTCCCAAGCTGGAGGAACATTCCAACCATCTTCCCTATTGAAATTAGGATGTTTTTTAATTTCAATAGCTTCTCGTATCATTCTTGGAATAAAGCGGTGTTCTTTTGCGAGTATCTGTGGTTTATCAAATCGCAGATAATGGTAGGTTCCTTGTTCTACATGTTCACACACAGCAGACTTCGTCAAGCGTTTGTGTTTAATGTCAGCTATATGTTCCTTTAGTCGAATGCCTATGCTTCTCTTGGTTTGTCCAATGTATGAGAGCCCACACTCACAGTCTGTCTTGTAAACCCCGGCCTCTTGTAAGGGTAACTGACTCTTGACAGATGGTAATAATTGGCTTATCTTCGTTGGCGGCTTGTAGAAAGTTTTGATTGAAGCTCGCTTCAAGATGTAGCCAATCTTGTCGGTCACGCCCTTGATGTATGGGAGGACAGCAGGTTGTCTCTCTACTGTGGCTGGCTTGTTCTTCGGGGATCTGTGACGTTGGCGCGGCGGTCGGAGCTTGTTGTCTTGCAAAACTTGCTTGACATATTGAAGCTCGGCGTCCAGGTGTTTCTTGTCACAGATCCCCCGGGCTCTCTGAAACAAAGACATTCCTACGGTAGCTAACTGTTTAGGATGGTGGTGAGATTCACCGTTTAAGTACCTACTTGTATGTGTCTTTTTCCTATACACAGTGTGGCTCAAAGAGTTGTTTTTGTTCCTGATAACAAGTACATCTAAGAAAGCTAAAGAATTGTTTACCTCTAATTCCATTGTAAATTTTATCTGGTTGTGAATAGAATTAAGATGGTCTAGGAATACATTAACACTATCTGTTGGTAAAATTGTAAAAGTGTCATCTACATACCGCTTGTAGAACCTCAGTGTGATGGTGGCAGTCTGCAGGGCTTGCGCCTCCAAGTCCTCCATGAAGATGTCAGCAACAGCAGGCGATACTAGAGAGCACATTGCCACACCGTCTACTTGTATGTAGTATTTCTCATCCCATAACAGATAGCCAGTTGTTAAGCAGTGTTTCAATATTTCTGCATATTCCTCAAGCATGTTGTTCTCTATAAGCTTCCTTCTAGTTATTTCAATACAGTCATGTGCTGGTAAGCACGTGAATAATGACTGTACATCAAAACTAACCATAGTTTCCTTGTCAGAGAGATGTAGGTGTTTTATTTCACTGACAAATTAGTAGAAATCCTTTACATGCGCTCTCGTCTTGCCTCTGAGTGGCGAGAAAATCTTTGCAAGGTGTTGAGCCAATCTGTAAGTTGGTGCCCCTATTTGACTTACTACAGGGCGCAGTGGAGCATTTTCCTTGTGTATTTTCGGTAGACCATACAATTGGGGAGGTTTTGCACACGATGGTATTAAGTATTTCACGTCCAGATTCAGTTGTTCGGAGTATTTCTTCACAATATCACTCGTTTGCTTGAGTATTTTGTTGGTAGGGTCCGTCTTAACCAATTTATATGTACTTTCATCCGACAAAAGATTTTCCATTTTTTGTTTATAATCGGACGTGTCCATCACTACCGTTGCATTTCCCTTATCTGCTCGGAGTACTGTTAGTTCAGTACTAGCTCGTAGGTTCTTCAGTGCGAAATACTCAGGTTTTGGTACATTCCTTTTCGGCACTTTCGACTGGCGCAATACAGCAGAAACGTCTTGACGTATGGCCTCGAAATCTTCCTTACTCACATTGTTCTTCACGAGACAATCCTCAACGTTGCAAATAATGGTCTCATACGGTATTCTGGATGGAGTTATCGCATAATTTAAACCTCTGTTCAGTACATTTTCAGTGTTTTGATCTAACGTGTGTTTTGACAGATTGACAACTGTTTGTCTATGGTCGGCGGACGGTAGCGTGTGATTGGTCCGTGCAAAAACGTTCTGTTTCATTTTGTACTGGTCATTTGATTTTTGTTGTAATTTTTCAGTTTTTTCTATTTTGTTACGTTTACACGCGTAATATTTTGATGTTTCTCTGTTATTTATTGCATTTATGCATTTTTCAAAATCAAATGGAGTTATCGATCTGTATATTTCGTTAGACAAATTCTCAACATTTCTATTTATTCTGCGTAAGTCAGCGCGGTGTTCGTGTACCTTTTGAATGAGTTACTTATGACTTGCCTGTTTTAAGATCTTAACGCTCCCACGTATGTCCTTCTTGGCTGATATTTTGCAGCAACCAATTATTACCAAACCAATTATTACCATCTGTCAAGAGTCAGTTACCCTTACAAGAGGCCGTAGCCGAGGGTTTACAAGATAGACTGTGAGTGTGGGCTCTCATACATTGGACAAACCAAGAGAAGCATAGGCATTCGACTAAAGGAACATATAGCTGACATTAAACACAAACGCTCGACGAAGTCTGCTGTGTGTGAACATGTAGAACAAGGAACCAACCATTACCTGCGATTTGATAAACCACAGATACTCGCAAAAGAACACCGCTTTATTCCAAGAATGTTACGAGAAGCTATTGAAATTAAAAAACATCGTTTTTGCACGGACCAATCACACGCTACCGTCCGCCGACCATAGACAAACAGTTGTCAATCTGTCAAAACACACGTTAGATCAAAACACTGAATATGTACTGAACAGAGGTTTAAATTATGCGATAACTCCATCCAGAATACCGTATGAGACCATTATTTGCAACGTTGAGGATTGTCTCGTGAAGAACAATGTGAGTAAGGAAGATTTCGAGGCCATACGTCAAGACGTTTCTGCTGTATTGCGCCAGTCGAAAGTGCCGAAAAGGAATGTACCAAAACCTGAGTATTTCGCACTGAAGAACCTACGAGCTAGTACTGAACTAACAGTACTCCGAGCAGATAAGGGAAATGCAACGGTAGTGATGGACACGTCCGATTATAAACAAAAAATGGAAAATCTTTTGTCGGATGAAAGTACATATAAATTGGTTAAGACGGACCCTACCAACAAAATACTCAAGCAAACGAGTGATATTGTGAAGAAATACTCCGAACAACTGAATCTGGACGTGAAATACTTAATACCATCGTGTGCAAAACCTCCCCAATTGTATGGTCTACCGAAAATACACAAGGAAAATGCTCCACTGCGCCCTATAGTAAGTCAAATAGGGGCACCAACCTACAGATTGGCTCAACACCTTGCAAAGATTCTCTCGCCACTCAGAGGCAAGACGAGAGCGCATGTAAAGGATTCCTCCCGATTTGTCCGTGAAATAAAACACCTACATCTCTCTGACAAGAAAACTATGGTTAGTTTTGATGTTCAGTCATTATTCACATGCTTACCAGCACATGACTGTATTGAAATAACTAGAAGGAAGCTTATAGAGAACAACATGCCTAAGGAATATGCAGAAATATTGAAACACTGCTTAACAACTGGCTATCTGTTATGGGATGAGAAATACTACATACAAGTAGACGGTGTGGCAATGGGCTCTCCAGTATCGCCTGTTGTTGCTGACATCTTCATGGAGGACTTCGAGGCGCGAGCCCCGCAGACTGCCACCATCACACCGAGGTTCTACAAGCGGTATATAGATGACACTTTTACAATTTTACCAACAGATAGTGTTAATGTATTCCTAGACCATCTTAATTCTATTCACAACCAGATAAAATGTACAATGGAATTAGAGGCAAACAATTCTTTAGCTTTCTTAGATGTACTTGTTATCAGGAACAAAAACAACTCTTTGAGCCACACTGTGTATAGGAAAAAGACACATACAAATAGGTACTTAAACGGTGAATCTCACCACCATCCTAAACAGTTAGCTACCGTAGGAATGTCTTTGTTTCAGAGAGCCCGGGGGATCTGTGACAAGAAACACCTGGACGCCGAGCTTCAACATGTCAAGCAAGTTCTGCAAGACAACAAGCTCCAACCGCCGCGCCAATGTCACAGATCCCCGAAGAACAAGCCAGCCACAGTAGAGAGACAACCTGCTGTCCTCCCATACATCAAGGGCGTGACCGACAAGATTGGCTACATCTTGAAGCGAGCTTCAATCAAAACTTTCTACAAGCCGCCAACGAAGATAAGCCAATTATTACCATCTGTCAAGAGTCAGTTACCCTTACAAGAGGCCGGGGTTTACAAGACAGACTGTGAGTGTGGGCTCTCATACATTGGACAAACAGGGTCCTGTTATCAGGCTAATGAAACCCAAGAAGGACAAAGTCACCAGAAGACATCAAGACACAGTGAGCACATTCTGCGTAGACAGGTTACTATCTACGCAGAACCAATAGTTGAAAAATGTTCGGGTACTTTGAGATAACTTTTAAATTCAAGACAAAGACAAATACCACCTCAGTCTGCCGTGAACATGAATCCTGTAAAGAATTCAAAACGTCGGCTAGTAATAAAAATGTAGTTTCTAGATCATTCGGTTTAAATGTAATAACTTTGTTTCTATTTTCTTTTTTTTTTCTCTGACTTAAATTGCATTTTGTTGTTTACTATGTTTGCATTTTGTTGCCTTTTGTTTACCAAACATCTGTAATTCTGTATCATATTTATCTAGAATTTAATCCAAGTACCCGCTATCTTTGATCTTTTTAGTAGCTACGTGCGTTATATCTTAACAGTTGTTTTAACAGAATAGTTTATTTTAACAGAATAGAATAGTTTATATATTTATACAAGACTGCACAATTAAGTTCCAATACGAACTACTATAACCAACGAAACGGGCAATCTAATTTTAAACACATAATTATTTCGTTTTCTACGATAAGCAATGTAATCTTAATTACTACACCAAGGCATGGGTATTTTGCAGCTTGCCCTGAATTTTTTTCTTTTTACTTTTAGCAGATTGACGTTAAAAACACTTTAAGCATGTTTTACCTTACACAGAGACTTCGTCTAATACCATTTTTCTACCAGGAAAAAGAAACATAAAAAAGTTATCGGTCGTAAGGGAGACCAAAAAACCACACTTTCGGAAGCTTAAAGACAATGATCATTAACAAGAACGACTTGGGCTTTAACAAGTACAATCTGTTTACATCAGCTCTAAATCTGAGTTGAAGACGGTAATTAGAATTGTTTTCGTTAAGCAGTGTTGTATTGCTTGGGCTTAGGAGTGTGATTGAACGCAAATACTTCTTTGACATTATTTTGTTGCTCAATACATCTATATTCAAAGGAAGAATTACGTATACAAATATTTCCTTGAAATTATTTTGTTCCTCAATATACCTCTATTGAGCAACAAAATAATGTTTAATTTACGCGGAGTCTGCGTCGACGCCGAGGTGCCGCTGCGTTGACGCTAACGCCAGTGTTAGGGCGGCCTGAAACGTGGTCATTATCTTGTATCGTCTTTTGCGATATAGGCACAGTCAACTAAAAAAGACACACACCTCAGAATCTTTACCGGATGATGGATCAGAAGTAAATAGCCTGTGGATAAAGACGATTTACTTCTTAGGACGTTTGCCAAACACCCAACCTATATTTGAAATTACATCCATTACTCCTTTATACTAAACAGACACGATTACCTTGCAATATGCCAGAAATTTCCAAACAGAAAATACCCTCAGGACTTTGCGGCCTTGAAGTCAAACTTCATAATTTATCGCACACAAAAGGGCTATCTTCTTTTCCAAACAATATCGTCCCAGTAACTGCACAAAAACAATCCGATCCCTGATTCCCATTTTAACAACTTTTGAATTACTCCAACGCTATTCTGCTCGTAAAAATTTAAGCCTCCCTTGGGCAAGCTTAATGACCATGATACGTTTAATCCCGATAAAAATACTAAAAGTCAATGAACGCTACGTCCCATTGTTAAAAAAAGAAAGCCTTTTTAAATTTACCGGCTGTTATAAGAGAATTATTCTTGGTTATTTAATCACGGTTTCCAGGATAAAAAGCCCTTTAAAGTTTCTAATAAGTACAAAGCTGACTTTTGCATATTATATTACCATGATTATTTTTAGAGACTTTGCTAAAAATAATGCTTTTACTGCTGATTGACATCTTGGTTTACAATGGCCTCTTCTCACTTTGTAACAAAAATAATTGTTTGCCTGCTAGTAGTGACCATAACTGAGTAACTTAACTTCATGAAATATATGACAGGTACTTTGAAAAGCACCCGCAAACTCGATATGAAACTGCAAACCCACTAAACATTCCAACGGTTCAACTAGTATATTAAATTTACTTTCCCATACATAACAAACAAATTTTATTCGTGTCGTTTAATCTAACAAACTTGCCACGTGAGCCTCATTCTATCGGCCACCTACATAATATTGTTTCACAAAAGAAAAAATACTCTACTATTTTCTTGCATAGTACACCAAACGGCTACCTAGGAACCTTTCGTGTACCGTTCAAAGCCAATCTATCAAGGCTCTGTGTACCCGCAATATAAAGGCTCCGGATAGGTCCCAATTTGTTACCAACCTTTCATTATTTCTTCCAAAAAATATCTCATCAATATATAAAAGATAGAAAATGTTTGAAATACCTATGTATAGTGATCGTACTCGTGTATTCTCAACGAAATGTTTGAAAAAGGCTGAGATGTTTCAGATTCAAATTTTGCCCGCAATTACATTACAGATGATTAATTATAACTATATACATACATTACTACCTTAAATATTCATTCTTTCGACTTGAATGTCAAGGGCTTCTTCTTGAAATAACATCTTAGGAACTAATAGTTCGTTTACTAGTACACATGCTCTACGGATATTATTCGTTGAAAATCTAATTAAATTTAACGCACATTTTTATAAAAATATCCCTATGGTCTTACTAAACGGTCTTACTTTACAACAATTTGTGAAACTTACAAAACTGCGTATCCCTATGCAATTAAAATTAATGTGATCATTTCCCCAATTTCACCCTCTATCAACTTGTACCTCTTATACATACCATTCAGAAAATGCTCTGCTTAATGGAACGAAAATCAATATTTGAGTTGAAATATAATTTGTAATACATTTTTATATTTGGTGTAGCTTCTGTATTCTGATTAATATTTGTACAATATTTTGCCGCAATATTCATCAGTTAATTCTATATTGGAGTATTATTCATCAGTTCCTTGAGGTTAATTGTATATTTAAATACATAGAATTAATATTCAAAATTTCAAGCGTTAACTAAGCTTTTCGGCATGTTGTAGAAAATACGTATTAATTTAAACAACTATTCATATATTATTTCATTCTTGTATTGAAGTAAGAAGTTATTGTAACCAGTAAACCATTCAGCCTACATTTCAAGCTTAGTATTGTCTTCAAAGGCTTCTGTCGGTAATATTTTATCCAGAAGCTTCTTGAATTTAGATTCTTGATGGCTTTTGCCTTGTGAACTAAAAGGAAAGAAATAAAATAAGACAAGATTATCGGAGATTACAAATGAGCCTTTATTTTTAAAACAAAGTAGTAGAGCCTTGCTGATATCAGCATGAATGGGCCGGCTCGACGGGGGAAGTACTACCCTCTCACAGAAAATCGACGTAAAGTAACAGTACCTAAACTGTTGCGTTTCTTTCGGTGAGTGAGAGTGCCGGAGGCCCTATCCCCTATCCCTTCTCCCTGATCCCACTCCTCATCCTATCCCTTTTCCCAACCTCAAAAGGGCGACAACGCACTTGCGACTCCTGAGGTGTTGCTTGTGTCCATGGGCGGCGGTAATTGCTTACCATCAGGCAATCCGTCTGCTCGTTTGCCGCCTATTACCATTAAAAAAATAATAAACAAGCTTCTACGTAATAGGATAGGGTCCCACTCACATTTCATGTATAACTAACTTGCATACAGTGCAAAAGATTCGATATTATTTAAGAAACGGAAATCCTTTACACATTATTAAACGTACGTACGCAATTTCGTTCGGAAATGGGTGCAAACTGAGAGAGACTAATAATAATAATCTGTAGTTTTAGGTTTGAAGCGCTGAAAAATAAATATTTCTGTATTTACTGCTAGTCCCTGGTCAATATACGTTGATATTGCGTGCCGTCTGTGTAGCATTGGTGTCATGACTCGAGTCATATTCGTTTGAGCGCCAAATTACTTTTCTGGCTACACTAGCACCAAATTTTCAAAGCAGAAGCTGAGTAACAAATAACTTAGCTTTACCAAAATGCCAAACAAGATAAAGATATTGAGTAATTTTGAAAGAATATTTGTAGTTCAACACTTTCTTATGGTGCTGATACACTTGAGCATTCACATGTAATGAGCATTCGTGCGAATGATACAAAACAGAAAAACAAACGAATATGATTTAGCGAGCATTCTTACTAACATTCTGGTGAGCCTTAGAATATAAAAAATACATAAAAACGCCGCTACAATGGCAGTTAAACCCAACAAATTTACTTCACTGTGACTTATGATTTTTATCTAGTGTAAGAGAAAGATCAATGTACAAATGACGTTTCAAATTTTCGTAGGCTGTCACTAATTTTAACTTGACTAGTGATGGGCTTACTTAGAATGAATATCGATAAAATATCGATAATGTTTACAATAAATTCGAATTACAATTCGATTGAATGTAGATTAATTCTCAGATTAAGTAACATAAGCGAAAAACAAACTTAAACAGCAATAAATAAATTACGATTCTTCTTTTTAATCACCTTTTTGATGAATGAAGGATTTTTGATATCACTTATAAGCACTATATGCAATGATAGTGATTAGTGACAAGATCATTTCCACATAATAATTTTCGAATTCAAAACAAGCGTACGCATCTCTTACTTTTGGAAGCTATGTTCTTATTATTTAGATTATTATCACTTGCTACGCAACGACGGTCGAGTGTTCTTCTAAAAGCTGCTACACACAGTGCCACAACAACAAACAACACGGCGACATTTTGGCGGGCGTCCGTGCCGCCGGCATCGGCCGCAGAAAGCCGCGCATCACTCCAGTTGTGACAGTCGTGTAGAACGCTAGTGAGGTGACACTTTGTGATTGGTTATCGATTACGATGAATAACGAAGTCGTCAACATTGCCATAACAGCTGTAGCTTTCATTATATTATGTAAACAAATTAAAAGAAGAAGAACAAAGAAACATACAAAGAACAATACAAACATACAATTAACAGACACAAAATTCACATCAATTTCTGTTTCGTGTGGGGATCGAGTTCATAACACTCGGCGCAACGTCAGGCGGTCGCCTAAGCCACTAGGCCAACCATACAGTTGAAATATAAAGAATCTCTCCTACATTACATACTTGTAAATCGAACAAAATTATTGTAAATGCTTTTCTTTGGTGGTTGATTCTGTTAAATTATGCAACTTGCAATCGATTTGATCTGGATCATGGTCATTTCTAATTTTCCGCACCAAAATTGATTTATTTTATGGCAGAATTTAATGCAAGTTTCTTTTGTACGTTATGTTTCTGTTTGGAACTAATAAGTAAAATTTTGTTTATTAAACTTGAAGCTAAAAAGGATTGTTTACTTGTACTTGATACGATGCCGAATCGATCCACTGGATCGTATCAAATGGAGCGGATCGATACTTGGGTCGATACATTGTGTTACGATCCATTGCGATAGATATATACACAGATAGATACCTGCACGCCGAGTCGCACCACCATCCTCGACACCTGCAATCCGTTGTGACGTCACTAAAAAACAGAGCACACGACCTCTGTGACCTTGAGTATTTGAAGCTAGAGCTAGACCATGTTCAGGAGGTACTTAAGAAGAACGGATACCAGATACAACGTCTAATGACGCGGCCTATCAAGCGAGAAAAACATCCGGCGGTAGATAGACAACCTACCTACATGCCCTACATTAGAGGTGTTACGGATAAAATAGGAGCAAAGTTAAAAAACTACTCCATTCCGACCGTATTTACACCAGAGGCCAAAGTATACAACATGGTGGGCACACCAAAGGATGTTCTACCGCTACAAACCCCAGGTGTCTATAAAATCAACTGCAGCTGCGGCAGCTCCTACATAGGGCAAACGAAGCGGACCATCGCTGAACGTATAAAGGAGCACATCGCAGCTGTAAAGAACCGTCAAACGAACAAATCGGCGATTGCGGAACATTTGCTTCAATCGGGCACCAATCTAAAAATTTATTCGTGCAATCTACAGTCTTGGTTCAAGGCATTCACTGAGGGAAAAATTTAAAGAAATTAAGATAATGACTGTCGCATCTCAATACATTTATGAGAACTTGTTATATGTCAGGAAAAATATAAATATGTTTTCTAAATTCAGCGACATTCATAAAATAAATACACGAAACAAAAACAAACTTGTTCTACCTTCAACTAGACTACAAAAAATAAGTAACTCATACAAGTGTCAAAGCATACGTTTTTATAACAAAATTCCAGGTAATATTCAGGAACTAAGTATTAATAAATTCAAAGTATTTATTAAACAGAGCTTGTGTTCAAAAGCTTATTACACAGTTAAGGATTATTTAGCAGACAAAAACGCCTGGAATTGAGTTTAAAAATTATGAATTGACATTAAATTATGAATTGACATTATGAATTTTGACATTTAGAAATTAGTGACATAATATTATTATTTACATTTGTAGTACTTGTATCTTTACATTCTGACATTTTTGATTTGACATTTGTAATTTTATTTATTTTGTTTTGACATTGTTATTTTCTTTTGACATTTAAAATTACTTAAGTAATATATTATTATTTTATTTTTTAGACATTCTTAAATTGACATTCAATAATATTTTTTGACATTTAAATATATGACATTTTATTGTTTAAATTTGTATAATTTTACATATTGTTTACAACATGTATTTTACTATGTATTAGCATGTAAAGTTGTGAGTACGATGTGGGCATTATTAAACATATAAGCAAATAGTTGTGGCAACCTGTCTGATGGCTTAGGCTGACATGCTTATGCATACACCTTCTGATGGCGTGGAGGCATAGTGATACAGATCGTGCTGGCTCCCTCAATCAAGGTTGAGCCGTACGATTGCTGTTGAATGCGGGCCATCAGTGGGCCGAGTCAGTCAAAAGCGTCAGATGATTTCCTGCATTGTACTTGCATACTAAACCCTTCTTTTTTGTCTGGACTTTAAAAGATCAAGAAAAGACTAAAGAAATTGAAGTGACAAAAAAAAAATAATGACTCTGAGTTTGTTTCGGCTTTTCTTCTCAAGAAGTCATTTAGCTAGGAAAAGCCGGCCTCATCTAGAATAGGGTTTTGACATGTATAAGTGTTGTAAACAACCAAAATGCAGAAATAAATATGTCTTTATGTCTTTATGTCTTTAATCACTGGATTGAATTTCATCGTCCCCAAGTCCTCTCCACGGAACGCCACTTTTACCCAAGAGTTGTGCGTGAAGCGATCGAAATCAGAAAATATAAAAATTTCAATCGGGAAGAGGGCTTCAAATTGTCATCGGCGTGGAATCCAGTGATCCGGTTAACAACACCCTACTTTAATGCGCAGTCGGCGAATGTTCAATATACAGATACGATTAGTGTGTTTTGCGCCGGTACTTCGAAAATCAACAACCCGGGGGTAGAAATAGAATCTTCTACCTCGCACTCGGAGATGTGACATCGCTACACCAGTCAGCTTGCAACCACGGGACGTGCAACCGTCTCGAAACGTCAAGCAAAAATAAGGTATGTAAATACCTAATGTATGTTCGCGTTAATTCCCGTATAGATATTGTTACAAGCTGGGGTTCGGTAATAAATTAAATGCACTATGCCACTAAACTGTACTTTATTTATCACAACATAATTTTACACCACTAAACACTTCCGACTTCCTTTATCTTCACACTTCTTCGCTTATTGATCAAACAATATATACACTTGACATTACATCACGAGTTTGTGGGATATTTCACTACACTTCACTATGTCGCAACTATCTGACATCCAATCAGCACAGAAATCCCTAGAAGAATGCTTCACAAGACGTATGGGTGAACTGGAAGCGCAGATACAAAACAGCATGGCAGCAAAGGACACTGTTGCCAAGGTGGCCGAGCAGTTCCGGGCCTTCAGGGAGCTCATCTTTAACATGCTTGACTTGCTTAGAACACAAATCATTGAATGTGCTAAGATGTGTGACAATATCGAAACCAGATAGCGCCGGAAGGCTCTTATCTTTTCTGAAATCGTTGAAGTGGACAAGGAGTACTGCACTGAGACCATTGTGGATATTGTCAACACTAAACTCGCAATAAAAAGCGTGACAGCTGCAGCAATTAAGTCAGTGCACAGGCTTGGCAATCCCACCAAGGACCGTCATCGACCCATACTTGTTCGGTTCTGCGATCTGGGCCATAGTTTTCACCACGTGTTCACACGTTGGCGCCTTTTTTATTTCGTTCTCGCTCTTCAGCGGAGACAGTACTGTCGCGCGTGAATGATATTTACGTTCCCGAGTTCCTATAACGATGGCGGCGGCGCGGCGGAGGGCAGCAATGAGGTTTTACAATTTATAGAAATTGTGCGGAAATTGAACAATTAACTAATTTTCATGATGTTTTTCTATTAATTTTTATTTTTATAAAATTAAAAACGAAGTAAGTTGAAAAACAAATTTTTATTTGGTACCACATTGTTATCTTCTAGACTTGGTAGTTGGGGTAGGTTATTTAACCAAAATTCCTATTCTTAATAATAAGCTACCTATTTTATATTTCAGGTTAATAAAGCGTGGAGCCGTATGGCGGATAAAATTTTATATTAATTTTATCCGCCATACGGCTCCACGCCACTTTTAACGAAATCAAAAAGAAAAAAAATCATTAATGACAATATTTAGAATGCATTACATTTTACTTTAGTACACATGTACGCGCACGTAATAATTAAACGCACTGTATAAATAAATTGCCGTGGCTGCAAGTCTACGTCCATCTTTGTCGAAGCAGCAATGCAGAATAATCCATCAGCCAATGTGTAAATAGTAATCTTGGCGTCGTATCATGTTGGCCCAACACGCTTGGCCAGCTAGTTGGGCCAATATGTACAGGGGCTTTAACATTGTGACGGCTGGTGTCATGTCGAATTGTCATCACTACTGGGTTATATTTCTTTGAACACTACCAAAGAAATATAACCACTACGGTCACCAAGGACTGCTGACGTCTACACGACAAACTGGCCGGTCGTCAAACATAATAATTTGCAAAAAGGTTTGAAAACTATTTCATTATTTGGAAATGACAGTTTTAAGTTAGATGACTTAAACACTCTGTCTAATTTTCGCTAAATTCGCCTCTAATTAACAACGAGGCGATGGCCTTGCGGATAATACATCCGCTTTACGTTCTGAAGGCGTGGGTTCAAATCCCAGTCATAAAGTTAGTGGATTTTGGTTTTTATGAAATTTGGAAAATTTTTAAGAATATTTGAGAATATTTGGCAAATATTTTAAATATTTGCCAAAATATTTAAATAATATATTTTTTTAAATATTATTTAAATATTTCGAATAAACATTAGAAAATTCTTGAAACTTCAAGAAGGAATGGACAGACTGCCTCTTTGGTCTCGCGGCATAAATGTGCGCGTGGGATTGGGAGGTCTCTGGTTCGATTCCTGTGTGGGGCAAAGTGTTATTGGGTTTTTCCGTCAGGAAATTCTCAGTAGCAGCACGGAGTCTGGTAATGTGCCCTGTACGGCAATAGGCTCGCCCCCTATTACGTGGGACCTAAAAATTTATGGCGAAATGTGGGTGTAATATTTTACCTCTGCCTAACCCTTCGGGGATACAGTCTATAAAAAAAAACAATATTTCAGACATCGGGTGTTGGGTTTTGTATACGTATTTAAATTGGATGACAATGAAAAGTTTTTATGACATAGAGCTGCCCTGATGATGGAATCGAAAGGTGGCCATAGGAATAATATAGGAACTCAGTAATTAATTGACAAAACATTATCGAGTTTGGGCTCGTTCTCGTCCGACGAAGGAGTCAGAAGGTGGCCATACGAACTCAGTAATTACAAAAATCTATTTGAATTGCACAATTATGATAATGGTGACTTCAAAGACGTAAATCATGCGGTTAAATTATGCCATGATTTATGACGATACTTTTCAAGAGTTTCTTGACGTAAACGTGATTTCATATATGCTTTCCTGGCCAACAAACGTTTTTCATGATCTTTAATAGTCACACAAGAACGCAAAACTGTGTCCCGAGGAGCATTTTTACAGAGACGAGTACTTTTATCCGTTCCCGTTTCTTGAGATCTATATTTTAAGGCGCGAAGCACCTTTTGTAAGTCTACCTATAACTAGTTGACAATACAACAATAGGTACACTAAAAAGTATTAAATAAAAATAACTACGTTAAAAACAACCGACTTCAAAAATAATAAAGATTTAATATTCATTAAATACTACCACTGCACCGACTTCAAACCAATTAGTAAAAAGCACATATAAATAATAGGTAGTATTTAATTAATATTAAATCTTTTTATTTTTCACTTTTTCGTTTTTGAAGTCGGTTGTTTTTAACGTAGTTATATGATCTCATCTTATGCACTGGATTGGTTTTCCTCTTATCTTCGGGAGCATCAGCAGGCGGTCCGCATTGATGAATCCTGTTCATCTTGGTGTGTTCTCGACTCTGGCGTTCCACAGGGCGGTATTTTATCTCCTCTTCGGTTCGCTCTGTTCATCAATCTCATAACCCATGACCTTCGGTGTACCTACCATCTGTACGCCGATGACTTGCAGTTGTATGCTCAGGCCAGGGTCGAAAATCTGTCTGATGCTATTGACGCGGTGAATATTGACTTAGCAGCTATAAAACATTGGTCCGATAGATTTGGCTTACATATAAACCCATCAAAGTGTCAGGCAATTATAATGGGAGGCAGCCGCATGATGTGCCGTGTAAATGTGGCATCTCTTCCATCAATTGTTTTTGATGGAACTATTATCGAAGTTACATCTAATGTAAAAAATTTAGGGTTACATATTGATGACACACTTACTTAGCGAACTTAGATTATGAACGTGAGCAAGCGAGTTACCGGGACCCTGCGATCTCTCTATCGGCTTAAACATTTTCTTCCCGTGAAGACAATGATAATGTTAGTGCAAACTTTACTATTCGCGGTCATCGATTATGGTGATGTTTGTTATTTTGACTTGAATGCAGATCTACTTGATAAACTTGACCGCCTTCTTAATAACTGCATTCGATTTATTTATAATCTTCGCAAGTATGATCATGTGTCTGCTTTTCGTTCCGAACTACGCTGGTTCCCCATTCGTCAGCGCTGGAGTTTGCGCGTTCTCACAACGCTCTTCTCTATTCTTCATCTCCCCCTGCATACCTTCAATCTAATTTTCAATATCTAAGCTCCAATCACGCAAAAGATCTCCGCTCCTCTAATAACCTACTACTTTTATGCCCATCACACACTTCTGGACTTATACACTCTTCTTTCACAGTCCAATCAGTCCTACTCTGGAATGCCCTTCCTCTGGAGATCAGGACGGCTACTAACCGCTGGACGTTTAAATCAAAGGTGCGTGAACATATTCGTAAGGGATTAGGATGATTGTGCCAGTAGTCACTGCCACAATCATCCTAATCATTATTTACATATTATATTATATATACCTATATATTTATAATTTATATTTATATATGCTTAGGTATATATGTATATTAATTTATTTTACCTATTCATATATATACATTTATTATATAGTATGTTTGTAATGTTATATCTATGTACTTATTCATGATATTTATAATAAAATTATCACTCTTTTCAAGTTTTCAAATAAAGCAAAACTGTTTTGTACGCCTACTATACCTATCTCTACATCACCCTATGGTTGACTGAAAGAGAATGCTTTCAGCATTAAGTCCGCCAATGTACCAATATATTGTACATTAAGTTTTAAAATAAAATAAACAAAATAAATTTAAGTACATTATGTTTATTTCTTCCTGACTTGGTAACATAACATAGTAAAATTCAGATCTTAATTTAAACAGGTTTAATTAATCATACAAGTTTCTGTTCCTACGTTCAAATTCATTTATCGATATCGAAGATTTATCAACATTCTATTTAAATTAATTCTGTGTAAGCCAGATCTGAGAATTTAATTTAAACATTATCGATATTCAATATGAGTAAGCCAATCATTAGTGAACTTAAAATTAGTGACAACCTACAAAAATTTGAAACGTCATTTGTTTATGTATGTTATCTTGCTCTTTCACTTGAAATAATTCTTAAGTCAAAATGAAGTAAATATATTGGTTATAACTGCTATTGTAGTGCTGTTTCTATATTTTTTCTATATTCTAAGGATAAGAGAAATCACTAGAGATCTAAGGATTACAGTAATCACTAATCAAGCTCGTGAAAATGTTCGTAACAATGTTCTTTGTTCGTTGCTCGGTTCGACAAAACAAAAAATGACGAATGCTCCCTGTTCTGTTACAAGAGAATGCTCAGGTGTATCAGCGCCATTACGGGCAGTTCAAGTTCTTAGTTAGTTGGTTTTTAGTAACACTATAAGTTAATAACCTCGACAGGTTGAATTCATATGTAAAATCTTTATCGTCTACATAATAGTACCCAGATAATCGTAAATCTTATGAAGATAACACCGTACTGCTTTTATCCTATGTGCGATGGAGCTGGCCTTTTTTTAATAAAACAAGATACAGCAATATTTGGCATCAGTCTTATTGCAATTACGCTCACAAAAAAACTAAAATATAGCATATCCTCCATAACAATTATATTTTAAAAAATCGAAGAATTTCGCGCATTCTCTAAACATCTCCAAAACATATCTTGCCGTACAACAAAGATTGCAAAAACAAGGAACCTTCATCTGTGCATGATGGCCGAACAAAGGAGGTTTTGTAGTACATTATACGTGCGTTTATTTGAATAATTGTCTGATACGGGGACTGACCTCCGTCATTGTATCAAGGAATGCTGATTGAGACTTCTCAATATATCATACATAATATGACCGGATATATTTACATGTCCGTATTGTATTGCTTGTTGGAGTAAAATGTAGTCCTTAGATAAATGCATTAGTTAGGAGCTATCCCATATATTATTTTGCGTCAATGGCCATTCTGATAATAAATACCAAAGAAATAATACCAAAGAAGAAATTCAAGAAAGAGTTCTGTTGGTCTTAGCATAAATTAACCATTTTTGCAGAAGATCTATAATGTTTATAATATAGAGAATTGACAGCTATAGCTGTCCCCTTCTCATAGTGAGAAGAGGCCCGTGCCCAGCAGCGGGACAGTTTATATACAGGGCCGATGATGAATGAAATTATTTCTGTTGTTTGATATCACAGGCATGTGTTTAAAATTACACTATATATTTGGGGAATATTTGTAAATGCTCCTAGCACGGCTCCTTTAGAAAATTTGTAATGTGAGTATGAGTTTTTGATGTTGAAAGCATTTTTGAAATATTTGTAACCTAAAATTCTTTGCCACCAAGCCGGCGTATGATTATTTTGATCTATATAATTTAAATAATACTTAAACTAAAAACGTCTGCTATTTTATTTATTAGTAATAACATATTCTGCTGCTAACTTTCACATAAAATACAAATCAATCGTGGTACCTATTCTTATATATAACTCAAAAACATTTACCCACACTTTGGCTAGTTAAGTGTCTCCTCCACATCATTATCACACACACAAAAATTATCAATGCAATATGATGATATGAATGAAAATCTTCTCTCATATGATTTTACCATTCGTAAATACGAATCAAAGGGTTTTATATAAATAGACTTAAGGACATACATCCTAAATTGCTAATTTTAACAAATTAATATGTGTTTTACAGAATCACGATCAAGTCATTCTTTATACATTATGAATCCTAAATTAGATTTTAAAATTTGATTAAGCCTAACAAATAATTCTATATATGGGCTATAATAATTTAAAACAAAGACTCATCCCATAAAATATACGTGAACAGAATAGCCAGCGGTAATTACTGCAATATTGTTACAGCTCTATATGGTAGAGACTATCTTCCAGCTAAAGCGTAGAGATGAAATGAGAAAATATGGGAATAAAATTACATTGCCTGTATTAAGTCGGTTGGCTAAAACGTGCTTCCCGGGTATAATCTTTCAAGTCATTTTATTTTAGCCTACAACTAACTTTAACTTGGGCACTGCAGGACATACATTTTTCCTTGACCACGGCTGATGTAAACCATGTTGAAACGTTGGGGCAAATATATAGTAGGTACATCACATTTACTTTAAAATAATGCCGCGATGTAGACTCGTAACATAAATATTAATAATAATAATAATATTTTACCACATTCACACAACACCATCTAGGCCCAATCTAAGCAGAACTTGTACTACGAGTACTAGATAATGAATAAACACACATAATTACTTTTTTTTGTACTTAAATACATACAAGTTATGCATAGAAACACTCAGACCAAGACAAATATCCATGTTCATGCACACAAATGTTTGACTTGAGCAGGAATCGAACCCGCGATCTTCGGCGTAGCAGTCGCTTACACTCCCGCTACATCAACCGGTCGTCAAGCTAATATTAGCTTTGACTACACGTTGTGACTTGAGTGGCCACACATACAGCACCAACATTTGTGAATTCGATGCCTACCGAGGATAAGAATCGTTTTTCGAGGCTGGGATTTATTGCATCCGTTGATTGAATTTTGAAAATCCACGCAATGCAGGATTTATTTATGTGTGGTTTGTCCCTAAAATACTGCCTCGGTAGTTCAGGTTTAGTCATTATGATCATCCTTGTTGTAAATAACAATATAAAATATACGTAACTTTTCGTTTGGCACTTTATGAACATTCGAGATTCTTGCTCAACCAAACCAGCACAGCCACATTTACCTCACAAATCTGACGTTTGACTTCTATTAGTAAACCTTTTACCATTAAGCGTAAACAACTACCGACACTATCACATACTACCCACTTATTCCTATACTATAGTTAAATTCGGTGGACGGTAGTCCTAAGCAAATATACCGGCATCCCCTGCACTAATGTTCTATTTACTAAGGTTCTGAACAAAGATGAAAATAAATAGGGTAAAATTTCTGTTAAACAAATTTGCCTTTCCCTGTGATGTAGGTGAAAGATAAATATTAACTTTATTGGATGAGAATTATTTATACAGGATGTTACAACCTACGCGATAGAGGATAGATTTGTAACAGACTTTAGAGAATATTAATTAATCCAACGGCAGCACTGATCATACCTACATTGTTTTTGAGTCATGATTCAATATTTTTTTTGTATTTTTGGGCTTAGACGAATGTTACACATTAAAATTAAACTACAGTTTTCGGATTCTATGGCAATATATTGGTATTAAAGATACTACATTATTTATTCACTACTGTCGGAAGTTTCGATTTGTTTACTGGGATTGCGGTCTCGGAAGGTCTTTGCTTTGGTCGCAAACAGTCGAATAAGGTAAGTGACGATATTATACGCAAAGTTTGACACGAAAGGCCAAAATCGAGCACAGTGACGCGCGTTTCAGCGGAGAAACATATCCAGCAGTAGACTACAGGAACCAAGCCCAGAAAAATATTTTTACAATAAGATGATAATAATAATATTCTACCCCATACACACATCACCATCTAGTCCCAAACTAAGCAGAGCTTGTACTATGTGTGCTAGATAATGGATAAACATACCTGTATAAATAATTTTATTTTTGTTAATAAAAAGAAGTAAACCTAAATATCTTATTTACTTACCCTTATCAGCATCCCGGCAGGGTCGCATGTTATACTATGCAGTGGTAGAATCTCGTGACTCCGTCACTAAAGTCCGATGGCTAATTCTTTCAGGTGTTCATTAAATTTTTAAAAGTAATATTTTAAATCGCGGACAGAAACTCGCTTTTACATTGCGACACAAAAAAGTACAGAATCATGAAATTCAGCGCGAACTAACTGGCAAAGTAAAATAAAGCCAAGTTCCAAACTGTAACATTTGCGTTAGCGCAAGGTTATATTAATTCGCAAAGGCTTTAATATTTCACGTTGTTATCTGGCTAACCAAAACTGAAACCTCAGCAACTAACTAACACGTGAAAAGTTGGATAGTTCCTGTGATTTCACTGATGGCAAATCGCGTCGAGAACACGGCTACTACATACTAAAATAAAATTGGCACACTGGGCCAAAGTTTGTTCACGGTTGTAGAATCTCAGATCGTTACGGTACTTGGTGGTATCATTTGACAGTGTAATAGAGCTTTTCTTTGAGAGAAGCTCAGAATAATATTTTACTGAAACTATGCCTTGGAGCCAGTTGAATAAAAAATCTGCTATATACGGCAAAAGTATCTTCCCAAGCCAATGGCTCACCTGATAGTACGTGGTGACCTTCGCTCATACACATGGTTTCGTGCAAAAACCAAGACGCTCCTACTGCTAAGTTGGGAAAAAGAAAAGGAAGAAGGCGGAGCAGGGTGACAAAGGAGAAAAAGGGATGGGGCTGCAGGCGCTATCGCTCACCGAACGAAACGTAAATTTCTAAGCTAAGTCAACTCGCTGCAGGTTCTTATCTTTAATCGCCTAACTAACAATGCCATTGGAGAAAATTAGACTATAACACACTTTAAGACGACACTAACACTTTATTTTTGCTAAGATCTGAAAAGATACTCTCGCGAAAAAGTACTTTGATACTTATCAGCCTTTCCAAACACTCTCTTTTGTAGCCCACTAATTATCTTAATGTCTCCCCTTGGGTCCATAAAACATCAGCAAATGGGGCACCTTTAAGGGGAGACCCCATAAAAATGGTTACACAACAAGCTACCTTATAAACCTCAAACATCAAAAATGAATTACTACAGAGAAAAATTCAACTCTTTACCGTGGGAAATAAGCATTTGAAGAAATTTATTTGAAATACCCATTTTTTCGTTTAAAAGACTAAAGTTTGGGGCTATTTTTATCATCTCTAAAGTTTTTACTTGTGTATTGAATACTATAATAGTTTTGGAAGAAAATTTAATCAGTAAAAAGGCCGAGTAACTTTGCCAATATTGACGTTGTTAAAGAAAATGACACCTTAAAGACCAGCTGAAATAATTGCCTGGCTAGAAAAGTTATAGCTATTACTGTAAAAATTGTGAAAATGGTCTCAAAAACATTGAACTTGGTTGTGCCTTAGGCCCTGAAGCTATTAGAATATAAAGATTTTGGCAGAGTCTGTCACGTTTATAGTGTTACTGTGAATAAAATTGCTTTAAAGATTGTAGTACCCTGACAAGGATATTCAAAGCAATGCTTTTTTTAAGATTAAGCATATTTAATGTTCTTACCATGTTTTCTATTGAACTTGTAAAAGCCTTATTACTTTTCATTATATTATATTGCGGTTTCTTTTCATTAGAAATGCATTAACTGGAGGATGTGAGGATACCGATACTCAAACTGCTTTTAAATTGCACCTACATATTATTATACGTAAATATTTTATTTAAATACCAAAATGTAATTTCGCATTAAAGCCCGCCTTAGTAATAGTTTATGATAAAATCAATATTTTTATATATGTATAACGTCTTAAACTGCGGTCTATATTTTTTAATAATGTTATACTTTCGATAAATTAGGTAAGGTTTGGCATTTTAAAGAAAAAATCTTTTATACTCCACGAAACCATGAAAACACGTAGTTCAAAATAAACGCTGATGTTCAGTCAGGATACGCAAAGTATTTAATATTCCGGAAAACCGCATCACGTAGGCATCACGGCGTAAAGCCTTTTTAATAATAGTTAAGTCACGTTTGCTATCCCGATTTACCTCTCGGCCTTAATATATTCTACCTATAGATTAGCTTATTACAAGGTTCAACGAACTAATGTGTATTTTCATAACATTGCATATTGAATCTTTAATGAATTAACATCAATTTGAGTTCGCGGCAGTACCTAGTAGTCATGAATATTGGAACTGAATTTCCATCCTCGTATAGCAGATTGTTACTATCATAAAGTTCACAGAAACAATGAGAACACTAACTGAGGGTGACTGTCTCCGTGGTCCAGTGGATAGCGTATACGTCTGCTTATCGGGAGGTCCCGGTTCGATTCCCGGGTCGAGCAAGTGTTATTAAGTTTTTCGAATTCTCAGTAGCAGCACGGAGTGTTTCAATGTGCCTGCTAACGGCAATAGGCTTGGCGGCTATTACGAGGGACCTTAAAGTTCATAACCTGGCATAATGAAAGTGTAATGTTAAACTTCTACCTACCCTTTCGAGGATACAGGCGTGGGACTGTAAAAAAACTACGAAGGTTTTTAGGCCTTTTGACTGCCACAGCCAATCGTATCAGGTCATCATCCCAGCCAAAAGACGTCCATTGCTGAACATATGCCTTTTCAAAGGCTCTCCACATAAACTGATCTTGAGTCAATGGTGATAATTGTGATAAATCAAAATACCCAGCACTTGATGCGCTAGACTCATTTTGGTCTGTCATGTATATGTCACAGCCAACTGGTTCAAATAACAATTTAATTAAGCGGCTAGATCACTCTGGCTGTCAGTGTAGCATAACAAGTACATTTGCTAATTAAAATATCTCTATGTGTATATCTATTTATAAGGATATCTGATGAATAAACGGACAGTCATGTGTAGTATCTACGAGCTTGTACGTTGTGCAGCACATACCTATATTTAAATAAAACTGGTCACGACGCTTCAATTTCCATAAAAAGGGGAACTGAAACTATTATGTTTAAGGCATCTGACTAGCGACTGAAAAGGCGTGGTTTCGATTTCCACCTATTGTATTGGCGATGTAAGCCTACTCTGAGCCAAATCAAGTCAATAATTAAAAAGAAGAATTGTCAATTGTAATCTATTTACCATAAAAAAATCCCAAGTTTAATTATGATGCTGAAAATAATGCTCGCTGCCTGTATATAAAAAATGCTTAAAGGAAATATTTGTAATCGAATTAGAAACACATTTTGCCTTGAAATTACGATCGCTGAGTCTGCTCTTTGTATTCGTAACGTCTTTTCAGATTCCGTTTACGCTGCAAGGGAATAAAAGGTGACATTTTATGACAAGATTATCTAATAAGTTTAAATGACCACGAAAGTTTAAATTCCAAGATTATCTTGAATCTTGGGCTAACGTGAGGCAAGTGATCGAATCGTTATTTAATATAGCCTTTAAAGCAAATAATGACTACACGTATGGTGACTCACCGCTCTACTTTGTTTCGAGGGTTGTGGGTTCAGTCCCCACTCGAAACTAAACTTAGCGTGAACTTGTTGTTTCGAGTCTGGGTGCTTTTTGTGTCCGACCATTGTATGTTTTAAAGACCCTTCCGATTCCGTATTTATACTTACTCTGTTAGTTAGCGTTTTAAGTTAAAACAAGGAAAAGAAATTAAGCATACTTTTATTATGGTCTGACTGATAAAAATCGGGTAAGAGTAATTAACATTTAAGGGCTTGCAATCGTATGCATACAATTAAATAGTTTACTGTTGATGGTTATCCAACGAGGCGGGTAACAGATGTCACATCATGAGATATTGATGTGACGCTAAATATTTAAAGTCTGATTCATTTGAGATATTTTGTTCCATTTATAGTTTTAAAATATAAGATTCCACCCAAGAATGTTTTGGTTGTTATGTTCTCGTTTTAATTGTAACTGGTACCAAACATATTATTTTCTCACTCAATTTTACAATGAACGCTACCTAAACTTCCGAAATTAAACCAACAAAAGTAAATTTCAAGTCAGGTTAAAAATACTTAAGCCTTTAGATTCAACTCCACGTAGAACGTCTAACAAAATGCCTCACATACCTGTAACAAAATACATAATACAAACAACCTACAATTTTTCGCTGAAAGTCACGAAATTCCGCTACAAATTTTTATCAGACTAAATGTTTGGGAGAGAAGCGTTTGCAAAGCAAAAATACTTTTTTTCCTTTAACCCTGCGCAGCCTAGTCTTTACAGGTCTCTTGACATTAAACGTGACTTTGGGTTTGTGTTGGCTTTATAAATTGTGATATAAACTGAAGGATATAAATAGACGAGCGGTATTTTTTTTAAATTCTTCTTAGTCTTGTAGTGCCTCTCCAACTAGTAAAGGTTGGCAGTCAGCTATTTTTTCATTTAATTATCTGCAACCGATTTCTGGCGAGACTGAAAAGTTCTGCCGCACTCGTCATCCCAGTCCACTCGCATATATTGTGCAACCACGATTTCTTTCTCTGACCAACTGATCTTTTGTCGGCGACTTTGCCCATCGTTATGAGCTGCAGGACTCATATCTGGGGTGCCTAAGCACATGGCCCAGATAGGTGTAGTATAAGTAAGTAGTAGTAACTTAGACTACTACTTACTTATTTTTTGAGATAGCGTACTGTAAATTGTCCGGAGAGAAAACTCTGAATTAATCTGCCCAAAATTCTCGTTACGTTTAAAATTGTAGGCTAGTATATTTTGTATTAGTTTCCCTCATGCTATTCTAGTAAAAAATATATTTTAAGTAAATGTTATTAGTTTGTGAATATACGCGACTGTGTTTTTCATCATCATTCAGACTTTTGCAGGCTAGGCCTGCTCACCCGCATCGCAATTCAGTTAATATTCAGTCGTTCAATGGACGGATAACAGCTGGAGCATGGTGGCTAGTATACTTAATTCATCCGTTCATTTAGCTAAAGGGTGTATAATACGATGGCCACGTCACCTCAACATCAAAGATCGGCAGGTAAATGTTGGTTCGGCGTTACACCGAAACCGTAGGTTCTAGGCGACTTGGAGAAGGAAATGGACTGTATCTAAAGGATGGCGAGTTCTAGTCGCCTGTGATTGGAATGGGAAGAGGATTGTGAGTGGGTATAGGATATTCTAAGGATGCTGAAGGATGAGGGGCACCTACCTTGTACGTCAGTCCTCTTTCCTTGCAAATGGCCGCCACCTGGTGTTTTCGAGATGAAGCTGCTTGATTCACTCCACTACACAAATCACTTTCACTCGCGAACGGTTTTGTATAAGCGGTAATAATTATAGCGGTGCGGTGCGGTATGGCGGACACGTTTTATTCTAGACTGTTCAGACAAAGGATCGCTCGCATTGGACAAGCAAGCGAAGAACGATTGACGTCGATGTAATTAATTATCGATAGAAAGGTAGATGGTGCTACCAAATGTATCAACTTATGATATATTGCTGTATCGTTCACTGCTATCCATCATCATCAGCCTTTAACAGTCCAATGCTGGACTAGGCCTCTCCTTTGAAAGGAGGAAATGGCCTCGCTGGCCAAACGGGTTGGTATAGGGATTGAATCAAGTTTTCCTTCTCTTACAGTGCTGTTCTCTGCGTAATATGAAAAGAAAAGAAAAGAAAAGAAAAACACATTTATTCTATTTATGAAGGCACATACAACATATAGCGGGATTAGTACCGGAACCACCGGAACTAACTTAATTATGTACTAACTTAACCTAACATAAACAGAATCGGATCCCAACTCAGCATAATGCCATCTTACAACACAAGATGGCGCTGGTATTCTGTTGGGACCGTTTTTATAAATAAATAAATAAATAAATAAAATAAATAATAATATATAATGGACACCAGTCAATAAAAATATACATAACTAATATAACTCAGATTCCAGATAAACTTACAAAAATGAGCAATTGACAAACCTCCACCATGGTCACCCGTCTATGACGCGTACGCGCACGACTATTTATTATCTGTGCACGCGCTGAACGCGCGGAGTTCAAATGTTCAAAATAGACGCCAAGCCAATGTCAGATCACCATGAAGGAAAATTGGAAACTGAGGAAGGAAATTTTGAATAAACATTGGAGACAATTCTTTACGCGGGAAGCTTGTATTGTGAACCATAACAATATAAATCGGCTCGTTTGTGCTACGTTTTTGGTGTTAATTGTGCATCAGAACATGATAATTTTAATGAAGTGCATAACACAGTTTGACTCATAACACAACACAAACAATTTTGCTCAGAAAATCCAATAACTCACAAACTAGGTCTTTGGAGATAATGTATCAAACACTAAACACGTCGCTGGCCGGTTGAATGGCTAGACAGTGGGACTGGATTGTTTTGCTTAGTCGTGGTAAGTGTCTAAATCTGTAGTTGTTGATTTAGCAGATGTAGTTTGTAATGTCTACTGAAACTGTAACTTGATTTCAGGTTTCTTATAGGTGGTGGCAGGTCGTTCCAACAATGTGTTGCAGTAATTTTAAAACTACCACGAAAAGCAGCTGTTCGGTGTCTAGGTGTAACTAGTAAGTAAGAAGACCCTCTAGTATTATGTTTATTTAGTTCACTGGACCATGTTAGTTTTTTATAGAGGTAAGTGGGCCTGCCTGTAGAGACAACACCGAAAAGAAGTGAGGCCAAGTGAAGTTTTCTACGCGATGTCATTCTCAAAATTCTATTTTTATTGAGAAAGGGTGTAATATGAGAGTGAGGTGGGACATTGAAACAGAATCGAGCACAGGCATTTTGCACCCGTTGTATGAGCCTTTCCGTTCTGCTTAGTAGACATGCACCATACACTGTATCTGCATAGTTGAGCTTGGACAAGATCAGGCTTTCACACAACATAATACGCATGTCTTCACTGATATAGGGTCTTCCTCTGTCGGCTCTGACGACACTCATGGGATGATATGGGGTGGTGACATTCCGTATTCTTAATCCGTCACCACACGGAAACTACTTCACTGCTATTGAAGGCTCCTAAATGAAAGCCACTTAGACAAATTTTGAGCAACCACATGCAGCTTTTCCACCACCACATGATCAGACACCTTTTGGCCCACTCAAAAATCTGTAAATATATTGAAATAACTATTCCTACCAGACATTAATACTATACTGTTTCTCAGAGACCCTGTATACCCGAAATATCCACTTTATTTCAGAGTATTCATCGAGCTCAAAATCTCATTTGCTGCCCTCAACAATTTTAACACCGAAAGTAATATGTCTGCTAGGCACAGTCTTATCTAACTCGGCCAGAAATATTACAAGGCCTTGTGTAAATTATAGGGCACTTCAGAACGGGACACGCTCGATCCCCTCTTAACGTAGTGCTCAGTCCGGTAAGGACATAATTAGGTTCAGTAGCCTGAAACTAAATGTTTGACTTCGAAACGGTGTGTGATTTTGTTAATGTTACATTGAGTAAAAAAATATTGTGTCCAAATTGACTGCTTGCCTACGATTTCCGCTTTCTTACTAACAGGCAGAATTATTATAATGCTCGACGTCCTCTTAATTCAAAAGTTAAATACGATATCGACTGAAACTTACGTAGAGCGTCAATACTCTATAAATTACTAGAAGAATTTTTATGTGATGAACTGGCATCAACATAAGCGACCACTATAAATTTTACACGCTATATAATCGGTGAACTCGTCTCTCTAATCCTTATTTTATGTGTTACTAAAGCCTAGACTTAAGTCGAAATTAGTTGCAGACTAAAACGACACACATAGAAAAAGTTAGCTTCACTCAGGTTATCTTAAATAATAATAGTCCTTTCGTCTGGCGTTAAGTATACAGTATGTCTACTTGGATTTTGACGTCAGATTAAGTAACTAAATATTTAATACGTAACGTACTATTATGCGCTCGACCGAGTTTAGGTTTAAAAAAAAAAAGATTTAATTGTCCTTGGAAATTAGAAATATATTGAATTAAAGAATCAGAAATTACAATACAAGTGAACAGCTCGGCAATCGGACAGAGACTAACATGGGATCATCTCTTGAGTGGCTAATGGGTGTCGGAATAAGCAGAACTGCCTAGTAAAGTGAAATTCGAGTCTGTTAAGCGTTTAGGCATAGGGAGGACCGGGTGTAACACCTCCCCGCCCAAGAGTAAACTTACCCTGACGAGTAAGTTTACTGAAAAATAGGGAAATAGTAGGTTTGGGTAAGGAATTTAGGATAACGCAATTTAACATAAAGAGTCCTTAAATGTTACAATATTTGGACCGAGCTTTAACACAAAATACTTAAACTAGATAACTCTTATTCTAGGACGAGTAGTTTGTACTTCTGTCTCGTCAGGTTCTACTGGCTTTAAATTCATTTTAATACAGTTCTTACAAATAACCTTGCGATAATAAAATGCGAAGAATGCAACTGCTAGAATTAAAATAATCATTGAAAAGGATAGACTAGTCCGAGAAATTACATTAGTTATTAAATTATCATCAAAATCATTAAGAATTTTCTCAGAATCATCAGCAAGGCTTTTGATATGTTTTAAACTTTGTAAATCGATGTTTTTGATAGTAGAAGTAGATAAATTCACGTTTAGTTCCTTAAATTTACTTAATGTGCAACACTTATCTTGTATTAAATTAAAATCTAAATTAATTTTATTATTACTTATATTATATGCTAATTCTGACGTAGATAACAGTTTAATATCTTTGCAAAATGCTGTGCATTGTGGTTTAAGATTTAACAAGCCTGTTCCACTTACAGTTATTTCAGTTGTATTAGTCGGACATTGAATGGACAATTTCGTCATCCCAGATTGTACAAAAATCCATTTATTAGAGCCAAGACTATGCCAGATATTAATATCACCGTAAATAAATTTTGTTTCACATTGAGACGGCAAGTCTTTTACAAATTTAGTTAATAATTCTATTTCACATGTCGGTTCTTGACCCACTGATAGTATCTTGGAGACGTGACAGATCATTAGATTTTTATATAAAGATTTACATTGTGTCATGTCTTGAAATGTACAATAGGCCGACCTTTCTTTATTGAGAGCAATAAAGTTAGTCGTCGGTAAAATCATTGCATAGGAATTAGGTGAATTAGTATCATGTGGCACAGGTGTTGGTATTACTTGATAAAGATTAAATTGGGATTGGTAAACTAATGGAATTCTTACAACGAATATAATCTTATTACTAGTGTAGTAAGGAACTACTTCAGATATTCTTAAAAGTAATACTATATTATTTATATTTAAATCTACAGGGAGTTCTCTAAATTTAGGTAAGTACCTAGTGTTTATTTCTAGCTCATAGAATAGTTGCTTCGGTGTTATAACAGCTGGATGCAGAGTATCACTGTTAGCCGAAATTACGGAGTTAACAATATCCTCGACTTTAAATGATAAGGTGAGTAAACTTGCATGTAACACATTAATTACTTCATTTATTCTATTTCTTAGTATTAATTCATTAGTAGCTACCGTTACATTTTTTAGGCTTAAGGTTAACTGATCAATGACGTCATTCAAATGAGCTTCATTTTTCGAGATAGTATGAAGAGTATCGTTGAAGTTGATTATTGCCGACTTAGAGAGAATAATATTTTGTTTCATTAAAATCGTTAATTGTTTTTCATTTGAATATAGTTTTTGGATGGCGTCATTGTACATTTCAGAGTCTTCTTCATCCATTACTCCAAATACCTTTTTCATGATTGTGCCTATTACAGAAATCCAGGCTGATCGTCTGGATTTAGGTGACATTAAATGCGATATAGCATTGTAATCCCGAGCTATATCGTCGTAGAGTGAAGAGAGAGGTTGCAGCATATTATAACATTGAAAATCTTTGATTGCATCATATTGGTGACACATAAACCTAGATGTTCCTAAAATTACATTTATATTATCCAAATGTGGTTTGATATAACTTAAATCTATCGGAATTATAAAATAAGCGTGGTCACTAGTTATTTTCATAGCACTTATAGGATTAAAATATATCCCAGGGCTTTTATCCAGTTGTTGAACAAGCTCTTGGATGGAGAATGACGCAGGAAGGAATAGTAGAATAGCCCTGAAAAGTTTTGAATATGATAATAAGGTAAATTACTGATTAGGCTGAATGCGGTGTCGCTAATTTAATTTGGTCATAATGGTGTATGACGTGACGCCTGTTAATGAGCAATGTCACTGTATTGTTATCGTGCACTTTTATAATTTTGTATGGCCCTTTCCACTGCGGTGATAATGCTTTTCTGAGTCTTAAGTGATTACGAAGGTATACAAGATCACCAACTTGGTATGATTTGGGCCTTGTGTGAATATCATAATACCTTTTGGATTTCTCCTTAGAGTTATTAATATTTTCGATTGCTTTTTGTCTTGTATGTTTAAACCGATGGATAAGCATTTTCAAATATTCGGGATAGGAGGGTTCTGAAGAAGAATCATAGACTGAGTCTGGAATGAAGGGTTTTTGACCAAACAGTAGTTCGTAAGGCGTATAATTAGTCGTGCAATGAACTGTAGTGTTATAAGTCAGAATACCGGTGTATACGTATTGATGCCAATTGTCTTGATCATTACTCACAAATGACTTGAGATACTCCTTTAAAGTCGAGTGACTGCGCTCAAGGGCACCTTGCGTCTGAGGATGATATGGACTAGACCACAACTGCTTAATTTTAAGGAAATCGCAGGTTCTTTTAAAGAGTTCGGAGGTAAAATTCGTGCCTTGGTCAGTGAGCACAGTCTTTGGTATGCCGAATAGGGATACGAAGTGTATTAAACACTCACTAGTTTCCTCTGCAGTTGTAGATCGTATGGGATAAGCTATAGAAAATTTTGTTAAGTCGTCTTGCAGTGTCAATATGTATTTTAATTTCGCTGGACCTGATTCAGGCAGTGGCCCCACTATATCTAGAGCAACGCGCTGAAATGGGGCTGTAGAGGTTGTGGTAATTTTCATGGGTTCGCGGTTAACTTTTCGAAGTGCCTTATTTTCCTGGCAAAGCTTACAAGATCTCACGTAATTTTCCACGTCATTGCGCATACTTTTCCAGTGGTATCTTTCCTGAATTCTTTTGAGCATTCTAACCGTGCCTAAATGACCTGCTATGGGTATGTCATGATTTTCTTTCAGAATCTTTTTTATTTCACTTAAGGATGGAAAAATAATAGTATTACGATAAATTGTTACAAATATATCTACATTATGGAATATATATAATATAATGTTATATAATTTAGTGAATGAATGAGAATCGAAGGGATTCTTAAAATCCGTAATACTCGTGTTAGATGGTGCATTTATGATTAATTCATTGCGCAGATTCTTAATACTAATATATATATCTTCATAAGTGGCGTTATCAAAATGATTAACTTTAGTAAAGAGTAAATACACAATTTTGCTTTTGTATTCGACTTTTAGAAATGAATACAAAGTTCTTTCTTTGTCGAGAATTTCTTGTTTATTCGCTAACTCATTTAAAATATCTTCTACATATGGGTTACTTTCGTCGAGGTCAATGGATGTAGGGATAATGAGTATTTTGTCGGGACTAGTAAGGACACTGGAGTTAGATTCTAATATTTTGGCATTTGACTCAAAGTTTTTACTGTTCATTGTTCTTAAGAATTGGGGATAATTGTTATCATTGATATCAAGAATTTCTAGAGGGTCGTGGAAAGGATTTTGAGGATTCGATATGTTTCTAGGTGAACTACATGTGGGAGATAGCGGGAAATCAAGCTGTGACGTTGAAGGTAAGTTATGGTAATCGTTCATTGCAGGATTAGTGTTAATCTCAGGATCTGCATTGGCAGTGGATGGTGAACCTGGAGCAGCTTGGGAATTCGCCAAAGGATTCTGCGGTAAGTCAGGTATGTTTAAAGGACTGAATCCGAGATCGAGATTATCGTTAAATGGGCTGATATTTTCGTCGAGGTTAAGAATTCCTTCATTATTTACAGGATTTACAGGGTAGCGAGACAAAGCGTCAGCGGCTGCATTAAGTTTGCCCTTCTGGTAGGCGATTTCGTAATCGTACTCTTCTAATTTGAGTCGCCACCTCTGCAATTTGCTGCTGGGATCTTTGTGATTGAAGAGCCATTTTAAGGGTCTGTGATCGGTGATAATTTGGAATTTTCGCCCATATAGATAAGGACGAAAGGTTTTGCATCCGAAAATTATGGCCAGGAGTTCCTTTTCTGTGGTGCTATAGTTGGTCTCACTTTTATTAAGGGTCCGAGAGGCATAGGCTATAGGCCTATCTTTGCCAATCGGGCCTTGACTGAGAACGGCACCAATTGCGTGATTGGAAGCATCGCATGTCAAAATAAAAGGCAAAGAAAAATCTGGATAGATAAGAACAGGGGCGGAGGTAAGTTTATATTTTAATTCATCAAAAGATAACTGCTGTTGGTTTTCCCACAAGAATAGTGTATCCTTTTTGAGGAGTTGGGTCAGGGGTTTAGCGATTTTAGAAAAATTTGGTATGAAACGGCGGTAATAAGAAACCAGACCAAGAAAGGACTTAATATCTTTTGGGCTCTTTGGTGTCGGGAACTGAGTCACTGCTTTAACCTTTTCGGGATTTGGTTTTACACCATTTTCAGTTATTAGATGGCCAAAATAAGCGACTTCACGTCGGAGAAACTCACACTTGTCTGGCTGAAGCTTGAGATTAAAATCTCGAAGTCTTTGAAAGATTAATGACAGGTTTTCTATGTGGCTACTTAGGTCGTATGAGTATATTACTATATCATCAAGGTACACAAAACAGCGCATACCTTGAAGGCCTGAGAGAGCGGTATTCATCAGCCGCTGGAAAGTGGCGGGAGCGTTTTTCAAGCCAAATGGCATCCTAGTGAATTCGAAGTGACCCTGAGGTACGCTGAAGGCAGTTTTGGGCGCATCTTCCTCGTCAATTTTAATTTGATGAAACCCTGACGCGAGATCAAGGGTTGAAAAATACTTGCTCCGGCCAAGCTGATCTAGAATTTCTGATATCTGCGGAATTGGATAGCTGTCGCCAATGGTTACGTCATTTAACTTCCTATAGTCAATGACTATGCGCCACTTACGTTGACCTGAAGCGTCTAGCTTTTTTGGTACTATCCAAATTGGGGATGACCAAGGGGATGTAGAATGTTTAATGATATTTTGGTCGAGCATTTGGCCAATTTGTTTATTAACTTCTTCTTTGTGCACCTCTGGGAACCGGTAAGACTTGACATTTATAGGGTTTTGAGCAGATGTTATTATTTTATGTTTCAGTGCATTAGTATGGGAAAGTTTGTCACCGGGCACATGAAAAATATCAGAGAATTCAGAGCAAATGTCGTTAAGGGCGTTAGCTTCTTCAATGTTAAGATGGGAAGTTCTAAGAAGATTAAGGACTTCTTGTGTTCGAGCATAGGCATTAGTTTCATTGTCTACTGTGGTGGTGTAACAATACGATTTTTCCAAAGGGCTAATAGGTATGAGATTTATATTTAAATTGGAGTTTAAAGTTACAGGTGCTTCAGAAACATTTACAACTGATATATTAACTCTGTTGTTTTGTTTTACGGACACTAAACAATTGGCAATTAATAAGTCTTCGTGAATAAATTGATCTAATACAAATCCTTCTTTCACTTCGGGATTTGCGACGGAGCATTCTATTACAGTTTCAGATCGAGGTTGAATTGTATAAACTGGGTGACTAAAAATGAGATCAAATTTGATGTCTTTAATTTTTAATATGTGTTCATTATAGTCTATTGTGCAATCGAGGTCATTCAGTAGATCACTTCCTATAATTCCATCATATGATAGGCAAATTTCATCAACAATATGAAATTCATATGATATTATCGGCTCTGAATTAAGTGTCAATTGAATATTGCCTACAGTTCGTATTGTATCATCACCGGCATCTATACCTTTTAATAATATTTGTTTTTCTCCTAAAGGGGGCATTTTTACAATAGAAGATTGTTTAAGAAGACAAACCATTGAACCAGAGTCTATCAGAAATTTTAACGGGGCGTTGGAAATGTCGTTTTTTATTACGATATGAGGTAGAAATCGTTTCGTGGTGTTGGACATAACCTCGTAGATTTTCTTTTCACTTTGAATTTGGGGGTTGGTAATCAAAATAGAAGGTTGTGTTTCAGGTATAGTATCAAAAAATGGTATACTATATTTTCTGCTAGGATGAGAACCAGTGTTGCTAACTGCAATATTGGATTTAGGAGTTAAAATAGTACGCTTTGATTTAGTAGCATGAGAATAGGATTGGGCGAGTGATATATTAGGTTTTGTGTTTGAAACAGTGGATTCAGTGGATGAGTTTATTTGTTGAGTACCCGAGACAGTGGATTTGGAAAGTGTACTAGATACAGTGTGATTGGTATTGGAAACAGTGGTTAAAGATTTTGGCAATGATACAGTGGTATTGGTACCGGAGACAGTGGATGTTGCAAAGGATACAGTGGATTTAGTATTCAGTGTGTCGGCTTTTCTAACTATATTTCCCGTGCGACACTTGTCGGGAAATTTTAATAGTTTAAATTTTCATCAGAACTTTCGCCGGGTTGGTTTTCATCACGATTTGTACACGAATATGATTCGTGGATATATTTTACGTCCCGGGGATGGTCAGTACTATTATTGTTACTAGGGCCAGGCTGATAGGTGTTAAGATTTCGGTTGCGATTATTATTAAATTGGCGCTTGCGACAGTTTTCGATGGTGTGTCCAATGTTTTTGCAATACCTACAAATGACGCCACTTGTATTCATTGGACCACCTTGGAATTTACGAGGCTGAGGGCGGCCTTGATTCTGAGTCGGGTACCTAGTAACGTCACGGTTGTATCTAGCATTGTCACGACTTTGAAACGTCATGAAATGTTTTCGAGAATTCAAAAATATCTTTTCTTCTTCACAAGCGTAATTAATCGCGTCCGATAAAGATTCAGGGTCACGACAGCGCACAATTGTTGAGACTGATGGATGAAGTCCAGTAACAAAAGTGTGAAGTGCTAGATCTTCCATTGCGGCGGCACGGCCAGCCAGTTCTCCTTTCTTTTCTGTTTTTTTCTTTGAAGTTGGAACCGTCAAATTAATTTCGGATAATAATTTAGACAAACAAGTTTCAACTCGTAATGCGAACTGGTTAACCGTCTCTTTCTGTTCTTGTCTACATTCTTGTAATTCCGTGAGCAGGTAAGTGTAATGCTTCCGGTCTCCGTATACATTTTTTAGAAAATTTTCTAGTTGCTCAAAGTCCTCGAACTCCTTCAAAGAGCATGCCGTTTGAGCTCTGCCTTCCAACTGACTAAGAATAAATTTAAATAAAATTGGTTTCTGAACGGTGTTGGCTAGCTCTATAGCATTTCTACAGTTGTTTAGAAATGGGTTAAGTAATTCACGAGTGCCATCGAATTTTGAGATAAATTTTATCAGAAAGTTAATATTTACTTCAAGAGTTTCGCCAGATGCAGAGGCACCCTCTTCCTTCAGAATGGGTTGTTTGCTCATGTTTGAAAATAATAAAAAGTATGAATAAAAGTAACGAAATTATTTAAGTTATGTCTCAAGGTTATAACTTGATTTATAAGACGAGCTTAAACTGAGCACTGTACCACGCCGTTATCTATTCTCCGAAGCTCGGTCACTGGAAACGTGGGCGGAAGCGATATCGCTGCTCACGGTAACTTATAAATTTATAACAAAGGTTTGGAGATATGGAGTTGTAGTTAGTAAATGATATTAGGATGAAAAGACAATGAAATGTAAACAAGATTTCACAAAATAGTAATATAAAGAAAACAGACTCGTGTTAAACTTAGTTCTAGAATGTATATACTATATGTTTTGCACTTCTAATACGATGTTTTGTTGGGTTTTCGATCACAGCTTAACACAGTCCGAAGATATAGAAATAAAATAACTCACAGGATCGGCAGGAACATTGTTAAATGATTTCAGGTTGTAGAAAGTCCTTGCGGCTGATGCAGAGAAGACTCGGCGTGACGATACGACGACAGGTAAGCAGAAATGTCCCAGGGTTACCGTGACTTTGGGTAGTTTTCGGTGATTGTGACTGCGTTTCGTCGGCTGAGCGCAAGGGTGAGTACACAAGGTCTTTCTTTTCAGGCTTGCACGTCGGGTCTCTAGTTTCGTGTTCTTTTCGCCGAGTTTGGTAAGTATAGAATAAATATTTATTATTATAGACTGCAGGTTTACAGGACACACAACAGGATTTGCTCAACCGATTGAATAGTTATATTCGTATTTGTTCACTTTTACACTTATAGAGTTAGTTTTCTTCACAAGGTTAAGCTCAATTTGGTAATGAATCACAACAAAAGATTTACACGATATTTGAACAAGGAGACGTTTCCGAGGGACTTCTCAAATCCCCTTGAGCTGCCACCAAATATTATGCGCTCGACCGAGTTTGGGTTTTTAAAAAAAAAGATTTAATTGTCCTTGGAAATTAGAAATATATTGAATTAAAGAATCAGAAATTACAATACAAGTGAACAGCTCGGCAATCGGACAGAGACTAACATGGGATCATCTCTTGGGTGGCTAATGGGTGTCGGAATAAGCAGAACTGCCTAGTAAAGTGAAATTCGAGTCTGTTAAGCGTTTAGGCATAGGGAGGACCGGGTGTAACAGTACGTACTAAGTACATATAAATAAAATTGAAGTGTCTGTCTGTAACTTCAAAATAAGTATGTTTTCTCAAGTTTTTGTTATTGTTTAGTTGTTTATATGGAACCAAGCCGTTATTATTGAAACGCGGCTTTGCCGATTTTTGTGAGACATTGACTAAAAATAGAAGAATATATTTAGCAGTATATTTAGTAGTAATTTATCCTAGAAACAATTAGACAATCAGGAAAAAAATAGTTACAAGTTACACAACAACTTTCTGGAAAAGTGTAGTGGAACGCGTTTTAAACCACGGGAAACAGCTAGTCTTAAAATATAAATATATTTGATATGCAGTGGTATGCAATAAACAAAAAAAAATAGCTCACTCGATTACCACCTAAAACTCAGTTTCGTAAATAATAATAATAATAATATTCTACCACATTCACACAACACCATCTAGTCCCAAACTAAATACATTACGTTATTCTCACAAAGATTAAAATACCATTGAAACTTTGATATTACTTAGTAGTTCAGTTTGTTAGATGAATGTACAAAAAATTTTTTTGTTTTGTTTACTTTAAATGTGTTTTGAGAGTAATGTTTTTTTTATCAAGTGTTGATTCAACATATTATAATGAATATAATATGCAAATTTTTAGTCGTCTATTGTGATAACGAATGAAGCAATTTTAATTACGCTTCGAACGACCCTTTTATAGCAAATGGCGCTTGCAACGATGCCGACATTTTGGATACCCAAAATTAAAGTACGTGGTACATATCTATATTATAAAAATATGCTGAATTTTGCTTAGTTTAATATGAACTATAATAATAAACTATAATCTGGTGAAAATCTTCCGATTTATTACCTAAAGTGGCTGTGACATACGGACAGACAGACAGACAGATAGATATGGCGAATCTATGAGGGTTCCGGTTTTTGTCATTTTTGGCTACGGAACCTTAAAAAAAGGGGTCTGAAAGTTTAATACGATGAGTCATGCGTGATACGTGCTTTCAACAGTAGATACCTATTTAAAAAAAAAAGTGAAGGCTACTGCACACCTAATGCTTAGCGAATTTGTCACAGGGATATAACAATGATTTCCAAGATCTTTCAAAGTAGTATGCAAAAAAAAACATTTCCATGCTTATGCAACTAGGTATATATGATATTGAGTTTTACGTTAATAAGATTGATCCTCCATTGAGCCAGTTCATTAGAAAGCACAAGCATAATGGTCATCCTACACGTACCAGCATATACCGCAACCGCAGACATTTGAAATTTTGCATACAGATTCCTAACAACGTGTACCTATAAAGATACGATGAAAATGTGGCATGACTGCATGAGTCTTAAAACCAAGATGGCTCAAGGCTGAGTTAGGATCCTATTCTTTAATCCAAAATTATATTTTTTTTTATTTCTTTGTATGTTGACTTACTTCATGCTATATTAATGTTTGCAAACATAATTAATATTACTTAATTCCTTTCTTTACGTATTTTACCCTTCCTTGTTCCCTTGGCAAAAGTTGTGGGCAAACATTTTATTATTGCATATTTTCACAAACCACTCAGTACCCCGCACATAACAAACACAGTCATAGCCTCACGCCTCGTTCAACCGAAATGAGACAAGCTGAAATATATGAAATTTGTTAATGCCATCCGTTATGACGTGGTGGATACATTTGAAATAACGCGTGACTTTGCCGATTTGTCTGCGACGTGTCTGGCTTGGTTCGGGGCTTTTTAACATCTTATTGAACGTGATATTTGTATCAGGCCATCTTTGTAAGATATATTATTTCTCTGTTTGAGGCGGTAAGGATAATAATATTATTTCAACATCTGTGCGTACCAATTTTAGCCCTTGAGATAAAATTTTTGTTTTCACTAGGTCTGACGAATCTGTAGATAGGTAATTATATATCCTTAATTATTGAAGAAGAAATATATTTTAATCAAGTTCTTGACCATTTTCTCGGCACATTATCGGATTTCTTGTGACTGCTGAGCAAAAGTCATATTTACAAAAAAAAAAAAACGAACATATCTTTGCAAGGAATCGACCTAAACTCTTCACCATATGCAAACATAAAAGCAAACCACGTTTTGAAATGTATTTTTATTTAATCGCATTTGTAAAAAGATCTATCTTGAATCTATCCCTTTATTACCGACTAGATGATGCCCACGGTTACACCCACGTTATTTATGGCTACTGCTCCGCTGCCGTGGCTCATGGCGTGATGTTATGTAGCCTATAGCCTCCCTCGATAAATGACCTATCTAACACTGAAAGAATTTTTCAATTCGGACCGGTAGTTCCTGACATTAGCACGTTCAACCAAACAAACAAACTCTTCAGCTTTATATATTAGTATAAGATACTAGCTGACCCAGCGAACTCCGTATCGCCTTTTTAAGAAATTGTATTTAATTCCCTTTTTTCCAAGCCCCTTTTGCCAAAGTTACCATTGGCTTAGTGCTTAATCTCTTATCATTTCAGTCTATATATGATAAACAAACAAACATTGTATTTTATATAATATTAAATTCCCCATTCCTTAAAATATCGGAGACGATACCCATATCGACATCAGAGACGATACCCATATTGATTTTTTTAAATTTTCCCATCCGCCATCTTTGATTTCCCATCCGCCATCTTGAATTACGAAACAGATGTCGTATTTGAATTCCCCATCCCTTTAAACACGGACACGGAGACGATACCCATATTGATTTAAAAAAAAATCCCATTCAGCATCTTTGATCACAAAATAGATGGAGTTTTGAAATTCCCCATTCCTTAAAATATTGGAGACGATACCCATATCGACTATTAAAAAATCCCGTCCGCCATTTTTGATTTCCTATACGCCATCTTTGATCACGAAATAGATGTTGTATTTGGATTCTCCATCCCTTAGATCATCAGAGACGATACCCATATTGATTTTTTAAATTTTTCCCATCCGCCATCTTCGATTGCCCATCCACCATCTTGAATCCCGAAACAGATGTTGTATTTGGATTCCCCATCCCTTTTAACATCGCAGACGATACCAATATTGATTTATTAAATTTTTCTCATCCGCCATCTTTGATTTCCCATCCGCCATCTTTGATTACGAAATAGATATTGTATTTCGATTCCCCAACCCTTGAAATATCGAAGGCGATACCCATATTGATTTTTAAAATTTTCTCATACGCCATCTTTGATTTCCCGTCCGCCACCTTGGATCACTAAATAAATTGCATATCAATAAATCAGCGTCCCTAAAATCTCGAAAACGATTCCCATACAGATTGTATCCTATTCGTTTAGCCTTTTTTGCCTTTGACCCAACCTCGTTTGACCATTTTAGTATTTTTGTCTGGCCCCTAAAAGTTGTGGCTTAATTTTATAATAGCCTATAGCCTTTCGGAATAATTGGGCTATCATAGGCAATAACAATTTTTAAAATTCGACTGCTAGTTCCTGAACTTAGCCGACATTATCTTTTAGCCTTTTGCCCGGCCCCAAAGGGTCAAAGCGTTATGTTATATAGCCTACAGCCTTTCGGAATAACTGGGCTATCGTAGTTCCTGAGATTAGCGCGTTCAAACAAACAAACAAACTCTTCCGCTTTATTAAATGAGTATAGAAGATAGATATCGTTTTAACTGTTTAAGAAATATAACTGCAAAAAGTATTTACACATACAAACTACTTAGTACTAAGACTTAGTATTAGGTACTCAAAATGTTATCCGGTATCTGTGACGTTTCGTTAAAGTGGCCAAAATGGCGACTGTTATTTGTCTGTCAGAAACATTAAAATTTAAAAAAAAAAACTCGACAATTCGAATTTTGCGGATATATGTTGTCGACTCGAAATCTTTATTTTTAATGTTTTATTATTCAGGTAAGGTTTCGATGTACTCCTTGACGAAACTGCGATAGCAGCGCAGTCCGTCGGTTCCAATGTGAAACATTCCAATATCCACAACTACTTACAAATTAAAAATTAAGTAAAAAAACATTTTCCAGTAGACTAAATTGTGAATCTAAACCATTCTCAAGTACCCTTGAACACTCACAAAAAATTTCATCAAGATCGGTCCAGTCGTTTAGGAAGAGTTCAGTAACATACACACGCACACAACACATAGTATATTATAATACTAATAGATATCAGCACATGGTATAATATGATACTCCACCACACGTCTGCAAAAGTAACTTATGATCACGCGTCTATTCCGTAGTTAGTGTCAATCATGATGAAAGGCGACTGCCCACTCACGCGATAAAAACTACATAAAACGATATCATCTGTACCTACAGTAGATACAGTTTATGACCTGACATCGTAAGCAATACTTCTGATGGAGGATATGATAAACATCAAACAGGAACCATGATTATAGTCACAAAATAAGGTTATTTAGGGTCATGAAATAGAGAAAGGTAAAGGGAGACTAACTGCTACGCAGGGGGCCTCAAGTTAAAAATCAAGGGGGGCACCATCAACTTTTCGGAGTAAAATACAAATTAAATTGTCAGTTATCGCTTGCTCCGTGCTTTGCTCCCGATCTCGGCTATCATGACGATAGTTGACTGTTAGATGATAGTTGTACTATTGAATAAACCAATGCTGGTCTAAACCGTGGAATATTGCTAGCCCTTAAGGTCACGGGTGTCAGATGGTAGTTGCTCTGATATTGCAGTTTAATTGCTGCTTCAAACGCCATAAGACAGCGTATTTACGTATGCGCGTCTTTATGATATCAACCAATTATATGATAAAAATGAGTTCTGCCATACTGACGTATTTACTAAACAATTAACACGACTGTTACGTACGCGCTTTACGAATTTGCATTTTAATATTAGTTTAATATTACCAGAATATTTATAATTAAGTATGTTATCTTAGGTACTGCCAAACACACAATAGAAAATACCTGTAAAAGAACCAAAATCTCTTAAGAACTAAAACGCCTGGAGGTGTCTAGACATGCCTAACTTAAACCACAAACTTTCACTAACAAAATTATTCAAAGTATTAGGCAAATATTTTGGATGCTGATAAATGCGTTTGCTATTCGGATTTATTGTCTTGTTCAACGTCTTAAAGGATTTAGACGATGTTTATGCGGTCAACGTGGTGTAAACAATCTGCAAGATTTGAACAATATAATACTTTACGCGTTATATTCTAAGATGGCGGCTGCATGGGTGAAGTACGGCGTTGCTGATCAGCGGAGTGAGACTTACAGCCATAATACCCACTTGAATACAAGTTAAGTATGTACACACGTACACACATTTGTATCCCTGAATTAATGGCATGAAAAGGTAAAGACTGGCAGCTAAATTTAAGGTATTTTTTTACAATAATAGGTATTTATAAATTTTACAGGTAGCAGGTTTATACGAGTATGTGTGGGAGTGACCACATATTGGTCAATTGTATGGTGGATACGTTTGATCGTTAGCATAATATCTGTATACATATATTATGATGTGAAAACCGGAAATTATTCAATATTAACTCAATAAGTTTACCTAGTATTCTTTACGATATTTTACAGTTGGTTGTCAATAATATGTATGAAGTTCGTAGTTCAACGACATGCTGAAAATTTTGTTGCTTATCGTGATTTACTAAGTTTTTAACAATGTAACACAGTCTTTTCAATAAAGTTTTCTCGACGTAACGAAGTAAGCTTTAACAAAGTTTAAGCGAATCATCAGTCTATCAGTACTAAGGAACGTTAGTGGCGCATTCGATTGGCTTCCTTCGATAGCATGAGAAAACTACTTCAATACAATGTACGACGTGTTGCAAGGAATGAAGTTCCATTTCAACGCGCTCTAGATTGCTTCGCTGGAGGTGTGAAGTGAAGCATTTTAGACAGCTGCTCAACGAAGCACTCTGCACACTTCGATAAATTCACAAACCATTCATCACCCAAGAAAACTTTGATTCTTATTTAATGTGTAAATTGTGTAATTATCAAGTTTTGAGATTCAAGTAACAATTCAATTATTAGACTAAATTGGGATTAAATAATTTGCGTGACTAGTTTTGCGTTCGCAGTAGAAGGCGTCACAATCTGAATTGTATAATGTCATGTTTTTCTGATGTTATCCATACGAATTTTGAATTTTTTTAAGGCTAAAAAAGACAGCTATAGCCTAGCTATAGCTTCAGTTGAATATATGAGAGCGTTTTTGATAATAAGGTTGTCTTGGTTTTGTCGCTAATTCGTGTGTAAAAGATATTTCATACTGCATTACAAGTACACTTGGTTTCTATATAGTTAATTAAGGGTTGTTGGCGTGAGCACAATGTAGATAATTATCAACCTTAACCGAAAGTTTGCAGAAAGATAGAATATTATTAGTGTCGACAAACAAAATATATCCCCTACGGTATACCTATTACGTTTTGGAAGTAATCTAAACGGATATGTTATGCTTGTTGTCTAATGTTTTTTCCATGAAGTCATTTGATCCCAAACTAATCAGAAGTTGTAGTAAGCCAGACAACACTTTCTTATTTCTTACTTTTTTTAAATACAACTCCTTCACTAGCTGTCAGTCCTGTGTCGTGTGGCACTTAACAAACCTTCAGTCAACAAACACAACGAATACCTAGATTTGAAACAACATTTTATGGATCACACAAAATGTTGTCTCAAGTTTGAATCAAACTCACGACCCGCAGCGCAGTGCCAAGCGACAAGGCGACCACATAAACCATTAAGCCGCGTGGTCAAACGCGGCACAAATAATCGTACTCATCAGACAAAGCCTTTTCCTTAGTGAGAATCGCATCTATGACGTAACTAATTGTTGTATACCTATGTTGAAAATGCCACTACTGTGCTGAGGCTAAGTATTGCTTCTATCAATCAGACACCCTATGTATACACGTGTCAAGTGACCAACCACCTAGCTGAAGCACATCATGTCGAGTCATACGAAGCAAAATAATACCTGGGAAACGATAAAACTTTTTAGACTTTAAAATGTTATAAGCCGCAATGTAAAGCGCGTGCGTCCAATGCTCGAGATACCTACCTATTTATGGGTGTCACACATGGGTGGACATTATTATATTGGCGCGAGAAATGCATCGATATTGTAATAATTAGAAGGAAAAAATGGTGATTTGAGCCTCAATATCTCCTAAAGCAATAATTCCCCGGGTATGTTTTAGTTTTCGTTAAGGGATTTTTTACATCGTGTATATGCAGTACAAAGCCTTCATTATAGAAGACCGCTGGATACATAATTAAGAGGTATAGAAATTTTATTACACTTAATTGTAAAAAAAACCTATATCTAAGACATTGTATTGATAACTATAACAAAGCCTTAATTAAACAGCCTCCATGTTACTATCCTCCAACATATGAATCTTCATCAAAATGTCACAACGTCGACCGTGAAATTTACGTAACCCCGTATTTTACAGCCTCCGTATTTCATTACAAAATTATTATCGCTCCACACAGCCCTTTGGAATATACTAAGATGTGTTAAGCAGGTTTCGGCTTATATTGAAGGGAGTACTGAAGGTTGCGAAGGCTTTCTCCTTGTGCAGTGTTATGGAAGCTAATTCGTATGTAAGTGGGTCATTAAGTGATGTCAGCGTTCCGGCCCACGCTGAGGATTGAGTCTTGTACCCGACGGGCGTTATGACTTTTTGTTAGTTTCTTGGGATGTGTTTAGGTCCTTTCATAAAAGATACTGTGAATTATTAAAATTTTAATTATAGCTTGCCCAATGCCTCGAAAAGCACGTTAAGCCATATAGGAATGTAAACTTTCGTGTTCATTTAAACTTATTTAAAAAAAAAACTATAGTATGTCGTAATCGGGTACAGTGCTATAGCGATAACAGTGATAGTGGTGTTGTACCCAAAAAACGAATAACAAAGCGGGTAGACCGTTTCACTTGCTCAAAACTCGAGTTATACCTAGGCACCTCGAGAAAAGTACACCCTAAAGTACACAGCAGCCGCGATCGTGCCGCAGTCACGAACGGTGACGGTTTTTGTAGCAGTGTTCTTTATTTAAATAATAATTGTGGCGACGAGTTGTAGACTATCGACCAGATCAGACCAGATCATACAGATCTATCTTTTGTTCGAATATTGAATTCCGTAGCTAATGAAAAATAATTAAAACCGCACAATATACTACGGAATTCAATCTTCGAATTAAAGATAGATCTGTAGATTTTAGATTCGTTTTTTACAGTTTTTGACATAAGCTCCATACAAAATATGTCAAACATGAATCTAAAATCTACAGATCTATCTATAGATCGAATATTGAAAATGGCAAGTCAGCTAAAGATAAGATTTTTCAAATTCAATTTCAAGTTTAATCCTTAACTTATGCGTGAATAAATCGAAATTTGATTAGCTTAACCCCTTATTGCATGAATTATGAAGGAAGTTACTAAAAAAATTTTTTTTTGGTGAAACCATGCTTAAGAATCTTTCGTGAACATAAATTACACAAATAAAAAAATATATGTTATTATTTATGGATTTACATCACGAAGCCATATCTGGACTACTATGCATTCAAGTTGAAAATATAATTATAAGCCACGCCAATATTTAGGCTTCACATGCACAGTTGTTACAATTTTTCAAAATCTTTGAACCAGTTCCGTGTATGTTTAGAAACTTCGCTTAGTTTTTTAACAAAGTGTAGTGACAACGATGTAATACCCGTAGGAGTGCGCATTAAACCGCGTAAGGACATTCCTTATTCCGATGGCATTCTACATAACGCCAGTGTTCGTCTTTTAAGACAATTAATCCGTAACGTCGGTACGAGCTAGGTGTTGTACAGTGTGACCTATTTAAAGTGCATACAGAGTGTAGTAAAGTGCTTCCAAACAGTGACTTTAGCTTGTGCGATCGTGTAACGTATACCCAATCTAGTCGCATTAACGATCTGCGTACTAAACGGCGCAAGAAAAAGTTTGATAAATTGATAAACCATCGGGAGAGGGTAACTGGCAAAAAGGAACACTCCACCCAACAGCAAACGGTAGTCAATTTATCAGATTATGTTATTGATAGCGCGACACAAAGCGTATTGGCGAAAGGGTTGAATTATGCATAGTCATAAGTAGCATAGAAGAGGTGATAACGCGTAACAAGTTACCGTCTAACGACGCGGATACACTTAGACAGGATGTTGCCGTTATTTTACGCAAGTCAAAGCCGCCTAAACCCAATATTTCCACAGAAGAGCGTCAAGCACTAAAAACGCTGCGTGATAACACGAATATTTTAGTGCTAAAGGCCGACAAGGGAAACGCCACTGTGGTAATGAATACTTGTGATTATGACTGTAAGATAAGGAATCTGTTTAGTGACACATTAGTATACAAGGCAGTGTCATATAACCCGACCACTAGAGTGACAAAACGCATTCGTGTCTTAATTAGGGACCATAAAAACTTATTTGCGGAAGACGTGTTTGAACGGTTACATAAACCTCAAATTGTGCAGCCGCCTAAGATGTACGGCTAACCCAAAGTACACAAGACCAACGTACCTTTGCGACCTATAGTGAGTCAAATAAATTCACCCACATATGGTTTGGCGAAACACATAAGCAAGGTACTACAACCGTTAGTAGGCAAGACGCACTCTTTCGTGAAGGACTCTCGTCACTTTATAAAAATTATCAAGAGCACGAAAAAGGAGCCAGACGAGGTGATGGTGAGTTTTGATGTGGAGTCACTATTCACCAATGTTCCTGTTCAAGATTGCCTTGAGGTCATACAGGGGAAATTAAGGGAAAACGGTCTGTCTGACGAATACACTGTTCTGCTTAAGAATTGTTTGGATGGAAACTACTTCTTATATCGTGGACATCTACCTCCAGATCGATGGAGTGGCTATGGGTAGTCCTATAGCACTGGTAATGGCCAACATCTGGATGGAGCACTTCGAGGAATCCATAGACATGCAGGCATCAAATGTAAAGCTATGGAAGAGGTATGTCGATGATATCTTTTGCATCATGAAGGGGAACCAGCAAGACGTGGAACAATTCGCAGACAAATTGAACTCCATACATCCGAACATCCGATTCACATACGAAATGAAGGTAGACGGATCGATACCCTTTCTCGACGTTAAAGCGACAGTGAGAGATAATGGTACCCTTGGACAAACTCTATATAGGAAACCGACACACACAGACAGGTATCTTAACGTGAACTCGCACCACCATCCGCGGCGTTTGGATTCCGTTGTGTCATCGTTAGTGAACAGAGCGAATGACCTGTGTGACCCTGAACAGTTAAATAGTGAACTGTCACATGTTCAAGAGGTACTTAGGCGCAACGGATACAAGAAGAAGATACACCGTCTGAAGAGGAAAGATCGTAGACCTGAAGTAAGCAGAGTGCCGGCTTACATGCCGTATCTAAAGGTAGTGACGGACAAGGTTGGAACAGTACTCAAGAAATACTCCATCAAGACTGTATACAGTCCGCTCTCTAAGATAGCACATAATCTGCGTACCCCAAAGGATGTAATTCCTCTCCAAACACCTGGCGTCTACAAAGTCGATTGCAGCTGCGGTAGTTCATATATCGGGCAGACTAAGCGTACAATCGCTGAAAGAGTAAAGGAACATATCGCAGCTGTGAAACCCCGACATATTAATAAGTCGGCTATAGCTGAGCATTTGTTGGAGTCTGGACCAAACCACTGGATAGAACTGCATCAAACACAAGTCTTATCCACCACTATTAGGTCTTATCCAGTCACTATTACTCCAGGATAGTACGTGAAGCGGTAGAAATCAAGAAATATTACAATTTCAACCGGGAGGGCAGATAAATAGATTATCGGCTACTTGGAATCCAGTCATCAGCAAATGTAAACACCGCCGCAGTGATAAATCTCAACAGTGTGTAGACGTCATTAGTGTAGTGTGTCGGAGTACCGACAGTGCGAACTTAAATAAAGACCAAGTGAAGGTAGGTGCCGAAACCCGCACTTCCACAAACCACGCTCGGTGCACGACGAGCGAAACGTCGGAAACAAATAGGTATTTATACCTCAAATAAATTAATTGTACGCGATTAAGACCGCCTTTTTATTATGTATGAAGCATTAGAAGACTTTTTTTGAGACCATTTTTATTATTTATATATTGTATAATTGCGTATTTTTGTAGTTTTACCTTGTAAGGACCATAAAACATGGCAATATCCATTTCTGTATAGCAAAAACCAGGAATTCGAGTGCATACGAAGCCATATTTGACATACATTATTTTCACGGAAATGCATAGCAAGCCATATTTGGCGTCTGAAAAAAAACACGTCAAAAATCAAATAAAAATAAAAACATATACAAAAACAACTTACTATTACGCTAGTCGATGATTCTAGAAGTAAAAAAAAATTTTGATGATCTCAGTCACCTTATTACTATTATTTTTCACTGATAAAAAATTAACTAAAACATTGTAGTTAACTTGCTGGCCTTGTCATGAAATAACATCAAATAATTTTGACACAGATGACTTACCACGCACAAAAAAATTACATGGTTTTGACGAAGAAATTCTTCATAAGTTACACTTAATTTTGCTATAATTCAAATGTTAGTTATGTTGGAAAAAAATAATAAACTTTAGAAACCACCAATGGCTTCATATGCGGGAAGGGGTTAATTTATTATTATGTTGATATTTTTAAAAACATATTGATATGCTTGTAGTAATAATGTATACTAGCAGAACATTTTTATCTCCGTTATGGATAATGTATTATTTCATTGAAGTCTATGATTAGTAGTACCTTAAGAGTTATTTTTAAAATGAATGCGGATATGAATCTGCTTAATGTAAAGTCTTCTTATCTGATTTTTATTTGTTTGAATAAAAAAATAATAATATCAACAGTCACAAAAGCAGACATTTTCGAGTAGGTAGATGTAATCTCACAGAAAATCGACGTAAAGTAACAGAATCTAAGCTGTTGCGTTTCGTTCGGTGAGTGAGAGTGCCGGAGGCCCTATTCCTTCTCCCTCATCCCACTCAACGCACTTGTGACTCCTGTGGTGTTGCTTGTGTCCATGGGCGGCGGTAATTGCTTACCATCAGGCAATCCGTCTGCTCGTTTGCGGCCTTATACTATAAAAAAAAAATTAAAATACTTGGGGCGGGCGGCCCAATCCCTTGTTTGCATCCGGCGCGTCTGTAGGCATATAATTCGGGGAGACGGCCGAGTTACAATACTATTAGATTATATTACCGTGCCTCATTACATCCGTGAGCATGGCACTTGCAACAGCGCCAAAATATCGGTAACTCCAAACAAAGGTACGTGATATATATCCCGAAGGACAATTTAAAATAACGTTAAGCCATGTTATGAAAGTCGTCGATATTCGTCATAGGGTCCTAACCTAACTTGTCCAGGTCTGAGTCATGGAAGTTCACTATCCGTTTGTGTTACAGAAGTCAAATGGCAGTTGCTTTATAGAAAAATCAATATTTTGTGAAATCTGGTTAGACTAGTAAGCCCATCCATGGGAGAACGCTAGGACGATGATAATGATATAGGTATAGCGGATAGATGCAGGTCGCTCAGGATTGGTCCATGTGGAAAGCCTTTGGGGAGGCCTATGACCGTCAGAGGACGTCTTTTGGCTGATATGATGATGATGATGATGAAATATAAAAAATATGAAGACCTGGTTTAATGTGCAAATGTTTTGTGAATGCCATATAAAACAGGCTCTGTCTTGCTTAGAATTCACATTGTTTTGTTCAGTGTTCGGTGCGCGTAATCTCATCAAACTTCAATATAGAGACTGATCAGACTAGCAACAAGTAATCTATTTTATATTTCAATAGAATTCATCAACCCTTTATCAAATTTACAGACTACTAACTAACTGAGGCTTCTTTAATAATGTAAATACAGAAAACATGTCCAGAATACTGATAATTGGAACTCGTGACTAAAATAATTGCCAAATGAACGAACCAATGTTACCCAATATTTTGATGAATAAGTTCAATAGTATATCTAATAAATAAAATGTAATACTAATTCTCAAACAAGCATTTTAAATTACAATACAAATAGCGAACACAATAGAGGTATTAGTATTACCCATTTACAAATCACCTTTTAACACGAACCCTTTACATAACAAATATCAGTGGGCAGAGCAAAAAATCAGAGGTTGAGCTGACTTTGATGAATACGTTATATTTGGACATTGAAAGATAAATATTTAATGGGTACATCATACATGTTTATTCAGAAAAACATAAATCGTATCAACAAGCGGCAAGCAGTTGGAAAATACGGGTTAAGAGTTGGGACGGACACGGTCTAACCTAGTTCTGTTACAGAAATTTATTCCAGCAAGGAATACCAATTATGTTTCACACAGTTTGCGAATAGTTCAGTGTAATTTGCAGTCGTAGGGATTTTTGATACGGCTAGCTATTTTGCTGGCATGATTTTATAATATAAGAAATATTAGAAACTCAAAAATGATAAGAGCTGAATAGGTCGTAGCTTCACAAATTATTAGTTTTATCGAGTTGTACTATTTACATTTCGAGTGCTGTAAACAATGGAATAGATCTCATTTTCGTTTATAAACACATAATTGTATAATTATCAAACAATACCGCCTGAAGCCGAATTAAACATTAACAAATAACGCAGCGTATTTAACTGGGGTTGGCATGATATAAGCATAATAACTTTACCTCATTCATAACTTTCTATGCACGAGGTTTCTAATAGAGATATATCTAAAATCTATTCAGACAAGATATAATAGAAAAAACAAAATCTCCATAACATAACAATCATTTTGGGCGGTAAAATATAGACAGACACAAAAAAAAACAATTTAATAAGTTTAGTATAGGTATTCAAGGTATAAACAATTTATAGCATCGCAACTACTTTTCTCCCGTATGTTTCTCTTACTGTAAAGTCCGTTTATTTTAATTCACAATGCAAACTCTTGTTTGTGTTTCACGCGTGTGTAAATTGATATAAAAAAAACATAATAATACGCATTAAAATCCACCTCGTGGGTTTCTAGCTAAAATAAAAGCCTTTGTAAAGTCTGATTAGAATAAATAAGACCGCGACGTGTGTACTTTTTATTCACCAGGTTTGCCTAAAGGTTCTATGACAACTGTGTTTGTTTGAAATAGAAATGTTGTTTATGATAAGTTAAATCGATTATATCAGTTTAGTAGCGTGTTACTTCGTCCATTGTAAATTTTGACTATGGTCACACTATGAACTGCCAATTCATTTTTTTTTTATCGGAGCCGCATAAAACTCTCTCACTTCGTTCTGGAAAATTCCCGTTTGTGAACGCGTTTTGGGATTGAATTATATTGGTTAATAACCTTGCAACTGTCGCTATTTGGAATTGCCCGGCAAAGGTTGTGAGCGATTGATAAAAAGTAAAATTAACACGGTTTGTCCTCTCGTGAAATATCGCCCTTTGAAAGCACATGGGTGCTTCGCGAATCGTAGTGGTTGTCGAGTACTCGACACGTCACATCTACGGCGGATTGTGGCTGACCGGTCTGTGAGGTCAACGACCCGTCGCCTCGCCCCACCGCCAGCGAACGTAGGCAACGGCAGTCACCTGACAGATTCAATATCGCACGTTCGCGCTCGCGCAACCTATTACACTTTGTTTTATATTCGCACGATTACATATATCCCAAGCATTGTAATAATTTTTATAATCAGAATACATTTCAAACTATAGTCCACTCGTATTATTAACCACTCCACTGAGATATCATCGGCAACAAATGGTCCATCAACCGTCGTCATCAAGAACCGAAGCAATCAAATTTTGAAACTTCAACGGTCACGGAAAATTTTGAGGTCGAAGCCGTTAACTGGACTATGAAATACAAGAATCCACAGCCAGTTATTTTATGCCCCACCATGCCATTTTAAAGGAGTCAAGTTCGACTACGAAGTTAAGGTGTGTTTTTGACGCCTCGGCCCGTACAACATCAGGCAAGTCCTTTAATGATATTCAGATGGTAGGACCACGTACAAGACGATTTATTTTCGATATTACTTCGGTTCCGTCAGCATAAAATTGTGTGCGCGGACATCGAAAAAATGTACCGCCAGACCCTGGTCCATGATAGTCATCGACAGCTGCAAAAAATTCTTTGGAAAGCACATACTACTCACCAATTAAAATCTTACAAATAAAATACAGTGACGTATGGCACCGCGTCTGCCCCCTTTCTAGCTACTAGGTGATTACTGCAGCTTGCTGAGGAATGCTCTGACTTGTCGACAAGGTTCACTATGACTTTTATATCGATGACTATTTATCCGGTGGATCATCGGTTCCATATACAGTAAGCCGGTGTCGAGAAGTGATTGCAGTTCTTCGGTCGGCCAAGTACAATCTTCGTAAATGGCGATCAAATTCTAGCGAACTTATGCAAATTCTTTGTAACAGTCATAATACTTCTGAATCCGTCGAGCTTAGTGACGGCGGAACTTCAAAAACTTTAGGTCTCAACTGGCATTGTGCCAGTGATACATTATCATTTTCAATTAATTTGTCTTCCACCGTTGAGGTTACAAAAAGGCGCATCTTATCTGTCATAGCCCAAATCTATGATCCTATTGGCTTGGCTGTAACTTGCATCGTGGAAGCAAAAATAATTATGCAACGTCTTTGGCTTGCGAAATGCTCATGGGATGAACCAGTTCCTGAGGATATTCAACATGCCTGGTGCAATTTCCAAAATACAATCGTAAATTTAAACAAATTTAATATACCCAGGTGGGTCTTATCAAAATCGTGTTCCCATATATCTCTCCCATATCCCAATGCCGGTGAGCATCTCTTCTTGGAATTCGAGCTGCACCATACAAAAATTCTCCTTGGTGTTTTCTACTGTCCATCTTTGCGTGTTGATTTCTTTTCTTCCTTTGAAAATCTCTTACTTAATCTATCTCCTTCTTACAGTCAAACTATAATTATGGGTGACTTTAACACCTGTCTTCTTAAAAACGACTCACGTTCCTCTTCTCTCTCTTCTATTGCTGTTTCCACTAATCTGCATATACTTCCTTTGAATGCCACTCATCACTTCCCTAATGCTATACCTTCACTTTTAGACCTCATTCTTGTCTCATCACTTGGTCATGTCACTAAACACGGCCAATGTAGTGCAGATGCTTTTTCTTATCACGATCTCATTTATCTGTCTTATAAAATTCGTCCCCCTAAGGCAAAGTCTAGAACTCTCTTGCTTCGTAATTTAAGTGGTATGAATACTGATGATCTTATTGATGATGCTAAGGCAATTGACTGGAAACTACTACTGGATGCTGAAACTATAGACACCAAAATGGAGTTTTTTGAGAGAAATCTTATTGACCTCTACGATGTCCATGCGCCTGTTTGTGCTATAAAACTAAAGCATGCGCCATCACCCTGGCTCACTGAGGATATAAAACTACTGATACAGAAAAAAGCAGCAGCCAAATCAAAACTAAAATCCAAACCTACTGAGGTAAATAAATTAAAATACATAATACTCAGAAATTACTGCAATAGGGTGTGTAGGGATGCACAACGCCAGCATATCCACAATTCTGTAGAAAACGGAGATCCTGCAAAGGTATGGAAATTCCTCAAATCATTAGGGGTTGGAAAGCAAAGTCAGAATATTAATCCTTACAATTTTGATATTAACATGCTTAACCAGCACTTCTCTTCTTCGTCCAATTATGACAGGACAACCAAATTGAATACAATAAATTATCTTTCATCGCTTTCAACTCCTGATTATACTCCTTTTGTCTTTAGTCAGTTTACTGCATGTGATGTTAAGAAGAGCATTTTATCCATTAGTTCCAACGCTGTTGGTTGTGACGGTATCACCCGTAATATGATCCTCCCCATCCTTGATGTTATCCTACCTATTATCACGCACATATTTAACTCCTCAATTTCTAGTGGCGTGTTTCCTGCAGCTTGGAAGTATGCTCATGTGGTCTCACTACCTAAAAATCCAATCCTATATCCTTTTCAGAATTCCGACCCATATCCATACTACCCTTCCTTTCCAAAGTCCTTGAACGTCTCATCCATAACCAACTCAAATCATTCCTCATTAAAAATAACATCCTCAATCCTTTTCAATCAGGTTTCCGTGCTGGTCATAGTACAGTCAGCATCAAAAGTCGATGACCACATTCAGATTTTCAAAATCAATGAACATTTTATCACCCATCAATCGCTCAACAAGAAGGGCGCCAGTATTGAATGAACATCAATAAAGTTCAAAACTAACTGAACACTACTTGTCAAAGGTCACTGAACACCATTTTGTCAAAAATTGCTGATCGTTATAATATCCGAAAACATTTAGAATCATCAGTTTGAATTTATACCATCAACGTTATTATAGATTTTTTAGTTCGATTGAATTGTAACCTTATTTGTAGCAATAAGACTTACTTTCAAAAATCACGTAGATTCCGTTCAAATTCATACCGTCGACTTAGTTTATGATTTTTATAGTTACGATTGATTTAGAACCCAATCCGAGGGTCTAGTACGAAATTTACACGGTGATGATAGGCTAGTCGTCGGGAACAATTTTCATACATTTCCTTAATGCACTCTCTATCGATCGCTACTATCCGATAAGGGCGTTTTTAGAAAATCTATGGAAATAGGGTTGTTTCCAACTAGTCAAATCAAGCACTTTTAATTAAATGTCAAAAACGACCTTTGTCAAGGGTTTTGTATGAAATATGATATAGTGACGTCATAGTGTTTTGCTGTCAAGTAGAAAACTTATTATCAATAATTTGACGATAAAAAATGTTAAATTAAGTTTTAACATTAATTGATGAATGAAACTACTATTATTTTGACATGTTTCACTAGATAAAAATACTTGTATAATTTATTTCTCATGCAGGCAACTTCCGTGACGATCGCGTGCAAAAGTCGTGGTTTGTTTGAAAAACAAACTCTTGGTAGACCCCCTATATACATATAAGACTCATTTTTTAAATTCACACAAATTCTGTTTTAATTCAATTCTTTGTAAAACTGTTTACCCTTGAATGTAAAATAATATTTCTACTTAATTATCACTTTGTATCGAATGTAAACCATTGCGGTTGCAATCATTTATCATCTATAAATTGTTGTATTAGCTTAAAAGACTATAGTATTACATAAAATTATTTACTTCAAAATAGTTTTATAATAATATAATTAATCACATTAGTTTATCAAATGTAACGACCTCCTTTATTTAGTTCTCGGACGTCACTGGCCGTACTGGCCGAATGACTGGTGACGTGGTGTTAGGGCGGTTTCAGATTAGCGTTTCATACGCGCGTATAAGCTCGTTTTTGGAAGCGCATGTAGGTGCGTATAGGCGCGCCTTTTGGCAAACGCGCAACTCGTACGAGCATTGACGCGCTTCTAAGCTCGTATAAGTGCCAGCCATCAGAATCCATGTTGACACTGACAAGATGTCACTACCGTTTCGAGCGATCACGCCGAAATATGTCTGTCCGGTTTTTTGAAGCGAGTAATGTAGCGCACGTGTAAGCGCGTATGCTGAAACAACCGTACACGCGCAGAAAAATACGCTAATCTGAAACCGCCCTTATGCTTTTTTTACCATAACTTTGTTTAGCGACTTTGGAAAATTCATGGTCACCTACTTATGCCCTTTTATGATAACCATTCATTTCTGGCGCTTGTCATGTTGAGCAATTTAGGTATATTATGGTGTACAGCGATATTGAAAATCTAAATGTGGTCATCAACTTTTGACGCTGACTGTACCACTACTGCCCTTGTCAATATTACGGATGATATCAGGTCAGATATGGAGGACGGCAAGCTCACAGTTCTCTGTTTGTTGGATTTCAGCAATGCATTCAACACCGTTGACTTTGACGTGCTCCTTGCCATCCTTAGCTCTTTTAGCATATCTCCATCCGTGATTGACTGGTTTCGTAGTTACCTGTTTGGCCGCCGGCAGCGTGTCCATCTGGATGAAACTTATTCATCCTGGTGTGACAATTCTGCGGGTGTACCTCAGGGCGGCGTTCTTTCTCCTCTTCTCTTCTCGATTTTTATCAATTCAATATCTAATTCTATTTCAAGTTCCTACCACCTCTATGCAGATGATCTGCAAATCTACTCTCAAGCGAAGCTTGAAAATTTATCTTTAGGCATCGCAAACAGTAATCAGGATCTAGTTGCCATATCTGAATGGACGAAAACGTATGGTCTTAAGGTTAATCCTGTTAAAACCCAGGCTTTAATTATCGGCAGCTCTAGACTAATTTCTAGGATTAATTGGTCAATGCTTCCCCAGGTGTCTTTTGCTGGTCTCTCTATTCCTTTTAGTAAGGATGTCAAGAATCTGGGGATATACATAGACACAACATTTTCGTGGACCGTCCAGCTGCAATACATCAGCCGACGTCTTTTTGCTGCCATAGCATCATTGAGAAGACTGCGTAATTTCCTTCCGACTGCCACTAAAATTGCACTTGTGCAATCTATTCTCCTTCCCATTCTTGACTATGCCGATGCCAGCTATCTCGATCTCAATAATGATCAGCTTGATAAACTTGAGCGACTCCAAAATATCTGCATAAGATTCATATATGGTTTACGCAAATATGATCATATCTCTGAATTTCGCATGAAGCTCAAGTGGCTGCCAATCCGCCTTCGCCGGAATACTCACATTCTCTGTCTTCTCTATAATTTTTTATACAATCCTTCTTTTCCGTTGTATCTCAAAGCTCGCTTTGAATATCTTCACGACACACATACGAAGTGCTTAAGATCATCGGAGAATCTTAGACTGAAAGTTCCAGCTCACTCTACAGTTTTCTACGACAAATCGTTTACTGTCCAGGCTGTACGACTGTGGAATTTGTTGCCTGAGGCAATAAGACAGGCTCAATCCTTGACAGTATTTAAAAAACTTGTCACCAATCACTACTTAGGAGATATTCCATGACAGTTCTTTTAAACTTGCATTAATATTGTATCTATTTATGGTATCTATGTATTTATGTTATACAGTTATTTATGTTATAAAGTTATTTATGTTATAAAGTATATATTTATGTATGTTGTAATATTAGTATGTAAGTACATAGTATTATTATTAGTTTTGTTGAGCTCATCAGAATACACTATTCTTTGAATTACACCAACCTACCCATTCTCTCAGTCACTAATTCTTGTATTCCATTGTTGGTTGTCTGGAAGATATCGCAATTTGCGATAAGACCGCCCTTGTACCACTAGTTTTAGTTGTGTAAATATGATCACTGTACTCTTGTATCTTTTTTATTTTCTGGTGTACAATAAAGAGTTTTAATCTAATCTAATCTAATCTCTTCACGTGTTCACAGATTCATCTGAAAGAGCTCTAGGAACATGTGCTTATGATCGCAGCATTTCGGATGACGGTGACATAAAGGTTCAGCTTCTTACTGCTAAAAGCAAAGTTGCTCCCGTTAAATTTGTGACAATACCGCGACTTGAGCTCTGCGCTGCGTTACTTGGGACTCGTCTCTATGATAAGGTTCGTCAATCTCTCACTCTGTCATTAGATGGCGTAACCTTTTGGTGCGATTCAACCATAGTTTTAGGTTGGTTAGCTACTCCACCGGTACAACAAAAGACTTTCGTACGTCATCGTGTAACAGAGATTATTGACACTGCCGCTGGCAACGTTTGGCGTTACGTTCCATCACAGGAAAACCCGGCAGACCTCGCTTCGCGCGGACTTAGCGCTGATAAGCTGCTTTCTTCTTCTTTGTGGTGGTCGGGACCTAAATTTCTGTCTAGTCATGAATCGTCATGGCCCGTGTTTCCTCAATCAAACCAGCATTTGTCTAACTTACCAGATATAGCTATATCATTACACGTTGATACTTCAAATAACACTATTAGTAATCTTATATCTAACCTAACTTTGAAGTATTCACAATTTTTCAAATTACAGCGCGTAGTAGCATACATTTTGCGATTTGTTCGTAAATGTAAGAGACAATCATTTGAATATGGTTCTCTCACATCACATGAATACAATAGTTCATTAAACTTATTATTAAAGTTAAGTCAACAGGAGGCATTTCCTGAAGAATACAATTTATTATTATTAGGCAAACAATTGCCAGCAAAAAACAAATTATTGTCATTATCTCCCTTCTTCGATACAGCTGCCATTTAATTCGTGTTGGCGGTAGATTACATAACTCCTTCTATGATTACAATATTAAACACCCAATTTTACTGTCAAGCAGACATCATATTTGTAAATTAATTTTCCATATGTACCATCTCAGACTCATGCATGCTGGACCTCAGCTCTTATTGGCCACTGTACGTCATCACTATTATCCAATTGGAGGTAGAAACTTGGCTAAGAAAATCACCCATCAATGCGTGAAATGTTGCAGGATGAAGGCGAACACCATAAAACCTGTCATGGGTAACCTACCAGAACCACGCTTTCACTTAGAGTTTCCATTTTAAGATACCGGCGTAGACTATGCAGGGCCTATCGTGATAGCTGATCGAAAGGGTAGAGGATGTAGACTTATCAAATGTTTTATTTGTGTGTCTGGCTACCAGAGCTCTACATCTCGAACTTGTGTCAGATCTCACCAAGGACGCTTTCTTAGCTGCTTTGTCTCGGTTTATTGCTCGAAGGGGGAAACCACGTAACATATTTTCTGACAATGGCACTACCGTTGTAGGTGCCTTCAATGAATTAGCCAATCTTCTGTCACAGGACATAGAACTAAGTAAAATCGATCCAGGAATTAATTTTAACTTTATTCTCGCGTACTCTCCACATTTCGGTGGATTGTGGAAGTCTGCCGTAAAATCCACAAAACATCATTTGCGACGCGTCTTAAGCCTGACAAACTTGACGTTTGAAGAAATGGCAACGTGTTTGATTCAGATAGAGGCTATTCTCAGTTCCAGAACTTTGACTCCTCAAACTCAAATATGTTTATTTCCATAAAAGTGTTTAAATTTTTTGGACACGTCAGAAAGTCATACAAATAAAAAAATAAAAAAGTAACTTTAAATGCATATTAACATAGTTGAAGATTGAAAAAAATTCCTGTTCAGAAAGGAGAGCCTCGTGAGAAGGATCAGGCAAGAAACTCCGGGCCACTCTTTACTACGTCTTGATTCTATACATTTTAAAAACTTAGTAACTACATTGAATTTTTCATAGGTATATGAGCTGGTGTGTCTATAATGTTGTTGTCTATTAATAAGGCTTTTTTAATAATAATATTAAAGTACTAACTAGCATAATATAGACACAATAACTCACACTCACATGAAACTTAACACTAATCAAACATAAGTAGCCTGTGGGACCGAGCAAATTAATCCCAAGCATTTTTATCTTCAATATAATCTAGCACTGGATAGTACGCTTTTTGACAAAGTTTACGTTTTATAATCTTTTTGAATTTATTATAACTTAAATTTTGAATATTACTTGGCACTTTATTGTAAAAGCGCACACATTGGCCTTGAAAAGATTTTTTTATTTTCTCTAGCCGGGTAGCCGGCACTACTAGCTTACTCTTATTTCTAGTATTCAAATTGTGGATATCACTTTTCTTTGAGTATGAGGCCTTGTTTTGGAATAAATATATTAGGTTGGAATAAATGTACTGGCTTGCAACTGTTAAAATGTTTATTTTCTTGAATTTATTCCTTAACGAAGCCCCATAATCCAAATTATAAATTGCTCGAATAGCTCTTTTCTGCAGAACAAAGATGGTCTGAATGTCGGCAGCATTTCCCCACAGGAGAATACCGTATGACATTATACTATGAAAATAGCTATGATATACAAGCCTGGCAGTGTCAATGTCAGTTAACTGGCGAATTTTCCTGACTGCGTATGCTGCAGAGCTGAGTCTATTCGACAATTTACTAATATGTGGTCCCCATTGCAGCTTAGAATCTAGTGTAATGCCTAAAAATTTGGTGTTATCCACAAGATCCAACACATCATCCTTACCCTTTACTGAGGTGTTCACTTGTTTGACGTTAGGCATCAAAAATCGAATACATTTAGTTTTTAGTCTATTTAAAAGCAGGTTGTTAACCTCAAACCAGCGGACCACCTTTGAGATAGCAATGTTTACATCGTTCATATCAATTTGCTGTCGTTTTAATTTAAATAAAAGTGAGGTATCATCAGCAAACAGTACTATCCCGTGCTTGTCATTGACGAGGTGTGGTAAGTCATTAATATAAACTAAAAATAAAAAAAGACCGAGGATTGAACCCTGTGGGACGCCCATTTTGACTACAGACCCATGCGAACGCGTCCCGTTGACATCAACTCTCTGAATCCTATTACTCAAATATGAAGTAAGAAGATGCAGAGCAGAACTACTTAAACCATAGTGATGTAATTTCCTGATCAATGTATCATGTTCTACACAATCAAAGGCCTTGGACAAATCACAGAAGATACCTAAAGCATCATGTGAATCCTCCCAGGCATCAAAGATATGTTTTACAAGCTCAACACCGGCATCGGTCGTGGAGCGCCCCTTTGTAAAACCGAATTGTTTAGAGTGTAGAAGCTCGTTGTTATTAAAATAACTTTGTAGTTGGTCTAGTATCAATTTCTCGAAAATTTTGCTAAATGTGGGCAGCACAGAAATTGGCCTATAGTTGGTGGGGTCTGATGTGCTACCTGCTTTATACAAAGGTATTACCTTGCTATCTTTCATAAGATCAGGAAATACACCACAGTCAATACACTTATTAAATATTAAAGCTAATCTCTTAGCAGCTAAAGCAATAATGGACTTGGTAATAGTAACGGTATTTCCCCACAAGTCGGCAGTCTTCTTTAAATTTATAGTATAGTAAGCTTTTATAACATCATTTGAATTTATATACTGAAATGAGAAGTTACTATAGGTTGTACTCATGTTTTCTTTTAAAAGAGATTCCGCTGCATTAGTTGATGAGTACAAAGATCTAGTAGTAATAACGGGGATATCAGTAAAAAAACTGTCGAACGCTGGTGCAACTTTTGAGTCTGATGTAATAGTGTCGTTATCAATGTTCAAACTAAATTTTGAACTTTTACTTTTAACTTTCCCAGTCTCGCTGTTTATTATATTCCATGTCATTTTCATTTTATCGTCACTACTCCTAATCCTTGAACTCAGGTAAAGAGACTTAGCTTTCTTGCAAAGTTGCCGAAATATCCTAGCATAGTTTCTAACATAATCCTGAAATTGTTCACTTAAATTAAAGTTTCTCTCATCATATAGCTCATACAATCTCTTTCTACTTTTGTGAAGCCCAGTTGTTGCCCATTCACAGAAGGTTGCATTACCTCCAACTGTAATCGTTCTAGGTGTGAAAACCGAATTAAAGTCTGTACAAAATGCTTTGAAAAAGCTATTATATAACAAATTAGGGTCACCTTCATCATCTAACAGTGACCAGCTAGTCATTAGTTTACTTTGAAACCTAGCAAAACGAGTTGCAGTTTTAGGTATTACAACTATATTTTGCCTAGAAACATTCTCACTGTTATCATTAAAGGAGATCTGTTGTCCACAATGGTCTGAGTCTAACTGTTTAATAATTTGCTTGTCTCTTACTATGATATCTGTAAATATATTATCTAGGCAAGTAGATGTAGAGGAAGTAACTCTTGTGGGCTCTAAGAATAAGTTCTTCAGATTATATGATAGAAACAGCGCTTTCAATTTTGTACTAAGATTACTATTCTCCAATAAATTTACATTAAAGTCACCACACACAACTACATTTTTATTTATTTTTGCAACTTTGTTTAATATCTCATCCATAATACGCTCGAAGCTATCATACAATGCTGAAGGAGGCCTGTATACACTTATTACAATAAATCTCCTCAGTTCCACACAGGCTACCTCAATAGTTCGCTCAACAGACAGACTTACAATATCATGACGCTCCTTAAATTTTAGTTGCTTATTAAGTAAAATCATCGAGCCACCATGTACTGCTTGCTACCGGCTAAACGAGCTTCCTACTATATGATTACTGAAATTGAACATGAACTGGTTGCTTTTTAGCCAATGTTCAGTGATGCAAAATATATCAACAGCATTACAGTTCATAAACAATTTCATTTCTAAATCTTTATTAATCATACTTCTAATATTCTGATGTACTAATTAGATCAAATTTTTGTTATTATTATGTTTAAGTGTATTAGTCAATGAGTTACGAGTAATCTTATTATAGCTAGAGGTGTTCTCTATTGTCTCAGAATTTAATTTAAATTATTATTATTATGAATGTCAATAATGGAATTGTCATGTACTCTAACAGTACTTGGGTCACTGTATAAATTAAATGCTAATAATTTAGCAAGTTGTCGTTTAAAAGAGCGAGAAAGATACATAGTATCTTTTGTTAAAATAAAATTACTTTTAATAAAAGTATTAGTGTCAAAGAATAAAATTTTGTCATTATGACGATATGTACTATTATATAATAATAGATTTAATTTACTTATCTGGTTGTTTTCTTTATCAGATAAGGTCTTTGAATAAGGAAATGCACAGACTATAAAATTGCACCCCACTTTAGAACTTCTATCAGTCATTATATCCGATAAAGCTAGTATATCTTTCCTAGTAACTAGTAAGCTATCACCATACATAATAATAACTGTAGAATGTTTATTTAATTTTGCATGTTTTAACTTATTAACTAATGATGACATTCTTTCTCCTGGATAACAAAAGTTTTGTAATGGACGGTTAGTGTAACTATCTATTAAGCTACCCAAACCCACTCCCAATTGGTCAGAAAACATCTATACAGTGTTATTACTATGAGTGTCAAGTGAACTTATATGATTTGTTTGTAACAAGGCATCAGAACCGGAGTCATTGTATATTTTGTGAGGTTGTTCTAGTACTAGACTACTTTCTAAATCATTATTTAATTTTGAACAATTTAAGCAACATTTTTTGTTGGCTATAGAGAGTAGTTGTTCTAGATTCTCTCTACCAACTCTAGAAATCTCATCATATTTTAATATGTATTCTTGAGTTTCTTTCTGGTGTGTTATTGCCATTTTGTCGAGCTGGGCAGTCAGTTTTGATATGTGTGTTTGTAGCTCCTGAGTGTGCTGATCATATAATAATCTTCTACTGAGTAATTGTTCATTGCTAGCCTCAAGCTTCGACATCAATGACTCCTGTTCCTTAACCAAGTCATGGTTAATTTGTGATAATTTATTTACTTTATTTGACCCCTTGTGACTGGATTCAGGTTGCTTTATCAATTTATTTAATTTTGATAATTGCCTAAATTTCCTTTTGGTTATCAATTTAGATTTACAGTTGCACTTACATTTTACAGTCTTAATGACACTAGCATTACCGCTGATTACCTCTGAAAACAGGTTCTTGTTTGCTGTGGTGTTGAGCGTCTGGGTTGATTCCTCTTGTGATAAAATTGTTGTTTGGGCTTCATTCAGACTCGCCTCCAACTCCATGATTCGACTGAGTTGTCTAAGGTAGGTTTCATCACAGCTACTGTAGACTTCCTCCTGTAGTCTGTCTCGTTGGTCCAAGATGTCCATGTGTTCAATGTGGAGTTCCGTCAATTGTGCCTTCAGATGGGATATTTTATCATTGATATATTTAATTTCTTCTTGGCTATCAACACGTTCCTTCAATAGTTGACTGTTATCTTCTTTATATTTCTTTAATTCTAACAGCGCTATCTTCAAGTTGTTCTCTGTTTCCTTAGCAAATGCCTTGCGGGTCATCATGTTTGTAGACATGCCTCACAAATTACCTAAAAAAGGAAAAACAGGTGAATACTTTGAAGAAAGATAGGTATTTTGTTAATATACAAGAGAGAATATATATAATTAGTACCAAATAAAAGAGATAAAAAAGTTATGAGAATTATAGATTGATGTAGGTAGGTATGTTGAAAATAAGTTATGAAAATTGAAAGAAAGGTGTAAGAATGGTAATTTGGCTATTAAACTAAATAATGGTTTAGATTAATATGGTTTGTTGAACAACTCTTATATCAGTATCAAGTAGGTAGGATAATCCTTGCTGATGGCTGTACTAAATAACTAAATCTAGGTAAATATCTAAGATGGTTGTACTTAATAACTAAATCTAGGCAGACAATCAATAAATAATTATAATAATGTATACTTAATTAATAAATAATTACATATATGTATATAAATGTGAAGTGTAAGTGTATTTTGTGCTTGTATGGGGCATTTGTTCAGTCCTCGATTTTGCTTCCACTTTTGTCAAGCAAAAGGAGACAGAAACTGTGCCAGTGTGTGATGGACGAAGCTCACGTTCAGTGAGCCGAGTAAATATGTGCTGAGGAGTGTAAGTTAATAAGTAAAATACTCCCCGGGTTTAAGGATGATGATTTGAATTCCGTCCGTTGCCACTGGGTAGTTGATCTGTCCGCCAAGAACTGTCTGCAGCGAGGTTTCAAACAGCAAACTCAATGTATTTCACACTTCTATTACTATCACACACGATATTAATGAAACATAAGCGTTTAATATTGATTTAAACTTAAATAAAACTTTAAAATCACGGAGCTACGTAATTTTACGTTTGACGTTTTTCCTCTTTCACAAGATCCTTCTGACCTTATTCCCTTGACTCCGTCTCATTTCTTAATAGGACGCTCACTTCTTATGTTGCCACATCCACAGATACAACATCTCAACATTAGCAGTCTCCAGAGATTTAGACGCATAGAATGCATAAAGCAACATTTTTGGAGTCGTTTTTCTCACGAATACATTCTTTGGCTTCAGGAGAGAACCAAGTGGCGCCGATCCACGGGAGAATTGAAGACTGGAACACTAGTCCTCATAAAGGATAAAACCTCACCCCCTTTGATTTGGTCTTTGGGCCGTATTGTTCAGGTCCTGCCTGGCAGAGATGGCATCGCAAGAGTCGCCGACATCCACACCAGCAAGGGAGTCATCCGGCGCGCCTTCAACACGATCTGCCCCTTGCCAGTCAGCGCTGTTGAAGATTCTTCAACGGGGGGAGTATGTCGAGTACTCGACACGTCACATCTACGGCGAATCGTGGCTGACCGGTCTGTGAGGTCAACGACCCCGTCGCCTCGCCCCACCGCCAGCGAACGTCGGCAACGGCAGTCAGCTGACAGATTCAATATCGCACGTTCGCGCTCGCGCAACCTATTACACTTTGTTTTATATTCGCACGATTACATATATCCCAAGCATTGTAAAAATTTTTATGATCAGTATACATTTCCAACTACAGCCCACTCGTATTATTAACCACTCCACTGAAGTATCGTCGGCAACAGTGGTATTGAAGTGAATTCGTCTTGTAAATTCTTGTATCTGCCGCTCCTTGAACATTACCGGCAAGAATTGTGATACAATTGTGAACTATTGTACCCTTGTAAAAATTGTGTGTTGTCATCCACTTGCATCGTGTTCTGAAGAAGGACTCCGAGCTGGACCGGCTGGGTAGCTATAACGATTTGGTTGTCATTTTGGCCAAAATTATGAGTGTAATCTTATAGGTCTACTCAAGCACATCACAAGGAGATCTCAGGTAAATTTGCACATGTATTAGTTAAATTTCATCGCTGTGAAAACACGGTATATATGTTAGACCTTTGCCTTGGCTAGACCAGACTGGATGAATTAATCGCTTCCACTGCCTTCTGCAAACAACTTTTCCCAGCTTTCTAGCCAGATTATAAACAGTGTTTCTGTCCCTCAACGCGCCATCTATCATGATTATGCAAAAAGTAGGTAAACTCAACGACGCATTATATGCGGACGTGATGCTGTATTGAACCGTAAGGGATGTACGCTGTGCTGCCTTTGCGTGCGTAAGTAATTTAACCCTGTGTTATTTTTGACGTTCTTTTTTTCGTTCGTCTACACATAATAATATGTATGATTGTAAGACCACTGCTGAACATGGGCGATCTCCAAGGTTTGACATTGAATACAAGGATCGCCAATCTGCCCGCTAAGTATGCGATTACAGCAAAGCTGCCAGTGATGAGCCTCATAATATCACTTTAATTAAGAAAATAAATTAAAGATGGGCCCCGACTTTTTTCTTTAAACACTATCCCAGTACTGGAGAAAGCGTTCGTTCCATATCGAAAAGGACTTCACAAACATTTATTCAATGGACGCAAAGCACACCAAAGAAAGAAGATTATGTTGACATTGTTTCGCTTAATAATTTAAACCACGGTACTAAGTGACCGTTTAAACCTATGGGTACGGCATTTGTACAATCACAGTGTTGTAAACTTATCACTACGTAGTATAAAACAAAGTCGGTCTTCTGTCTGTCTGTCCCTATGTATGCTTAAATCTTAAAATCTACGCAACGGATTTTAATGCGGTTTTTTAATAGATAGAATGATTCAAGAGTAAGGATTATAATTATATATAACTAGCTTTTTCTTCTTCTTTTGCTTTGTCTTCGCTCGCGAAAATTCGGTGTTCTGTAGTTATAGTATTCATATTCATATCATCTATGTTCGGGCATTTATGTAACACAAATGTCCTTTACTGGGTGGATACAACTATAATTGTCGTTTTAAATGTTTAAGAAATGTAAACTGCAAAAAGTATTTACACATACAAACTAACTAAGCTAAACAAAGACTTAGTAGTACTCAAAATGCTATTCGGTATCAGTGACGTTTCGCTAGAGTGGCCAATATGGCGACTGTGATTTGTCTGTCAGAACCATTAGAATTTAACAAAATACTCGACAATCAGAATTTTGCGGATATATCTTGTCGACTCGAAATCTTTATTTTTTAATGTTTTATTATTCAAGTAAGGTTTCGATGTACTCCTTGACGAAATTATGAATAAAAGATTTGACACTGCGATAGCAGCGCATTCCGTCGGTTCCAATGTGAAAGATTCCAAAATCCACAACTAGTTACAAATTAAAAATTAAGTAAAAAAAACATTTTCCAGTGGACTAAATTGTGAATCTAAACCATACTCAAACAGCCAAAGTTGTTTTGCCATATAAATTATTTCTAGGGTTAAAAAATAACTAACTTATTGTAAGTGAGATTGTGGTAAATGAGTGATAGAGGATATTAACTGATCTAAAGATGTGATAAAATTACTTATATGGCTATAACAAATAAGGGTTAGTGTTAAGAGTGAAAATTAAGGGATTTTTGTTTTTTTAATGCGCATCATAAAGAAATGGAAATGAAAATATTGCCGAAAGAATAAAAAATACCTATATGTTTCGGTTAGACCACCCTTATGACTTAAGAGGTTTGAAAAATAGGTTACGACCGATCCTCAGACCTAAAGTATATATATATAAAATTTAGTACAACTCGGTCCAGACGTTTAGGAGGCGTATTGTGACTAACACTGTGAAACAATTTTTTTTCTCCATTTTAAGCGCCTGGCGCGGACCACTGATCTAGTGATATGATTAAATTACTAATATGGCTATTAAACATAGAGATTGATGACAAAAGAGTTAAAATTAAGGGCTGTTTGTATTTGTTACGCTCCTGCTACACCTACGTCTTAACGTGTCAATTTGCGCGTTAATTTAGGCGCTTCATAGATGTGGCCAACGTTAACGCGTTAAATTACTAATAGTCAACGCAAACAAAAATATTTTTAACGCGTTAACAAACGCATAGCTTGCCATCGCCGTTAACGCTAACGCTAACGCAGGTGTAGCAGTAGCATTAATGCCACATCATAAAAACAAATGTCTAAGTAATAAAGATATTAATGTTTGGGTTGAACCACCCTTACTACTAAAAAATAGATTACGCCAGAATCTCTGACCTTCTGAAAATACGTATAAAACGACATACAAATTGGTCCAGCCGTTTTCGAGGAGTATTGTGACTAATGATTTTTTGTCACCGGTATGCGCCTGGGGTGGATAACTCTTTGTAGTGATATGATTAAATTAATAATATGGCTATTTGAAAATAAGTGTTGGTGATAAAAGGTGAAATTAGGGGTTGTTTGTATTTCTAATGCCACGTCATAAAAAAATAAATAAAAAAAGAACAACACAGAAAAGAAAAATGTTGGAGTTTGACCATTCTTGTGACTTAGGGGTCAGAAACTTGCCGATGATATCTCCCTTTTAATCTCATGTAAAAATACAATAGATCTGAATAAAAAACTTGAAACTTTATTATGACTTTTCATCCACCACAAAAAACACCACTACATATAAATTTCACCTATTACAATATAACGTTAGATACAGTAAATCAATTTTCGCTACTAGGTTTAAATATAGACACCCATTTAAATTGGAAAGAAAAATCCGTTCAAAATTATCAAGTGCAGCTTATGCTCTCCAAGAAATAAGAAAGACCACTGATATGCAAACCGCTCTTACAACCAACTAAGCCTACGCCTTCGCATGGTTAAACTGTGGTGTCACCTTATGGGGTAATAGCACGGAAGCTCCTGCACTTTTTACTATGCAGAAAAAACTAAAACGCATAATGACAAAAATAGAAAACCAAGATAGCTGCAAACCTCAATTCCAAAAACTACACATTGAAACCTGCAAATTTGTAAGAAAATACTATGAATTTTACACAAAAAGAGAAGACTTAAAGATCAATTATTCATTAAGACACAAAGATAGATTAAATCTGCCGACGCCTCGACTAAAAATGCATTCATCAAGCCCTTACGTAATGTCTATAACAATCTACAATAAATTACCATCAAAAATTAAACGCGAAGAAAAAGACAAAATCTTTGTAAAAAAATTAAAACATTTCCTACTGCATAAATGATATAAACGGATATTTAAATGATAGACTGAATAAGACTAATTATCATATATTATGTATAAGCAAATACCAAGTCTATTAATATTAAAAAATATTCCTCCTCTCTTCAACAATTGCCGTGCCCAAAAGGGTCCATGTGTGAAAAGATTTTTTGACACCGGTAGGCGCTAGGCGCATAGCGCTGATTACTGATCTAGCGATAACATTAAATTAGTAATTATGGCTATAAAAAATAGGAGTAGCTGATAAAAGGGTGAAAATTAAGAATTGCATGTATTATATATTACCTCATCATAAAAAAATAAAAATATAAAAAAAATACCAAAAAATAAAAAATATTTTTTACGGCTGGCAACCCTTATAATTTGGGGGTTTAAAAAATAGATTACGACCGATTCTCAGATCTACCAAATACACATACAAAATTTCATACAAATCGGTCCAGCCGTTTCGGCGGAGTATTTTAACTAATACTGTGACACGAGAATTTTATATATAAAGAAGATGTTTATAAATAAAATAATGTTAACGAACTAGTTATAGCGACTCAATTACGTAATTATAAAATTATATTAGTTAGTAATATAATTTAATATTTTTTTCTTATGAAACAGCAAATAATGTTTTAATATATAAATATTGACATATACATATTATGCTATATATATACACAAAAACAGAAATACATCAGCTGTAACTGAAATAAATCATTTAATATCATATTGACTGACATTACACACCTAACAGACGTACAAACACCGATATCACGTAATATTTCCAGTGACAAACTTCCGACAGAACCCTATAACACCCGTATCTGCTCAACCGGAAAAAAAATCCTATATTTATTTTATTAACATTACCGTTACACACAATGGAATAAAACCCGCTGGCTTGGAAACAAACTGATATAAAGAAAAAAGACCTAACAGCATTGAAACTTGTTCAGTCTGATTGAATGGTGCTCAATTCTTTATTTTTCGTTGTCAACCCCCTATTGTTATCGTATGGCGCTTTACGCGACACTTATGTTCTATTGTTTTATCTGACACTTGAAGTATGATATTGACTAGGTTTGTATGATATTCACGACTTTATTTGATAAAAGCTCAGTAAATTTATTTAACTTTTTTTATTCTGATGCCAATCTTCCGGGTAGATAACCTTGTGTAACATAGTTGATGCAGCGATAGCTTCGGTCGAACCCACGTTACGCATCTAATAAGACAAAATGACGAAGGTCTTGGTTGCAGGTTGAACAATACTTGAACCATGAAGAGCATTATGATATTTATGTTTTTATGAATACAAATTTTGTCATAGTTTATGTAAATGTCATAACTAAATCGATGCATAGTTTGAGTAATAAATGTTATTGGAATTTCCTGGTAAATATTTAATATAAAATATTAGTGAATATAAATAAAAACTTTAGTGTTTGCTTTCACCTATTATTAGTTACTCATAACACGTTATGTGATGTGCAATAGAAAGATTGTACCATTTTACGTAGCCTTCGGGGCAAAGATTTTGAAAAAAATGTACAAATTACGTTCAAAAGCCATTGAATCAAATAAATGCTTGGCAAAACAACACTTCGCATCTGTCAACAAACTGAATCAAACAAGTTTAATTAAAAGTCAATAAACAAATTTTGTAGGAAAATACCACGAAGAAAGTTAGTTTACGGGCTCAATAGATATTATACCCCAACTAGAGGATGCCAGCAGCTACATGTTCAGCAGATATGACATGTCAAGTCATTATGAATCCATAATGACTTACCTGTCATATCTGCTGAACATGATCGTAAAAAAGGTTTTTGTTTGCAGAGACGGATTGTCTGAAATATGATCAATTAATCTACAAAACGCTTATTATATATAAAACCTAATAGTCTGCCAAATCAACGTAGACAAATGCGCAGATCTCGGATACCAATGTTAAAGATTTAAAGGTAACTCATGCAACGCTAGGTCAATCATGATGATGTATACCACGTTGAAATCAATATCAAAGTTCTAACTAACAACAGTTTCTCTAATAAGATGCACTGACGGTTTAATTTGTTTTGTTACTGCACTATAAAAGTGTCACAACATCCATGGTTATACGTCATACATGCGCACTTATGCAAAGTATTATTTGATGACCACTTTGGACGAAGTACGGTCGCTCTTGAACATAAGTGGTTTTCTCAGAAATTAAATGCTTTCCGTGCAGTTCCGGTTTAAAAACCATGAATCATTGTGGAATACGTCTCATACTATTTTCTTTTAAAGGCTTGAAAATTTATCTCCAATGGAACAGCTCAAAATAAAGAAATGGTCTTAAATCAGATTTCTAAAACAGCATTTTACAGAAAATTTCCTGTTATAAAAAAAATACTTTTGATCTACAGGATACGCCATACGCAATCTACCGGCAATTTACATAGTTTATTCTTTTAAACAACTTTCGCTCCAAGGAGTAGTCGCTTTCGTTGGACACTCAGTCGTAACAACTACAGACTGAAACACACAAAATATAGGATGACTTGACAGAAATAACCCTGCTCGAAAGCAAGCAAAGCTCCTGGTATAAGATTCACTTGACTACATTTCTCTTTATCTATATATTCGCATGATTTTTTTTTTAATGAAAGCTCTCGCTGCATAGATTTGTCATCAAGCATTAGAAATTACCTAACTTGCACAGTCATCAAGTTATATGCAAAAACAGTTTTCTCCCATACATTTTTTACGTTTTCGTAGCCGTAGTCAATGACTTTCTGCTTCTATATATCTGGTTCTCATTGAGGTAGGCGTTTTGTTATAGGCCTATAACACGCGCTGAAAAGAGCTCTTGCATTTGATGGTATGCTCATTTAACTTGGGTAAGTTTGAAGGAAGATAGGTGTTGACATTGAACTTAATTTTCAATATTTTCCTATAAATTTCTTAAGATTCCATTGCTTTCTCTCTACATGGATGGTTCTAAATTCAAAAATATTTTTATGGCATCTAATAAGTTCCTTGCGGTAACTGCCAGGAAAAACCGTTATGCCTCCTTAAGGTGACCTTGACTTACTTTCATACGGGTGTGAGTGTGGTGGTGTGTAAAATTATACCCGATGTTGGTAAAATTATCACTATAGTGAATTATCGCTGATGGCAGGTAATATTCCCCGAATGTTACCAGTTAACCCTTAATGTTGGGTGAAAATCACTGATGTTGAGGAATTTGCCTCCTTTTTTAGGGTTCCGTACCTAAAAGGTAAAAAACGGAACCCTATTACTAAGCCTCCGCAGTCTGTCTGTCTGTCTGTCCGTCTGTCCGTCTGTCCGTCTGTCCGTCTGTCCGTCTGTCCGTCTGTACTGTCAGGCTGTATCTCATAAACCGTGATAGCTAGAAACCTGAAATTTTCACAAATTATGTATTTTGTTTGCCGCTATAACAACAAATACTAAAAATAAAAAAAAAAAACAAATATTAAGGGGGGTCCCCATACAAAAAACGTGTTATTTTTCGTATTTTTTGCTCAAAATTACTAACTGTAACAGGTAGACGCTTTAAATTTTCACAGAATATGTAGTTTTATATTACCTTCCAAAATAAATAATTAAATTTAAAAAAGTAAATAATAAAGGGGGGCTCCCATACAACAAAGTAATTTTTAAGCAATTTGTTACTCAATCTTAATAAACAGGTAGAAACTTCAAAAGTATTTAAGTATACATACAACGAACGTGATTTCCTTTTATAGATGATGGTACGGAACCCTTCGTGCGCGAGTCCGACTCGCACTTGCCCAATTTTTCTGTATTGCGATGAAATCCAGTTACGGACTGTCCCTCAAAGGGACCCCTCCGCTAACTCTGTACCGAGTTTGGGGCAGGTGGAGGCGGGGTGTGTGGCTCGGCTCTCCCCACTAGATGCACAGAATAGATAGTACTAACGTACTAGATGTTCCGGGGTGCATACCCACTAAAACAACGCGGTGTTCCTTTATCGACCCTCATGACGGGGTCGCGGTAACGACGTCAGTATACCCGCGACCGAACAATTTTCCCCAAATGTAGTGAAATTTCCGCCTAATGTTGGGAAAATCAACCTTACAGACGGTTAAATTACGGTATATGTTAGGAAAATTTTTGTGTTTTTAAATTACGCACTTTCTTCGGGCATCTTATTTTTTATTTATGTGGTACATATTACGTTGTCATATAATTATATTACAAGTGGTAGTTATGGTAAAGAAATTGTAGCTTTGGTAAGAATAGTAGTTTTGAGAGAAAAGGTACTTTTGACAGCACCGGCGGTTTTGGTAGAAATGGTACTGGTTCGGCTTACACCGAAACCGTAGGGTTCTAGGCGACTTGGGAAGGATTAATGGAATGGACTGTATTAGGGCGAGTTCTGGGTCGCCTAGAAAGGACTAAGGGAAGAGGAGATGGATACGGGAGGAGGTGATTGAGTGGGTATAGGATCTTTCAAGGATGGAAGGCACTTACCTTATACAACCTTCTTCGTTTCTTTTCCTCCTGGTGTTTTCGTGATGCAGCTGCTTGTTTTCACTTCACTCACGAGCGGGTTTTCCTTGGTGGAAGCGGTAAATCACATACAGCGGTGCGGCGCGGAGCGGTATCGAGACGGCGTTCTTAGCGAGCGGAATGTTCTAGACTGTCACACGCGTCCACGATCGCGTCGACGAATCAGGCGAAGGCAGTGCCTCTTCCAGGGAATGGGATAGAGCGGGACGGAAATATGGTATCGCTCGCACTAGACGTGGAACGATTGATCTTGATGCGATTCGTTATAGATAGGAAGGTAGATGGCGCTACCATATCCCCCCGGCCCTAAAGGGTTGCCTTTAAAAAAAATAGAATTGAACTTAGCTACGTTGGGTGTACTACCGCATAACCCATCAATAGGCTAAGACAGCGATATGACAATAAAATTAATCTAAATTAACTTTAGCGAAAGCTACAAACGCAATAATAGCGAAAACTACTAACTAAATACTTAAACTAAGAGGTAGGTCCAACTTCAGGCTAGATCTCACTGAGTTGGAAGCGGACGCGAGTTGATCAGTGCCTCGACTTGTGCAAGGACAGTTAAAGGCTCTTCGTAAGAGAGGATCTGTTGACCTATAACTTTGAACAGATGCGTTTTAATTACTTTGACCATGCTTGCCCAACATCCACCGAAATGTGGTGATGCTGGTGGAATAAACTTCCAGCCAATATGATCTATGGAAAGTTCTTCCTGAAGACGAGTACGATAACCCGCGACGTGATTGAAACAAGTAGCGGGAACAAGTTCAATCAACTTACTAACGCGGTTGGCGACAAAAGTCTGCCAGCGGTGAGGAGAAGAATAAATCCAAGCGAGCACTACCTTGGAGTCGGAAAATGCGTATATTTATTAATAGAGTAGTGGGGCAAAACTGTGTCTTGAACCTTGCGGAGCAAATGAGACAGCGGAAGGGCCGCGCACAACTCCAGTCTAGCAACCGAAATGGTTTAACAGGCGAGACCTTAGACTTGGCACAAACTAACTGCACCGAGTAGTTAGAACCAATGCGGACTTGCAGATATATGACTCCGCCGTAAACACGTTCGCTGGCGTCAGCGAAACCTATCAAGTTGATGGTACATCCATCTACCAACCCAAGATGACGCGGAATAGTAATTTGATTGAGCGCGGTAAGCTCAATACAAACTGGCCCCAAGCGGCGACAATATGGTCAGGGGGTTTTTCATCCCACTCACACTTTGATAGCCAAAGCTCTTTGATCAAGAGCTTGGCGTACAAAATTGTGGGAGCCACAAAACCCATTATGTCCCATAGTCGAGCCACTGTGGACAGCATAGTGCGTTTGGTGCACTTATCATCTGGTGGTGAGACGTCAAACCGAAAACTATCACAGGATTTGTCCCAGCGTAAACCGAGAACCTTATGCGGTACAGACTTCTCAAAGTCAATGTCTGGAGAAGCTTTATGAGAATCTGGTATGCGTGCGAGAACCTCCTTAGAGTTGCTTGTCCATTTGACAAGATCAAACTGGCCTCGCTTGAAAAGCTGAATAAGCTCTTCACAAAGCGAAATTGCTAGCGGAGCGGGTATGACATTACAGGCAATGTCATCTATATACAAAGCGGATGTGTAGTATAGTATAGTGTAGCGTAGCGTAGCTTAGCATAGCATAGCGTAGTATAGCATAGCATAGCATAGCGTAGCATAGCGTAGCATAGCGTAGCATAGCATGGCATAGCATAGCATAGCATAGCATAGCATGGCATAGCATAGCATAGCATAGCTAAGCATAGCTAATTAGTGCTTTATCTTACACACAGTTTTAGCACCCACCTTGATCTCTTGAAGAGCAGAACAACAACAAGACGTAATACAATGAGAAGTATGTAACGTAGGTACGGTACCCATAATCACATACCCAAGTACCGTCTCAATAGCGGGCGGTAAATCATATCGCTCACTACGAAATATGTTAGTTAATAGCAAGTGCGGAAATACCGAAGCTCCGATCAAAAGATCAATGCCTGCCGGATTCGCAAACTCCGCGTCGGCTAGAGTCGATTCGAGATGAGTGAGTGATGCTACGTCTACATTAGCGTTCGGCAATGCGACCGTGATACGCTCCACGATAAGCGAAGAAATGTTAAAATTAATGTTCCTATCAAAACGCGAATGTATTTTAACATCTACGGAACCCCTGCAATGCCTTTCTGATCCGCCTATCCCTTTGACGGTTGAGTTAGTATTTTTAAAGTTATTCCATAATCCGAGGCGTTTGAAGCATTCCGATGTTATTAGATTGGTCTGAGATGCGCTATCTAGCAGACAACGTACCATGTGCGGCGACCCATTAACATCATATACGATAACTTGCGCTGTCGCCAACAGTACCGTGTTAGACGCCGTACACTGCATTTTGGCCCTGCGCGGATCATTATAGATGCGCAAGTGCCGTCCTCGCGTGCGCGTCGCCCGCGCAATGGATGTCATACACAACGATACTTCGCCCTCAGACGCGGAAGGCGCAGCTACCGTGGTCTGCTGCACCTGCGGTGCGAGTGTGTCAAGGTTAGCGGCTTGGCTTGACAACCGATTATTTTTATCCAAATGTAACAGTGTATGATGTTTTTGTTTACACGTGCGACATCTCGTTCTACTGGAACAATTACTCGTTTTATGTTTTATGCTTAAGCAATTAATGCAAGCTTTGTTATCTTTTACGCATTTAAAACGAGCAATTGGATTTAAATCATTAAAGGTAGGACACTTATAGTAATGGTCGTGCACTATATTACTGCACAGACACTTCTGTGAATTATTACTATTAGATTCCGAACATGTTACGTAAGATTGTGGATTAGGGACCGAGTTATTATTACTATTTCGCGATTTATTCAACCTTTGTTTGTTGCTGTTAGTGTTAGACGGGCCAGGTGAACCCGACTGCGTATTATGAAATATTCGACACTGATCTTTTATGAACGAAATAAAACTATCTAGTGTAGGTATTTTATTATTGCGTTCCGTCATCTCGAATGCGCGAATTGTATCAGTGTCAAACTTTTTTAAAGCGAGTTGAAGCAACACAAAGTCGGAAAGATCTTCTAATTTTAAATTCCTAAGAGAATTAACCGCGGTTACGAAGTTATCAATAAACAGCTGGAAATTCGAGACAGACGCGTTGCTGGACAGTTTGAGATTTAAAGCTTGGTCAAAGTACGTAGACGCTAGAACGCGCGTGTCTTGATATCTGTCAAGTAGTGACTGAAATATGACCTGATAATTCTCAGCACTGGGTGTGACACCTGCAAATACGGACTGGGCCTTCGGTGACAGTTTACCTATTAAATAGTACAACCTGTCAGCATCTGTCAGAGAACCATTATCGTGCACTGTAGACTTAAAACTCGCATAGAATAACGGCCAATTTCGTATATCTCCGTCAAACGACATAATCTCGATTGGCGGTAATCTCGGTTTGCGGGCAACGGGCTCTGCCGAACATTTACCCTCCAATTACGATTGTATACGCTTAATAATACAATAAAGATCTTCGAATGAGGTATACGCCTGATAGTTCGGTTTTTCATCAGGATTGATAGAAAGTAGTCTTGCGTTATAATCGTCTAACAAGTTATGAAAATCTGTTCGAATACTATCTACTGTTATACAATAACTTCTGTCAGACATAGATGCGGTTTTTGATCGCTCATAGATATTTTGAATGCGCTCAAATAAAATATTGCGTTTTGCTTTTAAGATGGTCATCTCTTTGTCTTCCGACACGCGTGACTTCTTTTGTTGTGACATGCTTACGTAAGTATAAGCTAATGAGAACGAAACAAAATAAGAATATCTAATGTATCTATTATTTTACCTAAGTAGGCTAATTAGGCAACACTTTAGAGCTGAGGAAATAAAAGTTGCTTGAAATATGAGATTTATAAGACAACTATGATAGTTGCAGAAATAATAATTCGGTAGGTAGCTACATAAAAGTTTACCTACTGATGCGGGCGGAAATAACGATGTGACGGTTATGTGAATATATTAGGAGTATAGCTAGGTGCTATAACTGCCTAGGTATAGCGATATAACGTATAAAAACGTAAATGAATCCGACTCGTATGGATCAAAAAAATGGTTCGGCTTACACCGAAACCGTAGGGTTCTAGGCGACTTGGGAAGGATTAATGGAATGGACTGTATTAGGGCGAGTTCTGGGTCGCCTAGAAAGGACTAAGGGAAGAGGTGATGGATACGGGAGGAGGTGATTGAGTGGGTATAGGATCTTTCAAGGATGGAAGGCACTTACCTTATACAACCTTCTTCGTTTCTTTTCCTCCTGGTGTTTTTGTGATGCAGCTGCTTGTTTTCACTTCACTCACGAGCGGGTTTTCCTTGGTGGAAGCGGTAAATCACATACAGCGGTGCGGCGCGGAGCGGTATCGAGACGGCGTTCTTAGCGAGCGGAATGTTCTAGACTGTCACTCGCGTCCACGATCGCGTCGACGAATCAGGCGAAGGCAGTGCCTCTTCCAGGGAGTGGGATAGAGCGGGACGGAAATATGGTATCGCTCGCACTAGACGTGGAACGATTGATCTTGATGCGATTCGTTATAGATAGGAAGGTAGATGGCGCTACCAGGTACTTTTGAAAAAAAATGGTAGATATGATAGTGTTAGTACGAATAGTAGTTTTGGTACAAATAGTAGTTTTGATGTAATGTTACTTACGATTGATACCAAAATTACCATTCCTACCAAAACTAAACCCACCGCATGATTCACAAAAAAAGACGTCTGAAACAACTCCACGGCAGGTACTATACATGATATTCTTTCGTCCGAAATTTGAAATTAACATTTCCTTGGTAGTCCTTCTGATTTGTTCACCATTCTCAAATAAATTAAAATTAATTATTACTTTAAGATAACACGAAGCAACCTATACCAACCCGTTTGGCCAGCGTGGTATAGTTGGCTAAAACGTCCTTACGGAGAGGCTTCAGTCCAGCAGTGGACTGCAAAAGGCTGTTAATGTGAAGCACACGAAATGAAAAAAAAGGTTTAGTTATTGTTCATCATCAACAGCCTTTTGCAGTCCACTGCAAGACTTAAACCTCTCCTTATGAAGGTTTGGCCTACTATACCACGCTGGCCAGACGGATTGGCATAGAGTTTTCTATCGAGTTTTCCCTCTTTTAATTAATTGTTAGCAGTAATGAAACCTTTTTTTCTAAACAAATATATAAACTCTTTTGAATAATGTCGAAATATAGTTCGTTTTTGTCTACTGACATCAAGGAGCAAGTATATATGGAGGGATAGCTTTAAGCATAATCAAGAAACCTATCGTTATTTCTTTTTACTTGTAGGAAATGTCATATGTGTAACCGAGACAGATGTATTGTATTTATTACCTCTTGAAATACTCATGTCGCAATTTTTTCAAAAGAAGAAATGACTGTCAATAGTGATGTACTCATGCATTAATCTTTGATTGGTATTGGTATATAATTCGGTATGTAGAGACAAGATAAGCATTTGATTAAGTAATATACCAGTAGTATATTATTTTACGAGCTTTTATTTAGAGTATAGTACTTAGGTGCGCACAAACAAACAAATACTGTAAAAAGAGAGGTAATAATAAGATATGATTACTGTCTTGAGGAGACTTGTCTTATGTCCAGCAAAGATAGTATTTTGGCTGAAATAATAATGCAATATTAATCGTAAATTAAAATTTTCTCATAAAATTACGAAGTTGGAAATCGAATTGACAATGTCCTTCGCGAAGCTCCTCTCCTACCGCTTATTCACAGGAGGAATTCAAGTATCCACTTCGAACTGGTGGTCAGAGTATAATTTATCCACCTCTATGATGATTCGCATTTCAGAAATTTCCAAATAATATAAAGTACCTGCATTACATTAAAATGAAGTTTTGTCTAAACCGTACATTTGGTACAATAAGTAGGTTACTTGTTATTTGTAATTGTAAACGAATCCTCCAGGTATATGCAATCAAACAAGTCGGACCATTTCGAAAAAAATCCCTTGGCTCGCTCATAGAGTCGAAGCACAATAGAAACTGGTTTTGTATACGAATGTCAATGTTTGTGTAAAGTAGCACTGGAAGCGACGATGTCCTGTTGAGCCATTCTCACCCTTATTGTGGTCTAGCGGACAGTTGTTGGACTGTACCTAGATAGGAACAGTATACTGCGCAGTTTAGCATTGCTCGGTATCACAATTTGACAAATTTCCTATAATCCGACAGAAAATAATTACCTTTAATTTCTCTTAAATTGACAACACTGAAACATAAATACAATTTTTGAAGGAGTGAAAAACTGTGCTATTAGGTTTATTTAACTAGGTGAATGTTGCAATACCGACAAGACAATTATACACAATTAAAAATCTATTATGTCTCGCAGTTCGCACTGATCAGTGCATTTGCAGTCAGCAAGTTATTTTATGTTCTCATTCTTTGTGTCATTGTGTATTGGAAAATAATTGAAATAAACTCAAAATAGTCAAAATCATTTATTTATTCTACAAAGTGACGCACACGATAACCGGCAGGTGTGATACTATATGTTACATATATATGTTACCAAAATGGGATGTACATGGACGGAAACAGTTAACATTTACGAACAATATTTTCATCCTGAGTTCCAGAAGTGCAAGACATGTTCTCTCTTGAAGCTTTATTATCGCTTCTAAAAATAAGGTTTCGTTATTTCGGACATTTCTGAAAATTACAACACAAATCTGTAAATGATATACATATATGTATATATGATTACTATACCATATTTTAACAGTTGCAATGTTGGTATATATTGATTGATAAAAATATAAGTAATAATAATAAAGTAGAAGTACAAACCTCAGTATTAGATATCTGGATAGTAAAAATAGTAGGCACAGCATAAGAATGCAAAACTTTTCTTTGAAATCCTTCTTGATAACAAGCAGACGCAAAATCAAGCCGACAAAGTTTAGAAGAATTGGACTGTTGCCATTCTCCCTTTCTCATATTTCGGACCCAATTTAGTTTCAAACCTTCATTCTTTGGAAATCTACAAAAAATCACAATTAATAACAAATTATTCAAATTATAATCTTTCAGAAACTGGTTTTCTAACTGACAATTGTATTACAACACTATCCTCATATTTTTTATCGAAATATTTCTATTATATTTATTTAATTGTGACTAATGGAATAAAAATATGTGTCAACGGTGGTCATTATCTTTATCTTTAAGTATAAGCTTTACAAATATCATTGTAGAATTATTACGGCAGATATCTACAATTTTACTTATTATGACTTACCGGTGGTAAGATATTTTTTGACCATTTTTGGTCAATAGTCCCATTCGGCTTTTACATCCGACGGCATTACAAACTATGGTAATATTTTAATGTTTAGAAGTGATAATTTCTTTAATTGTAATATTTTGTAGCAATTAAAATTGCAGTTTATTTCGACACGGCTGTCACTCCAGCTGGACGAACATCAACATGACATAACATTTTTTTTGGCATATGTCATTCAAGGATGTGTATAAAAGCTCTATGGCTATCACACTCGAACATATGCAGTTCTGTAATTAGAGAGTAAAGAGATGCATATACGATTTCTACTCTTTTTGAAATGTTCCCTCCATATGTACTTGCTCCTTGACTGACATAATGTATTACATACAGTTTTCTACTTACCGTGTGAGTAGATAAAGACTATATATCCCTATTGCGCGGCAAACCATTCAGTAATGCCAAGGTGGAAATTTCACGATACCTAAGGTGCAACGCAAAGCCAATGTTGTGAGAAAAGAAGTTTTGGGATGTATATATATTTTTGGTAAGAATATCATCTTTTTACTTATTAGATAAGGCTACAATGTACTTATCATACCTATATGTAAGAGCTTTTTTATAATATTAAAATATGCTGTGGAGCAGCAGGGGTCCTCTAGTATAATTTAAATAAAATTGATGTGTCAGTCTTTAAAGGGCTACATATGTATAAGATGTAATTTGATCCGATAAGTAGTGCGCACATTCGGTGAATTGGACACTATGCAAAGTGAAAATTATGCGAATTGGACTTTCTGCGAATTGGACATTTTGCGTCCACTGGAACTTTTGACCATGAACTGTCGTTATCAAGATACCGGCAACAACGCGGGTGAAACCATGGGGAATAGCTAATGATAACTGTTTCTGAGTACGTTTCCTTAGATCCAGTTTTAGAAGAGATCAAATCCAAGATAATGATATAAGTGTATTATATAGAAATGGCTCTTCGTAAATCTGTCCAAGATTGATAAAATCCTTCACCGGTTGACCGATCACTCTGAAAGTTGGGAGGTCTAAGTATTTTTTCGAAGAAACTCAATTTTCCGTAACTCGTAACTTGATCGCACTGAACGAAATCTGTGTCCATCCATTTTCATTACATTCAGAGATTTTATAACGAGATAAAAATATATGCACTGATAGATAACATTGTGAAAATATGTTTTTGTACATGACGGCGCGCTGATTATTTAAGAATGATTTAACCATAAAAGTTCTGACGCTTCCACATACATAATTATATATTCAACTTTATTCCTTCGTATTTCAGATAATAGTTGGATTCAACGTAACTGTATCGTTTTGTACCATTAATTAATATCACTATTTGTATACTAGTAAGTATCCCCAAATAAGTAGCTAAGAGGAATAAATTTAAGCTTAAATTACTCAGAGGCGATTAATAACAACATCACTTATTCTAAAAACACAGCTCCGATTTATCAAAGCTCGGTAAACTGTTACGTTTGAACAGGTTTAAACACCATAGAATATTCTTCTTTACAAGTTAATTCGAGTACTCTTTTAACACCTAAGTAAATCCTCTTTTGTCAGTAGGTATTGCAACAGATTCTTAATATTTTATTTACGAATCTAGTTCGAAAATAAATTGCTCACATTTACTCTCGAAGTCTAAATTTTCGTATAACGTTGAGCGGAATGCTATAGAAAATGTAGAAGCAAGTTTTGAAAAATTTACCGCTCCTTCGCACTCATATTTTTATGCAGCATGTTTCTAATATGTATGCATGTTTGTAATGCATTCAGGGAAATAAATATGTGTACTTACACTCTACTATACCCTCCGTTTTATTCTGAGACACTGTTACTATTAAAACAACAACACATGCATACGAACTCTCACGTAAGAAGAATTGTACCTAATTCCTATCATTGACTCACACATAATAATTCATAATTCATTTATTAATTTGCGAATATGGGTATACATTTGCAGATCTTAATAATAAATACATAGTTCTATTACCATATCCCACCAATTAGGCATGCAAACACAGAAACAGTAAACTATTACGTATTATAATATTAAAAACAACATAAATTATTACAGTTTAACGTGAAAATGTACAATGTCAAATAAGAGTCCAAAATGTCATAATGTAGAAATAAGAATATTAAAATGTCATGAAATAATTAAAAATGAAATTATAAAATATCAATAATAATTATAAAAGTACAATGTCAGCTAATCACAATTAAAATGTCAAATGTATATAAGTATATATTATAATTTAAAAATAAATAAAGTTTATTTCTAATTAATTATTTGCATTATGTGTATCATCTAAATATTCCTGCAGCGAGTAATAGCATTTAACAACAAGCAGTTTTTAAAGGTGCCTTTTAAATAATTGTAGATTTTCAATATTTTTAATCTGAGTAGGTAATTTTTTGTAAATGCGTGGTGCAGTGCAAAAGAAGCTTTTGTGCATTAGCGCCGTTTTACTTTCGACAACACACAATTTACCAGCATGTCGAATACTTGATTTTTTTAAAAATAATTCCATATTTTGTTTCACAAACACAGCACACTCCTTTATGTAAATGCAAGGCACATCACGGAGATTACAGAATATCTGGTCAAATTAAAAATATTCTAAATGCAACTTAGTTAATATGTCATCTAAAGTACCACACTAAAAGAATACAACAACAGATGTGACAACATCTTAATCGCTCTACTGCTTGTGAAAAGAGAGTTCTTGTTGAGCGTTTTTATCGTTTGTTTAACGGTGGAGTTTACCTGGTTTCTAACAGTTCTCCATAATGTTCCGTAAAGACATGTGAAGTTTTCTAACTCGTACGTGGCTAGCATGGTGAGCTATGGCCTAACCTTTCTCATAATGAAAAGAGGCCTGTGCCCAGCAGTAAGACAGATTAGAAACTAGTCTTATGTGGATGAATCTTTTTTTAAAATATTTTGTGAACATTTTCTCAAATACTTACATAAATTTTATATAATACTTTTATTTAAGAGAGAGTAATAAGAGTAAATAAAATTATGAAAATGAGATATTTTACTCGACATGACGTACTCGTTAGGATCAAGGATCAAGGCCTAGTTACCTTGATCCCTGATCCATTTCCATTTCAAAATGATTAAAAAAACTAACTGCCACTCTACAGTGATAGAATTAAAAGCTTCTGTGGGATTTGCAGCATCGGGTTCTCACTCTCAGAAGCTTAGCTGTAATAGGACCTCATAGCAATCACAGCGCTCTGAAAATTATTTTTGGTTTTAAGATTCATATACCTAATAATATTCCGTTGACGAATTATGAATACAAACTGTCATTGGCCCTCTGCATTCCGTGCGTGTCGTAAGAGCTGACTAAAGAAATTAACGAAGCAAATAATATCCTTACGAAGAGACAGCAATGTAAGACCTAACCTTTACCAACCTGTCTGTTCAGCGTGGTGTTGTAGGCCAAATGGCAACATCGGATTGCACAAACAATCAGTCTGTCAGTCCAAACGCATACATCGTCTCCGTTCTGTCGTTGGTAGTCATATCTCTTTACTCGCAACAATGTTATGTAGCAAATTAAGTGAGGCTTAAATCCAGCAGTGCACTGCAAAAGACTATAAAGGAAAGATTCAATTTCCGATTCTATATGATCGATGTCCGTCTTTCATTGAAGCCGAATCAAAATCTATGGGATTATTAATTTATGACTGAATCCTGCGCCGACATTCAGCGTTTCCGAATTGAGGTTTTTGAATATCTAATGTACTGTTCGGCGCATTTGAACGCACCACGGGTTTTGAATGCGAGTTATAGTGTTATTCTAAATCTAGGAACGTGTCAAATATATCTATGTTAAGCGGGTTTTAATTGCAGGAGTTTGTTTACTGTTAATGAGTAATATAAAAGCAAAGTGAACCTTATTTAAACTTGTTTTGGAATCGATATTCTCGTAAAAGTTATCTTAACTGATAGGACGATGATTTTGTCGTTATTTCGAAATACGAAAAGTATTCCAATTAACATAACAGATGATACAATGTTTGTAATAGATATAGAATATATTTTGCCTCCAAAAATGACTTAAAGATTAAGGTGAGTAGGGTGCGCTCTTAGCGTGACTTGACTTATCGTTCAAAATGGACCGGTGAAGGTAAGCGCCTTTTGCATAGGTCTCCACCTGAGTGGGTGGCTGCTTGTCGTAGCATTTACGTAAAAGAGCTTTGCTTCGAAGAGGCTCAATGTCGCCATCTTATCTCAGAAACTCTGACATTGAATCATTTATTTCTGACACCAGAGTAAGCCTCAAATTCATACGAGAAGATAAGTAAGTTTTATGGCTATACTTTCCTGACAAACTCTGAGTGTGAGCTGTACAGAATAAGAATTGGAGTTCCTCCCATTGTCCTTTCATTCGTGCTACAAAGAAGTTCCACAAGGCATCGTGCTAATCTCTCTATTCCTAAATAAATTCGGTAGCGTCGTATGGCGTGAGCAAAAACGCTCACACACTTTAAACAAAACATCAAAGTAAATTTTCTCGAATTATAATTATTATGGAGGGTTTTTGTATTAATTTATTGTTTAATTATTTTACTTCAAATTAAAAAATAAACATAATAATACCACCACTAGAGCTAATTTCCCGAACTAAATGAGCAAGCACCAACCTATTTTTCAAATTACGTTCTAACGTCTTCCAATGACTTGCGGTGAGTTGGCGACATACAGGCCTGTACACATATAGGTACAGGTCGACAATTCACCTAAAACACCGCAAGCCATTATGAGCTATTAATGCACAAAATATAACCTATAATGGCAAATCAGGTTGCGACATGACCACTAGATTGGGTGGTTTAATTACACTGTCAAGTGCAGTTGAACGGAGCGGTGGGAACACATATTCGTTCATTGGTTTACATAATATTACTATTAGAAAATTGTTCAGCTCGGTTAGTCATTATGGACATGAAAATGTAATTATGTTGTACAATGAGTTGGTTAGGTCAATTGAAAAATCTAGTTATAATTTCTCGTTACAAAATTATGAACCACCAAACGATTTGGAACTTTTGTAATTTGTATCTAGGTTGTTGAATAGAAGTTTGAAACAGTCGTGGTCGCCATCAAAAACTTAAATACAGTACATAACGGGTTTAATCAAGGAGCGTTTAAAACCCTTAATTTAATCTAGGTACTTGAATAATGAATCCCAAAAAACCTTTAGTTTTTACTTTAAACTGTGCCTTTACCTATGTCCGTACGTTTTATTCTCTATGATGAAAGCTTATCCTTTATACTTCCGTGGTCTTCAACTTTAGTTGTATATTGTCTTTCGGGATGAATACCACGTGATTTTGTTCCGATATCCGATATTTCGGCACAGTGGCATACTCGAAACAAACGTACGTGATATAATCGGGTATATTGATAAACCTTTTAGTTAAAATCTGCAAAATAAACACAAAACGACTTCGGACTGCATGAAATTGCAGCATAATGAAGTGCTAACAGTAAAACTGCCTTGCTAAGATGAATGGACGGCTCATAAGTCGTCGCACCGCTTATATTATGCAGTAAGTGCTTCTGAACCATCTATCATCGCCGTTTATGCGTGCGAGGGGAGATAACGGCTCCTTAGTCAAGTGAGCTGAAGAAACTATAACAATCTTAACCCGACCCCGCTGCATAGTAGGTCGATGGATATTAAAATGAAGTCTGTTCAGATTTGAACTTCTAATAGATTTTCACTGAGGCCCACATTTATTTTCGGGACATGCATATATACGACGTATTTTTGTGCTGAGCATCCGATATTTCAGCATTGTTGCTAATATTTTGATCACATCCGTGAACAATCGAGTCCTAATTTCACAAGAAAAGCCTTAATTTTGCTGTTTTGTTATTTCATGACCACGGTTCGTGTTTTATATGTATAAAATCGGACCACGAAAATTAAAAGAATTTATGATAATTTTAATAACAACATATTAATTAAAAGTTAAAATTACTAAAATATACATAATTATGTTAGTGATTCAGTTTTTAAATTCTTTCCTAAGCGATATCACTCCGCCCATTACCTTTTGTGTATATTTTTCAGAAAGACTTCAAACATCGTCATGAAACCCATTTATAAGTTTAAGTTTGTAAACCCATATATTATCGCCTAATGACAAGTTTAGTAAACGAATAGTCCCAAAGAGACCATTATGTCTCTCTTATCTGTAGCAAGATATACGAGTTCACCAGTAAGAAACTTTTATATATAAGGCCATTGCTGATAGCATGCAGCTACTTACAAAGACAATACAAATTTTAAATCGGATTGTGAACTGAATAAAGTAACTAAATTTTCACCTCACTGGAATAATTAAAAAACAAACTAATCATTCATCGAATTTAAAATAAAATAGGTAGGTATTTAAAAAAGCAAGAAAACACATTATGTTTGTTGCTTTCGCCATATCATGTTCATTTAAGGGGAAGTCCATTGGAGCGAGTTATGAAGTGCGGAATCTTGGACTTACTGTAGATTCTGAACTTCGGTTTGAAAAGCATATTAATTATGCAGCGTGGAGCTGTTTTTATAGGTTAAGAGTTCTATATAAAATGTGTCCCTATTTGTCAGAGGAATTACGTGTACAGCTGGTTGAGTCATTAATATTAAGTAAGCTAAACTACGCCGATGCTGTGTATGGCCCTCGGCTTTTAGCACGCATTGACAGGCAAATACAGAGGGTGCAGAATGCTTGCGCTCGTTTTTGTTTTGCGGTTCCATTTAGAGGTCATGTAACGCCGTTCTTAAATAAAAATTACATGTTAAAAATGTAGTCTCATAGGAAACTGCACTTAGCTTGCGTAATTTTTGGTGTCATTAAGTTGAAACAGCCGCAATACTTGTATGAGAAACTAACATTTGTCACAAATGGCAGTGAACGTCCAAACAGAAAATGTTCCAAACCGCTATCAATGAATTTACATCGCACAGAGGTATTTAGAGGAAGCTTTCGCTAAGCGGCTTCAAAATGTTGGAACAATATCCCCCCTTCATTGCGTAATCTCACGTCAGTCCACGCCTTCAGACGGCAGTTGAAAAAAATTCTAATAGAGGAACAGCAAAAATTAGGTTTTACTAATATAAATGCCTCTCTTATTTGAAACTTAAATAATTAAAGCAAAAGAAATAACCAATAATTAATTAATATAATCAAATAATTATGAAATCGCAACTATTATATTTTATACTTAAAATAATTACCTGACATTTCATTTAATTATTAATATAGTTATTTATTACAAAGTTATTCACGATTCTCCGATTAATATTAAGTATTTTAATTATTATAATGACATGAATTTCATTTAAAATTATGTATTCAATCAATAATTATTATTATCACAACGGATACTTATAATACAAATATTATAAAGTTGCTATATATATATATGTACTCTCTATGTACTTATTAATTAATTTATTGAATTTTTACTATCTACAATGCAATCTTTTATGAAATTATGACTACTTCTGATATGTCTTCCAATAATAATCCTTTCTAATGTGACTGATAGTCATTATGTACCGAATCATAAAAGTTTATGTACTCCTTTCACGCCTATATTTGTTATTAACTGTATGTATGTAAGTATTTATTACCATTTTCAATAAATATTTATCTACGTAGGTGTATTGTATTTCCTTGTATTTCTTTCTGTATTCTAATATCTTCTTGATATCACATGCGTGAGTCACTAGAGGGCCGAATTGAAAATCGGCGCCAGGCGTTCGCCTGGCACATGCCGAGTTAGGTCCTATTTTGACTACACACCTTACCTTCTGTACTCCTGTCTCGTTTGTTATTTTTTGTTTATATAATTATGTAATGTACTTCGTTTTTTGCTTTTATTATACATATCTTTTCCTTTTTTTTGTCACTATCATTTTTTGGTACTATTGCTTGTGTGTATGGATGTGTCTTATAATGTGTAATGTGTGTATGGTAAATAAATAATATTTAATTTCCTTTCATTTAATTTGAACAGATGCCAGAAATATGAGATAGGCTTAAAATAAAATTGACATTTCCGGAATTCGCCCGAAGTGTTTATTTATTTTATGTCTTTACAACGCTCGATGTTTGTCCAAACCGTGGTATTATCTTTCCTGTATACACAGCTTTTTTACAAATGGAAATACACCTGCTATCTTTTAAATACCGCAGATCATTAATCATCATTATACATTATACTTTAGACCGGAATTTATGATTTCTCCTTCAAAGACAGTGGTCTTTGAAGGAGAAATCATAAATTTCGGCGAAACAGTGGTTTCGCGATAACATCCTGATAAAAATTCACAAAGCAATTTGAATGTCTCGGGTCTAAGAAATACATAAATGTGATTGAAAATACACGGGTTGACCGACCGTCAACGCCCGCAGCGGTCACACATTTCCTTATATTGACGGTTTAACCCATGCATCCCAAATTATACCATTCGATATGATATTTCTGAACCCAAATAAATAAAGTTTGGTTTTATGTTCGCGATATTTGATTTAGATTTGAAAAGATCTCTCGAGAAATTTATGATGGACGCTGATGAATAGGTTGAATTAAACTTTAATAGAGTCTCTAATGGTGCTTTCATAAGTCATAACATAAACGGGAGTTTATTTCTAATGATGAAGATATTTTCCGACAACGCAAATACAACTACATTTTGAATGGTCCCTTCAAAGCGTAGTCATGTGAACGCACATGTAAGAAGCTGCAACGACACTATGACATGACTGTAACCAGTTTGACCGCATTTTGTCGCAGGGGTGTGGTGTGGTTGTGATAGGTAGTGATTCAAGCTTTAGAGTGTAGGCATCCGCTAATAGATAAAGGTTATACACACTTCCATTTAAGTGGCTTGTTGAATTTTATATAACTTTATTAAGGTAAGTAGTCTCCACACAAATGGTAATTTCTCAAAACCTAGGACCACTATCAGCACACAAACCGTTTTGGTGCATCGATCGATCAAATTTAGGTTTGACGGATGGCATGTTCACTAATTGGCTGAAATCAGTTCGACGTAGCTCCGTGCAAATCACATTATAACATTATACAGATACTGGCGCCGAGCGTGAGGGATGGAGCACAGATGAAACACAGCTGTTCCCAGAAATGACTAATTGGTATTTTTTTTATGAAAGGCGACTTTACTTAGTACACTTTCATTGAGGCATTGAGGCTTTCATTTAGGCATAATTTCAATGAGGTGTTCTTTGTCTCCTGGCACTCTCAGTGAAGTCAATCCTTATTAGGTATTAAGGCTGAATAAAAAAGTAGGTATATAAAGAAGTGGACACCTTTGTATAGAGGTAAGGCAGCTTTATTGCGCCTTGAAAAGTTATTTGTTAAATGTTGTTCTTGCATTATTTTAATATGTATATCACTTTATTTTGCTGATTTGTGTTGATTCAACCTTGCAGCTCATCATCTTTACTTTTATTTATTAAATAATCTTTCTTTGGAGTCCACTTTTCTTTTGAATCAGATATTATCTTTTACAGACAATCTTACAACCAAATTCAATACGATCCAATCGAATTACACATTTGAATACGAATCGGAGTAATTTTATCGTCAAAACGAATCGTCTCCTTATCGATGCTGTAGTCTTGTAGTATCGCAAGCAGGCTTAAGGCACAAAGGAAGATGACATTTGAAATCAGCGTATCTTGAGAGCTTTCTTTTGTAAATGTATTTTTTCTGTGTTACGTATTCTGCGTAGTTAAGGAAATCTTTTATTGTTATTTTCATCATTGTGTTTGTACTTTCAAGTAATGATTAAGTAATAATGCGTATTAATTCAAGTACAGCTCTTCTACTGATAATGTCTTAATATAGTTTTTGCCTGCCAAGGTATTGCTTTAAACGAACGGCAACCCATTTCGCACTTTAGGTTTTTATGTATGATTTTTTAAATGTTGATGTTGACGTCAACTAGAGTCAGCGGTAACCTAATGGGTACCGGGTTCGAATCGCACCAGTGACTTCTCGAAGTTATATGCGCATCGAATTATTAATTATCGATTGCCCCGTGCCTCGGCGGGCACTTAAACCGTCTGTCTTGGCAATCATGAAGATCTTTAACTTTTGATACGAGGAGTCGGTACCATCAAATAAACTGATCCTGATCTAAACCTTTGGGTTGCGAATGTCAGACTACAGTCGCTCTACGTACAAGTTGATATTCTGTCATATCTGGTAAGCGGAATCTAGGCTCCAAGGCACCCAAGTGTTGGATACAACCGGTATAATGCTAGGACGATGAGATGATTGACGTCAAATTTAAATATTTACATAGTTGCCAAGAATGCTTTATAATAAATTCGACTCAACAGTTTTATGAGTTGGTTGTGACAATAAGTATAAAGAATAGAATTCAACATATAATTGCTGCGTGAAACTGAAAAATGAGAATTTGGTCAATACCTCTGTTCTTTTGTTCACACTTGGGTGTTCATAAATAAAGTTAAATTACGCCTCGGCACCAGTGTGGTAGTTTTTGTGCTGTAAAATGTTTTTTTTTACGTTTTATATAATTCTGTTAGTTATGTACAGCGGACTTTATATGAAAAGGTAATTCTTTCCTCTATGTAACTTCTATATTAACGTACCCAACACGTTTTAAGACTGCCTCTTTGGGCCAGTGGATAGCGTTTGCGTCTGCTGATCCGAGGTTCCGGATTCCATTCCCGGGTCGGGAAAAAGTCTTACTGAGTTTTTCCGAATTCTCAGTAGCCCGGAGTCTGGTGATGTGCCCGGTAACGGCAATAGGCTCGCCCCCTATTAAATGGTACCTAAAAATTCATGGCGAAATGTGGGTCTAACATTACACCTCTGCTTTCTCCTTCGGGGATACAGCCGTGAGGCTATGTTCCATCACGTTAATTATAATTAAATAGCAATATACCCGCCAGTTTTGTAAGTAAATAATTGGGAATAAGTTACATGTTGTGCCATTGTCGTAATATTGTTAAGTTGTACGTTCGATTATAGTCCAGTCATGCTTACTATTGTCCACTAATTACTTGGCACGATTGTTTCAACATCACTATTATTAGTCCCCTTTGTCGTTTATGGCAAGTTATATCATACAAGGTACCATAGTTCTTACCTGCATGGTTCATAACAATAATTTTATTATATTATTTACTTCCAATAAGAGATCTCTCATAAAAATCAATGTAATATAGAAATGGCCTGTGGTCAGAAACATAATATCGTAATACAGTTGACAATGGAAATGATAGAAACCTTGAATTTTGCTTTTACCCCTCCTCTCATCTTGTAAAGTTAGTTACTTTCGGAACTAAGCGACATAATTATGTAGCCATTTCAATGTGTGTGACGTTCCAGACTCCAGCTAATTAAATAATGCCTTAATGTATAACTGATCAGTACTTTTAATTTATCCACTTCTACCTTTTTGTTACCAATTTCAGATAAAATATATTGTTTCACGTTCTCGTTCTGGAAATATATCTTGACATTGATTAAAATTTTTGCTATAGCTGAGCAATCTGAGTAATAAATATCTCATTTAAATTCCATTAACTCTCTACCCACGAATCTCCATCTTTATTAGAAATTGCATCAATCTCATAAATAATTCATTAAAACTTTTAATATTAAATAAAAATAATCAAATGCAAACGAGTGAACACTCTGTATAACTTGCTATGAATTATATTCTACTCCTTTATAACTACGATCTGATTGGCTGAAAATAGACTGAATAAAATTGAGATAATTTATGATTTTATCTAGAGAAAAATTGTGTTCTGTAATATGATTACTTTAGGCACAGATTGAGCTGCAATAAGTGGCGCAACTGTGGCGTGACTTTTGCTTGTTGGCCATTACTTTTTAACAATGTTTTTCTAGAGGTCTGCGAATTAACGTAGTTTGAAATTAATCGCCGCAATATTCACCTTCTATACAGCCGCTCAAAAGATCAATCAATAGTGCTCTTTTCGAATGACTGGCGTAAATTCTTAAGCCATGATACTCTTCTCCTGTCTGCACCTTTCTTGTTCTGAATCTGTCCTTGGATGATCAACTGTAATAATACGTACCTCTTGGACCCCTCACGACGTAACCCAGATATTTAAATTTCCTCCTCTTTATTGCTGTTTAAACCTCGAGTGACTAACCCATTCCACGCCAGTACTACATAATTGTTATAATTTAAAACTTTGAAAGTAATCCAGCACTCTTTAATACAATAAAATATTTCAAAATATGCTTATATTATTTGTACTCTTAGTAGCTAGTGTGATTAAAACTAATTAGTTTGCATTAATGCATTGTTTTAAAAACTCAGCATTGCCGTGTAAAACGTTGTCATTTCAATATTCTGAGCGTGTGTTTTATTGTCATTTAACTGCAATTTTACAAGATTGTTATGGTTTTGTAACATGGAAACAATTAATTGTTGAAATACCTGTTCAATAAAGAGTTTACTATATTTGTTTTATAATGACAATGCAATGTCCGCCCTATATATTAACTGTCCCACTATTGAGCTCTCTCTTCATGAGAAAGGTTAGGCTATAATCCACAAAGCTAGCCAAGTCTGCGATGACAGACTTGACATTTATTTTGCGAACATTGTAGAGAACTCTCAGACATGACATGCAGTGTTTCTCACAGTTTTCCTTCACCTTAGCCAGCGACAACAACAATTTAAAACGTAGATAACCGTCTGATTAGCAGTCACTTGGTCTCTCTGATTGCTCATTATTCCATAGACATAATATTACCATCAAATTATATAGGGTAATTTTTTATGTAGTTCGGATATTTTAGTATGTTATACATTTACTAAAATTAATAAACACGTATTTTTAATTGTTTTGTTTTACCAAAAAATAACAAAGTTATCGCTTATTAAAGAATATCTACTTAAAACAGATGTTCATGGTCACCCGATGGCTTATCTATCAGCTGTGAGGTCAACGCACGCGACAAAATAAGGAGCGCGGGCGCGCCACCTACCTACTATGCTACCTACACCAATCTGATACTGTGTTCTAGCTTCAAAATTATTGTTATTCACGTACCTACCGTGCTTCATCAGTCCATAGGATGTTCGCTTCGGCATGATTAATAAGCCGTTCACACAAGACTCGTCGTGGTAGGTTCTTGGTCTACTTCCTGAAGATGTTGTACCGGCTGGCAATCGTACGGATGGAGACCGGCTGCGTTTAGCACTCTCCACACTGGGGGCTGGCTCACACCGAAGCGACGTGCTGCATCGTATGTGCTGGCTCGTGATTCCCTTTCGAAGAATTCGAAGATCAAGTCTTCGACGTCAGTAGCCAGGCGAGGCCTGCCCTACCCTAGTGCATGGCTAGGAGTTGTGAACTGGTCATGATCCAAAAGCCTTTGCTTGGTCGCTAAAATAATCCGTTCACTTGGTACTACTGGGTTGTTAACTCCTTGAGCTTGCATACGAGGTACCTACACTTTCTTGTTCGTACATTGTTCTAGCTGCACGAAGGCTTTCATCACTGAGTAAATAAATTAGTACCATTTCGTAGCACTCGCGATTTAAAAATCGAATTACGACCGGCGTGTGAGTCGGCGCTTGCGCGAAAGTGCGACACGTGCCTCTTTCTCGATGCGCCCGCGTTGACTGGCGTGCGCCGCGCGCCGCGCGGCTGCCACGGCACCACGCCCCGCACCCCGCGTCCTGCATCCCGCGTCTCGTACCCCTGTCGCATCGCGCGCGTGTTTGATAGTATTATTGCAATGAATAACGTTGTGTCTATGATTTCCTTGTTTCCCGGATATTTTTACTCGGATTTGGTGGGATAAAAAAGTAAAAAGTTATTTATGGAAATGTGTTATATTATTGATATAGAACCACAGAAAAAAATATCCGAACTACATAAAAAATTACCCTGTATATTTAAAAGTAAAGCACCATTCCACGTATTGCTTTATTTGAAGTTAGCATTTTCAAAAGCCTGTCATCACGCTAGTGACAAGCCAACAAATTAAAGAAAATTATGTCACGAAATGCGTGCTTGGTATCGCTGTCTTTATTTCTCGCACGTATAAGATATGACCGTTGTCAAAGACATGTATATATGGCACACGGCCGAATAATAAAAACAATAAAAACAAACTTCATTTTCCTAAGAATATAACTAAGCGACACATTCGTTTTATTGTACATTTTGTCTCAAGTACTTTACATTTATTTAATGTACATACGTTCATATCATAAAAGAGAATATGCCATATTAAGACATATATTACATACAATCTTGAATTTTACGCATAACGTTACATAAATGCCGTGAAGATAATCTTTATGCAGCTTGTACTTATATTATGTATACACACGGTGCGTTGGGCTTGTGATCATAGAACACCTATGTTTTATACAATAAAATAGGAAAAGATATACGTGATCTATCAACCATGGAATATAGGTATCCCTTTGGGTTCCGGAGATCAGACAGGCACCAGTTCTGTGGATTTCCACAGACAGACATGTAACTAGGGGCCTGCTTACTAGTCCAACCGGATCTGACTGAATATTAACAAATGTTAATTTGTTAATATTCAGTCAGATCCGGTTGGACTAGTAAGCAGACCTCTAGTTGCATTATGATACGTGATCTACCAAAGGGTTTACAGCTTAACATATTGTGTACTTGATGTTGCATACATATCTCAATCACAAAGCCTGTAGAGGCACAATATTATCTGCCACAAATTTAAATTATAACACCAACATTTTTTATGTGGTCAATCCGTTATTAAGTGTAATTTAAAAGGCATATCTCTCTACAGGAATAAAGCATATTATAAAGCCTCGCAGATTGCCTCACCATATTTTCATTCACCGTTCCAACAAACGATAATTAACAACTTCATAATATGTTCATAGCTATCAAAACTTTACATGTCGCGAGTTTATACCTGGAGCCTTTCTGTACTCTGCTGGTCAGCCACTGTACTATCACAATGTTGACAGTGCATGCTGACCATTAAAACTAAGTAACACTTAAAGCATAACTAGCACAACGTGTGATTACACTAGCCTAGATCTCGTTTAATTAAAACTGCATTTTAATTAAATTCTTCTACTTATCTGTTCCCGAACCGTTCTCCCGAACAAGCCGGTTTCCGTAAAGGCTATAGTACCATAGACCACATACATACGCTGCGGCAGGTTATACAGAAGTCCGAGGAGTATAACCAGCCCCTATGCTTGGCGTTTGTGGACTATGAGAAAGCCTTCGATTCGATCGAAACCTGGGCGGTGCTACAGTCTCTCCAACGGTGCCGGATTGACTACCGATATATCGAAGTGCTGAAGTGTTTGTATGAAAACGCCACTATGTCAGTCCGCCTCCAGGACCAGAGTTCGAAACCTATTCAACTCCAGCGAGGGGTGAGACAGGGGGATGTCATATCCCCGAAACTGTTTACCACTGTGCTGGAAGATGTTTTCAAGATTCTGGACTGGAATGGACTCGGCATCAACATCAACGGCGAGTACATCACTCACCTTCGATTCGCAGACGATATCGTAGTCATGGCTAAGACCATGGAAGACCTAGGCACAATGCTCGATGGCCTCTGTAGAGTCTCCCAACAAGTAGGTCTTAAGATGAACATGGACAAGACGAAAATCATGTCGAACGTCCATGTTGTACCTGCTCCTATTCAGGTTGGGAACTCTACGCTCGAAGTTGTCGACAAGTATATCTACCTGGGACAAGTAGTCCAATTAGGTAGGTCCAACTTCGAGAAGGAGGTCAATCGTCGAATCCAACTCGGTTGGGCAGCGTTCGGGAAGCTACGACATATCTTCTCGTCCGATATCCCGCAGTGTCTCAAGACGAAAGTCTTTGACCAGTGTGTTTTGCCAGTGATGACTTACGGATCAGAGACGTGGTCGCTCACTATGGGCCTTATCAGAAGGCTCAAGGTCACTCAGAGGGCGATGGAGAGAGCTATGCTTGGAGTTTCCCTGCGAGATCGAATCAGAAATGAGGAGATCCGCAGTAGAACCAAAGTCGCCGACATAGCTCTCCGGATAGCCAAGCTGAAGTGGCAGTGGGCAGGGCACATAGCTCGAAGAACCGATGGCCGTTGGGGCAGAAAGGTTCTGGAGTGGCGGCCACGTACCGGACGACGCAGCAGAGGTAGGCCCCCCGCAAGGTGGACCGACGATCTTGTCAAGATCGCGGGAGGAGGTTGGATGCGGGCGGCTCAAGACCGGTCTGTGTGGAGAACCTTGGGGGAGGCCTATGTCCAGCAGTGGACGTCGTTTGGCTGATATGATGATGATGACTTATCTGTTATTATGAAAATAATCTCAGGCTAATCTGGGAAAAATTATACGATAAAATTGCAAGATACAGAAAAAATGGGTTTGTAATATTCCTAGCTACTAGGTACGGTTGGCAATATAAGTCGATATACATTTACGCTAATTTTAAGAATGGTTTTATAGTCCACGTCTATAAATTACTATTCTCGATATCTTATAGGATTTTTATACGAAGGAAACTTATCGATGTCATAAATTAAGTATAATTCAGTGAGTAATCCATAAAATACTCAATAAAGATAACGAAGTGTGCAGTGAGTTTTCTTGCTGACTATATTATAAAAACTTTTCCATGTCTCTAAAGACCAAAGCTTTTTATAAAGGTCTCGATCATGCCTCTGTAGAAAAATATGACACAAGTGTATTTTAAGAAATAATCTTATACACGCCCTTCATGTAACCTACATATTTTTTATCCGGAAACTTCTATTCAACACACATTATATGTTCTGGAATTCAAGTAGAGGTGATATAAAAGGCTCATAATAAATAAGTACAATGTTCTCTCTGAAAAGAACCTAACCTATCTGAAAAATTGTAGTTCAAGACATGCTCAATACACAAGGGAGATTATAGACATGTTTTACTTCAAAGAAAAACTAACTGATGTGGTTCGAAAAGAAGACTAAGAATATATATTTTGTCACCCCTGTGATTTCCCTAAGGCATTTTGTAATAGATATCCACATTTCAGTAGTGTTCAGTATTTACTTAGAGCTAGTTTTACTATAGCAAGAGAAAGGATGGTCTATTGACCAGCGTTGTATTGTGGACACTACCAGAATACAAAAATATAGCTGAGTATGAACCTATCTGTAACAGACTAAATGCTATGCTTTGCGTCTTTGACAAATAAATAGATTTTTTCTTTCTTTCTATTTTTTCATTTCGTGAACCATGACATACATGTGCGAGATGGTATGATATTGTTCGCCAGCTCGTATAAACTTTAATTATACCACCATGTAGTCATGACAATGACTGTATGACTGTATTTATTTTGGCGTTGTTGTCATCTGAGAACAATGAAGACACAAACACTAGTGACATCTTACGGACCCCTTATACAATGTTTTTGACGAAATCGGTGTCGGGATTCGATCCGCTAGAAACGATCAGTTGGCCTAGTCAGAAGATTTTCCGTCTAGTTGCAGAAACAGAACATTTCTATCCTTTAATTATGAAGGATAGAGATGTTCTGTTTCTGCAACTATACAACACTTGCATTACGCTTGATCTACTATCGGGTTGATCAAGCGTAATGCAATTGTTTGCAACTGAAGTGATACGTTTTGTGGCTTTCAGCTAGACCACAATTTGTGTTGACCAAAGTTGCCATTTGCTTTGGACTTTGAGTGTACTTCGTATTTATAATTTTTCTGCCGCTAAAATAGTATTCCTCACAGTATTTCATCATCATCAGCCCTTGTATATATACTGTACTACTGCTGGACACAGGCCTCTTCTCACTGGGAGAAGGATAAGGCCACCACGCTGGCCAAGTCCGGGTTAGCAGACTTCACATGTCTGCCTCCGTGTTACAGTGGATAGCGTATGCGACTGCTGATCGAAGGCCCCGGGTTCGATTTCCGGGTCGGGCAAAATTGTTATCGTGTTTTTCCAGCAGTACGGAGTCTGGTGATGTGCCCAGTAATGACAAAAGGCTCGCCCCCTATTACGTGGGACCTAAAAAATCGTGGTGAAAACAACAACAACAGTATTTATTCTTTCAAAAATTTAAATTCTAGTACAATAATAATGTCACTACAAAACGATCTTATTACAGCTTTCGTAAATTACTGCTAAAAATAGATGACTAAGGCTAGCAATCTAGGCAGAAATCTTCCAACCGGAATGTAAATCCACTTAGCAACTATAAATTAAATTACTCTAGGTCTAAACTTGATTGTACGAGTTACGTAGTGCTTTAAGTTCTTACTTCGCCAACCAAGACCCAGCAACTGAGCTGTTTCTGATCTCACAGTACTCTTACATCTCACAGTATTGATGCCAACTCTTTTAAATACCATGTCATGCAGAATTGATCTTAAGAAAGAAAGAAGAAATTGACTACAACAAAACAAAAAATATGGCAGGTTAGAGATTAGGAAATTTAATAAAATATTGTGACGGCCGGTGTCATGCCAAGCTGTCATCACTACCGTTGCCAAGGTCTTCTGACGTCTACACGACAAACTAAGTATCCGGTCATCAAACACAATAATTTATTAGCAAAGAGGTTTGAAGACTATTTTATTATTTGGAAATGAGTTTTTAGTTCGATGACGTATATACTCTATCAAGTGTTCGCCAAATTCACCAGTCATTGACAACAAGGCGATGGCCGTGCGGATAACACATTCCGTTCACGTTCTGAAGGCGTGGGTTCAAATCCCTGTCATAACTGTTATGTGGATTATGGTTTTTATGAAATTTGGAAAATGTTTATGAATATTTGGCAAATATTTAAAAGATTATTTATTTATTATTTATTAAAACTTTATATACACAATAGTATAAAGGCGGACTTAATGCCATGGGCATTATCTCCCAGTCAACCTTAGAGTGGTGCAGAGAGAAAAGAAGTAGGTGTAATATAATGAAAACTAATTTGAACTAATATAAATTATAACTAAGTATATTATAGATTTAAATGATACATTAAAATAAATACGTTAGGTACATAATATAATACATGATATAGATATATTATAAAACGACATAAATTATACACAAAGGCATATATAATATATATACTATAAATATATAAACACATACATACATATTAAACCACATTGAACTTAAACGACTTAAGATACAATCGCCGACTCAGCCAATAGGAGCTCTTTCACCTTGAACTTGAAAGTGTTCTTCGTCTTGGCCATCCTGATCTCAAGAGGGAGGGCATTCCAGAGAAGGATAGATTGAATAGTAAAAGAGGAATGAAGAAAGTTAGAGTTGTGAGGAGGTACCGTGAGGAGAAGATTATGAGATGAACGGAGGTTTCGTTCATGGTTGGAATATAAGTATTGGAAGTAGGAAGATAAATACTGGGGAGAGGTTGAAGATGTAAGAATAGTATAGAGGGTAGTGAGAGCACGCAAACTACGGCGCTGACGTATGGGAAGCCACTTTAGTTGGGAACGATAAGTAGACACATGGTCATACTTGCGAAGATTGAAAATGAATCGAATGCAGTTATTTAGAAGACGGTCAAGTTTATCAAGGAGGTCTGCATTCAGGTCAAAATAACATACATCACCATAGTCTATGAGGGGGAAGATTAAGGTCTGCACAAGCATTGTCTTTGTCTCGGATGGTAGTATGTTCCTTAGACGGTAGAGAGCGCGCAGAGCACTGGTGACCTTTCGACTCAACTGAGTTACCTGGACTTGCCAATTCAGCATGGTGTCTATGTGAAGCCCAAGGTTTTTGACAGCAGGACATAAATCGACGGTGGTTCCGTTAAAGGTTATGGGCGGCAGGATCGATAAGTCTAGTCTTTTTAAAATCCATTGACTACCCACAATGAGGGCTTGGGTCTTGCTAGGATTAACTGTTAGCCCAAACTTGCGACACCAGGACAATATAGCGTTCAAGTCGTTATTGATTTTGTCAATCGCCTCAATAATGTGTTCCACACTTACTTGGGAGTAAATCTGCAAGTCATCGGCGTACAAATGGTAAGCGCACTGAAGATTTTGAGTTAAGAGATTTATAAAAATAGAAAATAAAAGAGGAGAGATAATGCCGCCTTGAGGAACGCCAGAAGTAGTATCAAACCATGCCAACGATAACTCATCGACGTGGATCGACTGCCGGCGACCTCGAAGATAATTTGAGAACCAATCCAAAGCTCCAGCCGAGACCTTGAGGTGGGAGAGGATAGATAATAGGATATCGTGACTGACGGTATTGAAGGCATTTGAAAAGTCAATTAAAACCAGAACAGTAATTTTGGTGTTTTCCATGGCCACACGAATATCGCCAGTCACTTTAACCCCTTGTATGCCGGAACGCAGATCTACGCGAGACATAATAGCTTTTTAATTGTGTCTGGTATTCCGGCATACAAGAGGTTAAGGAGGGCGGAAGTTGTGCTATGTCCAGGTCTGAAGCCTGATTGCAGAGGACTCAACAACTTGTTGTGTTGAATAAAATGAGAAAGTTGCTTGTGCGCACAGGCCTCTAGCACTTTAGACATAAAGGGTAGGATAGAAATAGGACGGAAGTGTTCAGGGAGGGTGGGATTTTGGATTTTGGGAAGAGGTATTATATAGGCCTTACGCCACAGGGAGGGAAAAGTACCAGAGACTAGGGAAAAATTAATGATGTGGGATATCGCCGACAGTAGATGTTCAAGGATCGTCGTGATCATACGACGACTAATATTGTCACATCCCACAGCATTAGATTTTATGGATAGGATGACCTTTTTGATGTCGTCTGGAGACTCTGGAGAAAAGCAAAAGGAATCAATGTTGGGTTGAGGTAACCCTGCTAAATAATTAACAGTGTGACTCACGACTTGGTGATCCAGCGAAGCAGTAGTGGTGAAATATCGGTTGATATCATCCAAGTCGTGAGTCCCATGAAAATCAAGACGCCGCTGTTTGCCAATGCCTAGTGTTCCGAGGAACTTCCAGGTACTAGCAGGCGATGAACAAGAGATATTATTGAGGATATGTCGGCGTTTGGCGTTGCGCACCATCTGATTGCACCGATTTCTTGCAGACTTAAAAAGCACCCAATTTTCCACACATCGATCTCTCTTGTACTTTCTAAACGCACGGTCTCTACGACGCATTGCCATCCGAACACCCAGTGTAATCCAGGGTGCTGGCGGACGCTTCAATTTCACCCGTTTCACGGGGGCATGGACGTCATAAAGATCACTGACAACGGCGTTAAAAATATCTACTTTTTCATCCACCGTAGTGGCGGATACTAAGCTGTCCCAGTTTACCATAGAAGCGTCTTGCTTCAGCTTATCCACATCCATACGACCAAAACAACGCATGTGCAGAACTTTAGGCGGGGATTTGGGAGGTTTCAGACGGTATGACAGGAAAATAAGGTCGTGACGGGAGAATCCAGGTGCAAGAAGTTGGCCATGGGATGTGACTAGGGAAGGAGCAGAAGTAAGCATTAAATCCAGCCAGGTGTCCTCCCCATTATCGTTGTGGTGAGTGGCTTGCAACGGCAATATGTGGAGGCTGGCTGACCGAACTATGTCGAGTAGCTTACGGGAACGACAGGAATGACGGGAGAGGAGATCGGTATTGAAATCACCCATGACAATATGATGAGCATACTGAGACCCTAAAGATTCCAGAATCGGTTCGAGACTGGAGAAATAGTCGGCACAGGGGGGACAATAGACGACGCCAAGAACAGCTCTAGCGCCCTTGGCGTTAACCTCAATAAATAGGTATTCCGCAGCAGAAGAAGTAGTTGAAGAAGACGCTAGGATTTTAAACGAGCAGGTGCTGCGCAGGTAGATTGCAACACCACCACCTCTTTTACCGACTCGATCATTACGGATAAGGATGTAGCCGCGCAAAGAGTAGGAAGTAGAAGAGAGAACTGGTTTTAGCCAACTCTCCGAAACCAAGATGGCGTGCACATTTGAACCCGAAAATGCTTCCAGCAAGTCATTATGATGGCTGGGTATGCTTTGCGCATTTATATGGCATACATTAAAAAATGATTGATTTATAAATAACTTAAGCAGACATTCCCTCAACGTGCCATCAGCCGAGCAGAAACTTTCATTGTCCGATGAGGTAGCTGACTCATTGGCCGACAAATATGTATCAAAGTCCATAAATTTAAATATAATAGATATATAAATATAAAATACTGATAAATATAATAAATACTAAAAATATGAGTGTATACTATAAGCAGCACAGTCCTCTCTGCACCACCCGCCAGCATACAAAAGCAAAAAAAAAAGGAGAATAAAATAACTAAACGTAGTTGTGAACGGTTTCCGAACGTACGTTAAAATACATTCTGACATCTGTCACAGTGTCACCTATATGTCAAACATCGTTTACAATTACAAGACAAAACAAACTAACTAAAGGCTAACCAGAAAACAGTAGCACGTGTGAAATAAACAAACAGAGAAACGGATAAATAATAAAGCATTATTTACGCGCTCTGGAGGCTGCGTTCGACGTACCCGCAGATGCGACGCCACTCTTTCCCGCGGCTGCGGTATCAATACGCTTGGGATATTTCTTCAGTAGGCTGTTCATCTCTTCAGTGGTGCATATTTTATGACGAGTGCCATCCGACGCCTTGACAACGATGACACCGTCCTGGGTCCAACACGCTCGCATTCCAAAATGCAGCCGAGCCTTAGTAAAAATCGCCTGTCTTGACTTCGTTAGAAATTCCTTTACGGACACTGAAGTACCCTTTAGTTTGGTCTTGGCTCTCCAGACTGCAGACCTCTGATCCAACCCAGAGAACCAGACCAGGATTGGACGGTGATGGCCCTCACTGGATGCACCGATTCTATGACAAACACTGATGTTATCCATGGTGACATTTGGGAGCTCAATTTTCTGAAGAATGTTTGTCACAGAAGCCCTACAGTCCTCCTTTTCTGCCTCAGGCACGCCAAGAAATAACAGTGCTTTACGTCTGTGCCTGTTCTCGATGACATCTATAGCTTGGGAGCACTCCGTTATCTGCTTCCGTAGAAGACTGAGCATCGCAGACATGAGCTCTCTGAAGGTCCGGAACTCTTCTGCCACCTTCGCGACCGTGTCCTTCGCCGTACCTCCTTGAAGCTGCGCCTCAAGTTCCGCCATCCGCTTATTGAACATTTCTTCAAGATTGTTCTGTGCGGTCTTGATGTTTGTCAGTTCTGACATTGTGATGCCTCAACTCGAATGTACTTGTGCTTCCTTTGATAGTAAACTTGATGTAAATGTGTAGTGGTTGTGGTGCTGGCAGGTGGTGTAACTTGCAGGTTTATGTCTACATTCAGCTATGTAACTCCTCTACAAATGTGAGTACAGTGTATTTATGGCTTACAATACACAGTTTAAACAAAGTTTGTACATAAAAACGCTTTAAAATAATTAAATAAAATCTTTTAAATTTCGACTATGTGTTGACTTTTTGACACCTACCGCCAAAAAAAATTAAATAAATATTTCGAGTAAAAATTAGAAAATTCTAGAAACTTCAGGAAGGAATGGAAAGGTTAAAAAGAGACAGGAGATGGAAACACAAATTTAAATATTTCGAATAAAGATTAGAAAATTCTAGAAACTTCAAGAAGGAATGGAAAGGTTAAAAAGAGACAAGAGATGGAAAAACAATTGAATAACGAAAAGACAATCGAAATTAGTAGATCTAGAACATTCTTGGGGGTATATAAGGCGGTGTAGACGCGCTAAGCACCAGTTTAAGTTGAAAAGTGGTAAAGTGAAGAAGAAGAAGGAAGAAGTAGAAGGAAGAAAGAAGAAGTAGTAAAAAGTGAAGTGAAAGTATAGTGCAGTAAAGTGCAGTGAAGTGCAGTGAAGTGCAGTGAAAAGTGCAGTGCAAAAGACGCTAGTGTTGGTGCTGTCTGCGTCGAAATTAAACGGCGTGTCGTGTGTGAAGTCGAATAAAGTGTCATCAGTGCTACTCGGTGTTTCCTTCCAATCCTGTTACCCCGTCCGTAACAATTGGTGTCAGAAGTGGGATTGGAAGGACTAAAGATGCCAGTCATGCCGAGGGAAGGGCCTACGACACGTGCGAGGGCTGCCGCTCAAGAACAAGGCGACTCTAACCCGGAAGTTGTAGTCAGGGAAGCTCCTTCGCAAGGAGGCGGATCCGAAGGAGGAGTATCTACGTTTGCATGCGCAGCTAACCCACTATCTCTCGCAGACCTCGCGGCAATATTCCAGCAAACCTCGCAGCGACTTGAATCTCGACTCGAGCAAAACTCGCAGCAGCTACAATCTCGACTCGAGCAAAACTCGCAGCAGCTCAAATCCGAACTCCAGCAAAACTCGCATCAGCTCAAATCCGAACTCCAGCAAAACTCGCAGCAGCTCAAATCCGAACTCCAGCAGAACTCGCAGCAGCTCAAATCCGAACTGCAGCAAAACTCGCAGCAACTCAGCGAGATAAAGCAGAGCCAGGATGAGATTCGCCGTTATATATCTGAGAACGCTCGTAAGATTGCCGAGATAGAGATGTGTATCGGTGAAATGCAATCTCGCGTGACTACCATTGAGGAAGAGATGCAGTCCCGCATGGCGTCAGTATCGGAAGAGATGCACACCCGCATAGCTACTGTAGAGGAGGAGTTTAGGAGGATAAAGACTAACGTCCCTTCGGTTACAGTAGCCTCATCAGGTGCTGGTAATTATAAAGTACCTTCTTTCGACGGTACCTCATCTTGGGAGGCGTATAGGATGCAGTTTGAAGCCGCTTCTTCTAGTAACAGCTGGAACAGAGAACAGGCCAAGAATGCACTCGCTCTGGCGTTACGTGATGGTGCGTTATCAGTGCTACAGTCTGTGGGGAAAGACGCCACATATGAACAGCTCATCGAAGCTCATTGATTCCAGGTATGGAGAGGCGCATTTGGAATTTGTATTCCGTGCTCAGTTGCGTAACCGCTGTCAGCGCCCTAACGAGTCATTGCAGCAGTGGTCTATAGAAGTAGAGAAGATGGTAGGAAAAGCTTACCAGTCTGCACCCCCGGCACAAGTCCAAAGCATGCGTCTCCAGGCGTTAATTGATGGCATTTATGACGATGAGGTCAAGACAGCCGTTCGTCTGAAGCACCACGAAAATGTTAAGGACGCTTTAGCGCATGCTCTAGAAGTGGAGGCTGTCCGTCGAGAAATTAAGGGTGGACGAGTCCGAGTTGTGGCCGCAGAAATGCAGCGAACAGACCGAAGATTTGTCCCAAAATGTTATAGCTGCAGGGAACCAGGACATTTAAGCAATAGCTGTCCGAAACGTAAACGTAAGACTGATGCTATTGTTCAAACGTCAGAACACGACCAGGAAAACTAATTCCAGCCAGGGCTGCGGGGCAAGCGCTGGCCGGTAGACGAAAAGCCCCTAAAGTTTGTATCCGACAAAGCACAGATGGGAACAGCTTAACCATTGATGGAGCGGTCAATGGCGTTACCTGTTTGCTGACCTTGGACAGCGGTGCGTCACGAACTGTTATAGGGACTCACCTGATAAGGAAGAATGGGAAGATTCTTAAACAGTCAATTCGACCTCGACTGACAACGGCTACCGGCCAGCACATCCCAGTCAGGGGAGAGCAAATGGTGGCTTTCAAAGTAGGTGACAAATTATATTGGCAAAAAGCACTGATTGCAGACATCGTCGACGATTGCATTGTTGGGCTAGACTTCTTCAGAGATCACCAATGTAGATTGGATATTAAGTGTGGTATCCTAAAGCGTGGAGACGTGGAGATTCCAATGAAAGGTGGAGGCAGGGGAAAGGTTTTGTGCCTCAAGGAGCGCAAGCTGGCACCTAGGTCACAGACCTTTGTTCCTGTCACATTACCTGCCACTTCGACTCAGCGACGTTGCATAATGATAGAAGACAATAGAGATGACGATCCATGGTTGCCGGCGTGTGTAGTTGTTGCTTCTTCACAAATGGCAGTTAAACCTGTCCTAAATTTAAGTGATGAAGAAAAAGTGTTGAAAAAGGGTTCTGAGATAGGAGAGTCCGAGGAAGTCGCTTGGTTACGAAACTGCCAGAAAACCAAGAGTCTGGCTGTGACTAACATTAACGTGGATAGTGTACTAAAATGTTGCAAAGACGATCTAACGGAAATCGAAACAGAAAAAGCAAAGAAATTGCTGACACAGTACGTCGACATTTTCTCAAAGAACGACGGTGATATCGGAAAGACAGGAGTAGTAAAACACACTATAAAAACGGGGAATGAACAACCGATCCGTCAACGCCCACGACGTGTACCTTTTGCCAGGGAGAAAGAGGTAGAGGATATGATCGAAGATATGAGGAAAACCGGGGTTATCGAGCCATCGATTAGCCCGTGGTTTTCGCCGGTGGTATTGGTAAAGAAAAAGGATGGATCGACTAGATTCTGCATTGACTACCGAAGATTGAATGATATAACCAAGAAAGACAGTTATCCTTTGCCTAGAATAGACGACACGTTAGAGACGTTATGCGGAATGAAATGGTTTACAACAATAGACTTGAAAAGTGGTTACTGGCAAGTGGAAATGGACCCAAAAGACAAAGAGAAGACAGCTTTTTCAATGGGCAGACGGCTTTGGCATTTTAATGTTATGCCTTTCGGATTGTGCAACGCACCAGCTACTTTCGAAAGGTTAATGGAACACATTCTTGCCGAGCTTTTAGGGAAAGCTTGTCTGGTGTATCTCGATGACATAATTGTAATGGGCCGAGACTTCGATGATCATCTCACGAAGCTAGAAAGTGTACTCAATAGATTGAAAAATGCGAATCTGAAACTCAGTCTTAAAAAATGTTCATTTTTCAAGCGACAAGTTAACTACTTGGGTCATGTCTTCTCTAAAAATGGCATCGAGAAGGACCCTGCCAAAATTTCGGCGGTTAAAGATTGGCCCATGCCTAAGGACAAGAAGCAGGTGCGCTCATTTATGGGGCTTTGCTCTTATTACAGACGTTTTGTGAAGAATTTCTCGAGCATCACAAAACCTCGAGCATTACATGAGCTGACGGAGCAAAAACGACCATTTAATTGGGATGAAAAATGTCAAACTGCTTTCGAAGAGTTGAAGAAGCGTTTATGTGAAGCGCCAATTCTTGCATATCCCGACGTCAATGGAGAATTCATTGTTGACACAGACGCAAGCAATGTGGGTATTGGTGGAACTCTTTCCCAGAGACAAGGAGATCAGGAGGAGGCTGTTATTGCCTACTTTAGCAAATCGTTGTCTAAACCTGAAAGGAACTAACTGTACCACACGAAAAGAGCTTCTAACAGTAGTAAAAACTCTCCAGCATTTTAAAAAGTACTTAATCGGAAGAAAATTCCGGATCCGGACGGACCACGCAGCGCTTAAATGGCTTTTACAGTTTAAAAATTGTGAGGGTCAGGTAGCTCGATGGATAGAACAATTTCAAGAGTACGATTTCGAAGTTGAGCATCGTGGCGGAAAATCTCACGGTATTGCTGATGCCTTATCAAGACGTCCCTGTGATAAGAATTGCAAGCATTGCGTGCGACAAGAAGGAAAAGAAGAAGCTGCCGTCAAGGTTATTAGAACGGATACTATCGACGGGCGATGGAACAAGGAGTTCATTATTAAATCGCAGGAAGAAGATAAAAATTTGAAACCGATACTGGAGCGGCTAAAGAATAACTCTCTTCGGCCAGAATGGAGTGAGGTAGCTGATACTAGTACCGTCACGAAAAGCTATTGGGCGCAATGGAACAGCCTAATAATACAAGATGGACTACTTTGTCGAAAATGGGAAAGTGCTTCTGGAAGAGACAGTTATCTTCAAACAATAGTGCCAAAATCAATGATTCCTGAAGTTTTGCAAGTTTGTCATGACGGCCCATCTGGCGGACATCTTGGAGTGCGAAGAACCTTACTGAAGATTCGTCAACGTTTTTATTGGCTGCACTGTAGGGAAGACGTTGAAGACTGGTGCAGGAAATGCGTTAAATGTTCTTCAGTTAAAGGGCCGCAAACTCAGAGCCGCGGAGCACTAAAACTGTACACTGTGGGAGCTCCTTGGGAACGTGTTACTGTGGATATACCTGGACCATTTCCTTTGACAGAAAGTGGTAATCGCTACATTCTGGTGGTAGTGGATTATTTCACGAGATGGCCAGAAGCTTTTGCAGTCCCCAATCAGGAAGCAATTACAGTTGCGACAAAATTAGTAAATGAAGTATTTTGTCGATATGGTTTACCGTTAGAAATCCACAGCGACCAAGGGAGAAACTTTGAATCTCAACTCTTTCAAGAAATCTGCAAGATGATGGGGATCCACAAAACTAGAACAAGTCCGTATCACCCTCAATCGGATGGAATGGTGGAGAGATTTAACCAGACATTGGAGCGCCATCTTGCTAAAGTAGTCGATAGCCATCAGAGAAACTGGGACGAATATATCCCACTATTTCTTTTGGCTTACAGAGCCGCAGTACATGAAAGTACGGCAACAACCCCGGCGCGAACAAATTTAGGAAGGGAGCTACGACTTCCAGTAGACCTTCTTTCTGGATGTCCACCGGGGACACCTAGCTGTGGTAAGAATGAAGACCCGATATGACAGACGCGCAAATGCAAGAGAATTCGAAGAGGGAACTTTGGTGTGGCTTCATAATCCGGTCCGATGTAAGGGAAAATCTCCCAAATTACAGCCAAGCTGGGAAGGACCATATACTGTAATAAAGAAAATTAACGATGTAACCTACAGAATTCGAAAGACACCTAGAAGTCCACTGAAGATCGTTCATGTGGATAGGATAGCGGTATATCATGGATCCAACAATGCTCGGGACGAGCATGTCTTAGAGAGGGGGTAGTGTGACGGCCGGTGTCATGCCAAGCTGTCATCACTACCGTTGCCAAGGTCTTCTGACGTCTACACGGCAAACTATCCGGTCATCAAACACAATAAATTATTAGCAAAGAGGTTTGAAGACTATCTATCTATCTATCTATCTATATCGTCACGCCTGTCTCCCATTGGGTTAGGCAGAGACTATAGAACGCCACATGCTTCGGTTCAAACATACTTCTTTCGCTTCCTCGACATTCATTAACCTCATCATGCATGCGCGTCGGTTATGGGTACTTTTAATTTGGCCCTTTTTCAGTACGTCACCTATTTGGACGGCGTACGTCCGCCTAGGGCGTCCCCTACCGACATTTCCATTCATTCTCGCACGATACACTCCTTTCGTATTCCTTCTTTCATCCATCCGTTCCAAATGTCCAAACCAACGCAACATTCCTTTTTCAACCTTTGTCACAACATCTTCTTTTTGACCACACTTCTCTCGTAGCACACTGTTTTTCACTTTATCAATCAGCCTTACTCCGCACATACTCCTTAAAGCTCTCATCTCCACAGCATTGATTCTACTTTCATGCTTCTTCTGCCATACCCATGATTCACTACCATACATCAGTGTTGGCGCCAAAACTCCCTGCAGTATAGCAAGGCGAGCTTGGTTTGGGATAATATCATTGCTGATGATGGACTGTAAGGCGCCATTCACACAATTTCCTGCTTTCACTCTCCTTTCAATATCTCCCTCACATTTTCCATCTCTCGTAAACAAAGACCCTAAATATACAAACTCGTTCACTTGCTCCACTTTTTCATCTCGTATCATTACGTCACATTCAGTTACACTATCATCCCTCTCTATGACCATGACTTTGGTTTTGTTAACATTCACTTTCATACCTTTCTTCTTATACGCTTCATTCATGGTGGTGACCATCTGCTGCAAATCCAACGCTGACGATGCAAATAGAACCTGATCGTCAGCGTATAGCAGGGTCTTAAACACTGACCCACCCATTCTTAATCCACATTCAGACTCTTTCAGATCGGTCAAACAACTGTCCATGAACAGATTAAACAGCCAAGGAGACGCTACACATCCCTGTCTAACACCACGATCAATGTTAAACCAGTCCGTGTAGGCCCCGTTTATTCTGACACAGGCACTTGAATCCCTATATAAGGATTCAAGTGCCCGTATCAGACTGCTGCTCACTCCATACACAGAAAGTGTTGACCAAAGTTCATCCCTCACCACTCGATCGTAAGCCTTTTCCAGGTCAATAAAGGCGCAGAAAACCTTCTGGTGTTTACTTAAGACTTTCTCTGAAATGCACCTTAAGGAAAAGACTTGATCCGTACATCCCATTCCCTTTCTGAATCCCGCTTGCACATCCCAAATTTTACTGTCCGTTTCAGAAATCACTCTTTCAATCAGTATCTTTGCATACAATTTGCCAACAACACTCAGGAGGCTGATACCGCGATAATTTTTGCATTCCTGCTGTGACCCTTTGCCCTTGTACAGTGGCACAATAACGGCTTTGTTCCAGTCACCTGGTACACGACCGGACCGCCAACATTTATTAAACAGTAGATACAGCAGGCTTGCAGTGACGCCTTCGCCTACCTTGAGCATTTCAGCAGATATCTTGTCATATCCCGCAGCTTTACCCACCTTCATACTTTTTAATGCATATCGTATCTCTTCCATACTTATCCCACTTTCACAATTATCTGCCTCATTCGTTACTATATTCCTATTGTCGCTCCCTCCTCGTTCAAACAAATTCTCAAAATATACCTTCCACTGATTCAGAACTTCCCCATGCTCTCTAATAATACTTCCATTTATATCCCTCATCACACCAACTTTCGAAACCTCTGATTTGCCTCTGGCTGTTCTGACCAAGTGCCAGAATAATTTGATTTTGGCCCGAAAATGTTGGGCAAATTTTCTATCAAATTTATCCTTGCATTCTTCTTTCTTTCTTCTCACTATCTCTTTTACTTTATATTTCAACCTGTCATACTTTTCTTTTACAATACTTTCATTGTCATTCACACCACCTTGTACTCTTTTGTTGGCTCTTAAGGCCAGCAAGACCATCCAAGCTTTGCGCTTTTCCGCAACCACACCGCTTACTTCTTGGTCCCACCATTCATTACAAATTTCCTTAACGTTCTTCCTCTTGCTTACGCCACATACTTGAGTGGCTGTCTCAATCATTCCATTCTTAAACTCTTTCCAAAATTCTTCTATTTCGCACTCTTCTTTCTCAAACAAATCTTTTAACCTCACTTCCAATATCTCTTTATACTGATCGCGTATATCCTCTTCTGCCAATCTTTCAACTTTCACTCTTTCTATGGCAGGTGAGTGTATGCGAGCCCGATGGCGCCATTTAGTTGTTAGTCCCGCTATACGACTAACTACCAAAAAATGGTCAGTACCCACATTCAAGCCTCGGTACACTCTGGTATCTTTCACTTTTCCTTTTAAACGTTCATCTACCACAACAAAATCTATCATACTTCGTTCTGTCTGCCTTTGCCATGTATACATATGAATCATCTTATGACTAAACAAAGTGTTAGTCACAACAAGTTTTCTCTCCATACAAATGTCCAGCAAACACTCACCATTTTCATTCACTCTCTCATCACCAAATCGCCCTAGAACCCTTTCACATCCATCACGAGACACACCTACCCAGCCATTAAAGTCGCCTAACATAATTATTCTTTCATTATTCTCACACCTAGCAAGCACATCTCTGACCTTGTCCCAGAATTCCTCTCTGACATTCAATGGTTTGTACATGTCCGGAGCATAAACACATACAACAAAAACTTTCATTAAGCCAATCTTTAATCGCATCCAAAGAACCCTGGAGTTAACATATTCATATTCTTTCACACACTCATTCATTCAATCTGACAGAATCATTCCAACTCCTCGGCTAGCCCTTTCAGACTCAACAACTCCAGACCAGTATGCACGATATTGGCCATGAGTAGTTGTTGAGCAACCTTTCTTCTTTGTTTCACTCACCCCCAGTATATCAATTTTCCTTACATCCATCGTATCACACAATTCATCGATCTTACTATCCACTCCTCCACAAACATTCACCGTTGCAAACAGGCATTCCCTAGCCCTCTTTTTGCCTCTGTTGGACGGGGAGACAAAACGTGACGTGTGGCAAAGCGCGTCGCCGTTGAGAATTTTGCCCCTCCCAGATACGATGGGGCAGTCTGAGCCACAATGCTCAGAGAGGGATTCTCCGGTAGAACCGGTACCCTCCTGGGGACTTATATTTAATCCCCTTAAAGCCATTGCGCCATCTTCTTCACCTCTACTACGGATAAGGAAAGGAAGGGAAATACAGGATAGGATAGGGGAATGTTAAAGGAGGTTGGTGTTTGGGAAAGGATGTCAAAGGTAACAAAGGATGCCGCAATCACGGAAGGGATATTGGTAGTGATTGCGACAGCTCGAGCAAGCCGGGAGCGCAAACCCGAATGCCTCTTCTCTACGATCAGACAGATCAGTAGAGCGGAAGCACAGCCTGACTGAGTTTTTAGTTCGATGACGTATACACTCTATCAAGTGTTCGCCAAATTCACCAGTCATTGACAACAAAGCGATGGCCGTGCGGATAACACATTCCGTTCACGTTCTGAAGGCGTGGGCTCAAATCCCAGTCATAACTGTTATGTGGATTATGGTTTTTATGAAATTTGGAAAATGTTTATGAATATTTGGCAAATATTTAAAAGATTATTTAAATATTTCGAGTAAAAATTAGAAAATTCTAGAAACTTCAGGAAGGAATGGAAAGGTTAAAAAGAGACAGGAGATGGAAACACAAATTTAAATATTTCGAATAAAGATTAGAAAATTCTAGAAACTTCTAGAAGGAATGGAAAGGTTAAAAAGAGACAGGAGATGGAAAAACAATTGAATAACGAAAAGACAATCGAAATTAGTAGATCTAGAACATTCTTAGGGGTATATAAGGCGGTGTAGACGCGCTAAGCGCCAGTTTAAGTTGAAAAGTGGTAAAGTGAAGAAGAAGGAGGAAGAAGTAGAAGGAAGAAAGAAGAAGTAGTAAAAAGTGAAGTGACAGTATAGTGCAGTAAAGTGCAGTGAAGTGCAGTGAAGTGCAGTGAAAAGTGCAGTGCAAAAGACGCTAGTGTTGGTGCTGTCTGCGTCGAAATTAAACGGCGTGTCGTGTGTGAAGTCGAATAAAGTGTCATCAGTGCTACTAGGTGTTTCCTTCCAATCCTGTTACCCCGTCCGTAACAATATTTTAAGTAATTAAACTGAGTACTCCGAAAAGCATTTTATACGTAAAGGTTAAACCAACAAACATTTTTCAATAAATTCCATAAACGAAATCAAAGAAATAAAGTGGACGTGTCCTTTCTTTTTTTTTTCTTCCCTGTGGAAAAGCATTTACGCACATATTCTGGCCTCGATGGCTGGATTGCAAGGCCGTAATACCCACTAAAATAATATATACAGCGCATATTTCAACGCCATTTTGGGGGTGCCAGGGGGTCGCGTTAGTATTCTACCCTGACACCCCGGTGGATAGCCCGAAGGCCACAATCTCCTTGGCGGCGGATGAAGGTGTTGGTCTCCGCCGCCAAAACACCCAGCGACCGCAGAGGATAAGGAGGACGGCAACCTGACAACACCGCATCTTCTCTTCCTCTGCGGCCCCACCGCGACGTAACAATGGTGCGCCCCCATTTGGTCGCGGGAGATAGAGCGCGCGGCAACGCAACACCGACACGCCTCTCCTCCCGACGTGTCCTAAGAATTTATTTTTTGATGGATAGGACATTAAATAACTGCAAATCACGGCTCGAATGTTTAATATAAATTTTATTATAAACGTCTCTTTCAAAAAAGAAGGATGTTTTCATTTTATTTTTTAACTACCTACTTGTTTATTACTACTTACTCACATATTTCTAAATAGTCATTATTACTGATCGCATAATAGTTACATAGCGAAGATTATATCTGAAACAACGCTGGGATGATAAGGCTACAGAAGAAACTAAGTCTTTTGGAAAATAGAAGTATTGTCATAGACTTCACTACCAGAGTTACAACTGGCAATATTTATTAAATGCTCAGGATGGTCAGAAATTACAGTGTGGCAAATCAAAACATATATATTTTATAATTAAACTGGCAATACTATAAAAGATAGCAGTGCTAGCTGATTAATGGACATTATTTTACACAAGACGTTTCAACACAGTACAGCACACTTATCTGTAAAACCATACGTCATCGGTTTCTCGCTTGCCATGCACGTATTAAACTTACTTTTTACTTACTTATAGGCACTCGATTAATTTATATACAGCTAAGCTACATTACAAATGTTTGGTACAAGGTGTAACTTCAGGTCTCTATATTTTTAAATTCGTAAACATTAAGAGGATGCCAAAACCAGAAGCTATTATTTCTATTTAGTTCGAAACTCCCTTAAGCAACAGTGGCTGTAATACATACGTTCTGTGAAGATGCGAAACAATATGACCATCGATTTCAATCTCACAAAAGCAGAATTGAAAGCAAAACTATAATTGTTGCAAAACCACTACAACCTCGTCATTTCCATACGCTTGCATGTCTTTAGTCATAGCCTAGATACAAAGAAAAAAAATATCTGCCAGTTCAATCGCATCGAAATATAACAGCATAATTCATGGAACCATCAGATAGGTCGGTATACATCTAAGAGGTAAATAATAATATACATTATTTCTCAGATAGAAAAATATAATATGTAATATAATATTCTACCACATACCTACACACATCACCATCTAGTCCCAAACTAAGCAGAATTTGTACTATGGGTAGGTACCAGATAATGGATAAACATACATATATCGGAATACTCATGAGTCCCGTACTCACGACGTCAACTACGAAACGGAAGTGTGAAGATGGCGCGCTTCGACAGAGTCTAGTGTGACGTTCGCTATAGTTGAAGAGGAGGGTGACGGTTGATGTTCAACGGAGCAACACAACTCACTTCTCTTGGAAACTCCGGGCGGACAACAAGTACCTAGAAACTGTCACTCGTTTCGTGTTCAGTAATCCAATGTAATTATAGTCAGTTTTGTTAATTTGATTTGGTGTGAACTTATAACAAACTATGAAGCGTTGATACAGGCCAAAAATCAAGCAACCCGCCGTCACATACAGGGTGTCACAAGACCCATGACCAACCCGAAGTCTATGCGTTGTGGACATCATGCCAAGTCATACTAACCAAAAATAATACCTGGGAAACATTTTTTTTTAAGTTTTCACAATTTTTAAACCGCAATAAAAAGCGCGCGAACCAGTAATTTCCCAGGTATGGTGTCGAAGTAAAAAATGTTCGTAGTGATTGGTACAACATGGGATTTCATTTTTCGTTAAGGGTCATTTTACACCCTGTATATACATTTTTTTGTAAATACATACATATTATACATAGAAACACCTCTGGGTGTTTCTATGTATAATATGTAGATGTTTGTCTTGGTCTGCCAAGACAAACATCTATGTTCATGTACACAAATGTTTCACTTGAGCGGGAATCGAACCCGCGACCTTCGGTGAAGCAGTCGGTTACACTCCCGCTGCGCCAACCGATCGTCAGTTCATGCTGTTGGCATTGAACAGCTGTTGCATTCCGACTTTATCCTTGACATTGATATTAGAAGGTTAAACTATTTATCAATATGTTCGAGGCTGCTGGCTTCCCTTATCAACTCAGTTACGACAGCTGAGACAGATGAGTTTCTAATATGTCATCGCCGAGTCGCATCATAATCTTCACAGTATGTTCACCAATACTAATATATGTCAATCTCCGCATTTATAAAAAAAATAACTTAAAATAGCTTGTATTCAATAAAATAGGTTACATCTAAATTATTAATGCTATTAGATGAATGATCAAAGATGCTATTATAAATGCGAAGGTTTGTGAAGACTTATATACAGGTTGTTTGGCGATTGAACCGACACATTTTTTTGGGGGTTAGGGGAGGGCATATCCTAGTTTACAGCCCAAGAAACCCAGGTGCTAAGAGTACCAGTACTCGAGATACGATTTTTTTGGAATTGGGCCACACCTACCGATCCAAGCATTTGGGAAACAATTGTCCAAATGCTTGGATCGGTAGAGGTGGCAGGCAGTCAGTTCGAACAAAATTTGTAACCATATTCGATAAAAACATTTTGAAACCTAAACTGTTATTTCATTATCCTGACACTGGCTAGGTAGTCTTTTGTGTTTTGTGATTTCATTTTGAAAGATTTTAAGGCCATGTCATACATGGTTAGGAAGGGTATTAAGTACAATTTTTTTTAAAGTTATAAGTGTAGAATTTCATATTTTGCACTCATTACTTCATTTTTAAGAGTTTTGAAGCTCGACAATAACTTTTTTGCATTTATTCCCAACAATTTATGTTTTTTAAGAATAATAATACATTACGGCATCCAATAAAAGTTATCTAGTGCAAATGTGAGTACAAACTAAAAAGTTATATCGTTTTAAATATGATAATTCAGAAAAAAATGGAAAAATGAAAAATAAATCGTATCTCGAGTACAGGTACACTTAGGACCTGGGTTTCTTAGGGTGAAAACTAGGATATCCTAATCCCCTAATAGGATCCCCTAACCCCCAAAAAATTGTGTCGGTCCAATCGCCAAACAACCTGTATATATATTTGTTACTCTTTTATGCAAAATCTACTGGACGTATTTTTATATCGCTATCGATCTGTGCAATCAAAGTACTATGCTTTCAGTACAACAGTGTTCCGTAATATCTCACAAACACTGTAAAGTAATAAAGTAAAAATACGAGAAACTTGGAACAGCTGACTCCTTACTTGGAATCGTGATTAATGAAGATAGTTTGTTTCTTCTACTGTATCAAGTTTTCTCCGAAGCGGTAGTTAGTTTATTGTATCAATTGACAACTCTTTAGCCATTTTTATTTTGTTTTGTAACTATTACTGCGTTTAATTTGCTGCTTTAATAAATGTTTGTAGAAAAGTAATAATTATAATTTATGGAAGAATTCTACTGAAGTACTTATAAACTTTTTTGATTATTACGCATTTTAATATTTATATAAAAGGTGAAAAACTTTCTATTCTGCAACGTCTTGGCATCGTTTACGATACAGCATTTAGGTATGATACTTTTTGTTTCAAAAATTGACAGCCAGAAATTATGCCATTCAAGAATTAGCAATTGGTTCTCTATTGCGGTTTTTGCGTTGCTTAAATTTTGCTTCCAAAATTAAAGGCTTTATATAATTTCATGTCATAGTTTTTTATATTCAAATAATACTACTCTAACGATACTATAGGTTATTTCTTTTTTTAAATTAATGACATTAAAATAAAGATATAAACTCAACATCAATCATCCATCTTTTAATAAACAAAAAATTCTTGAAAAGGCCTCGAAACCGTTATAAATTCAATAGTTTTCATAAAACAAAATGAAAATACTTTTTTGCATAAACCGAAAAATGAAACATATAATATCTACTGACAGTTTTGCTGCATTGAGTTACAATGTGTGGACCGAACTCATACAAGGGACATGAAAAAGTTTAGAATATAAACCACAGCACTTCCCGACTTCCAGTAATGAGAACACCGTCCTTACATGACTCAGCACAAAAATAAAGCAATGAAACAAAACCCATTATACCTCGATGTACAAACACCATGAAAGCGCGCATCCACCAATGATGTGCGAGCTGGCGAGAAGATGCACGAGGTAAATATTTACCAATGACATAGGTAATTTTGTGCTTCTCACCTCCCTTATTGCTTTTTTTTGTTTCGAGATATTGTAAGTTTTCAGACCGCTCCAAAGCCTCCAACATGGCTTAACGATCTTTGTCCTCAGACAAGAGACAGGACTGAAAGCTTAACGTACCTTCAAAGCGCGGTAGCGTTCTGATGTAAATTCCACGCGCGGTCACCCACCCAAGTGGAGGCCAGTGTAAGCGCTGCTTAACTTTGCTGACATATTACAAACGGCAAGCCAAGTCACGCTATACGCGATGTAACTCCTTTAATATACTTCTAATTAAATTCGTTGTGGGTTACAAGCTAATTAAGCTTGCCTGGGATAACGCGAGTGTCAAAACTCGATGCCTTCTATAGTCACTGCTGCTGAACCCACAGTGACAGAAGTCACGTTCAAGACCGATCCAAATGTGTGTTTAACTCCAGGACCAGTCCAAGTGTCGTTGGAACATGCTAACTTCACAACTAATATTATACTCGCCGCTTAGCACTGCGACGAGTATAATATAGTAAGCACGATACCCACAAGGGATGATAAGTACTTTATGTGACCCACAAATTGTTGATTGCATTCAAATGGTTTTCAAACTTTAACTTATTATACACATACTATTATGGTGTGTGTGGCCTGCACACCGCAAGCACGTTCATCTTAAGTGTGTACGCTGCCCTCGCCGAAGTACGTCATTACAAATCTCGACGGAGCAAGCTCCGCTTAAAAACACGCCTTTACACAACCCGGTGTTTTGGCAAAACGCGGTCATGATTCATTATTACTGCAGATGCCTACACCTACATTTTACGGTACGCCTAAAATTAACAGAGCGCTTTTAAAGTTTACAGTGACATAGTACAGTGATTAAAATATGTACGGATATGTGTTGGGTAACTTTTGTTTTTGGTCATGAAGTTCATGAGCAAAGTTTGTAAGCGCTAAATCGATTTTGTTTAAGAGTGGATTGCACCACATCACCGGTTAAAGTAAAAGCTAAAGTCAAATTTTACAATAACTTTAACAGTAAACTTGACGGCTGCCGCAAAATGTGTTGCACCAACGTTTTTGTTGCTAATGTTAAAGTTAACAGGGTTGCTAGACAAATGAGGCGTAATCTGCCCCAATTCGCTGCGGGAACTATTTTTAAGTCCGGCAATACTAGAGCTTCGCTGTTATTGATAGTGTCAAGATGTCAATTATCAAATATTATATCGAACGTCAAACGGATTGAACGCGCTGAACGCGCATCATTTTAAAAGATTTTGATTATCTTTCTTGTTTATACTACACCTATTACGAGTTCAAGTTTTACGAAGTGTAGAAGACTGATAATAATGGCATCAAATACAAAAAGCTTGTACGTAAACAGCCAAACAAAGTAAGTATGAACAACTTATTCTGTTGCCCATAACACTTGCGTGTTATTCTTTTTACAGCACACAAACTTATGCCTATCTTTACGTTAAATTCTGTATATTTCAGGGAAAGAAGCGTAAACTTTACCGGAGCCGAAATCAATAGACTTCAATCGTTAGTAACCAAACATCAAAATGTATTATTTTGTAAGAAAACCGATGCTATAAGTAGTAAGCAAAATGATAGTGTGTGGATTTTAATAGAAAGCGAATTTAATGCCCTTGGAGAGATCCCGCGCACTGTGAAGCAGCTCAAATACAAATTTGAGAATATCAAGAGAGTGGCAAAAAGGTACATTTATATAAACAGATACAATGATAAATATATTGAAGGGCCTAGTGCTCAAAATTTCATACTTATTTATTCTTCGCGACAGGCATTAAAAAGCTCTATAGTGAATAGTGTATTCGAAACCGCGAGTGAAAATCGTGTAAAAATAGTGCTATCCAATCGTGCGGTAGGTATACCGGGTTCGGTTCCCGGACGCTTCAAAGTGATAAAATAACGCTAGAATAGTGAAAATTCGCAAATTGGTGGTAATAAGTAATGCCGTGTAGTGTATAAGCGTTAAACTTATACTAGTGCTAACCGTAGGGACTTAGATATCGATCATAAATAAGTGTTATCAGTTTTAATAGATAAGAACTAATAGTTGATAAACATCTGTTTTGTTTTCATAGTAGTTTTATAGTTTTATTTTATAAGTGTTTTTTAGCTTAGAATAGGTTTGAAATCATGTTTAAATAGTTTCTTATTGCTAGTTATTGGTTTATATAGTCGAATAAAATAGTAATAATAAACATTTGCATGTTTATCATAAACTTTGCTTATGTACGATAGAGTTTTCTTAAGAAAATTTGTATTTTTACTTATGCATCGTAGGTTTTATTATGTTATCTTAGAATTGAATAAAGCTATTTCCATGGCGTTTGTTTTATTAGATGCTCCATATAGTTGCACACAACGGCCCACAAAATTACATACATAACTATAGTATTTCATAGTATTTTTATAGAAAATATAGTGGTCGGATCCTTGTGTGACAACATTTTTCGATAATTTTTCTTGAATAAGTTAGTGATGCAAACAGTTAGGTTTATGTTTTATATACCGTTCGATAGAACTTATTGAGACCTATCTAGCTATGTATAGAACATATATACATGTACCATAGTATCTAAGATCACAAATGTATCACAAATAAAGATTTGCTGTGCATATGTTCGGTGCGGTGGTTAAGGTAAAATTTCGAAATAGCTAAGCGACCATATTTTTGGCCAGTTTGTTGGCGTCCCAACCACTATGTTGTAACCAAGTAACTATATGTAGCCATCCAGCACCGAACACCTGAACAGCATCGGTCTCAACATATGAAGATGTTTTATTTCTGAAGCCCCGAATAGATCGCCATACAGTCCACTAGCACATAGAAGATGATCGTCGTAGGAACACTCGCCAGTCACACACCACCACCGCACTGTGGCGGACCAGCTAAGGTTCGATTCCTGGCATCCGTCACATTTATCTTTTCAACTGTTATTATTTTTATTTCTACCTAATAACATTTCAGGTAACTAGCACAGAGAGTGTTCCAACCGTTGAGCTTGCCACCGCGTTACATTTTTGGAGACTCGAAATCTAGCCAAGAATGATTTGTTGTCCCATTTTGAAAATCGATCAGTTCTGGAGAAATACACTTTTCCTTTCCTAGGCCTTACACTTCATCATCATCCTCCTAGCGTTATCCCAGTTTCCATCTAGGGTCCGCTTACTAATGTAACCGGATTTGGCTGACTATTAGCTTTTCCACAGAGCGACTGCCTGTCTGACCTCCTCAACCCGAAGGGATAGCAATATCCCATGGTTTAGACTAGTGTCAGTTTATTTAGAAGATACTGACGCCCTATTACGACTGTCAAAGATCTTCATGACAACCGGGACCGACGGCTTAACATGCTCTCCGAGGCACGAGACAAGCGATAATTGACAATTTAATACACACATAACTCCGAAAAGCCATTGGTGCGCGCCGTGGATTCGAACCCGTTACCCTATGCATGGCAGTCTGTTGGTACCTTCACTAGGCTATCGCTGCCTTACACTTATCTGGTCTAAATCATATTCGTCTTCAGAAGAACTAATTTCTGTGAGTATTTCTCGAAGCAGTGACATTTTTTGTGGTTATATTCGATGCATATCAAGAATTGAACTGACTTTAACAATAACATTAACCGGCCAACATCGGGCGGTTACAGTTAACGTAAAATTATGACGTCATTTTAACAATTGTCAAGTGGTGCAACTCATTTTTTACTTAGCCGGTTCTTTGACAGATGTTGCGATCTTTGTCATTGTTAAAGTAAGATGGTGCAACCCAGTCTTACTACATCGACACGGGCTGAACCATTTGCTAAAGGCCAGTAAGGTTCATTTCCTGTTCATTAAATGGTGTTAGGAAATCAGAACTTTGCAAAGTATTCAGTTTTCTGACCAGCACCGATCCTGATCTCTTACAGTAACTATTATACTATCCACAATTATTAATTACAAATCTAAGAACTTTTTAAAATCACTTGTAACACAGAATATTTCTGCCTTTAACTTGTAAATCTATACATATAAAATTCTCACATTACAGACTGACTGACAGACAACGCACAGCCGAAACTATTGGGTGCAAGAAGCTAACATGTTGCATGTATGTTCCTAAGGGAGTATAGAGGAGCACCTTAGAGATTTTATGGAAATTCACACCCTAAAAAGATTATATGGTCTCATGCGAGCGATATCAGATAAAATTGACACTAGAATCCAAAGAAATCCATCTCCGTAAAATCAGTAGTATAATCATAACGAAAAAAGGCAAATTCAATAAAATATTTTAAATAATTTAATAGAACACTTCGAAAAGTCTTTTATCATTGTTCGTAAAAATTAAACCGAAAAATATATCTCAATAAATTCTATTAACGTGTCAAAGAAATAAGGTGATAGGAAATATCCTGAGATTTTTTTTTGTTTTTCCGGAATCTAGATGTGACGTTAAAGAAATGCAAATTGCAGCTCCAATGTTTAGTATAAATTTTATTGCAAACGCATCTTTGACAATGGCTTCGTCTTCTTTTTAACCACCAACTTTTTTATAACTCTACCATATTTTTAAATAGTCATATCTTAAAATTGCGATAACATTGCGGAGATGTACCTGAAACAACGCTGCGGTGATTACGATACAGTTATTCTTTTGGTAAACACATAGAAGCATTGTTATGCACTACCCTATCAGAGAAACAACTGGCATTATAATTAGATGCTCAAAATTGACAGATAATACAGGCCTAAAAAATTAATTCAGAAATATAGTTCAATATTAATTTGAGATATTGAAACGTCCAATTATATTAAAAATAACAATATTGGCTTATTAAGATTTTCACAAGACTTTTCAGCATAGTAAGTACAGCTACTAGTTAAGTATTATATTATTTGTGGTACAACTCATTTTTCTGTTATACTCTGAACACCAATACGTCCGTTCTCGCTCGCTATGCACTTTATACTTATAGGGACTCGCTTTAAATTAAACATGTATGGTACAAGGTGTAAATTTAGGTCCCTTTGCAAAAATAATTGAGACTCAAACATAAAAACTTGATCTCCCCACAAAGGGCAAAGATGCCTACCCACGGTCTACATTACTTGAATTCGTTTCCATCAACCGTATTAAGGGGATGTCAAATTTAATAGAAGCTAATTTGTGTTTAGTTTATTTCGTAACTACATTCAGCAGTAGTGGCAATTACAGAAACGTTCTATTAAGATGCGAAACAATATGACCATCTATTTCTGTTTCATGCAAATCTGTTCCAAGTATTCAATCTCACAAAAGCAGAATTGAAAGATAAACAATAATTTTTGCAAAACAACTACAACCTCGCACGTCTTTTCCATTTTCCATTCCAAAAAGCGTCGATCAAACCAATAGCGCCAGAAGAAACATGTATTGGCAATTTGAATGCAACCATATGCTTGCATATCTTCAGCCATAGGCTACAACTTACAAATAGCAGCAAATTTATGGTCTAAATATTCACATTTGTCGCAGAATTGATAACCGTTGGAGTAATCGTGTTTTAGAGTAGATACCGTGTTTTGGCAAACGTAATGTAGAACGCCCTCCGGATAGATGGAGTGAGGATACACGCAATGTGGCTGGCAGCGGCCGGACACGATGAGCCGAAAATCGGGCTGAGTGACGTGTCATTATAGAGTCTTATGTATATCCAGCAGTGGACTATGACCGGCTGATGATGATGATTCGTCTACAGTTCAAGCCCGGTGCCACATGAATGACTAGCCCGGCCGGGCCGGTATACGACACGGTCGGGCCCCGGCCTGGCCACACCACGGTGTAACATGAGTCATCGTTTAAAGAGATCGCGCAATTTAAATCCTCGTACCCTTAACCTGCCATAAAAAAAATCTATAATTGGTTTTAAATAAAACAGATCGGAGGAAGAATAAAAAAGAAAGGATTATAAGCATCAGGCATCTAATAGCTGAATTGTTATGAATAATTCCTCAGATATAAATCAATATTTCTATTTGCATTGAAGAACAAGATTTTGACCTTAATAAGTAAGTCCTTGACGTTTATTTGGAGATAAAACTATATGTCAATATGTTTGAGGCTGATGGCTACCCTCGTCAACTTTCAGTTCACCACAGCTGAGACAGACGGGTTTCTAATATGTCATCGCTGAGGCACATCTTCACCTTCACAGTGGTGATATTTGTCAATCTTCATATTAATAAAAATAAATAATTTTACTTGAAAATTACTGGTTTATATATCTTAATTCTTAATCAATACATCTTATTATTATTACGTCGCAGATTATACCATTTATTACATTTCGTCTATACACCGTGTTTTTAAGCCAGTGTTTCAATAAAAGTATGCACTCAGGCCATGATACCTATAATATTTATTTTACAAAATTTGTAAAAATATTTTTTTCCGATTTTTACATACATACATACATAGACTCACGCCTGTTTCCCGGAGGGGTAGGCAGAGACTACGAAACGCCATTTGCAACGATCCTAACATATCTCTCTTGCTTCATTCACTCCCATCAGATTCCTTATGCATGCTCTTCTGTTCAGGGTACTTCTAACCTGCCCTGTTTTGAGGATGTCTCCAATCTGGTCCAGAGACGTCCGCCTAGTTCTTCCCCTTCGTTCTTCCCCATCCAGACTTACCTTATATATCTGCTTGGTCAGTCTTTTGTCATCCATCCTCTCCATGTGCACAAACCACCTTAGCATACCTTTCTCGATGCTTGTCACTACATCTTCTTTTACCCCACAACACTCTTATTACAGAATTCTTTACTCTGTCAGTCAAAAACACACCACACATACTTCTCAGTCCTCTCATTTCTACAGCATTTATTCTACTTTCATGACTTTTCTGTCATACCAAACTTTCACTACCATTCATAAGTGTAGGTACCAACACCCCTCTATGCACAGCCAGACGTGCCTTTTTGGATACATTATGACTGTTCATAAAAGCCTTCAAAGCTCAGTTCACCCTATTACCTGCATTAACTCTTCTTTCAATATCTTCTTCATTCTTACCATTCCTAGTAAACAGCGTACCTAGATACACAAAATCATTCACTTGTTCCACTCGTTTTCCATCGATCATAATATTACAAGCCGTAAAACATTCCTCCTTTTCAAAAACCATAACTTTCGTCTTGCTCACATTCACTTTCATTCCTTTCCTCCCTAAAGTACCATGCATGATTGTTACCATCTCCTGCATTTCCTCCGCTGAAGACGCACGTATTACCTGATCATCAGCATAAAAGAGGCATTTGAGGAGTAACCCATTCATCCTTAATCCACAGTCACTACGTTTCAAATCTTGCAAACAACTGTCCATGAAGAGGTTGTACAGCCACGGCGACGCTACACATCCCTGTCTAACACCTGTCTCGATGGTAAACCAGTCAGTGTACGACCAGTTTATCCTCACACAAGCTCTGGAATCTTCATAAAGGGATTTCAGAGCTCGTATGAGGCTGCTGTTCACCCCATACATCGACAGTACCGACCACATTTCATTCCTCACCACTTTATCGTAAGCCTTTTCCAAATCCACGAATGCGCAATAGACCTTTTGACCTTTGGCCAAGAATTTCTCGGCTATGTACCGCAAGGAAAATACTTGATCCGTGCACCCCATACCTTTTCGGAATCCTGCTTGTACATCCCATATTTTCTTGTAGGTTACTTCCATAACTCTTTCAATCAGTACTCAGACTTGTAATATTATGATCGATGGACAACGAGTGGAACAAGTGAATGATTTTGTGTATCTAGGTACGCTGTTTACTAGGAATGGTAAGAATGAAGAAGATATTGAAAGAAGAGTTAATGCAGGTAATAGGGTGAACTGAGCTTTGAAGGCTTTTATGAACAGTCATAATGTATCCAAAAAGGCACGTCTGGCTGTGCATAGAGGGGTGTTGGTACCTACACTTATGAATGGTAGTGAAAGTTTGGTATGGCAGAAAAGTCATGAAAGTAGAATAAATGCTGTAGAAATGAGAGGACTGAGAAGTATGTGTGGTGTGTTTTTGACTGACAGAGTAAAGAATTCTGTGATAAGAGTGTTGTGGGGTAAAAGAAGATGTAGTGACAAGCATCGAGAAAGGTATGCTAAGGTGGTTTGTGCACATGGAGAGGATGGATGACAAAAGACTGACCAAGCAGATATATAAGGTAAGTCTGGATGGGGAAGAACGAAGGGGAAGAACTAGGCGGACGTCTCTGGACCAGATTGGAGACATCCTCAAAACAGGGCAGGTTAGAAGTACCCTGAACAGAAGAGCATGCATGAGGAATCTGATGGGAGTGAATGAAGCAAGAGAGATATGTTAGGATCGTTGCAAATGGCGTTTCGTAGTCTCTGCCTACCCCTCCGGGAAACAGGCGTGAGTCTATGTATGTATGTATGTAAAAATCGGAAAAAATATTTTTACAAATTTTGTAAAATAAATATTATAGGTATCATGGCCTGAGTGCATACTTTTATTGAAACACTGGCTTAAAAACACGGTGTATAGACGAAATGTAATAAACGGTATAATCTGCGACGTTTTGGTAAACGTTTACGATACAGCATTTGGGTATTATACTTTTATGTTTAAAAAATTGACAGATAGAAATTATGTTATTCAAAAATTAGGAATTGCGTCTCAATTGCGGTTTTTTTTGAGTTGCTTATAATCAGCTTCCACAAGTAAAAGGTTTATATTGATTTTCATGTCATAGATTTTTGTATTCAAATAATATAAGGCTAACGATATGACTGTTCCTTGAGTTTTTAATTAATGACATTAAAATAACAAAGATATAAACTCAACATCAATCATCGATCTTTTGATAATTCTTGAAAAGGCCTCAAAACCGTTATACATTCAGTAGTTTTCATAAAACAAAATGACAATACTTTTTTACATAAACCGCAAAATGACACTTGACAGTTTTGATGCTTTGAGTTACCATGTGAGAACCAAACTGATACAAGGGACATAAAAAAGTTTAGGATATAAACCACAGCACTTCCCGACGTCCATTAATGAGAACACCGTCCTAACATGACGCGGAACAAAAAGAAAGCACTGAAAAAAAACCATTATGCCTCGATATACAACCACCTTAAGGAACGCGCCCATCAAAGATGTGCGAGCTGGCCAAAAGATGTACGTGGTAAATATTCACCAACGTCGATGGTGTATACTTCCCAACCCCTATAATGCTTTTCTTTCTTCTCATTTGTTTCGTAAAAGAGTGTGGCTAACTCTGATGTCGGAGTTTTCATCACCCCAAAACTCAGACATAGCCTAACGATTCTGGTGCTCGGACAAGAACCGGGACTGATCTGAGGCCTAACGTGCCTTTCAAAGCACGCTAGTGCTCTGATGTAAATGCCACACGCATCCACATCTTACTGGTGACCTGTGCTAGCGTTGTTTAATATAGCCAACCTAATACGACTTCAAGCCAAGTTACGCTATGAGCGCTACAACTCTTGGAATATATTTCTGATTAAATTCGCTGTGGGTTACAAGCTAGTTCAGTTTCCCTGGGACAACGCACTGAGCGCGTAGTGGGACCAGTCCTGATGTTGTTGGAAGATGTTTTCTCACAACTGTGCCAGTACATCGTATAGTGGTTAAACGGTCGCCGCTCAACACTGTGACTAGTTTATACTGTGCCAGACGAGTTTATTATTGTAGACACGATATTCACTAGGGTTGATACTTTATGTGATCCATAAATTGTTGTTTATATTTATGCCTGCATTTTTGTAAAGTCCTCAACAATGTAGCATTTAAATACTTTAAAACGTTCGCAATCTGTACACATACTATTATAGTGTGTGGCCCACACCCAGAGGTCTCGTTTATCTTTAGAGTATACGCTGTCTTCACCGAAGTACGTCATTACGAATCTTGACGGAAAAAGCTCCGCTTAAAAACACGACCCGGTATTTTGGCAAAACGCGGTCATGATTAATTACTGCTGCAGATGCCAACACCTACAAACTCGCGTTATAATTCCAGTTATACACATACAACAGAAAAGACAATTATCCAGGGCGTGAGCGACGTTGTTGGCACTTCACAGGTCTTCAGATGGTGTACTCAGCTTTGGTGGTGTTGGCCGGAGCAAAAAGGAACGAAACCTCGTGTGTCCCCGGTATATATCAGGCCGGCGAGGAGGAGGGGGCGAGCGGGCGGCCCACTGCTGTGCGTCACTCGTAGCGAGGCTCGCGGGCGCCGGGGCGCGACGTCACACACCCCCCCCCCCGTTAGGCCGGGATTTTCCCTAAGGAAAATTCCCTAGCCCAACGGGCGTAGCAGCCCTGAAGATACTCCCTGAAATTAGAGAAAACAAGGGCATGAGTACCTTGAACAAGTGACAACCCTATACGCTAATTAGGATACCTTAATAATAATGACCCACGCTTGCATTCTTCACGCGTACAACGGCAGTCTGAATTTGAACATAAACATTTATCATTCATAATTCATCACACATACCTACATGTAAATGCCGAGGCCAGTGTAATAGCTTAATATTAAAGATAACAATCTATGGAGAAGCGCTTAGGGTAATTATTAGGTAATAATGATTTGTAGATATAAGAAACTTGATCTAACCCTACGACTTATAAATCTTGGGTTCGGCCTTTGCCACTAGATAAGTAAACTTTTTGAATGTAGTTAGGTATAACAACAGATTTTTCGTAAAGATGAACAAAAATAATATAAGCCGCAGACACGACCGGACCGCTCAATGTCAAAGGAAAGAAATTAATAAATATTTTGCTCTAATTAATAACTACAACACGACCAGTAAACACCTTTTTAATGTTAACAATGGTGAATCATTAGTTAGGCATTTATTTATCGGCGCGTCGCTGAGTGAACGCGCGTGCGTCATAACGACAACTAGGTAGGTACGATCTAAATGGTAGGTACTATTCGACTGTTCCGAGCTCGCGACGCACGGATAATAACCCTGATAGTTTATAAAGTACCTATAATAACAATTTGATTATGGAATTTATACCGAATTAAGAATAACAACAGAACTTCAGAACAAGGCACGGCGAAAAACAATACGCCAATCGAGATGCATTTCAACAAATAGATTTGCGGAAAGAAAATACACATGCGAGAATCGAACCACAGACCGATCCGACAACAACTTTTTAACCACTGAGCCATAACTGATAGTTAGATAAACAACAGATTCTTTGTAACAATATACATACACATACATACATACATACATATCGTCACGCCTTTTATCCCCGAAGGGGTAGGCAGAGGTGTATTTCTACACCCACTTTTCGCCAGATATACTTTAGTCCCACGTAATAAGGGGCGAGCCTATTGCCGTACCAGGCACATTTCCAGACTTCGTGCTGCTACTGAGAATTTCGTGACAGAAAAACCCAATAACACTGCCCGACCCAGGAATCGAACCCGGGACCTCCCAATCCCACGCGCACATTTATGCCGCGAGACCAACGAGGCAGTCGTATAGGGTTTGATGTCGAGTTTTCCGTCTCTACGCAAAGATGGTATTTGCATCGTGTTATCCCTTAGTCGCCTCTTACGACACCCACGGGAAGATAGGGGGTGGTGACACTTGTATTCTATGCCGTCAACCACACGGCAGAGACAATATTACATGTAATAAACTTTATTACAATTTATAACTGAAACATTTATTCATTTTATGTTAGCATGTTTACATAAATCATTAACACAACACAATGCATTATCTTGTGAGCTTCGACTCGAAAACAAAAGAACCATTGTTGGCCTTCACAAATAATTATGTAGGTAATTATAACTTTGTATAGATATGCGTCTTACATTGTTGTTTTTATACTTTTATTATTCTTTGTAATTAATCAACTTTAAATCCTTGATGTGCCATTCGCCTAAAGGTTTTCCGGCCATGTCGTTAAGTTTGTATACTAGAGGTGACTTTTTTGAGGCAATCTTACATTTAATAAATTTAGGCGCCAATTTCTTGCTAAAGTATTTATCCTTGTCACTAAGTAGAAACGTTTTGCGCCAAACTATATCACCGACATTGAATTCTGCCGGTTTACGGCGAAGATTATAAGATGAACAATTTCGTTGGTGGGCCGACAACAGAGCTGAATGTACCTTCTCGAAAATAGAAGACAAGTAGCCTAAAGTTTCGGCATAGCCGTCCCGTGGTTCAAGCACCATATTGGAATTAAATTCCTTGTCAATATACTGAGAACCACATGTTATGACCTCCCTACGAAAAACAAGGAAATTAGGGGAATAACCAGTAACCTCACTAACTGCGCAGTTAAGGGCGAATTGAACTTTAGTGATTAGAGTGTCCCAGATTCGATGATCAGATTCTATGAAAGTTGAAATAGCTGTCATAATGGTTTTGTTGTAACGTTCAACTGAGTTAACGTGGGGAGTATACAACGGTGTAAAATGCAAATTTGGAATTTTATATTTTGACAACATACTTTTGAAAGTTGCGCTAATAAATTGTTTACCGTTATCCAAAACAATAATAGATGGAATTCCATGCACCAAAAATACATTTTCCTCAAGAATTTTTGTTATCACTTCTGCAGTTGCCCGTTTAATGGGGAAAAGTAAACAATATTTAGAGAAACAACAACTGACCACAAATATAAAAGTGTTTCCTGCTGGGAGGCAATGGACCAATCAAATCAATACTAATCGTCTGGAAGGGCTTTTGACATGATTTGGGTTTTCCCATTAGACCTAAATTTGGGTGATTTTGGTGTTTATGGGTGATACAAGCTTCACATGAACTGACGAACTTGACAACATCGGTGTACATACCAGGCCAAAAGTAATTAAGTGTGAGACGTTTGTATGTCTTAAAAATACCCAGATGTCCAGCAGTGGGCGAAGAATGATTTTCCCTTAGAATGTCATTTCTTTGGTCAGACGGAATAACCTTTTTCCATTAAAATTCTCTAGTGAGAGGGTTTAATGTTTTTTTAAAACAATACAATTTATTGTTTATTACTTGATAGTTAACAAAGGAAGTCGGAGAACTTAAACAGCCTTTATAGATATTTAAATACCAAGGTTCATTAGTAGAAACTGGTAAATTTTGGTTAGGATTAATATCTATATTTATATCATTAGCAATAGCAGAAACGGGTAAAGAGCGAGACAGAAAATCAGGTAAAACGTTATCGGAACCCCGACAATGACGTATTTCAAAATTATAGGAAGATAAGCCTAGCCATCTGGCTAACCGGCCAGTAGGCTTATTTAAGGTCAAGAACCATTTCAAAGCAGCGTGATCTGTGTAAACAATAAACTTTTTACCATTTTCAACATAACAACGCCAGTGTTCTACAGCAGATAGAACAGCCAGGGCCTCGCGCTCTGTGGCACTGTAATTTTTTTTTTGCTTAGTGAGTGATTTGCTATAGTACGCTATGACTCTTTCCTCACCATTTAACCTTTGACAGAGGATCGCGCCAAGTCCAAAATCGCTAGCATCTGAGTGTATTTCAAACGGTTGCGAGTAGTCAGGACAAGCCAACACCGAGGAGGAAATCAAACAGTTCTTTAGGTTATTAAACGCCTCATTAGCCTCTGTCGTCCAACAGAATGGAGGTGCGTTTTTACTTTGAGATGTTAACTTTTTTAAGGGTGCAGCAATAGAGCTAAAATTCCGTATAAAACGCCTGTACCACGAGGCTGCGCCTAAAAATCGACGTACTTCTTTTCTATTAGAAGGAGTGGGATAATTTTTCATTGAATTTACTTTATCCGGATCGGGATGCAATCCACTAGAGTCGACAACATAGCCTAAATATTTTAGTTTATCTCTAAAAAATTGACATTTTCGAGATTAATTGTTAAATTAGCACTTTTTAGTTTATTAAGAATGCGTAATAAAAGAGTAATATGCTCGTTGAAGCTGGACGTTACACAGATTATGTCATCGATAAAACAGAAAACCTTATTTTCAAATTTTGGACCATAAAATAAAATATCAACTAATCGTTGTTGAGTAGCTGGCGCATTGGTAAGACCGAAGGGCATTCTTTTGAATTGAAATGTGCCACGCGTAGGAATATAAAAGGCTGTTTTGCAACGGTCCTCTTCTTTAATTAATGTTTGCCAAAAAGATTTAGACAAATCTAAACTAGACAAGTATTTAGCATCTCTCAGATTATCTAAAATTTCCGAAATATAAGGCAAGCTATAAGCATCTTTTTTTTAACGGAATTTAATTTACGACTGTCCAAACAGAAACGCAGTTCACCATTCTTCTTAGGGGTCAAAATGACCGGGTTTGACCACGGGCTTTCGGATCGTTCAACAACATCCTCTGAGAGCATGTCGTCAAGATGCTTTATTAAAATTCTTTGTTTATCGGGAGACATGCGATAAAATCTTTGCCGAATAGGGGGACAATCACCTGTATCAATTGAATGAGAAATAATATTTGTGCAACCGAGACCCCGCTTCTCGTATGAAATATCGGTAAATTTAGAAATAATGTTGTCAGCGGTAGCTCTCTGGTCGACTGTAAGATGATCGTAAGAAACAAGATGTGTAGGGGGAACTGCCTGCAACTCCATTACTTGAGCGTCAGACTTGTTCACAATCAAAACAGACTCTAAATTGTTAGGAATTAGGCCAAAGCTTCGCCAAAAATCCATGCCCAAGGATAAGGCAATTTTGAATCCCAGGTACAACATGAACTTCTAAGTTAATCAATTTATCCTGAAACTCAAAGGGTACAAACACCGATCCCAAAGACTCAAATCGTTCGCCGCCAGCTGTTATTAACCTTAAAGGTTTCGATTTATCCAAAACATCGTCTTTCAAAAACAAGTTATGCAAATTATTACCTAAAATTGTAACGCAAGATCCAGAATCTAAAAGACCAGTGGTAGGTATTCCGTTTAATTTTAGAGTAACGTAAGGTAAATATTCTACTTTAGAATTACGGATTGAGGAAATATGATAGCTACTAAAGAATTTTTTTAAAAAGTCCAACCAATTATTCCACTCTGTTTTATTACAATTAGTTGTATAATTTGATTTTCCACAGTCCTTGTTAACTAGTTTTTTGAAACTGTAGGGGTCGACTTAGATTTACAATTGGGGCAGTCTGACACCTTGAAACCCTATGTACCGCACTTAAAACAGATTAGGTAGTGTGGCTGACGGCAATTACGTAATGAGTGCGAATTGCATCTACAACGCACGCAAAAAATTTTATTTATATTAGAAGTACTCGATACGGCGTTAACTTGTGGTACAGACTTGTATCTCGATGTATCAGCGACAGAGTTATATTTATTGAAGTGATTATGATTGTAAACATTTTTATTTGAAGAAAAATTAGAAAACGGATAATTATACGCTAGATCGGGTGCTACAGTATTCTTTGAAACTTTAGGGGGTTCAGAAAATTGCTTACTGCGACTTTGGTTATTTTCGAAAAGACGACAAACTTCGACCAGACTATCAACATCAACAACCTTTGCAGTGAGCAGATTATTAGTGTAACAAGGTCTAATATTATTTAGTAAAATTTCTAGCTTCTCCGAATCAGCGATAGGAGAACTAAGTCGCGAAAACAGACCGTGCATTTTTGCCACGTTAATAGTTATTGATTCGTTTTCGCCCTGTGAGCGCTGACGAATCTCCGTCATAAGCCGATAATCGTAGTTATGCGGACTAAAATCTCGTTTCAAAAGTTCGCAAAGTTCTAACCAAGTCTTTATATTATTTTTAACAGAACGATACCAAACTAATGCGTCACCTGAAAATATTTCAAAAGCGAAAGACAACATCTTGTCGTGTGGAATAGATCTACAGGACATAAATTCATCAATTTTTTCAATAAAGGATCTTACACATGATTTACCGTTAAATTTGAATTTACCTAATTCCGAAAAAAGCTTACGGTCGTAATTATAGGAAGTGTTTCCCTCTGCCACTGAACAATCCGACCGCGAACTACGGCTCGTGATTAATTGTAATTTCGCATATAAGTCATTAAATTTATTCCACACAGACTCAATTTTTTTATATCCAGACTGCCGGTATCCACCCTATTCAGTCGATGAAAACAATGGTGTAGCACGGTTTCGACCTTCTGTTGAAGCTCGGAAGTATAGTTTGCTTCCAACATAGATAAGTGTTTATTTGATCTTAATAATGACTTTTCCACTTCTGCCACATCCTCCTCTGGTGGGAAGGGTGAAGATAATATATCCTCTGAGGGAGTTTTAACTGAAAGTTTAGCGATTTGTTTGCGGGGATCGTCAGGCTTTGAAACGCCGCGTATTGTGGTCTCATATTCTAATTCCGCTTTAGTTAATAATGAGAAATTTATAATGTAAGCCATTATTACAAAACAATAATATAAAATCTAAGTATTTACGCCGAAAAAAAATTAAATATCGCCAGAAAATCGAATACCGTGCTAAAAAAAGCTGAAGTACACTAAATTATACAATGGTGTGATGATTGGTAAAGGATTAAAAAAAAATTCTTAAAGGTCACTCAAAGGTTGAATCACAATATTTTTTCGCGAACACGAGGCTCGTTAGTTCAACGGCTAAGCGGTTAGAACCGGTTGGCGGCTCGACACGCTGCCCGCGGTGGAACGTGATTTAATAATCACCGTTATGTTATTTACACAGTTAAATTGCTTATGGCCAACCAAAATAGATAGAAACTGTACCTGTACGCAATTCACCACACCAGAATATATGCACACACAGGAGAAAAATATACAAGAGAAAAAGAAATTATTTCACTCACCTGTAAAGTGCCAACTTACGTTTTAAAAATATAATTAAAAATTCTATTGGGCGCCAATGTCGCACGAGTGATTGATTTCCACGGGGTAGCCGGGATCGATCACTCGCCGAGCAATCAAAGAGAGATAATTAGGTTGACTTACGGGAAATAAATAAAAAATATCACCAGGAAAGTTCAAACTCGCGTTATAATTCCAGTTATACACATACAACAGAAAAGACAATTATCCAGGGCGTGAGCGACGTTGTTGGCACTTCACAGGTCTTCAGATGGTGTACTCAGCTTTGGTGGTGTTGGCCGGAGCAAAAAGGAACGAAACCTCGTGTGTCCCCGGTACATATAAGGCCGGCGGGGAGGAGGGGGCGAGCGGGCGGCCCACTGCTGTGCGTCACTCGTAGCGAGGCTCGCGGGCGCCGGGGCGCGACGTCACACATTTTACGATTGTCCTACGCCTAAAATGAACAGAGCGCTTCGAAAGTTTCCAGTGACATCGTACAGTTATTAAAATATGTACGGATATCTGTTGGGCAACTTTTGTTTTTGGTCATGAAGACTATGAGGAAAGTTTGTAAGCGCTTAATCATGATAACGCATCTGCTATAATATTATCTGCGCCGCGCCGATGCTTTATTTCGAAGTTAAAGGCTGACAGACGAACCGACCACCGAGCTAATCTACCAGTCGGGTTGCTCAAGTTTAGGAACCATTTCAGTGCAGAATGGTCAGTATACACCACGAACTTTAGCCCGTTATCTAAATAACAGCGGCAATATTCGAGGGCTGTTAGAACTGCTAATATCTCCCGTTCTGTTATACTGTAGTTTTGTTCCGGTGCATTTAGTGACCTACTCATGTAAGCGATAGGTAGTTCTACGCCATCTACATATTTCTTGTGTAAGCAACCCACCGATGCCAGTCGCACTCGCATCTGTGTGAACTTGAAAGGGTTTCTCGTAATCGGGACACGATAATATTGGCGCGGAGCTTAACAATTGTTTTAGTTTACAAAACGAGTCATCAGCTTCCACCGACCACTGAAATGGTCCAGCTTTCTTACCGGTAGAGGTAGTTTGTTGTTCAAAAGACCGGCAATAGTACTAAAATTAGGTATAAATTGCCGATACCATGATGCAATGCCTAAGAACCTTTTGACTTCTTTTTAACCCATATATGCCCAAGAGCACAAAAACGACCCAACGGTACATGTTCAGTGGCAAAGCGCTATAAATAAAAACCGTATATTATTTTCATAGTTTAACGCTATCTACGAGTTGTCGGAAGAACTACGTACGTTGTAAGAGCGTTACATTATGCAAAACTAAAGCAATAACAGTTAAAAATTAGGAGAAAATTAGGGACACGTTTTTTTGGTCGAAAATTTAAGACCTTCGCTGACAAAAATGTAAGTACTTATTTATTTGCTTGAAATCTTGCAATTATTGTTAATGAATTAATAAAATGAATATATTTTGTATGTTGGTAACATATCAAATCTGTTCAGGACTATCTATTTTTGTTAATTTTGGATGAAATGTTTGTTAGGGTCGAAATCGACCCCTTGGGCAAAAATGATACAGAGTGTACTTCTTTTTCGCAGGTCACGGCGCGTGCTCTCAACGCATGAAATTGCCGATTTCTTGGAGAATTTGACTAATAGTGATGATTTTGGTGGCGTTGACATATATTTGGACCCGCCTTTAGGTGGTAAAATATCCGACGGTGACTCAGGGTACGAAGAATGTTATGATATTGCGAGCTTTAGCCGTCATTAGCTTATTGCCCCGGATGAGTTGATATTACAAAGCAATGAAGAATCCAGTATCAAGATTACAGAGAATATATCCATTCAACAATCGGAGGTTGAGGTTCCTTTGGATATCCATCCAATCACTCCCCCCACTAGTCGCAGTGCATCTCATCAGTCGTTAGAGAGAAAGTAGTATCTAGGTCTTTGCTGAAAGCATATATATCAGAATGCTTCACAGTGTGTCACCTCCAAATCGAAGAAAAGTTCAAAAAACTCAATAGGCTCACTTTCAGCCGACAATGTTGTTACTGCTCGTGGTGGTGGTGCTGACCACTCAATTTCAGATTGACGTAGGTTCCGTTTGATTAATTTCCTTTGTGCATCAAAGGAAAAAAGTTGTGCATTACTACGTTATCGCCTCAATGTGTGACTGCGATTACTGAAGGGAGTGATTGGATGGATAACCAAAGGAACCTCAAACTCTGGTTGTTGAATTGATATATTCTCTTTAACGTTGATATTGGATTCTTCATTGCCTAAAGCTCGCAATATCATTACATTCTTTGTCCCCTGAGTCAGCTTCGGATATTGTTCCTCCTAAAGGCGAGTCCAAATATATGTTAACGCCACCAAAATCATCACTATCGGTCAAATTCTCCAAGACATCAGTAATTTCATTCGTTGGGAGCACGCGTCGTGACCTGCGAAAAAGAAGTACACTCTGTATCATTTTTGCCCATGGGGTCGTTATCGACCACCTGAAAAAAAGTGACTTCCAGGTACTGAAACTGAAATCTACTAGTTTTCAGTTTAATTACTTCCATTAGAGACAACAATATCCAAAATTCATTAAAATTGGTGATCTAAATATTTCTGGGCATATATGGGTTAAACGGTTTTATTTAGCTTGACCTGTTTATTTGTTTGGGTCAAATTTAGTAATTGGAATTTCACCCCCTTCCTGATAACTGATTGATCTGATATTTGGTACACACTCTTAATCTTGATGACAATACAACATAATATATTCCTTATGATTGTAATACAAGATGGCCGCCGATACAAAATGGCGGATCACATATTACTTCACAACAACCTCGATATGGGTATCAAATGAAAGGACTTGATTGGTAAAATAGAGCTCACTATGAAAAATCCAAGATGGCCGCCGATACAAAATGACCGATCACATATTTCTTCGCAACAACCTCAATATGGGTATCAAATGAAAGGGCTTGATTGGTAAAATAGAGCTCACTATGAAAAAACCAAGATGGCCGCCGCCACAAAATGGCGAATTATATTTTTCACAAATAATTCAATGTGGGTATCAAATGAAAGGGCTTGGTTGGTAGAATAGAGCTCACTATGAAAAATCCAAGATGGCTTCCGCCACAAAATGGCGGATTACGTATTTTTCACAAATACCTCAATATAGGTATCTAATAGTGATTCTCTTTGATCTTTATTTAATAGTGACACATGAGCATTAAAAGATGGCGATATAAGCACGATATCATCTAAGAAAACGAATACAGAGTTTTCGAACTCAGGGCTGTTCGTAAACAAGTGATCTACCAAACGCTGTTGTGTCGCAGGCGCATTCGTTAAACCAAACGGCATAGTCACAAATCTAAATGTTCCTCTAGTAGGAACATAGAACGCAGTCTTATCACGATCGCATTCGCGAAGAGGCGTCTGCCAAAAGGACTTAGATAAGTCTATACTACTTAGATATCTAGCGTTCCTAAGGTTGTTTAAAATTTCGGATACGTAAGGTAGTTTGTACGCGTCTTTTTTAGTAATAGAATTAAGTTTCCGAATATCTAAACAAAACATTAGTTTACCGTCCTTCTTAGGCGTTAGTAAAATAGGTGACGACCAAGGACTTTCGCATTTTTCTACCACTCCCAATGCAAGCATTTCGTCTAATTCGTCAATAATTATTTTTAATTTCGCCGGCGGTAACCTATAATATCTTTGGCGTATCGGCGCAGAATCGCCAGTGTCTATTGTATGTTCTATTAAGTGAGTTCGTCCTAACCCGGTTTTTTCAGTAGAAATCGACTCGTATTGCTTTATAATTAACTTAGCCGTTCTTTGTTGTGACTAACTCAACTCACTAAAAGATTGCAATACGTTCGTGTTACTCGGCTTATTTTCACTTAACACACTACACGGCAATGTTTTAGACATGCATACGGATGCGATATGGTTAGGCAGTAATTTAAATAGTTTCCTGAAATCGATGCCTAAAATTAAATTACTTGTTACTTCTGGAATAATATAAGCTTTCAATAAGTGGGTTTGACTATTAATAGTAGTGGGTAAGTTGATAAAACCGCGCGGCAACAATATATTTCCACCCGCGGACCGAATAGAATTAGTGTTGTGACACTGCTGTATTTCTAACCCGGTTTTAGTAATTACCTCCAGGTGGGAGTTGTTACCTAAAATTGTAATGGCTGATCCGGAATCGAGCAATCCACAAATAGGTAAATTGTTAACCGTTACGTTAACATAGAGACGTAGGTCATTTTTAAGTTTATTATCCAGGATCGAGGCGACGGTATAACTAGAGAAATATACTTTTAGAGTGTTTAGCCAATTTCTCCAATCATCTTTGTCAAAACTAGTTGCATAGGTTGTAGAACCTAATTTAGGTTTTGACACGCCCCGACCCTGACCAACTAGTTTTTTGGTTTCGTAGATTAATAGTTCGGGCAGTTAGGGAATGTCACATCCCTACGGCCGCACTTGAAGCAAATTGCAAACCGATCGCGTTTGCATTCATTCAAACTGTGACTATTGATACGGCAGCGCGGACAGTACTTGGACGTGACTAGAGCAACAGAGCTAGGTTTAGACTTAGGATTCCTAGGTTCGTTGTTCTCAGTGTATTCGGGTTTTCCAGGCGTACCCTCCATAGTGGCAACGAGATAATTATTGTAGGAATTATTACGCGCTCGGTTATTAGGTTTGTGACTGTAAGCTAGGTCTAGTGCCAACGTGTCGTTACTATAATACGGTTCGCGGAATTGAGAGTTCAAACATTTCATCCGTTCGTAGTTTAAACATAACGTCTGCAGTGTTGCTATACTGTCTATTGAAGATATTGATGGAGTTAGCACTAGCGAGTAGCATGGACGTATGTTATGCAATAGAATGTCTAACTTTTCGCGTTCAGACAATCGCTTTGACGGTGACAGCCTAGCGAACAGCTGATTCACTATCGAGAGATAAATAATTATAGTTTCGGTAGCACCTTGAGTACGTCGGCGGATTTCATTTAATAACCGGTAGTCATAATCGTGTGAAATCGTCTATTAATTTAGTGGTGAGTTCTTCCCATGTAGTGAAATATTCTTTTAGACTGCGAAACCAGTGAAGTGCGTTACCAGTGAATATTTCATACGATAAAATTTTAGTGGAAGATAGATTACGAGCGGTTTGGAATTCGCTTACGCGTTGTAGGAACACTCGGACGCATCCCATACCGTCGTATTTTAGCTTTGACAGTTCGCTAACTCTCAAAGGCTCGCAATGCAATACTAACCCTGCCTTCGTCGAGGTAGACGGCGCAGGTTGGACCTCTGCCACAGCATCAGCTGAGCGAATAGCTGATTGCTCAATGGCGGACAGCTCCGCCGAGAGCTTGTCGAACCGGCTGTGCAATTCAGTTATCCGTTTCGAATACGCCGTAGGACGTTCCATCCTACGGAGTCTATGGTATAAGTGGTTGTGCAGTGCGGTAAACCTCCTAGTTAGGTTCACGTCGTAAGAATTAGTTAACGAATTCACTCGCTTGGCCAGCTCAGAGACGGCCTCGCTAGCGCCCTCGAAGTCCACCGTGATGGCTAGGCCGGACTCCAAAATATCATCATCTGGAATGGCTTCCAGTAATTTAGGGAGCTGCTTCCGCAGACCTAGGACAGAGGTAACCGGCTCCTCACCTCTAATCGCGACCTCGTAAGCTAACTCGTTCTTATTTAGCAGGAAGTATTTCATGGGGTGTGAGCCCATTGTGTACGAATAAACCGCGTAAGTATAAACTACACACTACACTTAGTGCGCAAGCGTTCCGCCCTTACAAATGGCCTATTTTACGATTAGGCGTAAAAGTTCGACCGTTAGGACTTATAAGAAAAAAACATTAGATTCAAATTTGCGAACTATTACGTAGTAGGTAGTTACACTAAAAGGTAGACAATTAGTATAACAATACGTACCGGTTCGCTGTAGCCGCACCTGCTCGCTTACAATAATGGAGACCTGCTAGAAGAGAACTCGAGCACGGAAAGCGAGACAATAACCCACGTAGGCGCCACTGTAACGGGTTCTAAAATTAAAACGCAGTAGAGGTTCTAGATGAGTTTTTTGCCGAGTATTGTCTCACTTCCCTTGCACGAGTATGACCGACCAACAACACGACACTGGCCTGAACACTAAGGGCTGCAGTCTCCCACGCTGTTCCCTCCGGTGGTGTGTAGGACAGGTTGCTTGAAGGGCTGCGCGTAGCGGGCAGATCCTCGCAGGCCGTTGGTTCAGCTGGCAGACGCCGGCGGTCTGAGTGCGATGAGCAGGGCAGGGCCAGAATCTTCGGCAGAGGTGACGTCGAGGACGGTGCAGGGTAGTGTAGTGGTCTAGGTAGAGTAGCCCGGAGCCTTAAGGTGGACCTGACACCTGAAGGAAAGAAGCATTAGGAGAGCCACAACCAATAGAGTCAGGCAGGCGGTGACAGCCGGCCTCAGCTAGCAGGTAGAGAGATGAGCAGTACGCTAGTGCAGTAAATGTAGTAACTCACCCAGCTGCTGGGATCAGGATACACGTAAGACGTAGGGTCAGTGGGTACGCGTAGATATGTAGTAGAAGCGACGTTAGAGTAGCGGTGCCGGCCTCTCTGTCGGCCCCTTTATATACCGGCCCTCCATCAGAATTGGAGTCCGTTCATGACCATATTTGGTCAGGCTTCGCGAGCGCGGACGATGGCCTTCTCTGATTGGCCGAGCGTATGGACAGTACTGTGACGTAGACGCGGTAGGTACCGGACATACGTCACAATCTTTCCCGCATATACAGTGTGTTTCATAGCCCCCTGTCCGATCCCGAAACCACATATTACTGACTTGCTAGACATACTAGGAAAAATAATAAAAAAAGCCAGGTCTTCATAAAACGTAACAATTTATTTTCTTAGTATAGTATTAACGAGAAAAATTACCCCGAAATTAGGGAAAATTCCTTAAACTAGCAACACTCGGCGGTATCCTTTATGATTCTATTAATTCTATTAAAATAGTGCAATTTTACCGTCAAACGAGCCGTTCGACACAATTACCGAAACGCGGTAGAGATGTTTACGTTCGATAGCAGCTACTCGTAATATGGATTTAATAAATTTTAACATGAAATATGACACAAAATTAATTTTTCAAAGAATTATTACATTAATGATATTACGATATCGACACATTACGTAAACAAGACTTAAATAATACTTTTGTGTTACAGAACTTAGTAGATCATAGACAAAAGACTATGATCTACTAATTTCGGTATCCTAAATCAAATAAAAAAGTTACATAATTTTTATGTTATAACAATAATTTAAAAATAAACAACAATTTTGCGTTGGATACGTGCCCATCTCGTACGGGGACAATAATAACATATCGATAAAAACAGAACTCCAATAAATATCATTGGTTACATCCCTAGCTGGCTATTTTTACGACTTCCATTTGCCTACTGATCACTCAGTCTTGCCCTAGGATTATTTTCGTTCGGACTAACTTAGGTACGTTGTGAAATAGTTACGTCGGTCGTATTCAAACTCTGAATACTTTAACATTTCGATGTGTTTAGGTAGGAGTTAATGCAATTCATGCAGGTGCACGTAGTGATAAGGAGGAACAGTTCGCTGGACCATCAGGTCTGCCAGTGCCTTTGGAGCGCGTTGTTCAACGGCTTCACCACCTCGTGAACTACCGTGTGCTCACGGTACCTTTGATGAAAAGGTACCGTGAGTGTCTTAACCTTCACGGTCGACATGTGGAGCATGTCGTACTCTCATCGTAATGATCGTCGTACGCAGCTTACAAGTAAGTTGATGTTTTTCGGAATTAAAGGTAACCTGCCTAAGTAAGATTTAAACAATTAGTAATTACCGTAAATACTGCAGCGCTCATAGCGTGACTAAGCTTTTGGATCCTAATAGTTTGGCAAAGTTAAGTAACGGTTGCACAGGTCATCACTTGGATGGGTGCCCACGTACTCAGAAAGCACTTAAAACTGAATCGAAGAATCGTAAGGCCATGTCGTAGGCCTTCGGGTGATCTGAAATGTCTGAATACACGGACACCAAAGTTGGCTACGCACTCTTACGAAACAAAAAAACAACGTAAGCAATACCTTCCGTTTTACCTAATGCAATAAACCAGCTGTTGCAACAAACTCATAAATAAAATGGGTATACCTACCTACCTAAAATGATGGCACGTGTAAAGTTGACGTTCGGATTTTGTCAAAGGATTAGGTAACTAGACGCGGCCGCCGGGCGCCGGCCGATGCACTCAACGACCTTTTATGAACTTTAGGTAGATAGGTACCTAGTTATTACGATTTATGAGTCTTCAGTGTTGCCATGGGTAATCTGATATGATATTATTTAATGTTAATTAAATTTACCAGGGAAAATTTTATCTTGATTTTTTTTTAATTAATGACAAATACCTCATCATTTTACTCTACCCTACAACACCTTCATTGATCGGACGGGGGGTTATGAAACACCCTGTATTTATAATAGGTACCTCTATATTTAACCAAACCAACAAATACAATAAGAAAACGTCAAATCCATTACCTGTATTTGACAGATATATAACTACAAAGCAAGCATGTGAACAAATTCCAATAATGGAGCCTATAAATATTACAATCGACGACATAGCCAGTGCAGTCCGTCTTTTACAGAACTGGAAGTCAGTGGGAGCGGATGGCCTGCACAATTTTTGGCTTAAATGGCTCCGAAGTTCGCATACACGCCCTTAAGAAGGTGCATAGAGTTGTATCTACTTTGTACAACTCTAGCACCCTCAAAAGCCACGCATGAGGCACGGAGTCGTATGCCTTTTAGGCCATCCGCTCCAACTGACTTCCAGTTCTGTAACGGACGGACTGCACTGGCTATGTCGTCGATAGTAATATTATAAATATTACAATCGGCTCCATTATTGGAATTCGTTCACATGCTTGCTCAACATCCCCAAACCAATCACCCTCCGCATGGCTGACGTGCGTCGACCAAATGCTGCTTATTATTATCATTGTTATTGTTTAAATTGTCAGCACTGAGCTGGTGTTATTATTAATATTATTATTAAATTCCCGCGGTTCGGACGCTTTGCGTTACCTATTTTGCTTTCTTGCTTTAAATATTATTTTGTAAGTATTGCACGGTTAGTTTGCATGCCCCATCGGAATACGGAAAATTATTAAATAAAAATAAATAAGTTTAAAAGCTTTAACCCGACTACGTAAAAAAGGGGGCCTAAAAAGGAAGAAACAAGAAAATAGCTCACTATGTGTGGGTACACAAATGCTCAAACTAGAGCCGTAGTCGCACCTATTGTATACCTAATGTGAGTGCCAGGAACACTTACCTAAATTAAACAAACATGACAGGTAACTACATATTATACACTAATATACTATATTAGTAATATTAGTAGACAGTTATACCTACTTCCTTTTGTTATAACCTAAATTATAAGTGGAGGAGGTTATTTGAAGATAAATATTTATTTTGTAATGTTATACAATTAAGCTGTGTTATTAATTATTATTTATTTAGTTAGTATTATATACATAAGTTTCCAACACGCTGGTATAATATTTAGTAAGCATAAAATTGTTCTCATTATAAGTAAAACTGTATAGTTTTTTATGAGAAATAAAATCTTTAAACCTATATACAATAGGTGCGACCACGGCTCTAGTTTGAGCATTTCTGTACTCACATACTATATTATAGTGAGCTATTTTCTTGTTTCTTCCATTTTAAACCCCCTTTTTTACGTAGTCGAGTTATAGTTTTTTAACTTATATGCTTATATGTTTGACTGTGTATGGTCCTAAGCGTATAATACCGACTTTTGAGTTGCGGCGATCGGATCGTATTCTGCCGTCAAAAAGCTATTTTTCTGTCAAATTTCTTCTAGAAATATGGATCAGATCCAAGACTAAGATAACATCCAGGATAATAATCTGAACTTAAACACATGCAAGTACTTTAAACTTTCGCGATTTATAAACATCATACAAGTTCATTTAACGGATTCTCGTAAATGAACTAACTTTTTTGGCTCTGTTTTCTCCATTGGAATAATGGTAATGCGAATATAATAAATTATGCATGAACTCAAAGGCGTGGTTTTTTACTCTTCAAGCACAATGACGCATGCCTGTGCGAGTACGCACGCATAAAAAAAGAATGCTTCCGAGTAACGCAGCCGGAGCTCCGAAAATATTGATATTCGATATCATGAGTACTCTAGTAGACAAGGCTTCAACGAAATTTTATTACTTAAAATGAATCTATCTTTAGTGAACTATTTTGAAAATATTACGATTCACCACATCTCTTCAAGTCGGAACCCATGTCATCCCGTCGTCGATCATGGCTTTAATCCGGAAAGGGCCGACCATATGCTCTTTTGTATTATTCCCATGTTATGTATATTTCTTTTGTAGGCATACATATGTTGAGTAGATGAGGGTCGAGCGTCAGATATTGTGAGTTATAAGTAAAAAGGCAAAGGGGATTCAAAATTACTCATTATGCCAAATTAGCAATGATTTTGAAGAAGACATGGGTAAATTGCCTGGAAATGCTGTTTGCACGAAATTACGGAACAACCCTACACTTCGGTATGCTAATACTGGCAATGACATCGTCGCACAAATTAGCCAATCATTGTGTTTTTCTCATATACTGTCAATTTCGATCATCTATCTTTAGTATTTTATCCCACTTTTAAGCATAGGTACTACATAAAAATTTGGAATTGAACATCCGATATCTGAAAAATACTCTCAGTATTTCCTTTTTATTTAGACAATCTATAACTTGCTAAAGTCCCCTAAACAATACCTTGAAATAGCAAATCGATTTTCAGATAGAAGATCGGTCACTTTGCAGAATCTAATAATTAAATTAGGTTTCCATTTATTTTCTACTGAGTATGATTGAGTTTAGCGAAAATAAATTTCCTTTTGTGTCTGACCGCTGTAATTGGCTGATCGGAAAATACCATCCAAATATCAGTTTTCATTTGCAAATAACGGACAGTGATGAAAATAACCTTCAATTTAGTGCTTATTGACTCGTACTAATTTAGTTATGCTATTACTATACGGTGTTATTTTTACATAATATTAAAAATACCATAGGAAGGCAGCGATAGCCTAGTTGAGATACCAACGGACTGCTATGTAGAGGGTATCGGGTTCGAATCCACGGCGCGCACCAATTACTTTTCGAAGTTAAGTGCGTATTAAATTGTTAATTATCGCTTGCTCCGTACCTCTTTGTCGGTCGTTACGGAGAGTCAGTACCCTCAAATAAACTCATACACAATTGCGGAGGTCAGACGGTAGTCGCTCTGTGGAAAAGTTGATATTCTGTCATATCTGGGTAGACCAGTAAACGGACCTCCGGCTCCAAGGCGTGCAAGTCTTGGATGCAACCGGGATAGCGCTAGGACAATGATGATGATGTTTTAAAATACCATAGGACATCTCACGGTCATTTGCATTCAAACTAAGCAGAGCTAGGCAACCAGAAAGCTGTTTATAACACTTATGGCCAGATTTGCCAGTTTCACCGCTGTCTCATACGTCATACAAATAATGTTTCAAAATCGAATTTATCTGGAAGCCTATCCAGAGATAAATTATTGTTTGACGAACAGATTGAAGCACTAGTTAAAAAAGCTTCCAAAGCCTTGGGGTTTGTGATGAGAATGTCTAAATATTTTACTGAAGCGAAGACACTCAAAATTTTGTACTGTACCTATGTTTTTTTTATGGTAATAGGCGGCAAACGAGCAGATGGATTGCCTGATGGTAGGAAACAATTATGGCCGCCCATGGACACAAGCAATCCCACAGGAGTTACAAGTGCGTTGCCGCCCCTTGGGGTTGGGAAAAGAGATAGGATGAGGAATGGGATCAGGGAGAAGGGATAGGGGATAGGGCAACAGTTTAGGTACTGTTACTTTACGTCGATTTTCTGTGAGAGGGTAGTACTTCCCCGGTCAAGCCGGCCCATTCATCCATTCATACTGAAATCAGCAAGGCTCTACTACCTTTAACATGTCCACAGCCATCTTGAGTATGCGTCGCAGGTCTGGAGCCCTTGCTATTTTAAATACATAGACCGTATTGAGATGATCCAGAGGCGCTTTATTAAATATCTATGCTACCATAAAAAAATACCGTATGATTCCTGCAACTATCTTTACCTTTGTTAAAAATTCCATATATTGCCTTTAAAAAACCGTGGCGAGATCGCTGACTGTGTTCTGTTACTGAAGATAATGACCAATGAAATATATACTGAGGGACGGTACGGTTGACATTTGTCGGGCGTATCACCAGCCCGGGGAATCAGTCAATATTTGCACAGACATAACCAAGTGGCCAGGATAATCTATCAGCAACTAGCCCTTAATTATAATCTCATTGGTTCAGATATACCGTACTACAGATATGCGCCCGACCCAGTTCTCGAAAATGGTCGTGCACTGTTGTACTGGGATCGGTCTATCATTACAGACAGGACTATTGTAGCCAATAAGCCTGATATTGTAGTGATAGACCGAGCAGAGCGACTCGCAATGATAGTCGATATCACCATACCGCTTGACGTTAATCTCGTGAAAGCAGAAAAAGAGAAAGAGATCAAATATTTGGACCTAGCTCACGAGATTGTCGACATGTGGGATGTGGATTCGGCAATCATTGTGCCGATAGTCGTGTCGGTGAATGGATTAATCGCCAAGAGCCTCGACCAACATCTAAAGAGGCTCGCACTAGGCGGCTGGATCAAGTCCTTGATTCAGAAGGCAGTTCTTCTCGACACGGCACGCATCGTGAGAAAGTTCCTGTCTCTGAGGCCCTAACCACCGGTGGCTTGGTCCCTGTACCCGACACTGGTGGGTCTCCCTGGTCCCTTTTATATTTCTATACGTTTTCGTTTTTGTAATGAAATGTAGTTTATTAATATAAAATAAATCATGTGATTGATAATAAATGGAGTGAATAATAATAATAATAGTTTATTTGTTGGAATACTGTATACAAGATGTTAACAATTATTTAAATCCATAGTATTCTGCCGTCATCGGCGTACAAATGTTTCTTTTACATTAAATTTAATCTTACAAATTATTGTGCTATTACATTAGTCTTATTGTTAATAACATTCACACTGTATGAATCTCAACATTAATAAAATTTGCATGTCACAAGAACTATTGAATAATAAATAGATACAGACAATAAATGGATTAATAAAATAGTCAGTCAATAAATTATTATTAATAATAAAGAGTTAAATTGTTAATTAATCATTAAATTTGGTAAGTTATTGATATAGATCAAGAACAGTAAAGGACCTAATATACTGCATTGAGGCACTCCACAGTTATTCTGGCGATACGCTGATCTGTACTTTGTTTTGCCTTGTTTTGAATGACCCGATATCTCAACGCATTGCTGACGATGAGAGGTAACTTTCAAGCCATTTTAACGCTTTTCCTCTGATGCCATATTATAGGTCTAGCTTAATAATAAGTAACTTATGTCTTACAAAGTCAAAGGCCTTAGACATATCTAAGAATATTGACGCTATAGGCTTTTTATCGTTAAGACTAGTAGTGATATTATGTTTTAGTAGAGTAAAGCAGGCCAAAGTGGTTGATTTATTTTTCCTGAATCCGTATTGTTCTTGTTTTAACATGTCGAATTTTGTTAAAAATGAACATAATTTTTCATTCATAGCCTTTTCAAAAAAATTGAAATTACAGGTATAAGTGTAATGGGACGATAATTGTTCATGTTAGTTTTGTCACCTTTCTTGTTAATGGGTTTGACTATTGAGAATTTCAATCGTGAAGGAAATTGGCCTTGAGTAATTGACAAATTCACTGTGTGGCTGATAGGGGGTGCTAGCGTCATAGCACAATGTTTGAGGAGCTTGGTATGTAGGTCGTCGTATCCTGTCGAATTGGTAGATTTTAGATTATTAATAATTTTGAAAATGTCATCAGCACTTGTAGGGGTAGTCAAATAAATAGTATTAGGAAGGTTTTAAGTACAGCCGCGTTTTAAACTTATATTTTGACTCAAGCAGTATAATATATGAACATATTTGTAATGTGATTGACGGCATAGAATACAAGTGTCACCACCCCCTATCTCCCCGTGGGTGTCGTAAGAGGCGACTAAGGGATAACACGATGCAAATACCATCTTTGCGTAGAGACGGAAAACTCGACATCAAACCCTATATGACTGCCTCGTTGGTCTCGTGGCATAAAAGTGCGCGTGGGATCGGGAGGTCCCGGGTTCGATTCCTGGGTCGGGCAGTGTTATTGGGTTTTTCTGTAACGAAATTCTCAGTAGCAGCACGGAGTCTGGTAATGTGCCCGGTACGGCAATAGGCTAGCCCCTTATTACGTGGGACTAAAGTATATCTGGCGAAAAGTGGGTGTAGCAATACACCTCTGCCTACCCCTTCGGGGACAAAAGGCGTGACGTTATGTATTTATGTATGTATGTTATCAATACCTTTCTTTTGATGCCAAACACGTAATGATTATCTCAATTTGTTTTTTTTTTGAGGTTGAAATCTGTGGTATTAATACCGAAACAGAAAATTTTGATCAAATTTATATAGCCTATGTCATCTGGACCATTATTACAAATCTATTAACACCCTATTTCTTAAAATCGGTTCAGTAGTTTAGGCACTACGGTGGAACATACAATCATACTTACATACTGCCAAAAACATTACCCTTCCTTTTGGCTTCGCCGTAGTCGGGTAAAAAGTAGCCTCAACCTTCCCCGAAAACTCACGACACAATATTAACACAGCGAAGAAACTAATGTAAGTATACAAACAACTTTGAAAACTACCGTGCTACATCCATAAAGCCTTGTACGGCCTCAATAAGGCACAGGAAGTACTTAACAAAGTTACAACGCACATCTTCAGATACCGGTGCCGTAATAAAATACATTTTCTCGACGTGAGAAACTAAAGTTTGCACTAAGCAAATAGTTTGCGATTTACATTTTGCTAGACTGTGTGTCTAGCATAAAGTAAAATTGTAGGAAAAACAAAGCCGATTTTTTACTCTATTAGAATTTTGAAAGTGAGACTGGCTAAGCAACACTTGTTTGTGACTTAAGGAGATAATATCTTCAAGACACAATGCCGCCATTGGTTTACTAAGTACGCATTAGTATAGATATACTTAATATTTGTCACACGATAGCTATCTTTCATAACTTCTGGCATTCAACAGCACACAATTGCCGCACTGCGATTGAACACTGCTCTCATCATCATACTCCTAGCGTTTTCCCAGTTTCAACCTGAGGTCCGCTTACTAGTCTAACCGGATTTAGCTGAATATTAGCTTTTCCACAGGGTGACTGCCTGTATGACCTCTGCAACCCGAACGGATAGCGATATTCCATGGTTTAGACCAGTGTCAGATTATTTAGAAAGTACTGTCAAAGATCTTCATGACAACCGGGACCGACGGCTTAGCGTGCTCTCCGAGGCACGGGGTAAGCAATAATTAACAATTTTATACGCACATAACTCTGCAAAGTCATTGGTGCGTGCCGTAGATTGAAATCCGTGAATACCCCTTGAATACCCTCTACATGTGCAGCCTGTTGGTATCTCCACTAAGCTATCGCTGCCTTGAGTGAATACTGCTATATATTACGCAACTATTGCTTGCACTGAAGTCAAACTGTTTGCTAATATGTTTTGGTGCGCATTGGCTTGTTTACTAGAAATAGCTAAGTTAAAAGATTTTATTACCTAAGTTGAAGTGTTTTTGAACTTATGAGAAAATGTTTTTGCGGTCTCAAAATTGAAATCCAGCAAATTGCATTCTTCGGACTAATTTTACATACCAATTGATATGCCACAAATAGTTAACCTTTTGTGTACCTATGATAAATCTCATCTGAAAAGGTTTAAGACCATTTTTGGCTGGCATGATTTAGATTGGCAGCCGATACCTGAGATATCGTGGGGACATCGGATTTCAAAATTGCCTGGTTTACCTCACATTAATCCTCGCAAAAGGTTTCAATTCCAATCTAAAGAGTTATAGAGTTTTAGGATGAAATAAAAATCATGAACTGAGATTCTGATCGATGGAAAGATGGTTGAAATATATAAGAAAAAAAACTTCAAATTAAAATCGAAGGTGAAAGTAAAAAGGTTTATATTCTTCCTATCCCCACTAATATTAGCAATGAGAAGTTTGTTTCTTTTTCACGAAAATATTTCAAAAATAATTTTGAAAAATACATTTTAGTTATCCGTACTAATTATTATAATTATGATCCATAGAAAATAAGAGCTGTCTTACACGCTGCAATGAAGCACTATAGCGGTATGAATTTTGTGTGTTGGCATAGTTAGGAGGCTGGAGAGTGACATAGGCTACTTAACGCAGTAAATCATGCCGTGATAGCTAACACCCACGCATAAGTCATAAGTATTTATTTCTTAACAATATACATTGTGTTGAAATTGTTTGTACACTAGATACAATAACATAAATAAAGTACACACATTAAACTGTACATAACATAATAATTATTATAAAGAATCTCAATATATATATATATATAAATCGCGGAAGACTTCTTGCGTCATTTCAAAGTCGAACCTTGTGGCGTCCACCATTGTCAATAAGATTTTAATTGTTAATTGTGCGAATATAGTTACACTTTTGTCATGTGAATTCCATTATCAACAAGAAATTTTGATTAAACACGAAATGATGAAGATATTCAATTTCACATAATTCTCGCTGGTTTCTGGCGTCCGTTCATGATGGAAATAGTGTGACGCACTGTATATTTCTGAATATGTTCTATGTATATTACAGATTTTCCTACATCCATCTAAATTTAAGTTTATATCGGATCCGTATATTTTGCTGTATTTAATATAAGCATTCCATTAATTAAATGACTTCCTACTACATTAGAGGTTATATTGATACCGAATATTTTTTCGGTATATAGTCCATATATTGTGTTGAAAATGCTGCTTCCTCCTAAACTGATATATTTGTCGATACCGTACACTCTCGTGTTCCAGCCTTCATGACCGTTTCGAATGGTACCTACCATTAGTTGCCATATTAATTTGATCTCACAACTATATACTGAAGAACTGTTGCTCAAGTTGTTGTTCTTTTTACATGTAATGTTTTTGGGGTGCATAGGGTGCCCACCAATAACTTAGGGTCCCAAGCCAACCTCACCTGTAAGTGGTGCACCTGCCGATCAACGGACGAGGCTCTGGCAAACAAAATATCCCGATAAGCGGCAATAGGCTCGCACCTATTACGTGGGATCAAAACACTGGCGAAAAGTGGGCGTTTAATATGCCTCTGCCTACCCCTTCGGGGAAGCAGGCGTAAGTCTATATATGTATGTAATGTTTTTGTTGAAATCTCACTTCTTTTTGCTAGTGATGGTCTTTATCAAATATCTCTCCTCATGGGGTGTTATTCTACCCTGCACCCCATCCGTGAACCTCCATCCGTACCCCATCCGTGGCCTCACCCGTGTACCCCACCCTTGGCTTCATCCGTGAACCCCTACCCTTGCCCTCATCCGTGAACCCCTACCCATGCCTACACCTGTGAACCATATTTGAATCTAGTAGGGACATAAATTGAATTCCGAATTCTAAACCGCAGTTATCTTGGTGGAGTAATTAATACCTAATCCACGTACTACAAAGGTTCACAAACTTATTTGTGTAGATTCTAAAATATGAAAACTAGACCAAAATTAAAAAGGTACATTTGTTTGAATTTTTCCTAAAGGTTTAAGGTTTTTTTTTAATTTTTTAGGCTTAATGATAATGATCATCAAAATTACAAGCTTGTACCTATGTCTGCTAGAAATACCTTAGAATTTTATGAAGACCGTTGAGTGAGTGTGACAATCAACAATTTTAAAGTACTAGTTCGATTTGGATGAAACTCTGTAATATATTTTTCATCCCTTCTATTCGAAAAGTGTCGCTTTGTTCCTCTTTTAGTTGGAGCAAAATAGTTCTTTTCTGTTAAGCTGCGGACGGAAAAGTGATTTGAATTCGGAACGTATATCATTCATAGAAATCGAACGTAAATTGTATAAATAACTGGCTGGTACGTGTTGGCTGCACGGGCGTGACCCGCGCTGACAAAAAAACAGCGCGCGAATTACGACTCTGTTCTCGTAATCAGTAGGTACATACTTTATTGAATTTTGCAAAAATAATGAGTTCTACGTCGGGTTGTGAAAGAGGAAAATATAAATTTTTAATTGTTTTAACTTATATTCACACGTCTAATTTTATTAAATATATTCATTAATTACATAACACCGTCTCTTATTTATTTTCTCATAGAAAGGGGATAGAAAGTAGAGTATATGACTCGAGAGCAAATTATTTTTCCCTCGGGCAGTGTATTTTGAACCCCTCGCTGCGCTTAGGATTCTACATTAGAATCCCTCGCTACGCTCGGGATTCTATTCTAGAATCCTTCGCTTCGCTCGTGGTTCAAAGTAGCGCCCTCGCCGTAAAAATACCATTTTGCTCCCTTGTCATACAATCTACTATTATTTTAAAGATTTTCTCTTGATAATGAAATGTTCAGATGTCTAGCTTTATCCAGAACGAAGTTACAGAGACTTGAAAATGGCCTGAATGGCTTCGGTAAAAGTAAAACTAACGAATGAGCTTTTTTGCTTGACTTTTTTGGGTTCAATGCCGTGCACCCTGATTAAATACGAGCGTTATCCAGGATTAAAAAAAGCTTATTACAGTCATAATTGAGTCGGCATTCTTGTTCTAACCATATCGATGTACTACGTACTGCCTGATGTTAAGCAAATATGTTGTCGAGGTTGTAGCACACTGACGCAGAAGATACCTGCCTACCTATTTACTCGAGATTAGATAACCTTCTTCTCGCGTCGGTTTCCTCAATGCTGAGGGTCGTGACCACCTCGTGGAAACAGTCTATTGCGGACCACTTCCTGCCATCTATTCCTATCTGCTGCTGGGTGGAGAGCGATCCGCACGACTCTTAACACCACGGTAAACGACACCGTGGTGTAAAGAGTCGTGCGGATCTGGTCGATCTAACGTATCGGGCTTCTGCCTCTCGGTCTTTTTACTTCCACTGTGCCAGTGATTATTAACTTTTCCAAGTTATCACTGTAGACAGATGGTGGAAAGCCTTGTCTGGATCTTGAGCTCCTGTATGATCGATACGTTGGTGCGGTGTGCTGTCCAGGGGATGTCCAGCATCTTCCTCCAGCACCACATCTCGAAAGCATCAGTGCGATCACGGTCATCTTTCTTCAAGGTCCATGTCTCTGCACCATACAAGAATATGGAGAACACCAGAGTGCATACAAGATTGATCTTGGTTTTCAGAGAGATATTCTTGACATATCTTTGACAGCAGTGCCATGGCTCCTTTTGCCATCCCGATCCTACTTCGCACCTCAGATTCACAAAAACCATTATTACTAATGCTTGAACCCAGGTATATAAAGCTGTTAAACGTCTCTAAATTGAGTGACCCAGTGGGTTCAAGCTTGCCTGTGCGATCTATGACCATGATTTTCGTTTTGGACCTGTTTATAGAGAGACCTAGTTAACTGCTGATGCGCTCCATTCTATCCAGTAAGGTGATCATCTCAGCGTCATCTGACGCTAGCAAGGCGGTGTCGTCTGCATAACGCAAATTACAGATTTTGCGTCCACCAACGGTGATGCCTCCCTCCCAGCTGTCGCAAGTGCGCCTCACTACATATTCACCGTTTATATTGAATAGGATGGGTGAAAGGACGCAGCCATGTCAAACTCCCTTTTCAAAACTTTTGTACCATCAATTCTCACCACACTTTGGTTCTTGTGATATTAAGATTGCAAAAGTGCAATCAAGTGATGAGGTACACTCAGTTCTGATAAGACCCTCCATAGAAAAATTATGTAAGTACGGATTTGGTGAACCAATCTACAAGTGGATAAAATCATACTTAAGTTATCGTGACTCCAAGGTTGTATTGAATGGCTTCAAATCATCCACACGCTCCATAACTTCAGGAGTGCCTCAAGGATCACACTTAGGGCCATTATTATTTAATATGTTTATCAATGACCTGCCGGACTGCTTTCACCCCTGCCCTGCTATTCGCATATGACCTTAAAATCTTTAAGCCTGTAGAGTCATTTAATGAGGCCCTACTTTTTCAGAAAGATCTGGATTCGTTGTCTATATGGTGTCATAACAATGGTATGCAATTGAATCCAAATAAATGTCAGTTTATGAAGTTTACTCGTGAGATTGACCAAATAACATCAAAATACTCGATCAACGGCGTAGACTTAAATGAATGTGATTGCGTTAGAGATTTAGGCGCTTTGTTAGACAAAATGTTAACCTTTGTACCTCATTTGGAAATGATCATTAGGAAAGCATCTAGATCACTGGGCTTTATTATAAGAAATGGAAAGGATTTTCGCAAGCCTCATAGAACATTTTTGTTATACAATAGTTTTGTGAGAAGTCATTTAGAATACTGTAGTGTTGTTTGGCGACCGCATTATGCTGTTCATATTTTAAGGCTAGAAAGAATTCAAAAAAGATTTCTGTGGCACTTGTCGCCCCCGCGTTTCCCAAGAATGGTTTCTTATCAGGATAAACTTAAAAATACAGAATGGAAACACTTGAAAAGAGAAGAAAATATTTAGACCTGGTTTTCTTATATAAACTTGTTCGCAACAAAATTGACTGTACACAACTCCTTCATAGAATAAATTTTAGAGTGCCATACAAATATCCTAGAGTATACATCAGTCTCCTTTATCCGCCACCCAGAAAAAACTGTTTCAGGCTCTACCTCTCCTGTCCCTCGCATGTGCAAGCTACTTAACCTCTGCAATCACGATATTGATATATTTGCTGATTCTCTTACTAAATATCGCAAAACTATAAAATGTAATACTTTCTTATAAATATATTTCTGTATGCTTGGCAAATTTTTGTATCAGGAAAAGGTATGCTATGTAAAAAAAACTGAACTCTAATCCGTACTTTTTTTAACTTGTTATTAGTAATACTTACTTATGTTTGTTATTGTAAGTGTAAGTGGTGTTTGCATATAATTGGATGTAACTGTTACTCTAAATCGTAAGATGTTTATAATATTTGCTTGTATTACTGTTACAATTGTAAGCAAACCTAAATAAATAAAAATAGACAGTCCCAGTTGACACAGTCAAATGCCTTACTATAGTCGACGAAGCACATTATGACAGGTGTGTCGAACTCATAGCATTTTTCCACAATTTGCCTGACGTTTAATATTTGTACACGCGTGCCTTTTCCCTTGACAACACCGGCCTGTTCTTGCGGGATCTGCCAGTCAAGATAATACCGGACCCGGTTGTTTATGATGTCTAACAGGACTTTGCTTGCGTGACAAATTAAAGCGAGTGTGCGATAATTATCACATTTTTTTGTCGAACCTTTTTTATGGGCCTTGGGCCACTTGCCGTTCCACTATACGCGGTTGCAGATGTTGTGCAGTGTGTCAACACCTTTTTTACCCAGAGCCTTCAACACTTTAGCTGTAATTTGATCCAGACCTGGCGCTTTGTTAGTTTTTAACGATCCAATGGCCGTTACTATCTCCGATCTTAGGATGTCGGGTGCAATTTAGCCCATATGGATAACCTAGACGTCTGAATGTTTAATACCTAACTAAGAGAATATCGTATCACGAGGTACATTCATTTAAATCGTACTAGTAGTTTAAGAATTATATTGCAAGTCAAAGTTATTTGATTTATAATCCACTTGAAGAAGGAGGTTATCAATTCGACCGTATGTTTATTTGAATATTTATTTCGCGGATTACTCCGCCAATAAAGATCCGTTTTCAATGGTTCTTTTTTTCATAGGTCATACTTCAATGTTGGTCCCTTTCAAATTTTATCGAAATCAGCTGAGCTGTTTTTGAAAAATTAAGAATAATTAAAAAAAAGTATAAAATATATACTACTCAAAACAAAATAAGGGCCACTAAGATATTTTGCTGTACCATGAAAACAATAAAGACAATTGTTTAACTTATGTAACCACAAAATAATGTTATTGGTTATAATTTTATAGGCTAATTGTTCAGGAATTGTTTTTTAAGTCCATAATGAAATTGGCCATATTGAATGAAAAACATGAACAAAAGAAATCACCGAAAAAATACAAAATACTATTCTTGTCACTTTTGTTTCTTCTTTTTAGTAACGAGTATGTCCTCTTCTCTTAGCAATACACTCCAGAAGCCTTGTGTGCATACTCTGGATCAAATTCCTCACTTTTTCACCTGGAATCTCCTCCCAGGCACGTTTTAAAGCGTCAATTAGCTGCTGTTGATTGTAGACCCCTTGCTCATTCACTCTAGCCCTTCGTTTCAATTGGTCCCACAATTGCTGGATTGGAATTAAATCTGGACTGTTAGCTGGCCATGGTAATTGGCCATGGTCTTGCTTCAGGATGAATCCAGGCCTCACTTGCTGTGCAAATGGGATCATATGAGGCCTGATGACATCCTCGATGTATCGTTCAGCCGCTCGTCGCGTGGTCTCCACACCCTAACACGCCGATCATCATTGAAAAATTTTATTTTGCATTCGTCTGTAAAAAGCACCTTGCCCCACTGATTAATCCCGCAGTTCAAATACTGACGCGAGAATCTCAAACGGTTTGCACGTTGAACCCTGGTCAGAGGAATTAGAACAACTCGTCGTCTTGACATTTGCTGGTCTTCGTGCAATCGATTACGTATAGTTTAATCACTGACACGGATACCCGTTGTCAGCCGTAGGCGGTGTTGTAACTTACGGCCCGTAACTGTACGATCACGACGAGCACTTAGTTGGATGTACCGATCATCGTGCGCCATTGTTACACGAATTCTACCTGAACCGGGTCTCCTGGCAGCACTGCTGGTTTCTTGGAAGCGATTCCATACATTTTGGACAGCTCTTCAAGAAAATCCCAACTGCAAACCCACGTAACGATGAGAACGACCTTCTTGAATCACAGTAATGGCTCTGGTTGCCGTAATTGTATCCATGTGCCTTCGTAATGGTGGCATGATTAACGCGAGATGATAAATGAATCAATTAAAATTGAAAAGTAAAACTTTTTTCCTAAAATAACCGAGACAAGTTAAGAAGACAATCGAAGAAAAACTTAAGAATAACATTTTGTTTTTCTTGGAATGATGACCAATACTTTTCAAATTAGAAACACGAACACCAGCATAAAAGAGATCAAACACAAAGAGTTCGTAATATCAATATAATGCTACTTATCAGTCACTTTCAGTTTACTAAAGTGCACCTAAATGTAAATAAACTAGTGGCCCTTATTTTATTTTGAGTAGTATATATCAACTCGAGTGAACTATTCGAATTTTGTACACGATTAAAATCGGTTGTGTGCCATTTTTGGTGAAAAATAATTAGTCACCGACAACTGACCCACTCACTCCACGATCATCATAACAGGTTAGACGAGTAAAAAAATATATAAAGACAACCAGTGGATATCGGGCGAGGCATCAAGGGAAGCAACCAGAAAATAATAAGGGACGTATAGGCCGCGCCACACAAGTTAGTGAATGTGAAGTTAGGTACAAGCTGCACAATATCCAATCCTGACTGAACCTCACATAAAGCTGTGCGTTGATTGGATATTGCGCAGCTTGTAGCTTATTTAACATCCGCTAACTTGTGTGGCGCGGCCTGTAACCAAGGTGGCATCAAGGGAAGTAACCAAGGGCCATCAAGGGGCCCAACTAAGGAATCATCAAGAAGAAAGGAATTGTATCGGTAATACCATGAAGCTTTATTTTTGCCGAGTTATTAAGTACAATATTAAGACCATAGCCATAAAATTACAATTTTTTTCACGATTCAATCAAGTCAATCAAGAACACTAGACATATTTTTGTTGTAAATTTGACCCAAACAAACAAATAAACTGGTCAAGCTAAATAAAACCGTAAAATATGCATAAATAAATTTGAGGTAAAAAGTAAGCATTCTTACAAATGCACCCTTTTACTTAAAGAAGGCATGTTGTTACATCGTTTGATAGTTATGTTTATTATTGTCAATTATATGTAAAGCTTTTATTGATAGCTTTACCTAATTCAGCAAAAAATTGTTTTATTGAAGGAAGTACGAGTTACGTAAACAAAACATACTCTACATTTCTTGGTATATTTTCAAGAAATATAATATTTTCTCTCAGCTTACAATTTGATTACAAGTTATTTACTTAATAAGTTATTTACTTAAATATTCTCAGTTACCTATTACCTATTAATCATTTTAATTGAACTTTATGATAATAGTTACTTGCAAATGAAAGTAACCTGGCACTTCTTTTCATGTTGCTGGTTATTTTACTTCCACTTCACACCACAAGTGTTTTTGCATCCGCCCCGGCTGCCTAGTCAAAACAGTGTAAACAAAATTACGCTGCGGGCCTCTAACAGGTTGCAACCCGCGTGCTAACTCCGCCCCCTCACGCTAGCCAACTCCGTTTTTGCGCCGTTTTGTTGGACGCAATTAAATCGCTAATTAGAATCGATAAAAACTTTTTATTATACTGAATAAAAATTACGGAAGCAATATTATCGACATGATGTATGTAACCAAAATAATGAATATACGCCATTAATATACATCTCTCAGCAGCGGCCTCTAAAATTCGCGCGGCTCACTGCGGAACTAAAAAATACGCCGAAATTCACTCTCGTGACAAAACTACGTCCATGCCAATATTTCACCTATGCATTGTACTGATCTTTTGATGGCTCCTCTCTGAATTTGAGAGATGGTCAATCTTGCGTCCGTATACAGGACGCAACAAGTCAGTCGGACGCAACATCATCGGTAAAAACCGCCGTATAGGACGCAATATCAACATGGGGATGTAAATATATATAAACACATTTGAATATTCCATTAATGTCAATAGTTAATAATATTACTGATATATTAATTAATTAAATGTCAATTAGGTTAATTTTTAAATAAATTATTATGTCTGCCGTGTGTCATTTATAAACTCTTCAATACTATAATAGCCTTTCCCCAATAAATACGTTTTTAATTTATTTTTAAATATGTTTGCACTATATATACTTTTGAATTCTGTGGGTAGCTTATTATACAATGACACTGATAGTGCTCTAGGGCTGTGTTGAACTATATTGAGTTTTGGCTGTATTGTTGAGGCTAGATCTTTTCTACGAGTGTTTTGTCTAATTTTTATTTGCTCATCAGTTTCTACATTGTTGAGATTCTTAACAAACTTAGTTAACAGAACCAAAATATAGAGACACGGCACAGTTATAATTTTGAGATTTATGAAGTGTTCCCTGCACGAATCTGTTTGTTTAAGACGAAGGATTGTTCTAATGGCCCTTTTCTGCATGACAAAAGTACAGTTTATATTGTATTTATAGCTATTTCTCCAAAATAAAATGCTATACCTGAGTTTAGATTCAACTAAAGCAAAGTATATCATCCTAAGTTGAGGTATTGTAAGTTTTTCCCTTAAGACTTCTTATGGCGTGGCACGCAGAACTTACAGAAGTCTGTAAGTTACGGCGCGTGTCTCTTGCTTCCAATTTAACTAAGCATCTATATTAATACCCAAGAATTTGATGTTATCTACCACTTTTACTTTATTACCGGTAGACGATACTTCTATACTGGCATCATTCCTTGCAGTGGGTTTAAATAATACACATCTTTTTTTATTTGCGTTTAGTTTAAGATTATTAATGCTAAACCTTTGTTCAAAAACTTTTAAAACTGCGTTAACCTTAGATTTTAAATCAGTAGTATTATCTGCTGATATTATTGCATTTGTATCATCAGCGAAAATAAGGAGTTTCGTGTCTGATACACGATTTTGCACATACCCTATTAAGTCGTATAAAAACAGTATGAAGAAAATTGGGCCTAAGACTGATCCCTGAGAAACACCACGAGATACTGGGGTTAAATTGGATTTAACGACTTTTCTTCTCCATCCACTACTGACCTGACTTCTACATATTTTTATTGTGGTTTCTTACACCATAGTGTTCTAATTTGTCCAAGAGTATATCCTGATCAACTGTATCAAACGCAGAGCTAAGATCCAGGAAAAAACCTGCCACCTTACGCCTATTATTCAAATTACAGACGACCTAATCAATTAACGCCTCTATGGCATCAGTTGTGCCTACTGATTTTTGGTATCCATACTGCTGGTTAAATAAGATACTGTGGGATTTTAAGTGATTCATGAGTCTGTCTTTCATTATTTTTTCTAACATTTTGGACAAAACCGGTAACACGGAAATCGGCCTATAACTTGAAGGGTCTTTCTTTGTACCTTTCTTATAAATTGGGAGAACCCTTGCAATTTTGAACTGGTCCGGGAAAAGACCCTCTTTAATATATTGATTATAGAGTGATGCTAAGGGGGCTACTAGAAGGTCAATATTATCCTTAATAATTGTTAGGGGTATTCCGTCAAAACCAATAGATGACTTGTTGTCAATTTACATATTAGAGATATACAAATTACCATTTTGTATATCTCTGAGGGTGTAACCTGCTCGAAACTCATATTTATACCTACTCTGTCAATACTTTCATTTAACTACGCCATAGCTAGTTAGCTAGCTAGGTCAAGCATACAGAGTTGTCGAACTTCAATGAAACGATATTAGCTACATCTAAAGCATTGCTAGTAACTGTGCTGTTAACTTTAAGTAAAATTTGCTCAGCATCCAATGTCCTAGCGCCGTTGCGCTGCAAATTGACTACTTTCCATATTTCCTTACTAGAATCTGATGCTTTTCTATCTGTTTCCTAACGTAATTTCGTTTTGCAGCATTAACAACATTTTTGTATAGTCTTTTATATCTGTTCCGATATTCCAGAACTGAATTATCACATTGGGTCCTATCTATAGTGTTGAGAAATCGTTTAACTTTGCTAGCTGGCATTATTCCGTTTGTTATCCATTTAGATTTGCCATTCCTTCTAATGTTAAATTTTACTATACGCTTTTTAAATACTGTCGAATGTATGTTTTTAAATTTGTAAAGAAACGTGTTTATGCCAGTGCTCCAGTTTGTCTCTAATATTGTGCCTCTAAACTGTTTTTTGTTATTATCATTATAACTTCTTCTGCATAGCAGCACATCATTTGGTCGGTTTTTAAGCTCAACGATTTCTAGGCGAATTTCACAAAATAGCCCAGCGTGCCCGTCTGACAGGCCATTATGTTCAACATTTTTGTTCTTAATACAATTATCTGGTAAGTCTGTCAAGATATTATCAATACACGATTCTGATTTATTTCGCCTAAAAGTAGGTGAGTCTATTTGATACCTGAAATTATAACACATAAGCAGTGTTATGAAAGAATTAAGTCTAATGTCATCTTTACATAAATTAATATTGAAGTCACCACAGATCAAACATTTTTTATTGAGAAAATGCTATAGTAGCTTTTCAGGCCTATCCATAAAGTTGTCAATTTTTTTTATTCGCAGGCGTTCTATAACACACAAATTTGTTTCTACATCTTTGACTCCACAGACTTCAAAACAGTCAGTTTTATACAAGTTCTTACATATTTGCAGTTTCCCTATTTTTCTACCAAGTGTTGTCAAAATCAAAGTACCGCCCCATTTCTTGTTAAGTCTAGTGTTATAAGCCACCATTTTATAATTAAATTAAATTGAGTTACTTGTGTTTCATTTAAAAAGTGTTCTGAAATACATACATAATGGAGTTCATATAAAAAATCATTTAAATATATTTCAAGGTCACCTTTTTTACTTGTAATACCACATAATATGTGGTAACTTTATCTATTTTAACTTTATCTATTTACTAAATATTTATCATCAAAATAATTATATTATAATTATTTTGATGATAAATATTTAGTGTAGAACAGTGTGTTTGTTATGAACGAAAATAAGTTTTAGTACTGTTTTGCTCCATATCTAATTTAGTTTTATTATCTTTTGATTTGTTACAATTCGCACATAAAGCCGTGGGCGTAATCTTGTACATATTCCATGAAATAGTACTAGAGGACGCTCGCACATTTTACTTTAATTTAACCATTACTGCCTCCGTGGTCCAGTATATTGTGTATGCATCCACTGATCGGAGGACGCGGGTTCGATTCCCGGGTCGGGCAAAAGTGTTCCTGAGTTTTTCCAAATTCTCAGTAGCAGCACGGAATCTGGTGACGTGACCGGTAACGGCGCAAGGCTCGCCCTCTATTACGTGGGACCTAAAAATTTAATGACGATATGTGGGTGTAATATTACACCTCTGCCTACCCTTTCGGGGAAAAAGGCGTGTGAGTCTATAAAAAATAAAAAAGTTTTTTTGCCCGATCTCGTGGGATTTTCGGGACATCAATTCTTAGTGCACTCCTACGGTGCCCAATGAATATACATGCCAAATTTCAGCTTTTTGCACCCAATAGGTGGCTGTGTGTTGCCTGTCAGTCAGTAAAGCAAGATTTTTATATTACAGAGCATGATATTAGGTAAGTACATAAATGTTGAATTTGGGATACTAAAAATAATGAGAATACTTTCGTAAGTGAACACATTCAAATGAAAATAATGTGTATAGTTTTAAATGTGTAGCAAGTAGAGAGCCGCGACAGCTTGCTAAGAATAATGAGCTTTAAGAGATAACGTTGCCATTAAACGCCACAGGACAGTTCTACACAAGTAACGAGAACACATTATTGCGAGATACGTATTTGGGACAAAAAGACTAAGGCATAAACTTTAAAATAAATCTTTTGGAGAAAATCAAATCTCAAAGAGAGATATCCGACAAAATGTTGGCATTATTGTTTAAATAATCATTATTACACAGGCAAGTCTTACTTTACCTATGCAAAAAAACTCAACGTTAAACTAATGCTTGGTTTGTATTATAAAACAAAAAATGGCTTGATGTAAAGAAAATATATTCAACTACGATTTGGAGATTGAACTTATTTTGAAATGATAATTTCTCATAGACTTTTGTGATTTGATCAAAATATGTAATTACACAACAACTTAGACATAATATAATTATGTTCATCAGATAAGACACCCGATTAGATATTTTGTTTCCAGAAAGATAAATCTGTAGGTATGTATTTTCTCTCGACTCTTCGTTTGTTTTCCACCTAAGTGCTTCTTCAAATTACGAACGTTCTATAAAAACTCTGTATAAGCATTTGGTCTATAAGAACTTGTGGAACCCACAAAGTGTGTAGGAATCGTACCCACAACAGTAGAGTGTATCCACAGTGGTCAACGGTAAACCAGCTACATAAAACATTTCATCTGTTTACTGACAAACTATATCCTCATAAACTCAAATCATTATATATATTTCTGAACCAGTGAGTAGAATTTACGAGGCAGTAATTGCGTCGTAAATTCACAGGAAAATCAAATGTTCAAATTTAATTTGTGAACGTAAGCAGATTTCAAAGTTATAAGGACTCCTATCAAATTGGTTCATTTTTATTTTAATTCGATGCCTCGAGCCCTGTCGCTTGTTTGCAAACTTTTAAAAACCTTTAAAATTATTAAGACTCAGAGCAATTTGTGTATTAAGTTCGGTTTTAATTTGAATAGATTTTCCACCCACCATTTTTGTGTTCCGCTTTCAAATAGAGGGATTACGTACTTAGTCGTTGTTAGACTTCACAATATTCATATTTTGTGCCTCCATTGTAGCCGTGCACTTAATTTTGTATAATGTTTTTGCTATTTATCGTAAAGCCTTCTTGGGCCGATATTTCAGAATAACAAGAGAAATAAATTTAGACTTGGACTACAGCTTGAATGTTAGCAATAAATTCAGGGTATCATAAAATATATTTCTATAGATCGATAGCAAACAAAGGTTAAACAGTGCTGAAAGTCTTGAACAACGAATAATCTTAAGATTAAAATCCACCACACCATGATATCGAAATAATTCAACGTCATATTAAATAAATTCACTCGCCTGACGTGGGTCATGCAAGTGAAACCTACTAAACATAACGCGCAATAACATTCAGTAATATACTTCCGTCGGACCTCGTTAGTTCAGCCCTTATAAAGAGATATATGGCATGTCTTTGTATCTTGTCTGTTGATATATCAGAGATGTCTTAACCCATATATTTTTAATACATCTTGTAGTTTGTGTTTCGTCCCATAGACATGGAATTATGGGGGACACTAAGTTCACACGTTAAGTATAGAAACTGCGAATGGCATAACTGTTACTAATGTTTGTCAGAATTAAGGCTTATACCTAAAGCTTTCTACCCAAGAAAATATGCTTTACATAATCCAAAGAAGCATAAAGAATAATACTTCAAAAACATATTTGTAACATTTTCTGTGATTAATGATCATGGAGAAAACATCAAGACATAATTTATGATCTTTTAGTTTATAAGCAAATTCAGTAAAACGCGTATCCATCAGAGCAAAAGACAAAATTATTAACATTAGTTTTCTCTTGTTGCAGCTAAAAATGAAAGCGCATATATCAACATGGACATACTACTCGACGACAATGGTATGATCATCACGTCACTAACATGCAACCCGGTTAGAGGTGGTTGGCGGTCTGTCTACTCATCACCACCGTCCAAAACACGGAAATGAGGCACTCCGCAGACTCCCTCAACATCGACGACTCGGGCTTCCATAAGAGAAACAAACACCACCACAGGCATAAACATAAGCCTCATCAAGTAATATATGATCCAACATTATTCGCTGATGGTGCCGAAGACTTCTATCTAATGTTCAGCGTCAAAGATGAAATGCAACTGATTGAAGACAAAGTAGCACCCAAGCATGGTGGTAAAATTGATTGGCTTAAATTGTCTAATGATCAAATAGGAGAGATGAAAGATAAAAAACACCATCCACATTGGCCAATAAAGAAAAAGGCTGTGATTGAAGGAGATTTGGTTCTTGGAGGTCTGATGATGGTTCACGAAAGATCTGACACCATGACATGTGGGACAGCAATGCCACAAGGTGGAGTTTAGGCGTTAGAAACCATGTTGTATACTTTGGATCATATAAATAATAAGTTGAGACTGATTCCTGGCAAAACGGTAGGAGCCCACATACTTGATGATTGTGATGAAGATACTTATGGACTTGAGATGGCTGTGGATTTCATTAAAGGTAAAGACAGTTTTAGTTTATTGTAACGGCTTCTTTTTTCTGAATTGTTGCTATAAATCAAATAATATTTCTTGATATTTTTAAGTATATTTACGTTTACTCTAGCTATAGTTGATACTCAATTTTGAGTAGATTTTATCTGTATAAATTTAACTAGATTTACAATTTATTTTATTACCGTTTATTTCGTTTTCAAAATAGCTGTTTTTATCTTTAAAATTCAGACCAAAAGCAATAAAATTTGATTTTAACATTAACTTACTCCAACGTTTAATCACGAGAACAAATCAACACTTTTAACGTCTAGTAATCCGATTTCTTCAACATAAACATCAACAATACTATTAATTTTTTTAATATTATTTGAAATATTGAATATATTAATTTTGGGATTTATTGATATGTATACGCTTGGGATTCATACTTTATTTTATTCACCAGGCTCAATAAGTAACATTGACGACACCGAGTACGCGTGTAATGCGACCGCCGCGCGCCGTGCGCAAGGTGATATCGGGGGTTGTCCGCGCCGCCTCCAGTGTCACCTCCGTGCAAGTCGCCAACTTGCTAAGACTGTTTAGGATACCTCAGGTAATTGTGCTACATCCTTGACTTGAATATCTCAATCTAGGGAGTACTGGCACCTGTGCCACCGCAAGGCGATCGCAAGAATATATCGATTTGCGAGGTTATCCATGTTCGTCACTGTCTGATTAATAGATGGATGACCGGTTGCAAGTCATCGTTACGAGTATTTAGAGCCATAAATAATAACACGGAACTGGTTTGAAACAGCGTAAAGCTGTAATAGCAAGGCAAAAGTCTTGGATGTAACTAATGCTTAGATGCTGACGATGACTTGGATGGCTCCATGAAAAGTATATCATAATCCTATAAAAGAACAGCTTGGTTCAGACTTTCGAGTTCGTTAACTCAAGTACAACAAAATAAGTTAGTATAAGATTACACTCGGCATTAATAGTTATCAGATTCAATCCAATTTAACCTAATGGAAGGAAAGAGGAACCCCACCACGCACCCTCGAATTGACCACCCCAACTATTGCAATAGAAAAAGGTTGACAATATCGAACTCCTCTAAAAGGATAAGGGATATAGGAATGGTATAGGTTCCAGGAAGATACCTGACTTGCAGTATCCCGCTGTATGCGCCGACTAATTCTTCGACACGTGTTTCGCCTCTGCACGAGGCATCCTCAGGAACGATGGGCAACGACTGAGCGCTTTCCAACCGTGGGCATGTATTATAAACGATTGTACTTTCTAATCCCCTCCCTCCGTTGCTCGACTGATGTGAGTCATTATGACGGTGTGCGAATATATTCAGCAATGGGGACCCGTTAAAGTTGGTTTGATCGTTCAGTAATGTATGCTTGTCCCGCTTTAAAATTTCTAATTGTTCCAATACGCACATTCTAATACCCTTTTGACAAGTGTGTATGACGTCAAATGAATGTCCGCTATTTAAGGTATGACCCGATTCAAGTAAATGTTCGGCAAAATGAGACTTTTCCGGCTGGTTGTTTCTAAACGCCGCTAAATGTTCTTTATATCTCAGCTCAAAACTTCGACCCGTCTGTCCTATGTACTTATTTTGGCATTGGTCGCATGTTAAGCAGTAAATACCGGACTTTTTGTTCTTGCATACTTTATCTTTACCATTGCAAAGAAATTTTAACGTTTTGTATGGTTTATAGGCTGATCTGATACCGTTCCTCCTCAGTATACGCGCCATACGGTCAGTTATGCTTCCAAAAT